>JAIUWE010000077.1:0-1200000 GCA_022750525.1 Halotydeus destructor
GAAATATTACCGAGTCTCAGTGACCGACTACCACAGCCTGCCCAAGCTTCTATTCTTCGTCATCGTGGCCTGTGGCGCCCTCTCGTGTGCTCGGGGCAAACTCGGAGCGAACGTCCGGCTTCTACGTGATGCCCTTCGCTATGTCGATAACTCAGAGATTGACCAGGCTGGAGGCCTTCAATATTATGAAATCCTTCTACAGAGCTATTTTCATCACCCGCTGGGCAGCGTCTTTGTGCCATCTATCAAGGCCATCACCAGTTGCCAACCGACGTGGCCCTGCATGGTAGGGGGCGCCTTCAAGTGATTTTATCTGCGCAGAGCACAGAAAATCTTGGGGCTGGCGCATAGCATGCCAATCATGATCATAGGGGCCTCCCTCCTGCTGGCCCGCCATGTTTTTCCTTCGTGGCCGAGCGGGTGACCATGATGAATGGACATGATCTCATCTCGTACTGAAACTTCTTCGCGGCTCGCAGCTCATCTTTTTCCCCGCTGATACAAGGTCGCCATTTGCAAACATCGCCCCATGTTGTTTGCTATAATTAATCTTATCGTGCCCTGATTGGGGATGGTCGTGTTCGTCATCCATCCTTGTTGGCCGAACTGGTACGTAAGATGAAATTCAAGGGCTTTAGCCCTTCAGGAGAAATATCGCAGTTTGTTCTTTTTTGTATGTCAGCAGAAATTTGAACATATCATATGAACATAAAATTTTTTATATTAGTTTGCTATCTTTGATTTCCGAAGTAAGAAAAAATAAGATTCTTGTTTCATCAACGGTGACGAACTTGCCAAATATATGGCATTCAAAAAAATGGCCACCTGTCTCATGAATTAATATGGCGAAAGTTAAAAATGGACGATGCTCACAGTGGCAAAGTTAGTCAATTCAAAGTAAATTCAAATATCGATTAGTCTAAGGATGTTGACAAGTCCTGCTTGCATAATTGGGAAGTAGTAATAAAAATGGCGCCTCGAACGAACAATGCCATACAATCGTAATCTACAACTTCTAGCACCATGAAAGCCACCTATATCGTCGCCTTGGTCTTGGTCATCAAGATGACAACGGCCATGGCAGGCAAGATGAAGGCCAAGATGAGGCCCTGGTGTAAGTCACCGACCACTGAGAAGGACACTGAGACGTTCAACTGCAACAGAAAGGCAATGGAGGGCGTTTACTGTCGATGGCGTAAATTTGAAGCTATGGACAGCTGGTCATGTGGCAATCTGTAATATTTCATATTATCCTACTTTCCGTGACCCCAGAAACCTGTGTCCGACTTGACTCCAAGGAGGGCATGGGGTGGCGAGGAGCCCGCCCAAGGACACCGAGGAGGCCAAGAAGCGCATGTGCGACCCGAGCGGCCGAGAAGCAGCAAGCTAGAAGAAGTGTTTCACCGAGATGTGTATGGCAACTGAAAGGCCATGGCTGATTGCAAGGGATAAAACTTTGCGAAGGTGCAGGCTTGTATGGAAACACGTAGCGAGATATTTCGAGTAACATCAGTAGCTTGAAGTAGTGGCTAGTTTTCATTTTTAAGTAGAGTTGCAAAAAAAATAAACCATATCGACTTTGTGGGATATTGGCTTACCTGTTTCGCTGGTCCGGCTTGCTGATTTTGCTCTCATGGGCCATGCGCAGTAAGTCGACGAAGCTCGCAGTAGGTACCGAGAACCGAAACCGGTATCCGAGCGGCGGTTGGCCTCCGGATAGGTTTAGTCTTATGTGCAGCTGAAATAATGTCACACCCCAATAGGCGAAGTTTTTCCATGCTCAGAAAATCTAAATCACTGAAGATAGTCATGAGATTTGGCGCTCACTTTGTCCGCCATCTTTGTGGTTGCCCCGTCATGGCAGCCAACCAGAAATGGTGCAGCAGCTGACCGATGCTAAGGCGTAAAGCAGTTTTATTGCAAGCAACAACAAATGGACATTCTCAAAGTCGAGAGGAGTGAGTTATAGACTTGTAATATTCAATAAGATATCAATATTTGGGATATTTTCCTTATATATTTTCCCTGACAACAGGAATCCGCTGGAGAGATGATGCAAAACGCTGCGCAGCCGGGCCCGACTGGCCAACAATGCTAGTGTAAGCCAAAATGTGGGCGCCTGCGACCCGCCAGTGGCCGGCGTCAAGAAGGAGGACTGCGTGCGTTAAGAAAGCTGTAACACATTAGTCCGCAGGCGCCGAAGAGATTGTAAAGTGTTCTTGGGCAAGCTCACTGAGTGTGACAAACTGAAGTGAAGCAATTATTAGGAAAGCCGTCTGCTCACGCAGATGGCGCGAATGTGTGAAACTTTTGACATTAAACTTTTCCGCAAACTTTTGACCACTTGTATGTTGACATACTAAAGACAACCACCACCCAAGGTGACCACCGTCCCATTTGCAGGTCATATGATGATTCAACGCTGATTCAACTTGCAATGCTGATAAATAAAATGGCTCCCGGTTATTTGTTGTTCAATTCAGAAACACGAGTTTCACGGTCAACCACATCAATTCAATAGCGGAGTGAGAAGGGGGTCCGTTATGTAAGTGCCTGAGAAGAAGAGAAAGTAATAGTATCATGCTAAGGGAACCCTGTTTTTCTAGTCAGTCCCCCAAAAACCGGCCCTCAGTGTGGAAAGTAATATTTTTTTATACCTAGTGTCGATGCAGACGTCGATGGACTGCGGCTACCAGATTTTCGCCTCGTGTAACTACAAACATATCAGCAACAGTGTATTGCCTTTTCCCAAGTGAGTAAAATAAAGGAATTCGCAGCGAATACAGTACGGGTAATATTCAGCGTATGTTTCAACTTGTCATGGAAAATAATGGCAATACATTTTGTCTGAAAATGCTTTCTTTCCGCTAATTAACGTCATTAATGAAGCGAAAGTCCTTGAGGGACAGCGCGTTATATTTATATGGTATCGCGGTGCCCTGTCAACTATTGATCCAGTTTCAATATATTTTCCATGTATGGCGACTCTTTGCTGTCTGTAATAGTATGAAGGGCGATATAGAAGTGCAAATTTTGTGTGACTCATGAAGTTTTCAGAGACATGTTGTATGAAAGATATGATTTCTTTTCAGAATGATGAGATTTTATACGACTCCTATGAAGACGGAGGCTGGCGTGAAATATAAAGTGTCTCTTTGTGCGCATGCGCATACATTTAATGCCAACTAATTACCGAAATACCAATTCGAGCTCTATCCAAATCTAGTCAACTTTTGTCGATGCCTTGAATCTCAGTTGTGAACGTCCAGCATTTTTGTGTCAGCTAATATTTGGAACTTAATATTCGCTACATTTGCCATAATTTCCACAAACGTTGATAACCAAAGTGAAATATGTCCATGGACAGTGAATTCGGCTGAATATGACTATCTGGCTTTATTGAATTAGTATTCCAGCGCTGTTCGATCCACTGAAACTCCACAATTGCCCTCTTTTCTTCTACCAACCAAAGCCAAAAACAAGAAGAAAATGGCGGCCATGAAGTCAACTCACATTATACTATTCTTGCTTTGGTTGCACCACTATTTGTTCCTACGTCCGCTGCAAGAGCCCGGTAAGTCCAGAATATTGCAAACCTTTCGTCTGCAGAAGAACGTGAGCACTTACGTCTCACTATTCTTGTCCATGTTCTCTTTTCCCCTCCGCTCTCGCTCTCCCTCTCCCGCTCGCCTCTTCCCCTCCCTTCTCCGACTTACCCATATATATTGCCAAATGGAATACGATGCACTGTCAGTGCCTACCACAGGTAAGGGTTAGCCTTGAAGACTATATTGGCGAATATTGCGAAAATACTCGAGCTCAATAGCATTAAACTGAAATATTTTCGTATTAGAAAAACGGCAAGCCGGTGGAATTGAAAGCGAAGTAGCTGTCCCTCACATCCGGCGATCAAAGAAGCGGAACTGGTACGTGACTGTATTTACTAATTAGGGATTGATTTATCTTCGCTGCCCCCCCCCCATTCCGACTGACCTATATAAGAAAATGTGCAATTTGAAATAATTAACGAACCAGACATACACTCTGGACATCTGTCTGTCCTTTCTAGTGGGACGACCTTCGCGAGACGGTCCCCCAAAGACTTCGCCCAAGCTGGCCCTTACTTGGACGCCTCTTGGAAGTCCAAGCTCTGGACACCGGATGTCAACTTCAAGAATTCAGTGTCAATGCATGATATCAGCCCTGATCCGTTATATATATCACAATCTACAACAAGACCTCGGTGCATTTTCTTCACGCCTATCACTTGACCTCTATGTGAATGGACTTCCTAGCTATCTATCTCTCATGACACGCAAAAACTGCTTAGTGACATCATGTCCCGTAGTATTTCCAACATTAGCTTTCCATATTTCTAATATGAATAGTCAACAATAATTACGAACAGTACTCACAACAACAAGTCCGTGGACCCCTCATGGTGGCGCGGTCCTGCACATATCTAGCAAGCTTTATATGACAAAGTTCACGGTAATATAATGGAGAAACTCACTGTGATAAATTTATAACCGTGGCATAGTATGTACAAGTCAAAACTATGCTATGCAGCATTAATAATTTTGACGCTAACTAAAACTGAAATATTACCATTACTGCTTCGTATGTCAGGCACTCTGACTGCATTCCGAGCATCATAACACTGAAGCGCTTCGTCGGCCATTTTGTCATTCAATAAGTAAATTCCGTCGACCTTCATAGTGGTATGTTTTTCGTGGCTTCTGGATTGCCCGCCAACGCGTACCCGCCAGGTGGCCCTGTGCATCACGAGCTTGCTGGCCTGATTACGCAACAGATGCACAAATGCGTCCATGGAAATGTCATGCCTACATCTTGTCATGAATGTGTGGATGCTGATCAGCATATCTTTCGTATTTATGTCACCGTAGAACTGAGGCCATAGCTGTGGTTTGGTCCCAAGGAAGGACTAATCTGGAGCGCAAGCGCAAGTCACTGAGCTGGTCCCACCGGCTGTCGCCCATGGCCGCAAGGTGCTTTCAGAATGGCCAAAGGGTCAGGTCACGTGGAACGTCATGCTCGGGCCACCTCGCCCATTTCGCCCGAAGTCCCGAGCACGTGAGATGTGGGCAATATGCAACATATCACCGGTGGAGAGTATCGCATCTACATGCTGCAGACCAATATGTTGACGCAATCGTCCAACAAATTGCTTCCGTGTCGCGCAGTCTATTTCCGGCCATGTTTACTCTCTCAGCTGTTCTCTACTTTGGCTTTGGCACGGCGTAATATTCTCTTCCGCCAAATATTTTATTGCAATCTGTTTCTATTACACAATTTCGCAACTTTTTTGATTCTGAAACTTATATTGTCACGTTACTGTCTTTGATTCCCAAGTAGAACTCTGTCTGGAGCGCCATTTTGCTTCCGAGCCTTCTTTCTTCCCGCACCGCTCTGCAATTATTCTCCGAGACGTTTGGAGCATGCGCGGGATGCCAACTATGAGGACCAGAGTTGTCAGCTAGAAGCAGCTAATACGTAGCTGTCGTATTGCAAAGAGAAATGCAGAGCTTCACTTGAAGGTGTGTACAGTTGGGTTATATTTCGCACTGAGTTCAATGGGAAAAATAGGAGAATTCGCGCACGCTTTACGTATGTCGATAAAAAAGTTCTATCAGTGTCGAAGGTTTGTCACATAAAAAGCAGTCATCCGTGACAGTATCAGCTTGATGTGAGGACGCTAACATCTAAATCTATGAAGCCTTGTTTTTGAAACCACAGGTAACCCACTGAAATACACTGCAAAACCGTTTGTCCACCGACTGCATATTCTGTTAGAATATATGATATGCTTGAAATCGTGATATTTTATCAACGTTGGTGAAGCTGATATCACGTACTGCAAACATACAAAATGACCTCAGTAGATGAGCCACAACGATGGCCAATCTGAACGTAACACAGGTGTGTTACATAAGAGGGAGGGTAGGGTGGTCACGTGACCGGACAACTGAGGGCGCATCTAGCGGCGAAGCAACGAACTTTTAGTTCGCGAACAAGCCGCGGGGTGGCGCTGGTGTCGCCACCTAGAGGCGCAGCGCGCAAAGGCTCGCTCCTCTCTGCTCTCCTCTCTCTTTCTCTCGTCGCTGCCTATATAAGGCAGCGCATTTCGCCATTAGAAGGCACTTCCTAGCTGACGTTACCGCTTGGTGACCGCTAGGGAAGTGCTTCTCTCTATCCCTCTCTGGACTCTCCCCTCTTTACCTTCCCTCCCCCCTTAACTAACCAACCCTCCCTCAACCTTCAGCATAGTGTTTTAAATTAAAAATGGCACTATGCATGAGGCTTGAGAGGGGGAATTTCATCCTCATATTCATAACCTCATATTCACACCTATCATCTTCCTTAATCGTAATCATTCCTCATCTTCACCTATCATATTCATCGATCATCTCATACTCACTCATCTCATCTAAAACATCTTCACCTTTCCATCTCATCATCTTCATCCTCACCTTTCATCTACATAAACATACATACAAACATACATACATCATATACATACAATACCACACACACACACACAACGACATAAATATCCACATAATCACATACATATTTAACACGACCACATCGATTGATATATACATACATACATACATACATACATACAGACATACATACATCTTACTTACAGAGTTACATTTATTCCCCACAATATTACTTACACTCATAATCAAATATTCAGATACACACCACACATACTTATAGAACACGAATGGATATGTATTACATACATACACACAGCAGAATTGCCACATTATAAATATCCACTCAATCCCATACTCACACATTGAACACGAAAAAAAAAAAAAACCCGTACATACATACAAACATAAATACATACGCACAGATTAACATACATCACTTATTACTACAAGCACATATAATCAAATAATTCAAAAGACATACAAACACAGAACGAAATTACATACATACAGAAAATACACAAATACAAATATACATGAATTCATACATATTCACTAACAATTTACATAAACCCACAATAATACAGTAACAAAAAAAATAAGTGTTCAGAAGATACATAGCACAACATACAAACATTCCCACATACGACATACACCCCACCCAAAATCCAGCTATTCAGAATACATACAAACATACTGATACATAGTTACATAAAAATACATGTTATACTAATATATTCAGAATACATACACACGCACATGGATACATATTCAGAATAACATACATACAAAAATGCACACACACAATGAAGCCATGCGTTTTAACTTACTCTCTAATCTACAGCTTGTATATTTCAATCACACTACAGGCCTTTAATCTCTCAAGGTAAAAGTAATTTAAAGCTCACATTCAATCGGAAATGTAAGGCGCAACGTAGTCAGCTTCTCAAGTTCGACCTTGCCTTCATATCTTAATGCTCTTTACTGCCAGTCCAACAGTCGCGTGGCTGTTTCCAATTCGCTTTCCTAGTCGCATTAGAAATATGAGACTTTACTTTCAAACGACTCCGCTTTGTATTGAAACATCAATTTTGAAAATAAAATACCGTTGAATTCTAAACTCGTCTACGAACTCAGATTCGAAAACAATCTCGGCCGCCGTTAACTGCATAGGAATAAACCCGACCTTGAATCAGAGCACATGCGCAAACTTTAACCGGTTATGGCATTGAGAGCAGATCTTACTTCCTGTCAGTTTTCCTCTGGCTTTCATGCGGGCGAGTGTGATTGTTGGCGTGTTATTATTTTAAGTTTCCAAACATTTTGAAAATGACTGACGAACCTATCGATGTGAGTGCTGCTAGTTTAAAAAGAGGTCGCAAGCATCGACATGAGCAAGAACAAGCCTATGGACCTGTCGAAGAAACAATTGTCATCTGGGCCACTACTGGAGCTTACATTGCTACATGAAGAACCAGAGCTTGTGCAGCCGAGGTTGCGACGGAAAGTAAGGCGGAGCGTTTATAAGGTTAAACATATTTTGTACGCGCATCTCAATCTGTTGTCTGTCGAAAGTCGCTTGAACGATATGTATAAAAAGTGTACTTGATCCACTTATTGCTGACTGCGATGCGGAGGACTTAATTTCTGTGACACTTAGTCCACAGTGAGCTCTCGAGTGTGAATTTTTATGTTGACACTCAAAAAAGAAAAATATTACTTATCACGAGCTCACGGCATGCCATAGACACTTTGACTCAAAGCAACACACAATTTTTTGCTGGATGGTCAAATGGAGATCAAAGTGGCCATCATCACACCGATGATAGGTGGAAATGATAGTATAGGTGCAAATATCTCACTCCGGGCATATATTCAAAGAGCGTGGGTCAAACAAGAAAGTGCAGACCTTGATGGACTACTTCCATCAATGTCGATCACTGGTTACCATTAAAGGGAGCGAGACAGCATGTGGCTATCAAGCAATTGCCATGGCTGTATTTCATCAAGAAGGCAAAGAAAGTTTGAACAACTTTAGAAATACTTGGACATCACTTGCTGTTCACCCCGAGCAGCAGAGAGGTTTAGTCAATAACGTATTTGGCAAATACAGTATTCCACTCGACATGACCAAAATGTTGAACAGAGAAGTACTGGAACGAGTTCAGCTAGCTCTTAAAGACGAGTTCAAAATATATGTTTTTCAGCGTCCAAACGCTATTCCCTGCCGCGAATTCTATCCCATGTTTGAAGGAAAAAGTGGTGCTGAGAAAGCCATATACTTAGAGTTTGTCACCTCTGAAAACTCGAATACAGGACACTATAATGTGATCACTAAGCTGACTGGTTACTTCAATGTGAGGGAAGTGTGCTTGGTTTGTTTCAAAGGCACTGACAGAGCAGGGCGACACAAGTGCTCAGCTATGTGTACAGCTTGTGCACGAACCCAGTGCAAAGAGCGACAGAATGAGATCAAATGTGAAGTTTGTGAAATGATTTGCTTTAGTGACGACTGCCTAGCACAACATGTGGAGAAAAGATGTGCGAAGCTAAATTATTGCGGACAATGTGAAGTGAGGTATAAACCAGTACGTGGATATGAACATCGTTGTGACTACCGTTATTGTGGTCAATGCCAAATGGAGTACCAGTCAAACCATCACCATTTCATTCTGCCACTTGAGAAAGAGAAACTGCAAGAACAAGATCGAAAAAAGAAAATCATCGTGTCTTTCGACATTGAAGCAGCTCAAGTTAAAATAAATGAAAAATATAGCGAGCACAGAGCAAATTTGCTCATCAGCCACACTATTTGTGACAACTGTTGGGACTGGGAAGAGATGCGCGCTTTGGCTTGTAGTGAATGCGGAGCGATGGAGAGGGTCTTCGAAGGTGAAACTTGTGTTGAGAAGTTTTGCGACTATCTCATTGACGAAGTTTCTGCGAGAGCCGGGAAAACAGCACTAGTTGACATATACGCTCACAACGCCAAAGCATATGACAACCGTTTTATTTTGAGAGAACTTCTGCCACGAAAACTTAAGCGCCATGAGCTAGTGATGACTGGCTCCAAAATTATCAAAATGGCAGTTGGAAATTTGCGCTTCTTAGACTCATGCCTTCATTTCCAGCAAAAGCTAAGCAAGTTGCCATCATCTTTCAATTTCACGGACCGTGTTGTAAAAGGTTATTTCCCACACTTGTTCAACGATGGAACAAATTGGGAATATAATGGTCAATTGCCACTTGCTTGCTACTTTGGCACAGAAACAATGCAGTCAGAAGACAGGAAACAATTTGATGCATGGTACGCCGAGCGTTCACAGGATCCGTCTCTGTGGTGCTTCAAAGAAGAAATTGTCAAGTATTGTCGGAGTGACGTTGCAGTGCTCATGATGGCTATTCAAAAATATCGACAGCAAGCAATTCACGAGAGTGGGATAGACCCAACAACAAGAAAATTCACTCTGGCTGGAGTCGCACAAGAAATTTTTCGGACGTGTATGCTAAAGAAAGAAGAAATTGGAATTACTCCTATAGCTGGTTATTCCGCGCGCAAGTCCTCTATGAACGGTAGAGCATGGCTAGACGGCGAAGAAACTAGGCTTGGACGCAGAGTTGAACGTGAAGTAGCTCTTGGCAACTACTACGCTGATGGCTTTGACCGTCAGACAAATACTGTATACGAGTTTTGGGGGTGTTTGTGGCACGGATGTGAATGCAAGTTTCAAAATGACGAGCAGACTGTTAGAATAGGTGACAGAATTTTGCGCGGCCCTGAGTTGCGGTTGAAAGTACAGCAAAAACTCGACTACTATAGACGCAGAAACTTCAAAGTCATCGAAATGAAAGAGTGTGACTTTTTGGATCGCTTATACCCACGCTCAAGAGGAGTACCCGAAGAAGCGTGGGAGAAAGACTACTATGAAAATCAACTCAGTCATTTGATGCGCCTTCAAATCAAAAATTACTGGAACCTGAAAAACAAGAAACTGCATTGTAATATCAGAGAGTCATTCTACGGAGGTCGTACTGGCCACTGTGCCATGTTTTATGAGTGTAAGGAAAATGAGGAGCTGCGTTACTTGGACTTCACAAGTCTCTATCCTGACGTGCTTAAAAATCAAGAATATCCAATAGGTCATCCTGAAGTGCTTTCTGGAAGTGGTTTGCCAGATGACGAACTATTGACTTCTGTAAATGAAAAAGAAATTTTCGGTTTTGTCTCATGCACAATTCTGCCTCCTAAACGGAGAATGCACGCTATTCTGCCCGTTCGTAATGAAGGAAAGCTACTGTTTCCACTGTGTGGACTGTGTGCCATGACGGAGAACAAATCTGATTGCAGACATGCTGATGACGAGCGAATGCTTACTGGCACTTGGTGCACAGCAGAGCTATACGCAGCTTTAGACAATCGGTACAGATTAATCACCGTGCATGAAGCTCTTCATTACGAACAAAAATCCGAAGAGCTTTTCAAAAGCTATATCAACATGTGGCTGCGCATCAAACAAGAAGCTTCAGGCTGGCCACAGTGGGTGCAAAAAGAGCAAGAGAAAAGTGAACTTTTGGTGAAACAAGCTGAAGATGAGTTTATTGAGTACATATACCAGAGAACGGGAACGCGCTTGACGAAAGAAGATATAGAGACCAACAGCGTCTGGCCACCAAAAGTTCAGAAAAAGCGAGAAGATGCATTACTGATTGCTCGTTCCGCCGAAGATTGCCAAGTTGATGCTGAACAGCTTCTACGGCAAATTCGCCCAGCGTGCCAATTTACCGAAGACTACAATTGTCAATAGCTATGGTGAGTTCATGAAAATCTACAACGATGCAAAACTGAAGATAGTGGGTGAACATGACACGGGCCTAGAAAGTGTAATACTTAACTACGTGAAAGTCGAAGACACTGACTGCTCACCAGGCAACACAAGCATTGCGATAGCCTCGTTTGTCACTGCGTATGCTAGGTTGAAGCTCTACAATTTGATGGAAACTATTGAGAACGATTTACCGAAACTAGCTTACAAACCAAGAGTGCTATACTTTGACACTGACTCGGTTATTTTCATTTCGGACAAAAACCTGGATCCGAGCAACGAAGAAAGTCCGGTGCGCACTGGTGACTACCTCGGTCAACTCACGGACGAAATAAAAGACGCCTATGGTGAGACAGCAATTTGCAAGCGAGCAGCATTCCTCGGACCGAAAAACTATGCTTATGAAGTCAGCTTTACAGACAAGCCCGACAGGAAGAACGTGGTGAAATGCAAAGGCATCACGTTATATTCATCCGATTTAAATGCTTTCAAAGAATTTGAAACTGTGCTTGAGATGGCTAAAACAGCTCACCTTGAGAGGCAGCATCAGGCAAAGACATTCCAGCAATTTGGTATTCGGGCAAACAACGACACTCATGTGTTGAGCACTGTTCATTTTGAGAAGACGATCAGTTCCAACATGAACAAGCGTCGCTATTTGCCACAACTAGGCTGGTCTGTACCTTTGGGTTACCAATTATACTATCTTAGCGACGAAGAGCTAGACAAATATATCGAGCGAAACGGGAATGGCTGGTGGGCTCAATTTAGTCTTTTCATGAACTACGACAGAAACTTCCCTCGCAACGACAACATGACTCAGGAAAATGAATGGACTTCAGCTGATTAATTCAAACTGTTTTATTATTATATTTCGAAACAATAAACTTCAACATCAATTTAAATTTAACACTGTTTGACTTTAGCTGGAAACACTAGAGTTTGGCGTTGGACTCAAAAAAGGGCGCTTGAAACTTTTAAGTTTCGGATTAGGCATAGTGAGTCCAAGTGTTGTAGTTAGAAGAACTGTGAATAACTGTTGCGATCCCCATCCCATTGATAAGTTGAACAAACTGACAACTACTACAGTGTAGGCAACTAGCATTTGAAAGAAAAAGGGTATGTTGCATTTTAGTTTGCACTCCATTCCATGAGTTCGTCGTCTTGCAACCAGCTATTTTGAGATGCCGGCTCGTACTTCCATTTGACTAAAGCTTCATCATCTTTTCGTTTTATAACTTTTTCGACTTGTCTATATCGCCCATTAATTTTCTGTATCTCTTCTGGGTAGTAGCGGGCGCTAGTTTGGCCATTGTGAGACAATCGATATTGTGGTCGTGATGTACTGTTGACGGTAGCGACTGTATATTTCTGGTTTGACCAATTTGAAGTATAACCCCTGTCAAAAGTCTTGTGGTCCAGCTTAGTCCTAACTGTGTCGCCTGGTGTGACGCGGGTGACAGCCTTCTTCCTTAATTGCAATGGACACTCGACACCGTATATATCTCTGAATATAGTTTGTGCGTTAGAGTCGTTCACATTGTTTGGGGCAACCCCAGTCGCAGAATGTTTCGTCTCATTGTAAGCGTTGACAACATCTTGCAGGCAGTCGATGTACTTTTTCGTGCCTCTCATGGTCATTATTTTGAAAAGCTTGTTTTTGATAGTTCGGTTCACCCGCTCAACAACTGCTGCTTTGGTCTCCTTGTTGTTCGCCATGCGGAACTGCACGAAATTAGTCTTGAGTAAATGTTGCAATGATGAATTTGTAAATTCAAGTCCTTGGTCGGTGAAGATAGATTTTGGGGTGCCTTCTTTCTGAAAAGCTTTCTCGAACGCCGAAACAACCTGGAGAGCCGATTTATTTTTCAATGGGTACACTTGCAATTTCTTCGAAAACACATCGATGATCATCAGTAAGAAAGTATAGTTCGAGTTAGCGTTTGCCAAATGCTTAACGTCAACCAAATCACAGTGCCACTGCTCGTTCGGTCTATGAACTATAAATTTGTTCCGTATGAAACGTCTCCTTGCTGGGCGATGGACAGAGTAAACATACTGAGAACTTAGCCAGTCTTTGACTTGGTTGAATGTGATAGCAGGAATCTCTTCTTTCACAGCTTTATAGAAAGGCACTTGACCGGCAAACGCTCCTGGACGTTTGTGGTCATAGTAAATCGAAGACAGTGCTTCACTCTGAGCTTTACTGAGAGTCATCGACATCACTGTCCTGGTCATCCCAGTTTGGGTTTTCTCTTAAGGCGTTTGAGCGGAAGTTGTATCTTGCTTTGAGGGTAGGTCTCTTGTTCAAAGGTTCATTCTCTTCAGGTGGTTCGTCTCTTTTCCGTTTTTGTGTACGACGTATAGGTTCTGCATCGACGTCTATATCATCATTCGCAAATTCAACCTCAAATTCGGGTTCCTCAACACGCTTCGGCTGCGTCTCAATTTGAACTGTCTTGACGTTAGTCTTAGTGGCTGGTTTTGAATCATAGAGTTTCTGCAGCATAGCTTTGACATTTTCATTGACCACCATTTCCGGTGTGACTTTAGCAAAATACAGCAGATCAACAAATTCTTTAAGTCCCGTTATTACTTTGCCAGGACTCAACGCATACATGATCAGAGGAACTATGTCACTTCCAGTCATGAAGCTTCCATTTTCGAGTCGTATATGGTCGAGATCGTTATAGCCTTGCACACTAGCTAATTTGAGTATCAGGCGTAACAATTTTCGCTGACGCTCAATGGCTCGATTCATAATGTAATTGCCTTTTTTCTTCGGTGCAGCTGACTCTCTTTGTGGAGACGAAGGAGTCAACGTGACAGTTTCTTCCTCTTCTTCGTATGGTTGAAACGCAACTTTTTTGAAAGAGCTCATCGCGATCTCAGGATTTCACTAACAACCGAAGCAACGATGGGAATCAATATATTAAGCCAGCCACCAGATTGCTCCGCTAACTTTCGTTTCTTAGTTTTGGACTGTTTCTTTTTCGTCAACTCGAAGATGGTCTTCTTGTGTTTCTTCAAACTTCTAACTTGGGAGGCGTTAAGAGGTACGTTCCGTAGCACTGTATTTTTTGCGAGTACCCGCAAAGCACTGAGAAACTCGGGGTCACTACTAAATTTCTTCAACAAATGCTGTCTCTGTTGTGTTTTGCGGAGACTTGCAATTATCTCAAGCCTATGCCACTGCTTTTGTAGACACGTACTCATTTTGGTAAATATACTACAGCTTTTATTTTTCCTTTTGAGGACTCTTCTGGAAATATTTTGGCTCGCAATCTGAAATTGTCGGGAGTGGTTGGCTGGCAGTCGATAAGAAGGTAACTATACGGCTCACTGGTAGCATCGTCGTACGCTTCGCGCAAATATTTCGAATTGGCAGGATAAAGCTGTTTCGACAAGTGTATAATTTGCGACCTGTCTCGAACGTTTTTCATAGCTACGATCATATGACAGTTTAAGCTGATGGTTCTCATCTCTTTGGCTTGATAGAACATATTTTGCACTATGAAGATGACACTATAGTTGTTGTGATGTGAACCTTTGGTGAAAAGTTTGGAAAGTCTTGCATCTCCTGCTAACTCCTGCATCAAGTCGTCGACCACAATTATATTGGGCGTGAACTCTTTTATATCTTGGTCGCTGCATAGACCATCTATGTATTGAACTTCCACACCTTCGATTTTCTCGCTGTAGCCTTTTTGCCATTGCCCATAGCACCAGAGGACGCGTAGAGGGGACTCCGTGATGGTAGTTAGCGTGAGATAGTTCTTCAAGAAACGTCTTGCAAAGACAGTTTTCCCACTACCCGTTTGACCAGCGATCATGGAGGTGAATGGGGCTTTTATTCTGAAGTGAGCTGGATCCATAACACTTAAAAGAATGAGAGCAGAATATATCATTAATATCAATCATGGACTCCTTTTATGTGTATCTCCCCAGCAATGTCAAAAACCGGAGGAGCGAAAACACAATGGCACGGTTCACCACTGAGTTGGCCAACACTTTGGACCTGGATGAAAACTTTGAAGTTGGTCTTGCTGAGCTTAGCTATACGTATTCATGGTTGACATTTAAAGACGACAAGGAGATATATTTCTGTCTGTCCCAACCAGACTTGGTAGACGATGGTAAAGTTCATCTCACTACTATCAAGTCGGGCTACTATCCAGACCCGAAAGTTATTGTGGACTTGATACAGACGGCTCTAGAGGAGCAATATGATCATCTTAAAGAAAAATTCACAAACGAGCCTACCTTCCGTCTCCCGGCTCTGAAGTACGGAATTGATGGTAAAGTGACTGAAGTAATAGGTTCCCTCCTGGACGACTATCTCTATTTATGTATTCCAAAAGACGTGCGAGCGGTGCTCGGCCTCTCATCTGAGCCTGAGCTCATAAAAGTAAAGAACGCAAGACCAGATATGACTTGTGGCCGGCATTCAATCTTCGTATATAGCAATATTGTGGATCACTCGCTAGTAGGAGACAGCTACGAGCAGCTCCTTAGAATTGCCGATATTCCTACTGAGTTGAAATTCGGTTCACAGATAGTCAACAAGTACTCGCAACCTCAATATTTACCACTTCGCCACTTCAAAATAAAAACCATAGAGATCGAATTGAGAGACGATACTGGTGACGTCATACCTTTCACGCAAGGACGAGTTTACGTTACTCTCCATTTTAGACGGCGACATGGATGAATATTATACCAATCAAGCCGGCAGTGGTCTTGGCTACTTTCAAGGCGACCGCTACCAGAAAGGACATGGTTTACTCTCAACGTTTTTCAGCAAAAATCTCATTCCTTTGATAACAAAAGTACTGCCTTATATTGGGGAACAAGCATTTAAATTCGGAGGTGATGTGATCAATGATATAGGCATGGGCAACCCGAGCTTGGGTGGAGCTGTCAAGAAAGCTGCTAAACGAAGGATGGCGTCTATCACAGAGGATGCTCTGGTTAAAGTCAAAAATATGCAAGGAGGTGGGAAGCGAAAGAAAAGAAAACCGAAGACTATAAAACGTCGCAAGACACCAGCTAAATCAACGAAGAAAGCTAAGGAGCGTCGCAAAGTTAAACGTCGAGTCAAGAACGCTAGTGATTTCCTCTTCTAAATGTCTGCCATTCACCAATTGAGTTCTATCGCCACTTTGAGTGAGATGGACTTGTTCGCTGTTCCGCCGACTCAAGTGTCTATTGCTTCAAGTAGTGAGAAAGAGTACCGACCAATCAACCAACTTCGCTATCCTGGTCCTATTGAGTTTGAAATCAAGACTGGTCCTAATGAATATATCAACTTGAGTGAATCGTTCCTCAAACTCTCACTAAGAATAAAGCTGGTTTCTCAAACTGACAAAAAAGCTTGCGAGCCATCAGTATACGCAAAAGTTCTCCGCCCTTCTCAATACTTGCTTCATTCTCTGTTCAAGTCTGTCGAGTTGAGTGTGAACAACAAATCACTTTCTCGCTCACCACAAAATTATGCTTACAAGGCTTATTTTGAGGCTCTTCTTGGATACGGAACAAGTGCGAAGAAAACTTTCCTGACCCCGGCCGGATGGTGCACAGACGAAGAAGACGTTGAAAAATTGATGAACCCCAAACCGAAAGAGAAAGAAAAAGGCAAAACCATAGACTTGATGGGAACTCTCCATCTCGACCTAGCAATGCAAGACAGAGCTATTTTGGGAGGAACTCCACTTTGTCTTAAACTCATACCAAACTCAAAAGAGTTTATTTTCATGCATGAAACTACCGCGCTCGGGGCATTCGATCTTGAGCTAGAATTTTTATCCTGCTCAATGCTGGTGGCTGTGCACGATGTGACCTCTCATTTATTGGAAGCGCATAACAAAGCTCTTCGTATGGCACCGGCGAAGTATCCCGTCTCACGCATGGAGCTGCATGAGAGCGTAATTTCAGCCAACACAATGGATGCTATAGTTGACAATATTATAACTGGACAATTACCTCGTCGACTGTTTGTTACCTTCGTCAAGAATACTGCGTACAATGGCGACCCGAAAAAGTACCCTTTCCATTTTGAGCACCTCAATGTCAATTTCATGGCTTTATTCATCAATGGTGTTCAGTACCCAGCCATCCCTTACCAGCCAGATTTTAAAGAAGAGAAATACCAAACTGAATATTTGGCTCTCTTCAGGAGCTTGAGCCAGAACAGCAGTAACCCAAAGCTGAAACTTACTTACGCGGAGTACGGGACGAACCATACAATTTTTCCGTTCATGTTGGCACCTGACTTGACGAGTGGCTGTGGTTCTTCACATGTCAGTCCTATCAAGTACGGCTCGATTCGATTGCAGGCAAAATTTTCAACTCAGCTGAAAGAGAGTATAAATGTTCTGTGTTTCGCCGAGTATGATAATATTATTGAAATTGATGAGATGCGAAACGTGTATACGTCTTACTGAAATGAACACAAGCGAAATAAATTCAATGTTAGTGAAAACCAAGTACTTTCGTGGCACATACGCATGCGACCAAATTCCAGTCTTTCGCTCTCTGCCAGCCAGCGTCATTGTCAATACTGACCCGCAAGACAAACCTGGGCAGCACTGGGTAGCAATTTTCCTCGACAAAGACGGTCACGTAGATTACTTTGACAGTTTTGGTTTTCCACCTCTAGCAAAGAAAATCCAGAGCTATATTTCAAGGTGCGGCAAAGGAGGTTTCCGATACAACAGAGTCACACTACAGCATCCTAATGCTCAAACGTGCGGTTTGTACTGCGTTTATTTCATCAAGTGCCGTGGACAGAATATAAGTTACTTGGACTACATACAGCACTTCAGTCACAACTTGGAAGCGAACGAGAGTGTACTTGCTAAGTTCAATGAAGCATGTTATTTCCAACGTCACTGCGACTTTCACCGTGCCAACAATGCAACTAGATAAACTAAGTGCTTTACCAAATATTCGGCCACTCCGAAAACGCAATGAGCAGGATAACCGTCAATTCACCAGTCAAGTTTGGAAAAATTCCCTTGGTACAGCATTAATATTCAAATCTGGTCGGATAGTTTTAGTTGGTGGAAAAAGCCTCTACGACTACCGTAGATTAGCTGAACAAATATCGGAAACAGTAGGAAACGGAAAATTCCAGTCTTTGAAAATTTCCAACTATGTAGCAACTCTCAATGTCAACAAGACTTTGAACTTGATTACTTTCAGATCCCTTATCTTAGAGTGTTTCGACAAAGCTATTGTTTCGCTGGAGCCTGAACTTTTCAATGGTTTAATATGGCATGTTGAGCAGAATAGACGAGCAATAATATTTTCAAGCGGCAAAATCAATATTACCGGCTGCTCCGTGAAGAGTCAGATCCGACGCGTCATTTCTCAGTTTAAAACTGTATTCCAACTTTATGCTTTTACTTGAAATAAAATTTATTTGAAAACAAATCACATTGAATCAAAGTTATTTTGACCATCTATCCACTTCTTGACATGTTCGGCCATTCGCTCTGCACATAAATAGTTAGAATTTTCGTGTCCGGTAATACTGGTGTCATGCTGTGAGCAAAACCAAGCTCCGTCGTATAGATTAGCTAGTGAGGAGAATGATGGGACACAAAGACTACCTTTAGTCAAGTCCAGCCATTTAATATTTCCTTGCTCCAAAATTTTGCCGAATCGTTTCGCTCCAGTGGTGGCCACAAGTGGTTGATCGACAAAATAGTCGCATAAGGCAGATATGAAAAATAAATCATCTGCGAAACAGTAGACTGGCTTTTCCTTGACTCCGTAACGTGCGTGCATATGCAGTCCATGCATCAAATTAGCAAATTCAGCAATATATGACAACTCTAGATGGCTGTATTTTTCTCTCTCAATATGATACATTATATGTATACGACCAAAAGGAGTGATTGCCACTAGTTCTCGTGGGATAAAACAGTTTGACAAATCGAAGCCGCATACTTCAATGACGGCTATCACATGCTTCAGATTTGCACTGGTTGCTTCCATTCCTAACAAACACAAAACTACAAATGAGACAAAACTTTCGAACGCAAATTTTTATTTTTCATTATTGTGAACATGTCTCAAATTTTGAGGTAGTACTCAATAAGAAAATCGATAGCATGTACAGGAATAATCGAGTTCACCACATTTTCGTGTTTCATAAGTAAAGGATATGCGCGAGAGTACAACGCAGAGACAATATTTCTATGCTCGAGACCTGGTGGCTCATCGATTTTAAGAATTGCAAGTAACTTGCGGTACCTCGTGGAGTGGTTAGCAAGGTCTTCCACTACTACCACAGCTGCCTCGTGGAACTTAACAGTGACCTCCATCCCTTCAATGATGCGAGTAGCTGTACTGCAACTGTGGGCTTGCTGTGCAGGAAGATTTTCATCGCATCCGAGACAAATAATTTTAGCCATTTGCTTTTTCGTGTAATGGAGCAGCATTACAGCTAGAAGATCCGCTTGGTATGTCAACAATTCTTCTTGCTTGAAATTAGCCCGCACATTCAACACCACATTCACACTGTGCAGTAGTTGGCGTATGAGCACCACTTCATCAGTGAAGATGTCTAGTGAGACGGAGCGACCAAATACTTTGCAAACGACCCGATAGCCACTCTCGGTTTTCAGCAACTCGAGCGTCTTCTCTGGCTCATCAATGAGGAGACGGTACTCACTATTGTCATCGTCGTAAAGAGCTGACTTGAGCACCCATACGTCCCATTTGCGGAGGAATACAGCATTTCCTCTCAGTTGCCGTTCTTTAGTTTCTCTCGAAAGTTTCAGAGAACCCGATTGAATTTCCGTCCCTTTCTGGATTAAGCTGAATTGTATACCTTTTCCTTCTTCAGCTGTGTTGAAGTCCAGGAATGATTGCCAAAGGCTTGACCAAATGGATGGCTTGCTCTTTAGCGACTCCGGGATAGCTTTCTTGAAGGAGTCACTGTAGTGAGGGTCTTGACCGATCGTGTTTGAAAAAGTACTTTCCGCAGGAGCAGATCGTGTAGCACGCCTATATGGAGTCGACTTTGCAAATTTCGAATTAGACATTATCACTACTGTCAGTATGTTTAACAACTGATTCACTACTCAGTCAGAGCTGTTTATATACGCGTCTACACAATGAGGAATTTTCCTCAGAGTGTAACATCGTGACCTTGACAACTATGGAAATTTCCGCTATGGAAAAAATTCAATCACTAGAGTAAACAGGCGATAAGCAGAAATTAGATTAATTTATTCTGCACATATTTGCATAGCAAGTCCAAAGTACAGTGCTGAACAAACGGATCAACATTAGTATCGTTGTTCCAAACTGCATGTTTGGAGCAATGTTGGCAGTAGACCATACTAGAAGATTCTGATTTTGCTGGAAAAAGTATCCATCCTGCTTCTGCCATATCGCGTATGGTAGGCCGACCACGAAATTCACCATGTGTGAAACTTGCTATCCGCTCTTCTAGACTAAAAGCATGCGAGTGCACATCTTCGTAAAAGGCAAACACTGTGTTGAAATTTAAGAAGTTTGGCACAAAATATTCACCATCTTCTGAGTCAAATGTAACATCACTCTCAGTGTCGGAGAAATAGTCAGAGTCACTTTCTTCACATTCGGACTCAGCTTCTGAGCATTCGTTTGGTAGACACATTGTAATGCTGCTCTACTGCTCAGGTGGACGACCAAACGTTGAATGAAGTAGAATAAAATTTTTGAAATTTTCAGACTTTTGCCATTTTGAAACAGTCATGGGCATGTATAGAAATGATCGAGAGTTCATTGGAAGCCTTCTTGAGTTCATTTAATTTTCGTGAAATTAATACAAAAATAAAGCTGAAAAATTTCTAGAATAATTTAGCCCATGTATGGAAATGATTTAGAGTTCATTTAAAGCCCCTTTGAGTTCATTCAATTCTGTTTTGAAATTTGAAAACAAATAAAGCGGACAAATTTTCTAAAATAATTACAATAAAAATTCGAAGACAGAAATTAAGCCGAAAATTTTCAAAATAAATCACCAACGTATAGAGATGATTGAAAGTTTATTAAAAGTGACTGAGTTTAATTGCTTTTCAAGAAATTTATAGGCAGAATTCAAGCGACAGAATTTTTTAAAACATTTCAATTCATTTTATATTGTACGAATGGGCACGTTATATCCAGGCTTGCATGATGGACGAAAGGGTCTATATTGCACTCAACTTTCCAGGCAGCCCATTGACCACATTGCTGGCAGCATACTAAACTATGCATATACTCTACCTCGCTTTTGTAGAGGATCCAGCCTGCTTCTGCCATCTCTGAAATTTGCGTCTGGCCGTACCAAACTTTTTCCGTGTAACTCGCCAAACGCTCTTCAGTGCTCCACACATGCGAGTCTAGATTTTGGTGAAACGCGATCCAACTGTCTTGCTCCGCTTCTTCTGGTAGGATGACATATGGCTCATCTTGTTGTACGAAATTGTACTCGAAAGAAATTTCAGATTCTGTGTCTGACCAGTATTCGTCTTCACTCTCTTGTTCGAACTCGCCATCTAAACGCAGTTCATCAAAGAGGTCTCTCAACGGTGGTATACACATGTTTAAATTCAACTATAGCAACTAGTCACTTTATTCACTTTAGGTAAACTAAATTTTCTATCTCATTTCTCAATCGATTTTGCACGAACTTTGAATGTGCCTACGAACATCACCATGGCCAGAAGTACCTAATCTGCACATTAAACCTTATCTATGTGGACCATCAAAGATGGCGCCCTCACATGTCGATCACGTGTTAATATGGCCGCCGCCTTATCTTGTTTACCATCTTATCTTGTTTACTTTCTTATCTTGTTTACACCCCTTATCTTGTTTACTCCCCTTATCTTGTTTGGCTCCCTTATCTGATCAGATTAGAGTTACGTCAGTTGCATCGTGTGGCTCATCTACTCACATTTTTACAATGGTGAAATTCAAAGCCTTTTCTCACACATACTCTCATTTAAGTTTTCTGGGCCTTGTATAGTCAGCCTTTAGACTAGATCAGTCTTCTCAGCATAGAATTTCTGTCAAAAAAAACGTTGTATTATTCTAGATTATTCCACAAAAAGTACTAAACTCCGCCCACTTTACCGGCACCTTTTTTCGACAGCACATGATACCAGCGAGAGCACTTCTCAAAACTCCTTGAAGGCCGGAGAGCCTCGAGGTATGTCACGCCATCTGGCGCGCAATTTGCAGAGTATCTTTCGTTGTTCGAGTCGATCAGAAATAGCTGCTATGTTGACATTGTGTTTGAATCGAGCATCCTGCTGGCTGTGGCCTTGGTATTCGTTTTAATGATATTTCATTACAGAAAGGAAATTGTCACGTTTGGAAGTCAACACAGGTGACCGAGTTTCTCTTGCTTATAAAAGGTACTTCATATATTTAGAACTATTTTCCACTTGAAGCCGCTTACGTACTTTTCTTGCGACGTAATACGTGGGAAGCGTGAAGAGTAAGTAAAACCGACAGTGTGATTATTGAGAGATTAATAATATTCCCGTGTTTGATTTGGTTAATATAAATATCGAACTTCAAAACCCTCAATGTTGTTTGTTGATCAAAAAGAACGCTTGTGCTATATATTTACCAGTAGGTGAACGCCATGGCAACCGCAAGTGATATGTAAAAATTTGTCCATATCTTCTCGTGGCAGCGAAATATCATATCACCAATCACTCACATCTGAACGGTAACTACTAGCTTCCTTTTTGTTTTGTGCTCAAGAATTAGTAGCTGCAAATTGGAAGACAATTTATTCTCATCTTCTTCAATCTACTTCAATCATGATGAATATCTTGATGGCTTCAAACGGAATCAGCTTTGAGAAGTGTAGTTCAAGGATACACGGAGTAATCAGCACTGTTTACTACTTCAAGATGGCTTTCTGTTTGCTGCATATTGTACTATACATTGAGCACCTTGTATCTGGTACATCACTGCTAGATATTAGTGTTTTTGCACTTCAAGTGACCTTTAGTGGTATAACAACGTATATCTACAGAAAAAACGTACACAACATTCGGAAACTCTTCTATTACATAGATTCATCGAGCGCAGGTAGACCTCGTGGGCTGCTGCACATAATGTCTATCATATGGGCCATATTAACTTTCGCTGATTGTATTGGCTTGTTTACTGCAACATGTTATAGAGGTTGGATAGGAATCAAGGCTTACGCCAGCTTCCATAATCTCAACTTACATCACGATTCCTTGGTTCTAGTCTTTGTCGTAGTCGACATTATCACGTACTGCAACTGGATCCCTGGCTGGTTCGTTGGCTCGCAACTGGTCTACTTCTACATTCAAAGGTCGCTATCAATGGTGTACAGTGATAGCTGTATCTCCTTATCAAAGGAAATTGAGTCATGGATAATGCCGCAAGATACTGCGAAGAGCGAGATACACAAATTTCGATTGATGCGAGCAAACCATTGCCACATGAGAGACAAGTTGGAAAACATACTTTCCCTATTGCCGTTTCTATGGTATGCTCAAATGTTCTTCGAGACATCGGCTCGAGTTCTCAGATATATGGACATAGTTGGCGACGACAATGCGAAAACTTGGTTCAATGTGGCCGAGTTTGTCGTACCAGTCGTCGGTTTAACTGTCATGGCCGCAGCGTTCGACAATAGCGTCAGAGATCAGCACCAGCTGGAGAAAAACATCAGGAACGCTTTGATTGGCTTGGATGAACCCAAGGCCAGCGCTGAACTCAGATACCAAATAGATCGCCTATTATTCGAAATGAATCAAGATAAAATCTGTTCGCCAACTGCTTGGAATCTCTTCAAGGTCAACAAACATATGATACTCAACTACGCCGGTGCCTTGCTGCCCTTCACAATCATGCTGGTCAACCTATGTGGCATCAAGCAAAGATTCAAAGAGGTCCCTTAGTACAATCCGTAATATACGTGTAAGACACAAAATGTTGCCTATTGAGTGTTGGTCGTCAAATCTTCTAGATTGCACTTATCAAACAACCCCTTCAATTCGGCTGAAAACGGTTGCCAACCATTAAACTAAGCATGTTGTCCGCATTTTTCTCATTTAGCGAACTTGTAACTGACATTGGGGTTCGTATCATTAACTTGATTAGAAATAGGTTCGAAATGTTCATCTAAGCGTTGCCTTTGGTTCTAAAGCAGCCTTTAGACAGCAAGATGAAATCAACTTGCTTAATTGCAATTTAGTGCTGACACGGGCAAAAATAATGTCCGACAAGCCGGATTTGAACCAGCGACCTAAGGATAACTGCTTGATTTAGGTTTAAATCGAAATTGCAACTACAGTCCTCCGCTCTACCAACTGAGCTATTGTCGGATACATGTTTAAAACTTAATCCGGTTACGCGAAACAAGTTTGAAACACATACAGGAAAAGCGGACTCAGTGCCGAGTTGCGCAGCATCAGCTGTGAAAGCTGCAAAACAGGATGTCATTCACTACAACAGCACGTTCGAACGCAGCGCGAAAAGTCCTGAAAAGTTCGATTTGAACCAAGACGACAATCAGGAAAAGAAAGCGAAAAGTGTCAACAAGAAAGTCAGAGACGCGAGCGCCACAGACTGTGCGGTGAGAAAAATTTGAATGAGGAGCGCCAGTGTTGTGCGCACGCGCAGGAGCAAGGAGCCAACGAAAGTGATTCCAGTTCAATGCGGTTGCCGCCATAGACGAGGTTCGGTGCGTTGCGAACAAAAGCGTGCTCACTGTATCACTCTGGCCGGTTCATCCATTTAATCAATCCACTTGGAATATTGTTCCTTTTTCATTTTTACTTTCACCACTTTTCAAGTAGGTTTGCTCCGTTTGTGTCACGGTGGGCTTGATTCTAATTGTGTTTAGCCGTTCACAAATTCTGAAGCAACATGCAGGTTGCACCAGCTCCGACTTCAGGTTTGGAAAATTGTCCAACCTTCAAGGTAAATTGTTCTGTTAACTGTCTCAATCAGCTGTAATTGTCTTGATGTCATCTGCAGTGTGTACTTGTTGGTGATGGCGGCACCGGAAAGACTACCTTTGTGAAGCGTCACTTGACTGGAGAATTTGAAAAGAAGTATGTCGGTAAGTAGGCGATTCAGGGAAACCGTTGCATTGACGCAATCAACTGTAACCATGTGTTATCTCTGTGCAGCTACACTTGGCGTCGAAGTGCACCCTTTAGTCTTTCATACCAATCGTGGACCAATCCGATTCAATGTCTGGGACACTGCAGGTCAAGAGAAGTTCGGTGGTCTTCGCGATGGCTATTATATTCAAGGTATGTGTTCTACTGCCGTTTATGGAATGCATGGCTTCATTGTCTCCTTCAAATGTCAGGTCAATGCGCCATCATTATGTTCGATGTAACGTCACGAGTCACCTACAAGAATGTACCGAATTGGCACAGAGATCTGGTCAGAGTGTGTGAAAATATACCCATCGTTCTCACTGGAAATAAAGTAGACATTAAAGATAGGAAAGTCAAGGCCAAATCTATCGTGTTTCACCGGAAAAAGAATCTTCAAGTAAGTTACACACTGTGGCCATTGAGACTAAGCTAATGAGCTTATGATTGTTCTAGTATTACGACATCAGCGCGAAGAGTAATTACAACTTCGAGAAGCCTTTCCTATGGTTGGCCCGGAAGTTAATTGGAGACCCGAATTTGGAGTTCGTAGCCATGCCAGCCCTCGCACCACCGGAAGTGGTCATCGATCCACAATATCAAGCTGAACTGGAACGTCAAATGGAGGAAGCCCAACACACTTCACTTCCCGATGACGACGATGATGATGATCTTTAAGGTTGTTCTGTTAACTATCTATCACAATCGAAACGCGTTGAATAGGATATTATAAGCTGTAATTGATTTGAATTTTACAAGCTGAACTTATTACTTGCTCGAAATGTCAACTTCTCTTTTCACTCAACGGTAACCTAAATACAAGTTTATTTGTTCTAAAATCTGCCCGATCGTTTGCGACCACTGTATTTAGTATCTACTCGCACCTCTTTCCCTTGACGGCGTCTACGCTCCTTCTTCGCCAGAATCCAATCGCGAGATTTCTTTGGTGGTTTGCCGCGAATTTGTCTCATCCTCTCGCGCTTGTTATCTGCATATGAAACCTGGTCATGAGGAAGTGACGCTTCCGTGAGACCTTGAGGCAACTGGCTATTGGTGCCACCGGTGAACAGAACCAGGAACATTTTCTTGGCTTTGCTGCTGTTGGGAAAGTCGACAACGACGCCGCCACTGAAGCCAGCTTTCATTGCCTGCTGAGTAATGAGTTCCACTTGATTGCTGTTCTCTGGGTAGAACTGGAAGACAGCTCTACTTCCTCTAGACAAGCAGGCATACAAGCTACTGAACAACTTATACAATCTCTGTGGCGGCTTGTGTGACTTCTTGTCGGCATTGCAGAGCCACTGCAGGGCAGAGATGCTGACGACTCCATCAAACGAACCGGCCTTGAAAGGGACTCCTTCTCCCAGATCACCCAAGATGACATCGCCCACTATGTCTCCTTCTTCGGCTCGCTCATGAGCAATGTCCAGCATCGCCGAACTGATGTCCATGCCCACCCAAAAATGGCCATGTTCTTCGAGCACTTCACCGCTTAATCCCGAACCACAGCTGGATAAGAATAAATGAATACAAATCATGTCTTGTCAGAAAAGACACGCAAGTGTCGCTTACCCAAGATCGAGTATAAAACATGGCACATCTTCAGGCAAGCCAAGTAATTCCATAGCTCGTTCTGTCATTTTCCCCTGAATTTCGATGATTCGCGAACTAGAAAAAATGATTTAGATATGGACCTGATTGTGGTTACAAGAAACTCACTTGGATGTATATTTTCTAGCTTCATCATCGTTGTAAAACTAAACAAATGAGAAGCAGGACATGAATACGGTTGATGTTCACTATGGTCAGCTTACGATCTCCGGCGGAGCGGAATGTTCAGGTCGTCTAGTGGCCATAACTGATCAGTAATAACAGTGGTTAGTTTACGAGACGTAACTAAACAGTCATACACGTGCTTTTTGCGCTTGCGCACACAACCCTGTTTGCCACACTGTAAGGTTTACGAAAAACATTTGGCGCCAGATTCAAAACTACAGCACAGTAAACCTGATAACTTTTTATTTTATTTATTCTAATACTTTCATTTCCCGCTTTTAAATGCTAAACATATAGACTATTTTCCATCATCACTGGCAATCTTAAAGTTCACCTTGTTTCGGAATGCAAACGATATGTTGTCTGTAAGTTCTGAAACGACTCCCTAAAGTAAACAAGAATGAATTCTGACCACGAGCTTAGTTGCTCAACTTACATCTTCCTTGAGCATTTGTAGCTTGTCACCCGAGAGATGGTCCCAGCTTTCGAGTTCGGCCATTCCTCGCTTCGATGAAACACCATCATTTTCTTTCGCGGCCTCATCAGGGGCAGTTGACTTTCTAAGATTACATTCACAGCTCAACATGTCATGGGTTGTTGATGTTGATTCGTTGGCAAATGAGAAGAGGTCCTACACACAGTTGTCACGTAAAATAGCTCATAGTTCATAAACACACCTTCAGTTCATCTGTCGAAAACTTGATAGAATCGGACTTGTTATCAACTAATTCAGTGCTCAGGCCTTCTTTTTTCATCTGACGCTGAAAGATGCGCTCTTCAATAGTTCCCGTAGTCAACAAGCGATATATGTGAACCGGAAGCTTTTGTCCTCTTCGCCAAATTCTAGCCATTGCTTGCTTATCATGGGCTGGATTCCAGTCAAGATCGAAAAGTAATAGACGAGAACCGCCTATTAAGTTCAGGCCGACCCCTCCAGCTTTCGTGCTTAGAAGGAACACAACTAGATTAACAGAAATTAGAGTAAAAATTGGTTCCTATCAGAAATGTTCTACTCACATGTTTGAGTATGAACGTTGTTGAACGCATCGACTATCTCTTGACGTTTACCAGAGCTAGTGGAGCCATCTAGTCGACAGAACGGATAATTCTCAATTTCACACATTTTCTGCAGCAAATCAAGCGTTTTGGTATAGTTAGCGACTAAAACAATGCGCTCTTTCGTATTGTTCTTCATGTGACGCAATATGTCACGCACAACAACAAACTTTGCCGAGTTCTGAAATTGTTCTCGGTTAAACTGCTCAAAGAAAATTATCAACTTAAAACAGCTATGAATCATGAGTCACTTACTTTTTCCAGCTTCTTTTTATCTGTCATCAAGTTCTCTTTAGCTCCAGTGTCTCCATCGTCTACACTCAAGAGAAACGGATGGTTGCAAACTTTTCGCATCTGATTAATGAAACTGAAGGTGCAATCGCCATTCATCTTGAAGCCCTTGAGTAGCCGCGTAACGTCTCCCGAAGATAGAACGTCTTGGTAAACCTCTCGCTGCACCTTTGTTGGTCTACAGCATATAACATACTCAGCTAGAATAGAAAACCAATGACAGTTCTGAACATAATATGGTTGATCTCACTTTTTGGCGGCAAATATTTCGAGATCTCTTCATTTGTTCGCCTCAACGTGAATGTATTCAATATAGACGTAAGTTCTGACGACTGTTGCTGACCATGCTCAGCATCTGACGAGCTGGTGTGCTTCTCCATCGAGTGCATGATGGGCTTCTCATAGCATCTCTGAAACTTTGAATACTTGCCGAAGATACCTGGGTTCACGAAACTAGCAAGAGCATATAATTCTTCTAGATCATTTTGCACTGGCGTCCCAGTCAAGACAACTCTTCGGCTGATGTTCAACTGATTCAAGAGATCGTACAACTTCATCTTGGTATTCTTCAGGCGATGTCCTTCATCACATAACATCAGGTCAAACTTGACGTTCTTGAGATTACAGATCTTTTCATATTGCTGGAGAAATGTATCGTACGAAACAACGAGAGCTTTGTATGACTTGCCAGAGCCAACATACTTGACGTAGTCAGCTAGTGAATTGTCCTTGTTGGCAATGTAGACCCTCAAACGTTCGTCACCAATCCATCGCTTGAACTCTTTCTTCCAGTTGTCTACCAAACTGCTGGGCACTAAAATCAACGAGTTACTGATAACCGGCTTTCCCGCTGGTCCCGACCGGGAGAGAGTGTAGATTAAGGCGATGCACTGCAAAGTCTTCCCTAATCCCATTTCATCAGCGAGGATAGCGCCATTGATAGGAGCCGAGCTCAGCGTATCCTTGTAACCCATCACACATTGATACATGAAACTTATTCCTTCGAGTTGATGAGGAAGGCAAACTTTGGTTAGATTTGCTGTCAGGTACACATCAACAACATCCTCCTCCTGTCAATTGGGCGATCAATTGAAACGCTAACCTTATAGCAACCACTTACTTTGATTCCAAGGTATCCTGTGGGCGGTCTAGGAAGCTTGTAACAATTGTTTTCGGTAAATTTTGACACGACGTTGGACAGCTTTGGAATCTTTGACTCAAAGTTTGCGGAATTGGACATCATTGGACTAATGAACGAGCGTTTCCCGACAGCTTTCATGCCCGGAATTACTGGTACTACAGAATATATTCGCTAAGTCAACTCATACTTCGATCATCGAAATCTATCAAACCTGGAATTGGTTTCATCACCTGTCTTGGTTCGACAATGGGCGATGGTTTAACGTTGGCGTGAACTACTTCTTCCCCTATCAAGCACTCATAGTTTCCGAAAACCAGCGTGTTGTCCTCGAATAGATCTTTCGAAGTGACTGGAATGGTTCCCAGGCTGACAGTTTGGGAAACAATTAGACAAGGAGAATAAATATCGACAAGCTTACGTTTTTCCAGACTCATTGTCTTCAAGAGTAGCCACCCAGTTGAAAACAACTAGAGTCCCATCAAACTTCCACTCCTTGTGCTTCTTGTAAGGTTTGTATGGGCCATATAAAACAGAATAAGTGATTCTAGACATAATTTAACCAGATTTAGACAACAAAAATGTACGAAAGCGTATTTTGAAAAATAACATTGGCGCACAAACTCAAATCAGCTGGGACGGAAAAAGACGCCAAATGATTGGTCAACTTTTCGCGCCTTTGGCGTCGGCTTCACCTCAAGACACGCTAATCAGCTCATCACTTCTCTCATCAGCAGCTGTTTCTTAATTGCTCCCATGCAAGTCTATTCGTTTTAGCTTCCTTCCATTCCTCGCTCTCCTTCCTCTCCCCTCTCTTTCTTTCTTCTTCCGCTCTCTGAGATTAAAGTTTTGCTTCAGCTTACGCAGAAATGAGTTTCCAGCACATCCTGAATCCGGTTAGCTTACAGCAACTTGCGAGAGACTGGATTAACGAAGATTTGCCCAATTTTAATTTGCAAGGCATTATCGCTGATGACAACAACGTGGTGGCCAGAATTCTGTGCAAATCACCGGGAATCTTTGCTGGTATTCCTTTTGTAAATGCAATCTTGCGAGAATTGGAATGTTCGCCCAATTGGTCGTACGAAGAAGGACATTTCTTTGACACTACTGAAGGACCAATCGAAGTGGCTCGTGTCATAGGTAAGGGCAAGAATGTCCTTCTAGCAGAAAGGGTTCTGCTCAATGTTCTTTCAAGGTGTTCTGGTGTCGCCACCAAAGGCCATCGCATCAGAACCAAACTCGAGGAAGCGGGCTGGAACGGCCATCTTGCTGGCACACGAAAGACAACTCCAGGCTTCCGGATTGTTGAGAAGTACGGTCTACTTGTAGCCGGATGTGCCACTCATCGCTACGACCTGTCTAGTATGATAATGTTGAAAGACAACCATGTCACCCTGTGTGGCTCCATGAAGGTTGCAATAGAACGGGTCAAACAAGTTGGTGGTTTCTCGAGTAAGATTGAAGTTGAGAGCAGGAATTTAGAAGAAGCATTCGAAGCTGCTGCTCAAGGTGTCGACATCATCATGTTGGACAACTTTTCACCGGAAGCCTTTTGCAGTGCATCACGAAAACTTAAGGACAGTTATCCAAATGTTCTCATCGAAGCGAGTGGCGGAATCACTGAAGAGACTGCCCATCTCTATGCAGTGGATTCGGTTGATATCATTTCGATGAGTTCTCTGGTTCAAGGCTATGCTGCCATTGACTTTTCAATGAAAATCGTGACAAAGTGAGAAGGCGAGATGGTGACATTTCTAAGTTCATTTTATTTTCTTAATTAACTTAAACAGTATTGCCTTTGCTTAAAAAAGTCGCACTTTACTAAACCAGACAACACAATATTCCTATCTGACTTTTTGAGAAGCTAAAGTAACTCTTGCTAACTGAACATAGATTGCCAAAAAAGGTTTTTAATTTGTTTCCTAGACTCTTCCTTGCTGAGACTGATAGTTGGGCATTCCGGAAGAAGGTATTAACGGCCCATTTCCCTGCATCGAGCCCTGGGGCACTTGATGGGCTTGCGATGAGGGCATACTGTGCTGATGGTTTCCATTTGGATGATGACTCATAGCACTCTGCATGTGACCGGGTATGAAGACAGGCATAGCATATGGAGTCCCTGCATTTGAGTGTTGTGCAAATATTACGGGCTGTTGCTGATTTTGCTGCTGATTGGGATTTCCATGGTGAACGGGTGTGGGCGTTGGTGGACCGCCGTGCATCGGAGTAGATTGATTCTGAGGCTGGGGTGTCGATGTAGCTGAATGTGAATTATTTTGCGGCATCATTCCTTGTGGCATCACTTGCATCGGCACTGTCGAGATGGGAAATTAATTCAGATTAAAATTGATTCGACGTAACTCTCAACTTACAATAATACTGAGGAACACCGTCATTGCCGTAAAAGCCCATTCCTGGTCTGATGACTTGTTGGTTTATGTAGACAGCCGGCATGGGCCCAGTAGCATACATTGGTGCACCAGGATTTCCGCCATGGCCGGGATGATTATAGCCTTGGTGGACACCGCCATGTGGAACCGCCGGAAGATGTACAGGGTGTCCAGTGGCGGCCAGAGCTGGATTTGAAATTTGCTGCTGTTGAGAGTAGTCCGGTCGTTGTCCTTGATTGTTCACATAGTGAGGCTTGCCGGGTTTACCAGGATATCTAGGATGCGAGTTCTGAGGCATATTCGATGGATTAGCCATAGTCATTTGAGGAATCGGAACTCCTTGCTGCATGAAAGATGGAAAGGACACCCGATGGCCGGACATGTGGATGGGGCCAGGGTAGGTTACATAGTTGACGGGAATTTGAGCAGCGGGACTGGCCGCTGGCTGGAGATTCGGTGCTTGCTGCTGATTGTTGATTGGTGGAGTTCTTGGGACAAATGGTTTAACAGTAGGGTTGAACGAAAATTCCTTTGCATTGGGATTTAGCGTCGAAGATTTCAACACGACTTCCTTTTCCCCTTGAGTCGTCTTCTCTGCATTTGGAGAATCTTTGCCTTTTTTGTCCTTGTGGTCACCAGGAGCAGCCTCTTGTTTACTCTTGTCTGGAACTTTCTTTACCTCATCAACATTTGAATCGGATAATTTGAAGTTGCTACCGAATTGCTTCAGATCTTCTATAGGCTTACCACTAGGCTTCGAGTTGATGTGGTCAGAATTCAAACTGACCACAGGAGTCTGAGTTTTATTTCCCGTCTTGAGAGGAGAAATTGATCCACTAGCTTTTCGCGTGTCGTTTGTTCGCGAGTTCTGCGGATTATGTGGTGGTCGGCTTTGAGTGTTGGACTTTGGATACTGTTTATCTCTGTAGTCTTTACCCTTGGATTTGACGTCACGCCAAGGTCCGTCAATTGGGCGAGTTACAGCACTAAATTGATCTTCTTCAGTCCTTTCGTCTCCTTGTTTATCATAATCATTTCTCTTTGATGATCCTTCGATTGAATTGGCCATTTTCTCAGCTTGAAGAACCATTTCTCTGTATTCTTTTGTGTTCTTTTGTTCTGGTAATGGGTGCCTGAAACAAATCTTTTAGAGAAATTCACATATAATTAGAACTTACGTATACATGGAGGACTCTGTTATATCTCCGCTGGGATTACTCTGCACCTTCAAGTTCACCTTATTATAGTGGAACATATCTTCAGCCTTCCAGCCACCGGTTCGTGAACCAGTAGTGTCTTCTAAACCTATGGTCTCGCCTTCATTGAAGTCATTAAACACTACCAATTCACGGGGCGGAGACATAGCAGAATATGATTTCTTGTTGATGTCGGCATCAGTGAATCCTCTGTTTGCTGATTCCATGTCGACATTTGCAAATTTGAGCATAACAACATTCTTGAGCTCAAAGATGAGAGTGTCAGAAATTTGTTTCTTGTCTCTAAGGCTCTCGAGCAAAGAACCCATCGAGGAATTATTAGCTGGTTTCTTGGGATCTATTTCAATGGCAGTTTCCACCACAATTTCATACTTAATCAAGAAGACAATTAGAACAATCAGCATCAACGCAGAGACTTACATTAGGCGAGAACGTCTTTAGAATGCCTTCATAAACAGTTCCTTCCTTGACCACAACTTGAATCAAGCTGCCAATCAGAGATGTGGTAGCATGTGTCAATCGACCGTTCAAGTAAACTCCTTCCGGTGACACAGAACGGTCTTGTGGTGAAATTCTAGGTTTGTTGGGATTTGGCTTTCTGCAAATACGATTTCAATGATTAGCTTAATTGCTCGTAGGTGATGAAAATTTCGACTTACCCTACATAACCCGAATTGTTGGATGGATGATGCCGAACATTTCGACTCTTGGTAGATGGTTTGTTATTCATTTCCACGACTCGAACTGACAACACTTAATTCAGTCCAAGTAGATTTTTGACAATTTCACACAATAAACAGATATAAACAATGTCATATATCAAACTGCTAGCGCAAATTCAATGTAGAAATCCCTTTAAAATCGAAGCAATTGAAAAGGGCACTCGGCAGAGTGTACAGACAAAAAATCTGTCGCTGCAAAGCTGACAAATTGTGTTCACAACTGGTTTTAGTTTGACCTTAGTGACCAAACTCATATACTTGTAACTAGTTAACGAGCAAGATAACTAGATTTCACTGCGATACAAACAGCGAATAAAGTAAATTTTCACTTAAGACTTAATTCTATAAAAGAAAATGAGTGAATGAGGAGCGATGCACCGCAAGAAGCAGAGCTAGCGAGGGAGAGCAAGAGGGAGAGGGAGAGAGAGAGGGAGAGAGTGCTGCTGCTGCAAATTCGCAGAGTCGGCGAAATATGGCGGCTACGAACGCGCCGTAGCCTTGTCTACTTTCACCACTATTGCGCTCACTGGCATTGCTTTCACCCTTTTCTCGTTCGATTTGATTCGCTCTTTAAATTGAGAGAGGTGTATGCTTCCCTGGGAGAGATCTTTAATTCAGAGCCTGATCAGGATAACTTTAATTGATGAGAATGAAACAAATCACTGGCGTACCTGGAGTATGAGTTGACAAAGCTAACCCCAAGCAGCAGGGCCGCCATAGGTGTCATTGGCCTCAAGTGGCATGCGCATTCCTTTCGAATTTTCATATTCATTTAAAATACCGGAACCCCTGCACACCACGCTGTTGACAGCAACAATTAATTAGCTGGCTTGATTATTTGCATTGCACGTTCGACTAATTGAGCTGATGGATGTGATTAGCGGCGAGCGCCAGATGGCGCGCAAGTCGACGGCACATGTCAACACATTGTGCCGTGATTCCGTTTTTTTTTTGGTTTCTTCATTTAGCGTCAAATGCAGTTGCGACATGAGTTCTTCCAATGACCGTTTGAAACAGCTTGAGTCAATTGAAGTTGACCTGGCAAAGGGAATCCAGAGTGCTGGTCAAGCCATCCAGGAACTGAGCAAAGACAAGCCAAGTATGAAGCAAGTGGAGACGCACTCGACAACTTTTCTCAAGACACTTGAACGTGTCGAGGGCAGTATCGGCAAGCAAATTCAATATTTGAATCAAGTTTCAACTGGCCAAGCCCACGAAGGGTCAGCTTATGCTTCTCAAAAGGTTCTCAACATGGCGTGGCATCGCCTACAGCACTCGAAAACTCAAATTCATGAGTTGGACACAATGAAGCTCAGACATTTGCAAGAGCAACAGAATTCGAATACTCAAAATGGACAATCAAGTACTGTTATTAACCAAAATGGACAAGCGCCTTCTCAAAATGGCGATAATGCATCATGATTTCAATCCTTCCAGTCTTCGGCCGCCCATATCGGTGGTTCCGTTTCATACGACCATCCATCACCCTGTTGTTAAACATTGTAAATCTCATTTAAAGTCAGTCGTTCAACTCACGCTGTACTTTAAAGCATGCAAGTAAATCAGTAGGTGCTTAGGTGCGGGATTGATATAGCGACGGCTACATTCAATGCAGTCGTCATCTTTCAATACTCTTGATGCGTCAAATTTGGGACTCAAGTCCCCAATGGCTTTTCGAACATGGTCCTCAAAGTGAATGTCTGCTTCCGTCCGGGTACGATCCACTTCCGGCATGGCCGATTCTTCGAACCAGTTTTCAACGCAATGTTCAGTAGCCAGAGCCTTGATTAGCTAATGAACAGAATTGTCAGATCATATATCATACAATTTACCTTTACCTCCTCTTTATCGACTCCATAATTGGCATCTTTTCCTTTATGAGGACCGAAAGCAAAAGAGTTGTACATTGGGTCATTCATGATTGGATAGCCTAGATATTGTAAATGCAACCGAATTTGATGCATTCTACCAGTCTTGGGTAGACATCTCACAAGACTTGACTTCCCGTTGAAACTGATTTTCTCGAATTCAGTTGAGCTCGCTTTTCCCGCCGGTGAAATCATACACAGGCCAATCTTGTGAGCTATCCTTTCTATTGGCTGGTCAACTAAAACATGTTTGCTGGAAATAATCCAGTCAGTCAAGTAATCTAAAACACAACCATTCGACTCACAATGGAAAGTCACCCTCGACGCGACAGAGATATTCTTTTTGCACATCCCTATCCTGGATTTGAGTAGTCATTGATCTTGCTTTGTCCGTTGTTTTCGCGAGTAACAGAACCCCTGAAGTCAACCGGTCTAGTCTGTGGATAACTGAGAAAAAAACTGGTTAACTTTGTTTGCAACATCATTAATCTTGCTCACTGTGCAGTTTCTTATATCCATATTCCCTATTCAATATTGCCACAATAGAATTATATCTGTAGCGACCACATGGGTGAATCTAAAAACTGATATGAGACGAATATTCAAGTTTAGATAAGAAAGAATTTACCGGAAGCGATGGAGGTTTGTCGATGACCAACAAGTCATCGCATTCGTGAACTATCTTCATCTTCATCGCCAATGTCGGCAATTCGTGTCTATGAACTCTGCTGGTGATAGAATCTCCATTTTTCAGTATATAGTCAACCGGCACTTTCTTATCATTGACAGTAGATAAGCCTTGCTCTAGTCTAGATATCTGGTATTTTAGACACATTAGAATTCACACAATAAAAACGTAAACCTCACCAGCTTCTCCTCTGGCAGAGCTCTAAACTCCGCTTTCATTACATCAATGAACTTCCGGCCTATCCATCTACCTTTGCAGCCAGAAAAGTACGTGAAGTGATACGGATAAACTTTGCGCAGATAGTCTTCGAAATAGTAATCAGTTTCGTCATATTTTTCCTATCATAAGGGCAAGATGAATTTAGATGCTCATCAGATGGCATTGCTTACATAATCTTCCTTCGACTTCTTAACAGCTATTTTGCCCACAACTGGACCTTCACTATGCTTTCTTTTCACACTACAGTTAGGAATTGCTTCCATTCTCAACAATTTAAACAGGTTTAACCGCCAGCTCGAAAAGCATGCTCCTTTGGCGAGCAACATGTAAACAAACAACACCGAGCTAAAGAAACGGTCCCTCATCCGTCGCGAAGGAAACTTGAAACAAAACACAGTCTATGTGAGGTTCATTCCATTCCACTTTCACAATTTAGTAACTTCATATGTCATTTGTATCAACTATTCATGTCATCCAGAGCGAAAACGAACAAGCCATGGTACTATGTCCAGGGCCGTCCCGACTTAACAGAGAAGCGTCTCTCGAATAAGCGCGAAAAACAAGCCCAAAGGGAAAAGGAGTGCACAAAGAATTCCAACTATTTCGATCGATGGAAAGCACAGAACGAACTGTTCAACCAGTGGGACAAGAACTACGAACAAAACAAACTGAAGAACTTACTGTACAAAACTAAGCCTATTGCTGGTGGTTCTGGAGATGATGCTCAATACAGAAAGGATCTCTCAGAAAAAGAGTTGAAAGTCTTGGAGTTTGCTCAACAAATACACCGAATCGAATCTAAGCTTGTCCCTATTTACGAGAAGGAACAAATCTACTTAAATCATCTTCGCTCACTCAAAATCACTAATCAGCAATTTGATGCCCTATTTGCGGAATGGGATACACGAAAAAAGAAAGTCATGCGCATGCGAGTTCCTCGTGACCGGTTGCGACACAGAACATTCCTTACGTTAGAACAATTGCATTACATCGACAGTTTCATTGACAAGTGGCTGAAGTTGAGCAAATCATTGCAATTGTCAAAGCAAGAAGAGGAACAGTTTTCTTCTTGTCTATCCAGTGCAAAGCATCTAATTGCAACATTCCTGGGTCTAAATAGTGAACGGAATACCGAACTGGTCTGCCTCTACAAGTTAGTAGCTGTACATATTAACTATTAACGGACACTAACATTCTTTGCTTGCAGCGAAGAAGCATTCCATTTGCTACATTACTTCGAAGATCAATGGGACCGCGAGGAGAGTGTCTGGTTCAGTTCGTTCGCTCAGATTGTTTCCGTGATCAAGAGCACTCTGGCCGAAAAGGTAGAAGATTCTCTCAAAGCCGAAAGCAAGCTCTTGGCGGAAAAGGAAAAGATTGTCAGGCAACTGATGAAATTTTCAGCATCAAACCCGTGATTAACGCAACTGCCATTCGCAAAGCACGACTTATTCTCATCAAATTACAATGCTCATTACATATTCTTTTACTCATACTAAATGTAGTTTATTACATACTTTTCCAAGTTACTTTTTTCATTGAACGAATGGAATGACTGGATTTATCTTGCACATTCAGTTTCATTACGTGAGAAAGCTGTTCAGTTCGCGAGTGTGGCTTTCTCAGATGGGAGCTTCCTTTTTTTGCAGTTTACAACAAAACACCAAATTTAGCTGGCGATGAGAGGATGAAATTCAGTCTGAGTGGCGTCAGGATTTAATTTTCGCTGACAAACGTTTAATCTTCTTTGTCGTGAACTTTGTCTGATTTTAAACTATTCGAGTGAACGCCGTCGGAATACTGCCATTTAAAGTTGGAATTTAAGGACCATTTCTGTGAGCGGCGTCCGTCACACTCTCTTAATACGGGCAAAGTTGCATCTTTGGATGGATCAGCTCTAGTTAAACATAAATTGGTGTTGACATGCACGATGGTTTTGTCGTCCACACTGTAGTCCCACATCTGATTGCCGCCCAGGTTGTGACAGCGAATCAACTTAATTGGACTGCGAGCATCGCTCACGTCTAGACAGTTGTCATCGGCCATGACTTGCTTCCGCTTCGTGTAGGCAAACACCTGGTTACCGCCGAGGCCGTGACACGAACTCATGGCCACATTTTCGCCCGCCTTTCGGCCATAGGTGTCTAGACAGTGGTTATTTTGCACATTTCGAATCTCGCCCAATGAAAAGTAGTCTAAAGGCATCTGTGACTCAGGGTAAATATTCTCCAGGTACCATCGGAATGACTTGCACTTCAAGTTCTGCCGCAGGTCCTTCCTTGGCTTGGTATCACCCCTATCTACGGACTTAGCTGCCGGATTGATGGCGTAGTAGAAACTCTTCCAGTCATCCAACCACACATCGGCTAGACGGGCATTGTTGTGGTTCACTATCTTACTCGTGCCACCAGGAAAGGTGTAGGGCGTCGACTTGCGGAAGACGTGACCAACGTGAGAACAAGTGACTATTTCCAAGGTTCCGCCGCACATCCATATCTGGGCAAGGTTGGAGGAAAGAGAGGGCGTTAATTGTTTGCGAGAACAAGTTTAAAGCAAACTTGGCATTGTCATGCAAAGAGACATGGTCGCCATCTTACCCTGAATGAGAGCTCCAAGTTCTCTCCGCCCCAGATGTCCATTCCTTCGTCGTACTTTCCAAGATACTCAAAGTAGTCCTTGTCCATAGAAAAGAGACCGCCGGCCATTGTTGGGGTTCTGAAGCGAATGCAAACAATTACATGACGTCATCTGGTCACGTGACTTCACTGATGGCTCACCTGACGGGGAGACTGCGGTCGCCTTTTCGGCGATCCACTTCTCTTTGAGGCACTCGGTACCACCTGAAATTGAGTTTCCAGTTGAAGCCACCCCAGGTCATGTCAGAGGCGGGAATGTATTCAAAGTTCTCGTCACTAATGACGTCAATTATGGGACATACAACTCTTGTTCTAGAAGATGAAAGCACATTAGTCACGCAAGCCAAACTCAGCGACCGAGAGTGGAAATTACCTGTCTTCGGCTATTCGAGAGAGAAGCGGCTCCAACCAGCCCTTGGTGCACTCGCAATGGGCGTCCAGGAAGGTGATCACTTGCCCTTTGACGACTTCGGCCCCAATCAGTCGGGCTCTGATTAGCCCAGAACGTACGCCAGTTCGCATGACCTTTGTCGGCACCGGAAGCGTTGCTACGTAATCCTCCAGCTCCTTACCCAGATGATCTATTTGCGCAAACAGGAAGTGTCAACGATAAAGGCACTAAGGAGACTGTTTTTACCTCGTTCGCTGGCGTCGTCAACGAGAATGATTTCCTTCACTAGTTCTCTTGGCGACGTTCTGATAATGCTATGAACTGTGCGCAATAAGGTCGACCAGGCTTCATTGTGGAACACAATGACGATGCTCGTCGTGGGCAATAAACTGGGAAATGTCTTCTTCTTGCATCTGTAGACAAAAAAGAATAGAACGGATATTCAAGATTGAAGTACAAGTTGAGAATTGGAACTCTTTTTAGGGCTTCCGTATGTCAAACACGTACTGTTCTAGCCTCACGTCCGGCAAAGATCGATTCAGGGCAATTTTGTCGGTGGCAATTAAGTTGAACTGGTTCAACTTGAACTTTTCCGCCTTTTCTGCTTCCTCGGAGTGAGTCATTTGAGCAGCCTTTCCACGTTCACCAGGCCATGAGCTGGGATTGTTCACTAGAACTGTTAACCAGATTAAGGGTAAGTTGGTAATTGCCGACTGTCAGCGTTAATCAAGCAAATCACTTACTAGCTGGCCGCCAACTGGTTAGTTGATCACTTGTATATGGAGGAAGTGGTGAATTAGCTACTTTAAATGGCGGTTGCTTTGCTTTGAATGACACAATTTTCGAATTACTTGAAGCAAGATGAGCAGCACTTGGCAGATGGCTATCGTGGTCAGCTTCGAGAATAGAACTCTTTTCGCCATCATTGTAAAATATGAGGACACAAAATCCGAAAACGAGCCAAACAACGGACGTGATTAAGACAATTCTAAAAGTGTGCCACCTAATCATTCTGTGTCTGAGCATTCTTCGTATACGTTCAACAAAATAAATAAATTCGGTGTGCAGCAGTGGCGAAAAACCAATGCAGATTTTTTTCCGATTTCCTTTCGAATAGTAACTAAATTGCGTTGGGTTGCTTGGCTTGTGGCACTAAATTCGTTTCCTTTGCAGTTCCTGAATTCTAATTACAGAGACATCTTCCCATAATCAGAGTCAACTTCTCGATAGATTGGTTCGTCACTGCCAAGTCATCATTCCTCACAGAGAGGCTGCTATTTATCACAGAGGCAAGTGTGCTGGGAGTCCTTAAACACCGTAGACAGGCAGTTTCTTGTTTCAGTTAATCATGATTCACCAACTGAAACGGGAACCGGAACTATTAGTACAAAAGAAAACAGATAGAATGCTAAAAAATTACAAAAATTATATTTACCGACACACATAGGAGGACAAGCGAGCAACTTTCCACTTTGCCAACTAACGAAACCGAGAGTATACTACGACACCATTAGAGCGCCGACGCGAGCGGCTCTCTCCCTTCCTCTCACTCTCGCCCTCTCTCACTCTCCCAGAGCAATCTCTCCTCCTCCTCCTTCGCTCCAGGCCAACAACCGGTCGGTCGGCGGCAAATGCAATTAAATGTCCTCTTCTATCTCTCGCTTCTCCCCATTCTTTTGCTTTATATTTACGCGGCTGATTGTTGATTGTTCCCCTCTCTTTTTTCATCATTCACATAACAGACAGTTCTGTAGTCTCGTTCTTTATGAAGACGAGTGAAAAAGCGGAATTCTGACAGGATGAGTAGTGATTTCTAAATTAGTTTTAAACGTGGTCATTACGACCGAAAATAGATGGCGATGCCTCACTTTGGCGCTCTCTTCCTTTTTAGAGGCGCCAATACTTTTCGTGCCCAGAAACGTGACTGATTTTTGTTTCGAAGCTGACTATCCTATTGTTGTTTCCTTAATTTCGCACCCAATCTTTGTACTTTTATTGAAACTTCGCGCTTGAATAAGCAAAGGCTGGTCAATTGTGAAAACAGTGCTCGTCAGCAGCTCAGTATGTCACAGAAAAGCATAGCGACTTTCTTTAAACCGGTTCCTGTCGTGAAAAGGTCCACTTCATCGCCGTCTCCGGCCAACAAGAGGCATAAAAGTGAATCAGTTAATGGCGTTTCCATTCCTACTGGTGGTTCGGCAAACATTAAGGACCTTTCGGCTAAACTGTCTGCATTGCATGAGAATATCGGTCCAAGTTGGTTTAAAGCGCTGGAAAAAGAATTCGAAAAGCCGTATTTTCACAAATTGAGTTCATTCATTGAAGAAGAACGTAAACTAAATACAGTATATCCGGACGCTCATCACGTTTATTCCTGGACTCACCATTGTGACATCAATGAAGTTCGAGTGGTCATACTTGGCCAAGATCCGTATCACGGCGTCGGTCAGGCTCATGGCCTTGCGTTCAGTGTGCAGAAAGGTGTCCGTCCGCCGCCGAGTTTGCTGAACATATTCAAGGAGCTTCAGGATGATTTGAAAACTGGATTTAGACGCCCGAGCCACGGCGATTTGACTGGATGGGCTAAGCAAGGAGTCCTGTTACTGAATGCAAGCTTGACGGTGCGCAAGCAAGATGCCAATTCTCATTCCATGAAAGGGTGGGAGAAACTCACTGACGCAGTGATTCAATACATTGACTCTCGCCTTTGTGGTGTTGTCTTCATGCTCTGGGGCGCATATGCTCAGAAAAAGTGTGATAAGATTGACCCCAACAAGCATATTGTACTCAAGAGTGTTCATCCTTCGCCTCTATCAGCTCATCGCGGTTTCTTGGGTTGCAAGCACTTCTCGCAAGCCAATGCTGCTCTCAGAAAGCTCGGCAAACCTGAAATTGACTGGTCAGACCTTCCGTAAATCTGGACGATTGTTTACTTGTTACAGGAACAATGACTGCTTGACGAATTGCCAAATTACGCACATGTGATCAAAGCATTATTCTTTCATTCTCGTTATCAGAGTAGAATACACTAGTCTTAAGACTTCCAATCTTGGCTTTGTTCTTGTTAATAAAGGCACGAGCTGACCATTCGCCAAGATTACGTTTAGAACATAGTGCACTTGATTCTGAAAACAAAGAGCATTAGCTGGTGAACAACTTTCCGGCTTTGACATACATTATTGATCACTTCGGATAGGATGATATCTTTGGACGGCAAGAATCTCTGAGTAGACATGCCCAGCTTGTTTGTTTCACAGTGTTGAATTCCATCGAGGACATTAATATAAGTCAAACTTTCTAGAAGGATATATTGAAATGAATTATGTAAGTTTACTCAGCTTTACCTTCTTCAACTTCGTTCCACAGGATGACAATGAGGACAAGACCAGTGAGCAGTACGAGCAGACAGACCCAGCTATTGGATTCCAGGCTTATCTGAAATAGGATTTGTTCAGATATTGCATTATGAACTACATCATGGACTACTAGAACTCTAACTAACCCCAAAGCCATCGCTGCAGCATCTTCTCATCACCAAGCATAGCAGCAAAGTACTAACAGCTGACTGTAGCACTATTGACCCTAAATTATTACGTATCAGTCTCAAATTTAAGAGAAAATATTTCGGTGTATCTTTAACATTTAAATTGATTCGAATCCCATGAATATTTCTGTAACAGTCGGTCATTGAGAACTATTCCTGATGAATAACAACAAACGAAAGACCGGCAACGCCATTTCGCACTAATGAAACCGTCCCTCGGCCGTTCAACTGCGATTCAACTGCATTTGTGTTTTCACGTTGGACTGTGTCCCTAATTGTTCCTAGTTCATAATCAATCATGGCTGATTTTATGGACCGTGAGGCTGAGGTTTCAGATAATGAAGACGACGAGGGGCCGAGTCATGAGAAGAAGAAGAAGAAAAAGCAAAAACTCATCAACGATTCGTCCGAGGAAGATGATGAAGAAGGTAAGACAACCTGGACGCTCGGTTTCAGTTATGGCGTCACGTTTAATTTCTAGATGAGGAAGCTCTTCGCGATGAGATGAAAGATCTCATCAATGACGATGAAGAAGAAGAGCCAGATGATTCGGATGATGATCTAAATAAGAAGAGAAAGCATGGGGATGACGATGATTCTGACAGCGATGACTTGGACGAGGAAGATTGGGCTCTTCTTCAGGACAATCTAGGTGAACGGATTGTGCCGAAAAAGAAAAAGTTCAAACGTGTGAAGCGTATTGCTGACGAAGAAAGTGATAAAGAACCAGAAGATGCACGTGAAGCAATCGCCAATGAACTTTTCGATGGTAAGTGTGTATTCTGGTAGATAGGTGTCTAACGTATTTTCTAGATGACGATGCACAGCCAATTTCATCTAGACGAGATGACTCGAGGACAGTCGATGATGATGCTCTTGCAGTCGGTTCAGGTTCAGAAGAATCTGACGATGAAGATAATTTCATTGTTGACGATGAAGATCGGCCCATATCTAAACCTCGAAAGAAGAAAGGCCATCATCGTTACACCGATGAAGCTATGCAGCAAGCTCAGGATATTTTTGGTGTTGATTTTGACTTTGAGGAAGATGTCGATGCTGCCGAAGTTGAAAATTACGAAGAAGAGGGCGAAGAAGATGAGTATGAAGAAGAGGGCGAAGAGGGAGACAGACCGAGAAAGAAAAAGGGGAAAAAGAAAATGGCTAGAAAAAGTATCTACGAAATTTATGAACCAGAGCTCCTGGAACGCAGTCATCTGACTGAGGCTGATAATCAGATAAAGCAAGCAGATATGCCAGAAAGGTTCAGCACTCGAGCAACTAAGGTGATTCAAACAGGCGACGAAGATGAAATCGCGAAAGAAGCAAAATGGATTTTGAAATATGCTTTCACTGAACCATGTATATCTCTTCAGAATTCAGAAGTTCCAATGCCGCTTGCAGGTTTCAAGTCCGACGAAGCGTTGAACGGTATCATGCACGCCCTAAAGTTCATGCGAACAGAACTTCAGGAGGTGCCATTTATTGCTCACTACAGAAAAGAGTATATACAAGTTTCCGAAGAAAGCGAAGCAAATTTGACAGTTAATGACTTGTGGACCGTCTATAGATGGGACGAAAAATACTGCCAACTGGAAAAACGCAAAGCGAACTTGATACAACTTCTTCGAAACATGCAAACTTATCAGGCAGAGGTACATGGTGACTTATCAGTTATCAATGAAGACATTCGGTTTGTCAATGATGACGAGGTCAAGCATATCACCGATAAAGTTTTCACTTTTGAAGCATTCAACGACAGCTTACAGCATTTTCAACTGTACTTCTCAGGTCAAGTGCCTGTCATGAAAATACGTCTTCTCAGCAAGCAGAAAGAGCAACTAAAACAGGAGCGATTAGCCAAAAAGCTTCCAGGAGCCGCTGACGACCCAGAAGCAGCTGAAGAAGAGGAGGACGACGACGAAGTCATGAGGGCAAAGCTAGCGCGCTTGAAGCTTGGACAGCGCAAAGACATCTATACCATTTGTCAAGAAGCTGGACTGCTTAAGTTTGTCAAAAAGTTTGGTTTCAGCCCTGAACAGTATGGAGAAATATTGTTCGAAGAATACGGGAAATATGAGGTTGAAAATCTTGACATCTCACCTGAAGAGGCTGCTGCTCCGTTTATCAATAACAGATTTGCTGACGCTGAAGCTGTTCTTACTGCGGCAAGACTGATGCACGCAAAACAAATAAGTGTTGACCCAAAAGTCCGTGGGTGTCTTAGAACTAGGTTCTACGAGAATGCTGTTGTCAATGTGCAACCCACAAAGAAAGGCCTAAAAGAGAGAATAGACGAAAACCATCCGTGCTACACCAAGAAATACTTGAAAAATAAGCCAATCAAAGAGTTCGCAAATGACAGTTTTCTTCAGTTGCTTATCGCCGAAAAAGATGGTCTCCTGAAAGTAACCGTCACTATCGACAAACAAGACGACGACAATCCCTATCTTAAAAAAGCCATCGATTATTATCAAGATGTAAGTATTCCTTAAATATGAATTTTCACATGATTAATTGAATACTTCCTCTACAGAAAAGTTCGTTCTCAGATGTTGTAAAAAGGTGGAACGAGGAGAGAAAAAAAGTAATTGAAACGGCATTCAAGACCTTTCTCTATCCGTCTATGGAGAAAGAGGTTAAGGCGAAGATGCGTCAAGAAGCAATAGAAGCCATCATACAGGTAAGAGCAAACCAATGTGATCTTTCTAGTCCCTCTTATATTCCCATTACGAGCCTTGTGTTCATAGTGATTATTCCAAGAGGTAGATGAATTGCTTTGGTATCATTGAGATATTTGTTGTTTAATAAAGTAGCTCTGATTAATCCATTGCTACATCATTTTCAGAAATGTGCCGATAAACTCAATGATTGGATCCGAACTGCTCCGTATCAACCGGCTCGTGAGATCACAGAGGACGAAGATTTCGACACAAGGGAAGGTGTGCGAGTAATGGGTATTGCTTTTGTACCTACTACAGATCAATCGGCGTTTGCTGCTGTCATTGACGGCGATGGTGAAGTCACGGACCACCTTAGATTGCCCAACTTCATGCTTCGTAGAGGAGAATTTGCTCCTAAGTCTGAGCAGCTTCTTCGTACTAAAGATCACAACCGTTTGCGAGAGTTCATTCTGGCCAAGAGACCTCATGTGATCGCCTTGGCTTCCGAAACGCCGGAAGCACGACGCGTGCACATGGACATCGTTGAACTGGTTCAAGATCTGTGTTCAAACGAACAGTTTCCACCCATTCGAATCGAAATAGTTGACAATGAGATGTCTACTGTTTATATGAACTCGAAACGCTCGCTAGCCGACTTCCACGATTATCCGGACCTTCTTCGTGAAGCCATCTCATTGGCTCGACGGCTACAGGATCCTTTGGTAGAATTTTCTCAGCTGTGCACCCCTGACAATGAGATTCTCTGTTTGAAATATCATGCCCTGCAAGAACATCTTCCCGAGGACGCACTGTTAGAAGCACTGCACACGCAGTTCATCAATTCGGTAAACGAAGTTGGAGTAGATGTCAATCGAGCAATCGCTCATCCTCACACGGCGCAGCTGACTCAGTTCATTGCTGGACTCGGGCCTCGAAAAGCTTCTAACCTCTTGCGGATGTTGAAAAAACAACCAACTCCTCTTCTTGAGAGCCGGACTCAACTTATCATGAACTGTAAATTTGGAGCTAAGGTGTTTGTTAATTGTGCTGGTTTCATTAAGATTGACACTTCTCAGTTGTCGGACACTGGAACAGACACTTACATCGAAGTGCTCGACAGCACTCGTGTCCACCCAGAAGCATACGAATGGGCACGAAAGATGGCCATTGATGCTCTTGAGTATGAAGATGAAAGTGATACGAATCCTGCAAGCGCTCTAGAAGAAGTTCTTGAACATCCGGAAAAGTTACGTGATCTCGATCTGGAAGCCTTTGCGGAGGAACTGTATCGTCAAGGATATGGTCTGAAGAGAACGACTCTGCTTGAAATTAGAGAAGAGCTGACTAACCGCTACAAAGATAATCGTAGACCATACCAGTCTCCAGATGCTGAAGAGTTGTTCTCGATGTTAACCAAAGAAACGCCCGAAACTCTTTTCCACGGGAAACTAGTTATTGGTACAGTAACTAGAATCGCCCGAAAAACTCCGGAAGCTGAGGCCTACGACAATGCTAATCCAGTGCGTGACGAAGAGACTACTCTCTGGAAGTGTCCCTTTTGTTCAAAGAATGATTTCCCTGAATTGAGCGATGTCTGGAATCATTTTGATGCCAAGGCATGTCCTGGTGAACCCCTTGGCGTAAGTGTTCGACTAGATAATGGTATCAATGGATTCGTAAAGACTGAAAAGTTGAGTGACAAAGCCGTCAACGATCCTTCAGAACGTGTTCAGCCGGGAATGACTGTTCACGCTAGAGTCATCAAAGTGAATGTGGACCGTTTCAGCGTGGACCTTACTTGCCGCAGCTCGGATTTGAATGATATTGGCTTCGATTTCAGAGCTCAGAAAGATGACTATTATGACTACTTGCAAGAACGTAACGATCAAGATGCTGAGGAAGCTTCAAAGAAGAAGCAAAATCGACCAACTTATACCAAGCGAATCATTGTACATCCTTCATTCAAGAATGTTGACTTTGGTAAGGCTGTGAAAATGATGAACGACTTGAGCCAAGGTGAAGCCATCATTCGACCAAGTTCTAAAGGAGACGACCACTTGACTCTGACTTGGAAGGTTCACGATGGCATCTATCAGCATGTCGACATCAAAGAGAAAGGGAAAGACAATCCTTTCAGTCTAGGATCTCAGCTCTACATCGAGGGTGAATCGTATGAAGATCTCGATGAAATCATTGCTCGCTATGTCACACCAGTTGCCGCACACGCGAGAGACTTGATCAGTTTCAGGTACTTCAGAGATGCCGACGGCGGAGATCGCGAAATACTGAAGAAACTACTGGATGATGAAAAGCGGAAGCAGCCTTCGAAAATCCACTACTTTGTCTCGGCATCAAGAGACTTGCCTGGCAAGTTCTTGCTGGCATATCTTCCTCGAAATAAGGTAAGAATGACCATCTATCTTTACGACTTAACTAAGTGGAGTATAATGATTGCAGGTCTTCCATGAGTACATAACCGTTCTCGCCGAGGGATTCAAATATAGGCAGAAAATCTTCCACTCCGTTAACTCATTATTCAGATGGTTTAAGGAACATTTCAGGGATCCAATACCTCGTGCAACACCCATGGCTACTCCAGTTCAACATACACCATCTATGAGCGGCACTCCGAGTTTACAAGCAATACACCGAGTTGCTGTGAACTTGCCGAACAATGTGTTCGATTCTCTGTCTCGTGTGACGGGTAGCTCTTACAGTGGGACACCAACCGCTGCCGGAGCTTATGGAGCCGCTCAAGGCGGCTGGAATCAGGCCACACCGAACCAGAGGACTCCAGCTACTGGTACCCCAAGACAAACTGGCACCCCACAGGCCGGCTGGAGTGGTATGCCGCCCCCGAACGCCGCTCCACCTAGATCGACACCCGGAAACTATGGGGCTGGCGGAAGCAGTCGCTCTGGGGGCAATCGCGGTTCTGGTTCTGCTTGGTCCGACATCGCTGACGGTTGGGACAAGTCTAACAATAGACGGCCTGGAGGCCGATCTCAGCCCAAGACGCCGTCGTATAATACGCCAGGTGCTTCATCGCAAATGTCTATCAGTCCCACTGCTTCCCCGGCCTTCGCTAGAGGAGATCAAACTCCACTAGTTGATGAGTGGAATTAGTCTAATGATATTGTTTGGTAAACATTGCCAGTCGCTTATTATATTCCTGGTCTTACTTCAAGTAATGGCTGAACTCATCTCTGGTAGTTTTTTGGCTTATCTTTTCGGTTATATCCATTGTGGAAGCCATAGTTTTATGTCCGTACTAACACATGTATTTCAAAAGCCTTCACATCTGCCAAGAATGTGTATTGGTGAAAAACTGCCACAACTACTTCCATAAACATCATGAATCAAATTTAAACTGATGAGTTATTGAAATTATAATTTATTCTCTTCCTAAGCGAATCCAGCAACACCGACTGATATATTGATTTGACTCTTTCTACTAGTAAACACGAAACGAGTTTCTACTTGGCTAGCAGAGACTTTCCTTCCATCTCAGCGGGCAATGCGAGTCCCATCAAGTCCAAAACGGTCGGCGCCACATCACAAAGAGCAGCATTGTGGCTGATTTCTCCGAAGTTCTTGTCACCCGTCATGATGAAGGGCACACGATTTGAAGTATGAGCAGTGAATGGCTTACCATTTGGGTCATACATTTGTTCTGCGTTGCCGTGATCAGCGGTCACAAGCATCACATATCCCGCCTTGTTACAAGCTTCCATGATCTGCCCTATTCCTTTGTCAGTGGCTGCACAGGCAATCACGGTCGGCTCGTACTGCCCACTGTGGCCCACCATGTCAGGATTGGCGAAGTTGCACATGAGGAAATCATAGGTGCCGCTGCTGACAGCTTCGCTCATCTCTTTGGCTACACCGGCAGCATTCATCTCGGGCTGCAGGTCGTACGTTGCCACCTTGGGAGACGGACACAGCTTTCTGTCTTCGCCGTCGAATGCCTTGTCTTGACCACCGTTGAAGAAAAAGGTGACATGGGCCCACTTTTCAGTCTCTCCGCAGTGGAATTGTTTCAGACCCGCATTGCCAACTACCTCAGCTAGGACATTCTTAGGGATTGTCTTAGGATATAGGTTTTTGAACGGATAGTCCTTCTGGTACTGTGTCATGGTGAAAATATTCAGGTTCTTAGGTGCAACTTCAGTCTCGAAGTTCAATTTAAGACCGAAAGTTTCCGTAATCTCACGCATCCTGTCAGCTCGGTAATCGATGAAGACAAGTGTATCATTATCTTTGATGAGACCATCTTTGTTTAAAATTATGGGAGTCATGAACTCATCAGTAATTTTCTTCTCTTGGGTGTAGCGTTTTTCAATAAGTTCTAGAACGTTGTCTTCGGTCGCCTCTTCACCTTTTCCTTGAACAAGCCCTTCGAATGCTATTTTAATTCGCTCCCACCGCTGATCTCGGTCCATTGCGTAATATCGTCCCGTAATTGTGGCCAGTTTGCCGTACTGAAGATCTTTAGTTTTCTGAATAGTTTTCTCGACAAAGCCCTTTCCGCTGTCTGGAGCAGTGTCGCGACCGTCAGAAAAGAACTGAATGAATGTTTCAGGGACTCCAAGTCGCTTAGCACACTCTAACAGAGCGAATAAGTGGTCAATGTGTGCATGCACACCGCCATCGCTGACCAAGCCCAGGAAATGAAGTCTACCACCACTTTTGCTCTTAGCTGACTCACAAGCTTCCTTCACATACTGGTTCTCAATCAGCTTGTCCTTGGAGATGTCAAGGTTGATTCGAACAATATCCTGATAGATTGGCCTTCCAGCACCAATGTTCAAGTGTCCCACTTCAGAGTTTCCCATCAAACCATCGGGTAAACCGACTGAAAGGCCGGAAGCGTCAAGGGTTGTATACTTTCCTGAAATATCAGTGAGCGAGTCCATGACTGGTGTTTTAGCGTGAAAGATGGCATTGCCATTGGTCTCCTTCGAGATGCCCCAGCCATCGATGACAATCAAGCAAACCTTTTTAGACATATTGGTCTGAGCACAGATATGAACTGAAGCAGAGCGAAATGATTGACTATTGACTAATTTGACAGCGAGATTGGATGTTGCAATAGCTGCTCGTATCATTCGAAAGGTTACGCTAGACGAGCTGAAGTCAGTGCCATCTATCGGTGCGAGCTCAGTCTCGTCGGTCTGTTTATATTTTTCCTTCGGCACATTTCTTAAAAAATGAATGGATTGAAATCATCGTCGCTATTAAGTGAGCTTTCACGCTAGTATTCGAAAACATGTTCTAATCATCTTGCTTTTAGGTGTTAATATCAATCTGTGTCTCTGTCGGAGACTGATGAGACACTGGACTGCGCCACCAAGTTTCAAAGGTATGATCTACTCAACTTAGAATTGCTAGCTGCTAATTGTCTATGTAGATGTCGTTATGCCAGAGCAGCGAAAGCTGCCCAATCTCGACTTAGTTCCAAATTGGGGGAATATCAAGCCAATGAAGTATCAAAAGCGCTTGTATGACATGAGAGGTCCAGAACTCGTTCATAACACTTTGATGTATAAGCAGTACGGAATCATAGTAAGACATATTTCCCGACCGATAGAACTGTTTTTGCTAAAATGCATTCTTGTAGGCATTGAGTGGTGCGCAATTGACTCCAGGTCATATAAACATGATTCGCATGACCATTAACAGAGGACTGGACGTTCAGAGAATGTTTGCTGCCTGGAGAATTGATGCCCCGTGGAAACCAGTCACTAAAAAGGTATGACTTGCTTTAGAAATACTCCCGGAGATCTAAATAATCGTTTCTCAGGGCGTTGGTAAACGAATGGGTGGAGGTAAAGGAAGCATAAATCACTACGTCACACCAATCAAAGCAGGTCGCATAGTTGTAGAAGTTGGTGGTGTAATTGAATTTGAAGAAGTTCTGAGCTTCTTGCAAGATGTTTGCTGGAAGATGCCCTGTGATGCGATGGTTATCAATAACGGTACGCTTGATGAACTGAGAGAGGAGGAAGCAAAACTGAAAGCAGAGAACATCAATCCCATCTCGCTTGACCGAGTGATTAAGAGAAATATGCAAGGCTATAGCCGTTTTGCAACTCCTTACGATGTTTTTTGGAAAGGCAAATATGTATAAACTACAACTTTAATTGTCGTCTAAATTCGTACATGATTATTGCAGCTGCTACTGAACTGTTCAAACTTTCTACTTTATTAGCTAACGGGATCCATATTTTAGTTGCTCCAAACTTTGTTGCAAATAATCGACCTTCCTTGGTCACTCCTCTTGACTCGCTGCCTATAATAAGCGCAGCTTTTCCTTGATTCCGGAAATCAACGGATGTATAGTTGGCAGCGGTCACTTTTTCGGGTTCTTCGTCCCGAACTAATGGTGTCGCTGGATCTGCCATAAATAGGTGAGACGCAAGACCGCTACTGGTTAAACAGTCCTCTATTTCTGTCCAATTCTGTGACTGTACCAGATCGAGACGGAAGTGACCTCCAGTCCCTGCTCTGATGACCTTTGGTTCCCAAATGTCGACACAGCCTGCTGTGCAAATCAGCTTCTCGACGCCAACAGCTGCCGCGGTTCTGATCAATGTTCCCAGATTTCCCGGATCTCTTATATTGTCAGCAATCAGTGTCAACGGAATCACGTTTGCAACTTCGAGGATCTGAGATTTTCGAAGCTGTTGCAAATCAGGTTTCTTAAAGATTCCAATCACACCAGTGCTTGTGACAACACTAGAAAACATTTTCACTTCTCGTTCGTCAACTTTTATGAACTGACTTCCACGTTCTTCAAGTTCAGCCTTTTTGTCATGAAGGAACTTCAGCTGTTTGCCATCTGAGTAGTAAATGCTTTTTAGCTCCACACCAGCCTCCAAAGCTTCAAGAATTAATTTGTGGCCTTCGATAAGTATGTCAGAGCTTGTTCTGCCCTTTTTGCCATTCATTGACATCATTACTTTCCTGATCAAGATTTGGTTTGTTATTTTTGAATATCGAGTTACAGTAGGTGTACTCACGTGAAATCTAAATGAGTCTGTTCTGTGGTGGCTTTAAACTTCATCATCTTCCGATACTGGCCTTTGTCTGAGTTGATAGGTTTCGTTTTACTACTACTAGATGGTCTTTTCGAATCGCGGCCATCGTCAAAATCTTGGACAAGGGTATCATCAGCATGAAACTCATTCTCGTCAACAATTTTTCTCCGTAGACCATGTTCTTTGTCATAGTTCTTCCCGTCATCGGTCAACACCTCTAGAGCAGTTCTACTCAGTTTTTGTATCATTCGCGCAGAATTATGGCTAACATATTGAGTGGCAAATCTACTCAGACTAAAAGCTTTATTCAGTTTCATCATTCTCGAAACAAAATTAAAGCACGTTCGCTTGGAAAAATAAACAGGGACCGTTTCCTTATAACCGAAAGAAGTAAAACTTTTAACAACGATGGAAAACTTTGTACAGACTGTTCACGGATGAAACGAAGGAGAAACATCCAGTCAAATCTTTCGATGGCATCAACTTCTTCTTAATCAGTGGATAAATAAGACATTCGAGATTCTTCAAGTACTGATCTTGTTCACATTCTTTGGCTGGCAAGATGGGAGAATAGAACGACGACAGAACTTTGCCTAACGTTCGAAAGCAACTCAATTCTTCGTTCCAGTCCACTTGAAGAGCCAGCTCACACACTAGTTGTGGCAGTTTCCGCATTTCCGGCACGTATCCGTCGACAATCAGAGGTAATCCGGTAAGATTTCCGTCATCATCGATGATAAGAGAAAAGTAATCATCCAACATATCTTTCTTCGAGATGAGGAAATTAGCTATTTCATCAGGGTCACTTTCAGCGGACTTCCAACTCATTTAGATGTATGCCAGCAAGTTCACTTACAGACAGCGGTGAGATTTCGATAACTCCAAAATTTTGAAAATCTTCCAGACATAGCTGATAGAATAAGTTCTCGCTATAAGATAGAATTACTATATTATCTGGCTGATTGAATCAAATACTTACCAAATTGGGATGAAACTGATGCGAATCAAAAATGTTTGGAATTGAATGAAAGCAGATAAGTCGTCTTTGACGAAACCTACAAAATTTGAATCCGCGAGAAGCTGCTTGTGTCGAGGACTCAGCTCGTCTAGAACTGTCTGACGCAACGAAAGAACGCTTGACAATCGGACATCCCTTCGATAGCTGTTTTGTCCTATATTTTGTCTAATTCCTTGTCTGTGAAACATTTCGTCTACTTTCTGAGAGTGCGGACAGTTTCTCACCAAGTTTGCTGGATGCTTCGCACTTCCTGGCGAAGCAGTGATGGTAGGTCGTTTCGGAGTTGTGTCTTGACGTTCCATGATTTGCGAACGGGCATCTAGAATTTTAGTTTCTACAGTGGCAGCGATTTCTTGAGCTAGTTCGTCATCGTAAAGAAAGCGGACTTCATTCTTTGTCGGATGAACATTCACGTCCACTTGTTCGGGTGCTATTGAGATACTGAAGTACATGAACGCGCAACTTCCCTTCGCAAGATTGCTTTTGTAAATTGCTTCTACTGATTTGCGCAAAGTTGGACAATCAACTAAGCGCTTATTGATGAAGAGGATGAAGGTGTATGACTTCAGATTAGATTTCAAATCCCCGACCCAGCCATTAACTTTGGCTTTAAATTTGCTGTTATCAGAATATGCGATAGGAACTAAATTTTTCGCCATGCGAGCTCCACAGATATCACGAATGGCTGACACAAGGTCTCCGGTGCCACTTGTCTTGACATCAGGATCGCCACAATTTCTTCTAAGTACAAAGCTGACATCAAGGTTATCAATGGCATACAAGCCAACTAGCTCCACAATCAACTTGTATTCTTCAGATAAATTTCGCAGTGCATTTTTTCTCATTGGAACATTGTAAAACAAATCTTCGACAGAAATAGTAGTGCCAACATTCGATGCAGCTGCCTTGGGTTTATCAACAGGTTGACCCGCCTCGTACTTCATTGTGTAACCGACAACACTGTGGCGAACTCGGGAAACAATTGTCACGTGAGAAACATGGCTCATTGATGCAAGAGCTTCTCCTCTGAAGCCATAGGTTTGAACACTTGAAAGGTCTTCAAAAGTGGCCAACTTCGAAGTACTAAATCGTTCGCAGACAGCGTCAAGATCAGCTGGCTATCGAAGAAACAAAACATTAGATAGCTAAATGTAAACATACCGTACCTCAATTCCACTGCCATTGTCTTTAACTTGAATTAGCTGAATGTCCGAATTGGTGTATTTGACATGAACTTGAATACAGGTAGCTTTGGCGTCAAGGCTGGAACAACATGAAACTGTGAAAGCGCAAACAACACGTGATCCTAAATACCTGTTTTCGATTAGCTCTTTGACAGCGTTTCTTGGCCTCTGGATCACTTCCCCGGCAGCAATCTTATCAACTACATGTTGCTCAAGTTTCCGAATCCTTCGCGTAACAGACATAATTAATCAATGATAATAAATCAATCAAAGCTGGAAATAGAAGGGAAGAACGTCAGAAAAGGCGCTCGTTTTCCGCATCAGCTGATGAGACGGTCCCTCAAGAATGAAGCGGCTTTGGCTGTCTGTTTGTCTGTGAATCTGGTTTTGGCTTCTAATTTCGTGTATAATTTGTGAATCAAAGATAGATAGTTGGAAATTGAATTAATCTCTCTGCATGGTTAAGTCATGTTTGAGCACCTTGAAAGTGACATGCATGAAGATAGCAAGCTGCTCAATGGTAATCTGAAACAGGAAGAGGACGAGGCCACCATTCGGCAGATCAACAAAACCAAAGTCTACTATGGTTTGCTGAAGGAACCAGACATAAATATATCCATTCCGGATGATGATGGCGATGATGGTGGTGAGAATGCCGGAGACGGTGAGAAACCAAAGAAGAAGAAGAGCAAAAAGGATGCCCTGTTGTCTAAGAAAGGTAGAAATGATCCTAATGCACCACAGTTAACTCGTATACCCATACCTGAGTTGCGTGATTCGGAGAAATTGGACAAGATTGCTGCACTGAGAGAAGCTAGCCGCAGAAAAAAGCTTGGCCATGACAGTTTACCATCAATTTGCTTTTACACTCTCCTTAATGCTCATTACCGCCAGAGTTCGGCCATTTGCTCCGAAATTTCGGAAGATTCGAGTCTCCTTGCCGTTGGTTTCTCCGATTCCACTGTGCGTGTCTGGGCGTTAAATCCTAATAATCGGCTCAAGTCTATGAAACCTGTCCAAGATTTGGAGCTCATCGACAAGGAAGCGGAAGACGTTCTGTACCGTATGATGGACGACAAAAATACGGCCGACATGAAGGTACTGCGTGGCCACAATGGTCCAGTTTACGCGGTCAGCTTTAGCCCTGACCGAAATTTATTGCTTTCTTGCTCCGAAGATTCTACAGGTATGATGTTCACTTAAGCTGTATTAGTGGGTTTTTATGGTCATTCTTCTATATGTGAACCCTGAACACTAATGCCAACCATGTTTACTGAATAGTGAGACTGTGGAGTTTGCAAACATGGACAAATTTATGCGTCTACAAAGGTCACTGTTTCCCTATATGGGATGTCAAGTTCAGTCCGCACGGCTATTACTTCGCTTCAGCGGCCCACGATCGCACGGCTCGCTTATGGGCTACAGATGCTCATCAGCCATTACGAATTTTCGTTGGTCACGTTTCTGACGTTGATGTGAGTCCATGCACTTGAAACAAAGTTCAACTTTCGTTTCCAACGAGCATGGAAAGTAACTTTTAGCCTCTCGTCTACTCTCCCTCTCTCTCTCTCGCTGCATCTATTTTCCCCTACAGGTTGTGCAATTTCATCCTAATTCAAATTATATAGCAACTGCATCCACTGACTGCATCGTCCGTCTTTGGGATAACTCGAATGGCCAGTGTGTCCGCTATCTGCAGGGTCACCGAGCTAAAATATCCGCCCTAGCCTTCTCGGCGGAAGGAAGGTACCTGGCTTCCGCCGGTCTGGACAAGTCCATCATGTTCTGGGACTTGGCTCGGGCTTCCTTGGTGGCTCGGCTAACTGGACACCATGATGCAATTTACTCATTGGCATTCAGTCGAGACGGTGCCATTCTGGCCTCCGGTGGTGCGGATGACTGCATCAATTTATGGGATGTCCGTAGACTGGTAGACGAGTTTGGCCAAGATGGTATGAGTGCATCACGCTCATTAACTCAGTAAGTAGCCTCTTCTCTCCCTTTTATCCGTTTCTCTTTCTTTGGACAACTGCTACTTTTGTATTCCAGCTTGTTTCCCTCTATCTCTTCCCTCTTTTTCATTATGCTTACCACTTATTTTCTCTATTATAGGACTCAAGTTGAAAACCTGCTACTTGGCAATTACAAAACAAAATGTACCAACATCCTGAATTTACATTTCACGCGAAAGAATCTTCTACTGGCAACCGGAATGTTTCACTAAAAAGCAAAAAGGGGAAAGGGTTGCTTCTTCAGGAGAGAGAAAAAAAGAAAACAAAATCATGGTAGAAGTCATGACCATCTCATCAACTTTTTATTATCAAATTAATAAATAAACGGCACATACATTACCAAAAACTGATAGCAAAAATAGCAAAAGCAAAGAGCTTGCGAAATTCCATGATGGCGAAGCTAAGCGTATGACTCCCCATTAGAAAAGACCATAGAAGACAAAGAAGAAGAGGAGGAGGAGGGAGAGGAAGAGGGAGACACAGGTGACTTTGAGTAAGGAGATCTGGTAATGAAGTCGTGAGCGGCATTCTTCTTTTCCATCGGCTTCTTTCTCTCTTTGGTGGCAGCAATAATAGCAGTATCAATTTGACTAAAATTACTTTGCTGTTCGGCGCTATTAACCTTGCTGCTGGCATACCATATGAAGACAACCAATACGCCTATAAGTATGGCAACGAAGAATGTGCAGCCCATCATGGTGTTCAGTACAGCTGAATGATTTATCAATCGTGTTGGAACGGCGCAACAATGAGAGAGCGAGAGAGGGGGAGGGGGAGAGCCAGAGCGAGCGAGGGAGAAGGAGACGCGAGACGGTGAAAAAATTGCAAATGAAGAAGGGCAATTAGCTAATTGTTTTTCATGCTGTTCGTTTAAGATATGCAATATGTGAGAGAAAGAGGGAGAAAGCGAGGGAGACAGAGAGCGAGAGAGGGAGGGAGAAACAGAGGGGAAAGAGCAAAGTCATACTCACATGCTTCGGTGCCCTCGTAGTTGCTCAACATTTTATGTTCCTGATGCAAGGCCAAGATTCGGGAATCGTGAACGTTGTTCACTTTAACAGTATCGAAAACGTTGATATGATTGGGGTCAGAGTCCGCTCTCACTCTGTTCAGGGAGGAAGAGGAGAGGGGTGGCGACGATGAGGAGGATGACCGATGACCATGAGCATCAGCTGACGAGGATGAAGAAGAGGAGTCACCGTCTCTGTCTCGGAAGCGCTGTGGGCTGCCATTGGCTCCACTTCTAGGCACACTATTGTTGTTGTTCTTTTTCCTCTTCAGCAAGTGCGACGGAAGTTCAACGGAAGCCTTCAGTGTATACGTTTCCGGTGGGAAGTTACACACAACCAAGAAGCGTCTTGAATTGTGCGTTAATATTTCCTTGTTTTCATGTACAATGATCATCGTCTCGATGCGGTTGTTGTCCTGAAGGAAGCAGCGTGAGCGAGAGGAAGAGAGCGAGGCGAGAGAGTGAGAGCGAGAGCCAGAGAGGAGAGAGGCGAGAGAGAGAGAGACATAAAAAGAAAAATGAACGTTATAAAACATGACGCAATTAAGTGTTTAAAGAAGAAAGTTATTCATACTGCCGAGTTAATGTAACCAACGCTAGCGGCACGAGAGGGAGAGATGCACTGGCAAAGGCTGAGGAAGGCCAACTTACCACAATTTGACTGCCACAGCGACCATGATGAATGGTCAAGGTGTAAGTGTCCAGCGGGCTGGAGTGGTTACCGAACACGGAACAGCCGTCATCCGGCACATTTTCCACCGAGATCTTGCCATTAAAATAGGGTCCGGTGTGCACGATGACCTCGGTGGCGTTCGAAAGACAAACCATTGTCTTGCCGGAGACTATTTTTTAGTCGACACAACAGAGAGGAGAAAAGCAGACAACGAAGAGAGACAGAGTCAGACTGCGTTAATCCAGTTGAATTTAGCAACTTACATCCTTTGGTTTCCACGGTGACATTGTACTGCTTGGCCCTTGCCTCGTTGATGTTCAGAGGGTTGTTGGCATGGATGCCGAATTTGTGAAACGAGTCCCCGATGGCGGGGTCATGGGTCAAACTGAAGTCGGCCTCGACGGAAAAGGTGTAGTTGGTGACCATTCGCAAATCGAACACGGAAGCCTGATAGGTGTTCCGATCAAAGCGAACCAACTTGTCCAGGTGTTGCAGGTTTGCATCATCCTTCTCAATGATGCGTGACTGGATGGCACTCGACACTGGCAGGTATTTCTGTCTGCAGCGCAGCTTGGAGTTCCAAATGGACACTTCGCAAAAACTGTCCGTCGTTTTTTTTGTACATTGTGTTTGTGAACATTGTCTGAACAAAGTGAACCATTGCTTACCTGATTCGAAAGCCCGGCGGTTCTCGGGCATAAAGGTACTTCCAGGTCAACTTGACGGCCCGGTAATCCGGTTCGGCCACCAGGTTCTGAACGGCTGTGATTTACGACAAGACGGTTTCGGACATTTTAGAACATGTCACGACATCGTTTAGCACATTTTGTGTGTGAGTGTCGATCATTTTTTGCACTCAGCTGTTGACCACTTACCACAGTATGAACAGTAGGGTATGGATGATGTGACTAAAGAAAAGGCGCAACTAAGGAGCGCCAAGTTTAGAAGCGTCATGATGAATGGAAGAGGAGCTCTCTTCGCTCTCTCACGCTTCTTACTAAATGAAGAAAGGATCGAATGAGTGAGAGAGGAAGAGCGAGAGGGCGAGAGACGACTTGCAAGTCAGTAAGTTGAAATGGGTGTCCAATGCCTGAGACCGTCTACCAGGTATGAGAAGTACCGAGTGAACTGCAAGGAGTTTTTCGTTAGCCAGTGAACAAGGGGAGGGAGAGCGGCAGCGAGAGAGGCAGAGAGGCGAGAGAGACAGACAGAGGGGAGAGAGAGAAGAGCACAACACACACAATCCTGTTTCCGTGACTTGGTTCAAAGGCAACATATGATGTAGGATAGCAAAAAAGGCAGAACTTGTCAAAGTTATAAAAAGGACCCTTTTTTGCTATCGGGTATCTCTCTCCTCTCTCTCTCTCTCCCTCTCGGTCTCTTTCTGGCTCTTTTTCGCTCACTGCTGCTAAAACAAGCGCCACAAAGAGAGGGACAGGTGAAGTGAGGAGAGGGGGAGAGGAAGAGAGATGGGGAGGGAGTGAGAGAAAAGGCAAAAAAGAGCGAGGAGCGACAGTGACAATGAGAGAAAAGAGGAGAGGAGAGCAAGATCCATACATAAACTTGAACTTGAACTAGTTGAGGAGAGATCGCGGCCAAGGGAACAGCTGGGTGACAAAGAACGGTGGCGGCTTCTTTCTCTCGCTCTCTCTCTCTCTCGCTCTTCCTCTCACGCTAGTCCTTCCTCTCTAAGTGAGCCCAACTAGAAAAGTTGGAGAAGAGAGGGACGCAAAGTGAGCCCTAGAGGGAAGGGAGAGGAGAGAGAGAGGCAGCAAATGAGTCGGTCCGGAATTATGGAAGCGAGACAAAGTGGCTGGTCTTCTCTCTTTCGGGTCTCTCTCTTTCCCCGCTCTCCCTCTCTGTCTTTCTCTCTTTTCCTCTGTCTTTATCGCTCTCCCTCTGTCTTTATGTCTCTCTCCCTCCCTCTCTCGCTTACTGATGGTTATGGGCTATCAAACTGGCGAACTATTCTGTGGTCGGTCAAAACCAGATTTTCCTCTTCCGCGCTTCGGTCATTTGAGAGGGAGAGAGGAGAGAGAGAGGGAGAGAGAGAGTGAGTTGGAGTGAATGACATGGTACATTGTATATGTTTGCGTACGCCGGATGGAGATTTATCTCCTCTCTCTCTCCTCTCTCCCTCTCTATACTTTTCTTCCATTCTGTTTTTCTCCCTTTCTATGTGTAGTTGGCCAATGTGATCATTTACTGCTCGACCATCTATTAAGCGCTTCATCATAATTCTGCCTCACGGCAGAAAACGGATAGACTGAGAGGAGAGGAGAAGAGAGGGAGAGGAGAGGAGAGAGAGGAGAGAGAGAGAACGGGAGGGAAAGAGAACGAGAGAGCCACTTCCCCATTTGCTATAAAACAAACTAGCCAGTGCAAAGTTGCACTTTCATTCAGAGAGTACTTTGAACTTAGCCCATAGCTTAATATGCAATGGCTCTGTCTCTCCCTCTCCCCTCTCTCTCTCCCTCTCCGCTCTCTCTCTCCCTCTCTCCCTCTCCATGCCGGCTAATTAGTAGACATTGAACTTTAAAAAAGATGCGAAGTCTTGACAGTTTTGATGGTAGACTTATAAAATTAGCTTTACTTCAAGCTATATACTTTCACTTGCCAGGCAGCTCATCAAATTTTATGCAGGAAAGACAGAGTGAGAGGGAGAAGGGAAGAGGGAGAGCGAGCTCTTTTAATCAAGAAAGCTTACCACACGCAAGCTTGGTCATAGTTGGTCAAAAAAGGTTAACTTTGAGTATCACGTTAAAACTGGATGCTATTTAGAGCTGTGCTCATGATGATCAGACCAGACCCAGGGTCAGTGATTTTAAGATAGAGTCTAATGACCAGAGACGAAGGAGAGGGAGAGAGGGAGAGGAGAGCGGCAGAGAGAGAAACGCCCTGCTTGAGAAAGGGGAAAACAGTCACTCTCTCAATCATGCATTTTAATTAGTATTCCTAGTCGTTACCTGTCAACGGTGAGCTGTGTCAACGACTGTTTCTCTTTTCTTCTCTCCTCTCGCCCTCTCTGCTCTCCCCTTTCCTCTTCCTCTCCTCCTCTCTGTCTGTTTTCTTCATTCACGCAGATTTCACTTTCATCCTTGGGTGCCTGTGAAACATTATCAATTCGCTTTCTTAGAAACTAGTCTTTCTCATTCGAGATGCAAGGAGCACTTTAGCTTTGCTACACTTTAACTTCTACTAGAGAGCCGAATCTAATAATGCATATTTGACTTTGGGTTGCTCTTAATTGTGCACCTGGTTAAGAAGCGGCAGAAGGGAAGAGAGGAAGGAGGGAGAGGGAGAGAGGAGAGATAACTTTTTTTCTTACCACTGTCAACTTTGACAAGGAGTTTTTCCTCTCGAGTTCAACAACAGACAGAGTTTATTCGTCTCTCTCTCTCTCTCTCTCTCTCCCTCGCCTCTCTTCTCTCTGGAATTTTAGGTCAGTAACATTGTCAAGGTATGTTTAGTATTCGCTGCATAAATTTGACTTCTTCAAATCACAGTTTAGAATACAAGTTGAAGCAATTGAGACTCAACTCAGCTTCGAAGGCATTGTTAAGGCAAGAATGGCCAACCGTGGCCCAGACATGACTTGACCTATACTGCGGACCATTGAAGATCAAGTTTACCTGGCCATTACCAGAAAAAAGAGGCCCAATAGGTGACCGACTATCGAGAAGGTATTTTTAGATTGGAGAGAAAAAATTGCCATCACAATAGAAGCAATGGCACGACAAAATATGATAAGATGAAAAAGGGATAAGAGAGAGAGGGAGAGGGAGAGCGAGAGAGAGATTTTTGCCGAAAAATGGCAACAAAACCCAATGTCGAGCGCAATAAGAAGATGACCCCCGAACTGGTTGTTACTTTAACAACGGCTTTGCTTGTTAAGAAGTATCATTCAGATTCTTTGTCGAAAGATGGCCTTTTTCTAATTGTTCCCGTCTCTCATATCTACTCAGAAATTGTTGGGTGTGTGACCTTGTAAAGATGATTGTCCAGGAGCCTGTTCAGGTTGGTACATGTTTAGGGAGCCAGGTTCATCAGTCTAAGTCGTCACCATTTTTCATAGGCCGCAGTTTGGTATTCGTTAAATCACTATTCCTTCAGTGATGCTTTGTTTTTAGCTGAACGTCTTCATTCTGAAAGTGAGTAGAACTAGTTGTATCTAACAGTACTAATTAGGTTCTGTTTAAGTTGGAAACGATGAAACGCTGCACTTGTTGGCTACGTGCTACTACCGAGCAGGAAAACGCGAAGCTACATATTCTATTTTGTCAAAACGGGCCTTGAAGTCACCTAGATGTCGTCTACTTCTAGCAAGGTGTTGCGTTGATCTGAAGAAGTATTCGGAGGCCGAAGAGGCTCTGCTTCGTTCATTTGTCCAGTATAAGGCCAAGAATCCTAACAAATGCCTGATCTCTTCCGAAGAACTCATCAACGAATTTGGCGAAAGTGCAGCTTTTGTGGCCCAGTTGCTGGGCATCATCAGTGCAAAAACAGAGCGTCGTGACAAAGCTGCCGAATACTACAGAGTCAGTCTCAAGCTCAATCCTTTCTTATGGTCATCCTACGACAGTTTAGTAAATATGGGAGCCAAACCTGATGCATCGAAAACATTCGATGTTTCTAACATTAATTTCAATTTATGCCATGGAAGCAACCCTCTAATCTCTCTTTGGAATGCTTCTAAAGTACCAGAAAATTTTGGTTTCTCTAGTCAGAGCACTCAAGCTTCAAGTGTGAAAGATCTGTCAAATGTCTCCGGGAAGTTTGACATAAATTCACCCTTTGCCGTCATCCGAAGTGCTTCAGAATCTAATTGCATCGACGTTGTCACACCGGATAACAATTGGAACGCTGTTCCGGCACCAGTTCCAAAGGTGCCCACCAAATTGTTTCGCAAGAGTTGCTTAGGAACAGTGACCGAAAATTCGCCACTTAGTCCAATTCGATCCGAGACTCCTACTGGATCTGCACGACTAAGCTTCGGCGTGTTTCAGCTGAGTGATGTAAGCGGAAACTTACCTGCTAGCACACCTACAGCAAATCAAGAGAGTCATCCTATAGAGAATGCAAACAAGATTGCCCAAGCACCTGCAAAACGTCAAACTAGACGGACACAGCAGCCGCAGCCACCAAGTCAGTATGCTCGGAGGAGCAAAGCAAAGGTCCAGATCTTCAGCCAGTCGGGCAACATTAATTCGGAGTCTAATTCCCTTCAGTCGGCAGCTGCCTTGGCGCCGACAGGAGTGTCCAGTTTACCGCTGAGACGAAGTTCTCGTCTCTTCAATAGCTCCAGTTCTGTAAAAGAGAACACCAAGAACTCTGCTCGTAATCAGGAGAACAACAAAGGTTCGGTAATTAACAAGACTCCAACGAAAAAGACTAGAAAGAATGCAACTTCAACCATCAGCAATACTTCATTGCAAAAAGAAAGCGAACTTAATGAACTAAACAAACAAGAGGTCAAGGGCTTGTCCTCTAACGAAGACATCATGCACACTGGTCTCAAGTTGCAGAAAGCTTCCGCCGAAGGTCTCATGAATCTGTTCGTCCAGTTAGGGAAAGCCTTGTCATTCCAGGGCCAGTTCCATTCGCTGAATGCCATCGACGTCTTGAGGACATTGCCCCAGAAACATTTCAATTCGGGCTGGGTTCAGTCAGCACTTGGCCGAGCTTACTTTGAGTTGGCAAAGTACGAAGATGCCGTTAAACACTTCGAGAATGCTCATGACATAGAACCCCACCGACTGCAGGGCATGGAAATATACAGTACAGCTTTGTGGCACTTGCAGAACGAAGTGAAGCTCTCCATACTTGCTCAAGAACTGGTGGACTTCGACAAGAATGCACCGGAAACGTGGTGTGTAGCCGGCAATTGTTTCAGTCTTCAAAAAGAACATGAAACGGCCATCAAATTTTTGCAGCGAGCCATTCAAGTTGATCCTGATTTCGCATACGCTTACACCTTACTGGGACACGAACTTGTTTCTACCGAAGAAATGGACCATGCCATGGCGTCCTTCAGGAATGCAATACGCATTGACCCTCGTCACTACAATGCATGGTACGGCATTGGCATGATCAATTTTAAACAAGAAAAGTACTCACTGGCCGAGACGCACTACAAGAAGGCACTTGAAATTTCACCCTTCAGTCCGGTTCTAACTTGCCACCTAGGTGTTGTCCAGCACTCGCAAAAGAAGACGGACGTTGCCTTGAAGACACTGGACAAGGCAATTGAAATGGACCCCAAGAATGCGCTGTGCAAGTTTCAGCGTGCTTCGTTCTATCTGTCACTTGATAAACACGATGAAGCACTCCGTGAGCTGGAAGAACTGAAGAAGCTGGTGCCAAAGGAGTCTTTAGTCTACTTCCTTATCGGAAAGGTAAGAGGGGCTGCGATTTAGTGTTGACACCATATTTAATACTACTCCTCTCTCCCTCTCCTTCTCTAGGTGCATAAGCGCCGAGGAAACACGCATGAAGCTTTGTTAAACTTTTCCTGGGCAATGGATCTGGATCCGAAGGGTGCCAACAACCAGATCAAGGAGGTGATTGATCGTCAGAATGCTAATGACGACGAAGAAGTAGTTGTCTGCCTTGATTCAAATGAGGATCCCAGCGCTTCGAACATTTCGTCCTCTGTGTCGCATGTTGCACATAGAAGGGGTCAAGTGCACGCTGAGTCTATGGATGCTGATGATCATGATGATGACGATTTTGAAGATGATGCCGACGACACTGATCAAGGAGGAAATGCTGAACTGAGCATTTAGCACTCTACAGAAATTACTTAGTTTTTCCCCTTTTTCCGTTTTCCTACACGACAAGAAACGTATCAACAAAATTTTATTAATGTGTATTCCATGTTATTTCAGATTAAAGCAGTTTTACAGATGTCAAAATAGACAGAAAAACAATCAAGAAAAGATGCGGGCGATGAGATCATCGTCAACTTGATCCGACTTTTTCTTTGTACTCTTCTTAATAATTTGATCCTCAGTCATTCGTTGCGTCTTACTGTACAACCCTGACCGAGATTCAATTTCACTAGCGGAAGCAACCATGTCTTTCCTCTTTCTTCTCTTGAGCTCGTCCACCTGTTCGGCATAGAAGTCGCTCTCCTTCTTCACCTGACCCATCTCAAATCGTAGCCGTTGACTCCTTTGTGATCTCTCGTAGTTCATTTGTTCCGTGAGATTATTCCACTTGAACCTGTGAACGGTAGTTAAGTGGAAAATTAGTCAACTGTCACCTCCACACTCTTGATTGTGTGGCAGCTCTGTAGGGCTGTGCATACCTGTGCAAGTATTTAATGCTCCAGATGCTGTCATAGAAGATATTCCTCCGTTTCCCACCGACCTGGGTGCCGTTCAGAGTGCTGGCGACCAGTTTTGCAATTCGTTTTTTCTTAAACTCAATCCAACCCTCGTCAAATAGTACAGTGATCCCACGGCGAGACTTGGATGGTTCAAGGAAGATTCGACCCACTTCGCCGAACTTGGTGAAGATGTCCCGAATCTTTTTAACCGTCAATCCCGGCGGGACATAGTTCAAGTAGATGACACCTTTCTTTCCATTTTTGTTCAAACTAATCACCGTTTTCTTCTTTGTTAATTCACTCTGAGAAACAACCACAGCGTCCGTCTCACTCTCGGCCATGTTTTCTCCAGCTGATGACTGAAAGCGACGCCAGGTGGCGCTGACGGTGGCAAACTTCTATTATAGAAGTTTTATGGCTGCCTTCGTTTGCCGTGAAGCCGGTTATGTTTAGTAATGCGCCGAACAAATTAGAGGCATGGTCGCATAAATCTCACCCACAATTTGAGGCTGTTGAAGTCCGAGAATGGAGACGGTAATAGAATGCTAACAACTATATCCTCTTTCCTCTCTCTCTCACCCCTCTCCCTCTCTCTCTCTCTTCTCTTGGATAGTTTATCTCGCAGTGTTGTCTCGAAGGGCAATTTGAAAGGATGAAAGAATGCAATGATAGGGTTAGGCCACTTTTTAGGACATAAAGGGTCTGGCCCTGGCCATGTATTGTAACGTGATGTTGTCTCTTTAGCAAACAAGATATGGCCAGATATAGACCGACGGATGAGCGAGCGGGAGAGCCGGGGAGGGAGAGGAGAGGGAAGAGGAGGAGGAGGAGAGCGAGCGAAGCGACTCTCTTTGTCTGTCGGTTCGCCGATCAAATATTGTTTTACTGTGAACTTAAAAATCGGCACACAACAAAAACCACTGACAAATTCTTTCTTCATCATCATTAACCTCATGACCAGGAAAGGTAAATTGAGTGACTTGTTGCAAACGTGCATTGTAAACAACACTCTGGCGCATTCTCTCTCCCTTCTCTTCTCCTCTCTTCCTCGCCCGACAAAGTTATGACTAGTGACACAGAACAAAAGCGGCAATTAGCTGATTGCCAAATCGATCCCTCTTGCTGCCACTCTTCCTGTCCCGGAGTTGTCGCTTTTAGGAATATTTCAAGTCACTCGAAAAGCCAAAGCTGAGCATACAAGATTTATTGCCAGCCTTACCAGCGCTGAATATTACGGCGTCATTAATTAAGTTGATGCCTAAATCATGACATCGTTGCTAATTAGCTCAGACACCTGCAGAATGTGCGAGAGCCATTCATCACAAACACATTTACCGGCACCTTAAATGACCATTAGCGGAAATCTCAATGGTCGACTAAATTGGATTAAGTGTTTCCGTGTCCGGGTTGTTGAAGTCCTTCTCGACGGAAACCTGCTAATTATTAATTTTCCGCTACACGAACGAAAGTGAGACACTTAATGGTCAGACTCAGACTGACCATCAACTCGGTTATGAGTATGAATGGAGAGTTCAGTGACTTTGACTTTGCATTAGGAATGCTGACCGTTAATCTGTGGAAAGAGAAAAATAATAAAAATAATAAAAACAAGTAAGTCCAGTTTGCTCAGTTAATTAACAGATTCAAATTGCCTTTGTGATTAACTGATTCAATGTTATAGTTCATTACAATCGTGACTAAACCTAACCACAGTGTTCAAAGGTACCATCTCGGGTTTACTTGGATGACTTTTAATTTGGCTCACAAAAATATATGTTAATTAAGTTCAATTTAACAGTATCATCAAAGAAGAATGCCTTCTTCTTTTCAAGAAACGATGTGTGTGAGCAAAGAGAGACAGCCGTCGGGAGAGAGATGGAGAGAGAGGAGGGAGACCAAAAAGGGGAGAGAGGGAGACCGAGGGGAGAGAGAAGCATCCGGCGCATCATGCCCGACCCACTTCGTTCTAATTCATTGGGTCTACCAGACACCTTAACAGTCTAGTTAAGGCAGCTCTCTCTCTCCTCTCTGCCTCTCGCTCGTTCCGACTTCATTGCTACATCGAGAAGAAGCGGCGAGAGACAGGAATACCTGTTCCTCCTGAGAAGCCTTTCTGGGATCCTGTCAGTTCGAGTCCAGGTCTCGTCGAATAACCATCTCTCTCCCTCTCTCGCCGTCTAACCCGTGACTAGTGCGCTCATTGTAGTGTTTTATTCCGTGTCTACCAGCCATCACTCGGTCACTTCTTTCCCTTCATCGTCTCCATCCACTCCGGCTTCCGACCAACTTGATCAGCCTTTTTGTTTGCCTTCCAAGGTAAGTTGATGTCACGAACCTTCCTAAAGTGTATCTCTGCAACTTCGGCGTCTCGTTCTTCATTTGCTCTCTTCTCTGATTTAGAGCTAGACAGTCACGCGACTCTTTTTCATTCCTATCTCAAAGTCAGATTCCAATGTTTGTGTGCCATGTCGGGCCGCTATGAAGTAGAAGAATACATTGCGTAATTCAACAATTAGACGGCAAACTGAATTTGTTGTTCTCCGCTTGGCAAGTTGTGAGTCGAGATATGGAGTCAGATTTAGTCAACTGGAGCATCTTTCTCTCTTTTTCCCCTCGCTTCCACCGAGTAACAGCCAGTAACAATGTAGGCTAATAGCGAAATACGTAGCAATAGTAATCGCATCGGCATAATTTGAATGAAACATTTCGAGCCATCGGAAGAACACGCCGGAGAAGCTAGAGAGGAGAGGGAGAGAGCAGTAAATGGCAATACCGGTTCGCCGCTAGAAGGTTACGGGGTTGAATTAGTCTCTTCTCTTATATAATTCCTGAGCAGCTATGTCTACCATCATCATCACCACACACAAATCTTCTTGTTCGTAATGGTGATCTCTTCCTCTCCTCCTCCTCCTCTGTGACCAGCTTGTATAAGACGCTTATCCATAAAGTTCCGTTGTGACAACGGCATTGACTCAACCATCATTTCCTTGAGAGACATGAGAATGTAGACTTTGCATCATGGGAACAAGTCTACTAATGAACTCACCTCGTAAATCGACTTTAGAAGAAGGGAAAAAGAGCGCGAGAGGGAGAGAGAGAGAAGGGAGACAGATGAGCTGACTCCTTGTTTACCAGAAAATAATTCAGGGACCGTTCAATCAAAATATTATGACACTTGGAGAAGCCATTAATGTCTAATCGCTCTCTAATCACTTTCCATCAACATGATACTTTATTCGGTGCATCTAGTTTGTAAATCGTTCTGCTTAATGACTCGTCAGCTATCTTGTCAATTAATTCCGTTTTGTGAGTCGTACCGACTTTGATCACTCTCGCTTCACTGATAGTGTCATCCATCTCTTTTTCTGTCTCGGAAGGAGACTCCCTCTCTCGTCTCAAGGTCATGCTGGCTGGTGACAATATATTTAGCACTTCCTCCCCTTCCTCCTCCTCATCGTCTTCGTCACCGTGATCGTCATTCTTGGCCAACGACTCTTGTTACGGGACGCTTTCTCCGCAAACCGTTACTCGTCAATGTCTTCCGTCGCACGCCAGTGATGATGGACCACAATTCGGTCGGAGTCGGATTGAGAGGCGAAGAGGAGAGAGGGAGAGAGGAAGAGGAGAGCAAGCGCTGGTTTAATGATGTGAAAACCATCCAATTTCAAGGTCGGCCATCAAATATTTGATACTGTAACTCGATGGCTGGTTGTGGGTAGTATCATGACGACTGGTAGTTCGATTACTCCGGAAAAGCTCGAGTCACTCGGACCGTGACTAACCGGTAGAGGGAGGGAAGGGGAGAGGGAGAGAGGAATAGACATTGCACGGAGGTCAATTGGTCCCGTTGCTGCGACTAAATTGATTAGACTGTTAGTGAGACACGTTTAATTGCTGTAACGTGATGCTTTCGTGATGCAATACGAGAAGGAAGAGGGCCGCAGAGGAGAGACAATGTATTCCTCGCTAACTTTCGAATCATGTAAAGCGAATGGATGCCATCCCCGAGAGCGAGAGGGAGAGACCAGGGAATTAGCATCGAAGATGAGAATAATGTTTCCTAATGTCCGAGTCGGCCGTATTCATAAGCTGCCAATCAACTTCCTCTAAATCGTGCCTCTTCTCGTTCTAACAGGATTTATGACCATGATTCAGTCTTCGGCCCACCGAGCCATGATTCTGTGAGGGGACATGAAAGAGACTGCTCTCAGACAAACATTCGATCCGCCGAACAATTAAAAGCTGATTAAGTGCAACTTCCAAGACACAACAGCAACAGCTGCCCACACTATCACAAATGACGCGCCGTCGCCCACTAATTGTCTTCTCGCTCGTCTTCTTGGTGAGTGTCCCTCTTGTCACTTGATTAACTGTCACTAACCATCTACGATTTAGTCCTCGCTAGTTTCTAGGTCACATTCAGTCCAAGTATGGAAGCGGCTGGGCCCAGTGCCGGCCGACATGACCATCGGCTCGTCCTGCAAGTCGTCTCTCCAGTGCATGATGTTCATGCCCGGCGCCCACTGCGACTGGGACTCCAGGACCTGCTCGTGCCAGCCCTACCACATCCAGGCCAACCTGACCACCTGTCTGCCGGCCTCCCTGCTGGGCTTTGGGTGTTCCCTAGATGACCAGTGTACTCTCAAAGTGCCAAATAGCCGATGTGTCGATGGCCTGTGTCAGTGCAAGAGCGACTTCGTGCCGTACCGGAGGGACAAGTGTCTAGCCCGTAAGTTGGCCTGAACTGGGCCTGCCCACTGGACCGCATCCCTCTTTTATGTCTTTTCATAATGTCTTCATTCCACTCTCCCTTTCAGCGGCCAAGGTGAACGACTTTTGCTTAGGTGATGACCAGTGCAAGCTGGACAATAGATACACATACTGCAAATACATCATTCCGCGAATCTACGGCAAGTGTCGCTGCCCTGTGGGTCACGTGACCAAGGATGGCCGCTGCCTGCCCCCGCTGGGCAAGAGGTGCGAGGCCAACGCCGACTGCTTGGCCGCCACTGCCCACTCGTACTGCAAGACTTCGTCCTTCCGGACGTCCAAGAGCGACAAGGACGCCGTTTGCACCTGTCAATCAGGATACCGGACCTCCAATAACTCGATGCACTGTGACGAGATGCCAACCGAGAAGCCCACCCCGGCGCCCACCCTGAAACCAGTAGCCGGTATGTCTCTCTGATAAAGGTGAAGTATTGTTAGGATGACCCTTTTCCTTCCAGCACCCATCATCAATCTCCTAGACGGGCCGAACTCGGACGACTTCAAGGTCTCTTCGCTGGGCAAGCCTTGCTCGTCTTCCATCGAGTGTCAGATCCGAGACCCTTACTCGTCTTGCGTCAACGGCACCTGTGAATGTCTGTCACCCAGCTCAAAGTGTAGTTCCGAACGAACCGGATGTCCCAAGGACACCTTCCAGTGCCGCAGTGGGCAGTGCATTTCCTGGTACTTTGTGTGCGACAAGCACAATAATTGCGACGACGGCTCTGACGAACAGTTCTGTACCGAGAAGGGCTGTCCCAAGGAGGCCTTCCAGTGTGACGACGGCACGTGTTTGTCACGTGGTAGTGTGTGCAACGGTCGCTGGGAATGTCCCGACGGCAGTGATGAGGCCCGATGCTACAAAGGCATCTCTTGCGATTCCAAAGCGGTAAGTCGGCCAGCCGCTCTCTCCCTCCTCTCGACCTTGAATGACGCTTCTTCTCTATCCTTAGCACCAATGCAAGAGCGGCCAATGTCTTCCCCAATACGCATTTTGCAATGCGGTGGCCGACTGTGTGGACGGCAGTGATGAGGATGAGTCATTATGTGAACATTGTGAGTTTTGCTCTCGTTTTCGACAATCGTCTAACCATGCTCTCTCTCTCTCGCCCGTTAATAGCTGCGGTATGTCCCAAAGGGACATTTCAGTGCGACAATGGACGCTGCAGGTCAACAGCCATCCTGTGTAGTGGGGTCGATGGTTGCGGCGACAATTCCGATGAGGATAAATGTGAAGTTTGCTGTATGTTTTCTTTGATCTTTATTTGAAGATTCTGCAAACCACTTTTAAATGGCTCCCTTAAGTTGCTTTACCTTCAACTTGGTCTTATTCTCTCCCTTCTTTTCTTCTCCTTCTCTCTCGTTAGACTGTGACAAGCCTTCTTCTATGACCAGAAGCCGAGTTCGGTCAAGCAAAGTAATGTGGAACCTGTGATGATGATGGTGATCGGATTGAACCAGTCAAGTCACGCATCACTTGAAGTTCATTCATCCTGATCAGCCTTAACAGAGAGACCTAAATCCCATTGTGTACCATTGCCTTGATATTATTTATTTTCATCTCTTCAGTCACATAATCTTTTCACAAATAAAAACTTGGTCTTCTTCAAAAGCTCACTCGGCTACTGGATTTCTTTTTACTTGACCGCATGTGAGTGTGAGTTGTATGCCAAAGAAATGACCTCTTAGTATACTTTTCGAAGTTCATACAAACTAGACACACAATGCAAGTAGCCTCATTGAGAGGCTAATTTTGTGAGGAGGCAAAAAGAAACAAACTTTCAAAAGCTGTCTGGACTCGAAAACGAAAATCGAGTTCCCTAATTCTGTGCATCGTTAGCGCCTCATTCGAACGTAAACATGTGTCATTTTCGAAATTCCAGAGGGACCGTTAAAAAGTGCAAATGGTAACGTGATCAAGGCGGTGTTGATCACGTGTTGATGGACGACACGAGTTAGCCCGCGGTGATGAACGCGTCCATTTGCAAAATGGCTTTCGGGTGCAAAAAGGGTTAAACTGTCTGGAAAGGTGTTTATTTTAATAGTCAATTAGCTGGCATCCTTCTTTTTTCAGGGCCGTTAGCGGAAGACTCACAAATTATGTTTCAGTTAGCTTAAAGGGAGAGAGGGAGAGAGAGAACCGGAGTATGAGGTGGTAAGCTGATTGATTGCAAAGTGCTTGATCTTGCTTCAAATTAAGAAAACATAAACATTGCAGCATGCTGAGCTTAGTGCTTGAAGTATTTAGCAAGAGCTTACTAACCATTGAGAGAATGAGAGGAGACGGAGAGTTAATTGTGATCTAACTGCCTTTTTGAACTTGACATTGTCGGTGAAGTTCAAGCAAAGCGTTCTCTCAGCTGAGATAATATATAGTTTTCAGCTTCTACTAATAGACTAACTCGAATTTGAAGCAAATTCTCTGAGAGGAAAGACAAATGTTTGCTCAATTTTCTTTTCCCTCGCTCTTTCCCTCCCTCTCTCCCTCTCCCTCTCAGAAGCTGTCTAATAGTTGTCAAGCTCAAGCTGCAATCAAACTTTGAGGCAAGAATAGCTGTTTTCTTCTAACAAGCAACTGTGAGAATGGTTCTCGGTCTTGTCAATTTGCCGTCTCTCGCCCTCTCGCTCTCTCTCCCTCTCGCTCTCCTCCTCTTTCACAACAAGCCTCTATTTAACTAACCTGGTCATTTACTTCTAACTCTTTTCTCGCATCACCGTACAGGTAACTGGAAAGCAATTTAAATAACGCATACTCAACTGCACATAATCTTTGCGTATGCAGGTTCCAACTGGAAATTTAATTTGGCTCAAGTCTGCCCTTTTAATTGCATCATGGTAAGGAATGGTCTCTCTCCCGCCCTCTCTTCCCTCTCTCCCTCTCGCTCGTCCTTTCTTCTTAATTCTACCGGAATAGTCATGTGAAACCTGCCTACTAACTATGATTGAAATGCCACTCACGTACAACGATTATGTACACGCAACATATTACTCGGCGGAATGTACAAGATAAAGGGGAGAGAGGAGAGAGAGAGAGAGATTGGGAATATCTCAATACATTCCTCAATCAAAAATCACGCGATCTTAGTGCTGCAATTAATTGAATTTGAGTTCAAATTAATCATATTACTGGTGGCAAATAAAATGCCTCTCGATATGTACAAGTATATGACAGGTACAGTTTTTTCACATGAAATATTAACGTCAAGAAATCTACATAAAAGTCTGCCAAGCAATCAGTCAGCTGAAGGATAATGATTAATGATACCTGCATGTACTTTGGCTTAATTTGGATTGGTGTGAAAATCTACCTTCATATCACATATCACAGGAAATGATGGAAGTATAATTCACAGGAAACGATATTAGAGTTTCAGCGACAAAGTCAACGGCTTGTATCGGCAATCTATTCGCTCTCTCCCTCTCCTCTCCCTCTCGCTCTTTCTACGACTCCCTCGCTCTTTCTCTTTTTTGCCTGATAGTAGTCATATCAGTGATGTCTCGTTGATTTTTATTGAAATGTCATTTTATTTTAATGCAGACCTGAGCTTGACTGTGTGAGAAGAAAAAAAGCAAATGCGGAAACGGATTGGTATGTGATAGACTTTGAAAAGTATCGCAAGCTCACTCAAGAGCGAATGTAATACATTTCGAATTTATGACGCAATGACATCCCTTATGCGGAAGACATCAAATGTATACAAGTGATTTGAGATATTTCTCATATATTTATGATAACGGTTTTGTAGTATGCTAAATGTAGTACCTGTCGGCACGTAAGAGATACATTGCTCTCGGAATCATTTTTCAATCAAATTTGTGCTCATCTCTCTCTCTCTCTCTCTCTCTCTCTCTTCGCTCGCTCTCTCGTCTCCATTCATGCTCGGAACACTCACAGTGGATCTTCTTACTTGTTATTAATTGCAATTGTTTTTAATTAACTTGGGAAAAGATTCCGTAATTGGACTCGGTTGAAAAAGGTTGCAAGGGCAAGAGAACACGAACCAGAGAGGACTGAGAAGAAAGATGGGAGAGGGAGAGAGAGAGAGGACGAAAGTAGCGGAGTGAGTGAGAGAGGGAGAGGAAGAATTGGGAAAGCTTCCGTTCCGCCTTGTACCATTTTTGAATTAGCCTTCAAGTGACTCAAGATTGCGCAACGAACGTGTCTCAACATTTTTATATACATTACTGTGAACTGCAAACAAATTTGCTTTAATGGCCGTTTAACTGTGAACCACAAATATGGCCGGAATGCTATTTTTCAATTCTACTTGTACTTTGCGCTTTTAGATAACGACAATGGCAACTTGTATCTGGCAGGTCAGCGAGCAAAACGAGAGGAGAAAGAGAGGCAGAGGAGAAGAGGGAGAGGGGAGATAGAGAGGAGAGAGAGGGCTAGAGAGATTCAGTGTCAACTTGATTCTTCCGCATCCGTTATTAGAGTTGAAAAACGTCTATTTCATGTGAAATTGATGTGTTCGGATGAACGTTTACGCAAGAAAGTCAAGGCCATTAAATGGGACCATTTTATTCTATTGTGGCCATTCAGGATCCTCTCTGGCCATCTCCCTTCTCTCTCTCCCTCTCCCCTCTCTCCCTCTCTTTTCAATGTCCTGCATAAGGAGCTACTCCACCTGAAAATCCGTAAATGACTGCTCATTGTTTAGATACAAACATATAGACTTATTCTTGGTTTTCAATAGTTTTTTCTTCCACATATGGAACATTCACATTATGCCTCTTTGCTTGTTAGGATGGAGAGGAAAAGAACGAAGGGGAGAGGGAGAGAGAGAGAGGGAAGGGAGAAGAGGCGAGCTATAGTGGTCTTCAGCGTACCGAATAACCGGACCAAAGGTGAAATAAAGATTCATGGATAAGAGAAAATGTGCCGTAAAGCATATCCTCTCTGCTCTCTCCCTCTGACCATGGTATCTCTCTCCCTCTCCCTCTGCCTCTCTCTCTCCCTCTCCTTCCCGTTTCTCCCTTTCGTTGCTAATCATATACTTGCGGTGAGATATATACATTGTAGTTTCGAGCCCTTAATAGCAGTCGAGAGAAGGGATGAAGAGTCCGCTGTGTGCACGGAGAGAAAAGAAGGGAGAGCTAGAGGAGAAGGAGAGGGAGAGAGGCTGAAAAAGAGCAAAAAAGAGGGAACCTCGGATATCCTTCCCTTAATGCGTGCATGAGGAATACATTAAGCTTTCCTTTCTCGCTAACTTCCCTGACTTGTAGTTTTTGAGTTAGAAACAACTGAGAAGTTATACAAGAGTGGATGAGAACGAGAGAGGGCCTGAAAGTTGAGAGGAAGAGGGAGAGGGGGGAGAGACGGCTCGCTTTCAGAGTTTTCGAAAACTGTATTTCCGCTGTGCGTGCGGCAGGATTGGAGTCCCGAGAGAAGAAAGGAGAGAGAGGGGAGAGAGAGATAGAGAGGGAAACAAATGTTTACGTGCTTTGTTTATATTTCATGGCTCAAGTGGGCTTATCTTTCTCTCTCTTCCCTCTCCCTCTCTCTCTCCCTCTCTCACTACTCGGCTCAAACTGTTTACGGAGCTACTTGTAGTCAACGTTGACTACTTATCAGGTTTTGGCTGTGAAACTAAACGTTCACCTTTCACAACATACCTGTAGAAAGTTTTTTTTCGCTCTACAGTCAACAATATCGGCTTTTGTCTCATATATTTCACTAGTTTATTGTATTTGTCATGCTCGTCATTAACATTTCTTAAAACACGACTAAAAGCTGCACTTGACAATGACGTTTCATCAAGTGGAAAATCATATTCGGTAATAGGAAGCTATAAGAGAACTAGTGGGAAGAGCGAGAGGGAGAGACGGAGAGAGGGAGAGAGGAGAGAGACAACTCGAAAGGTGATGCAACACTAATCTCATGTTTGAAGTCTTTCAAAGAAGACATAATTCAGTTCACATTTCAAGTTGGTTAAGCTTGGAATGCGAGAATACCAATGTCAGCCATGCATGGACGTTCAAGCGTATCATTGGTATCACTAAGTCATAGATATATCGCATATATCAGTGATACCTGGCTTTACCTTGAATAATAGAAGTAATCAAGCCATTAATCGCAATGTTTACTGTTACTGCACGCTGTATTACATGGATCGGAAATGTGATACTAAATTCAGGTCACAGTGAGATAAATGCCGAAAATGAACGGTAATCATGTAACAAAATAAATTATTTAATGCCAAATGATGATGATGTAATAAATAATACCGAAAAATAGGAATAGAGCCAATGAGAGGGTGACCAAGCTTTTAAAAGTTATGCAACACAATGGACCGAGATAGGGATCTATTAGGATCTCCTCTTATCCCTCTCCTTCCCTCCTCTCTCTCTCTCCCTCTCTTCCCCTTGCTTTTCTTGATGGCCAGCAAATTGCATGACTGATAGTTTCCTGCCATCCATCAAAGTGTTGCACATTCCAAATTATATTATACTATAACCATTGTCCAGTATTCTATTTCTCCGCCTAGAAGCCGGCTTGTCACAATCTGAAAAACAAGAAAGAGAAGCAAAAAAAGGAGGGAGGAAAGGGGAGAGAGAGAGAGGAGAGAAAAGTAGAGGAAACCAATGATTAGGAATTTGAAGTCTATTGACAAGGATGCTCTGGTTGCGTCTACTCTTGAATTAACATACAGCAAACTTCACATTTATCTTCATCGGAATTGTCGCCGCAACCATCGACCCCACTGCACAAAATGGCCGTTGACCTGCAGCGTCCATTGTCACACTGGAAGGTCCCTTTAGGACATACCGCAGCTGTCATTGGGTAAAAGAAAGAGGGATATGATTAGCCAATTGTCAGGGAGGGGAGCAAGACTTACAGTGTTCACATAATGACTCATCCTCATCACTGCCGTCCACACAGTCGGCCACCGCATTGCAAAATGCGTATTGGGGAAGACATTGGCCGCTCTTGCATTGGTGCTAAGGGTAGAGAAGACGCGTCATTCAAGGTCGAGAGGAGGGAGAGAGCGGCTGGCCGACTTACCGCTTTGGCATCGCAAGAGATGCCTTTATAGCATCTGGCCTCATCACTGCCGTCGGGACATTCCCAGCGACCGTTGCACACACTACCACGTGACAAACACGTGCCGTCGTCACACTGGAAGGCCTCCTTGGGACAGCCCTTCTCGGTACAAAACTGTTCGTCAGAGCCGTCGTCGCAATTATTGTGCTTGTCGCACACAAAGTACCAGGAAATGCACTGCCCACTGCGGCACTGGAAGGTGTCCTTGGGACATCCGGTTCGTTCGGAACTACACTTTGAGCTGGGTGACAGACATTCACAGGTGCCGTTGACGCAAGATGAGTAAGGGTCTCGGATCTGACACTCGATGGAAGACGAGCAAGGCTTGCCCAGCGAAGAGACCTTGAAGTCGTCCGAGTTCGGCCCGTCTAGGAGATTGATGATAGGTGCTGAAAGGAAAAGGGTCATCCTAACAATACTTCACCTTTATCAGAGAGACATACCGGCTACTGGTTTCAGGGTGGGCGCCGGGGTGGGCTTCTCGGTTGGCATCTCGTCACAGTGCATCGAGTTATTGGAGGTCCGGTATCCTGATTGACAGGTGCAAACGGCGTCCTTGTCGCTCTTGGACGTCCGGAAGGACGATGTCTTGCAGTACGAGTGGGCAGTGGCGGCCAAGCAGTCGGCGTTGGCCTCGCACCTCTTGCCCAGCGGGGGCAGGCAGCGGCCGTCCTTGGTCACGTGACCCACAGGGCAGCGACACTTGCCGTAGATTCGCGGAATGATGTATTTGCAGTATGTGTATCTATTGTCCAGCTTGCACTGGTCATCACCTAAGCAAAAGTCGTTCACCTTGGCCGCTGAAAGGGAGAGTGGAATGAAGACATTATGAAAAGACATAAAAGAGGGATGCGGTCCAGTGGGCAGGCCCAGTTCAGGCCAACTTACGGGCTAGACACTTGTCCCTCCGGTACGGCACGAAGTCGCTCTTGCACTGACACAGGCCATCGACACACCGACTATTTGGCACTTTGAGAGTACACTGGTCATCTAGGGAACACCCAAAGCCCAGCAGGGAGGCCGGCAGACAGGTGGTCAGGTTGGCCTGGATGTGGTAGGGCTGACACGAGCAGGTCCTGGAGTCCCAGTCGCAGTGGGCGCCGGGCATGAACATCATGCACTGGAGAGACGACTTGCAGGATGAGCCGATGGTCATGTCGGCCGGCACTGGGCCCAGCCGCTTCCATACTTGGACTGAATGTGACCTAGAAACTAGCGAGGACTAAATCGTAGATGGTTAATGACAATCAATCGGGTGACATTCAGGACACTCACCAGGAAGATGAGCGAGAAGACAATTAGTGGGCGACGGCGCGTCATTTGTGATAGTGTGGGCAGCTGTTGCTGTTGCGTCTTGGAAGTTGCACTTAATCAGCTTTTAATTGTTCGGCGGATCGAATGTTTGTCTGAGAGCAGTCTCTTTCATGTCCCCTCACAGAATCATGGCTCGGTGGGCCGAAGACTGAATCATGGTCATAAATCCTGTTAGAACGAGAAGAGGCACGATTTAGAGGAAGTTGATTGGCAGCTTATGAATACGGCCGACTCGGACATTAGGAAACATTATTCTCATCTTCGATGCTAATTCCCTGGTCTCTCCCTCTCGCTCTCGGGGATGGCATCCATTCGCTTTACATGATTCGAAAGTTAGCGAGGAATACATTGTCTCTCCTCTGCGGCCCTCTTCCTTCTCGTATTGCATCACGAAAGCATCACGTTACAGCAATTAAACGTGTCTCACTAACAGTCTAATCAATTTAGTCGCAGCAACGGGACCAATTGACCTCCGTGCAATGTCTATTCCTCTCTCCCTCTCCCCTTGCCTCCCTCTACCGGTTAGTCACGGTCCGAGTGACTCGAGCTTTTCCGGAGTAATCGAACTACCAGTCGTCATGATACTACCCACAACCAGCCATCGAGTTACAGTATCAAATATTTGATGGCCGACCTTGAAATTGGATGGTTTTCACATCATTAAACCAGCGCTTGCCTTCGTCTTCCTCTCTCCCTCTCTCCTCTTCGCCTCTCAATCCGACTCCGACCGAATTGTGGTCCATCATCACTGGCGTGCGACGGAAGACATTGACGAGTAACGGTTTGCGGAGAAAGCGTCCCGTAACAAGAGTCGTTGGCCAAGAATGACGATCACGGTGACGATGAGGAGGAGAAGGAGGAAGGGGAGGAAGTGCTAAATATATTGTCACCAGCCAGCATGACCTTGAGACGAGAGAGGGAGTCTCCTTCCGAGACAGAAAAAGAGATGGATGACACTATCAGTGAAGCGAGAGTGATCAAAGTCGGTACGACTCACAAAACGGAATTAATTGACAAGATAGCTGACGAGTCATTAAGCAGAACGATTTACAAACTAGATGCACCGAATAAAGTATCATGTTGATGGAAAGTGATTAGAGAGCGATTAGACATTAATGGCTTCTCCAAGTGTCATAATATTTTGATTGAACGGTCCCTGAATTATTTTCTGGTAAACAAGGAGTCAGCTCATCTGTCTCCCTTCTCTCTCTCTCCTTCTCCCGCTCTTTTTCCCTTCTTCGCCTTCTAAAGTCGATTTACGAGGTGAGTTCATTAGTAGACTTGTTCCCATGATGCAAAGTCTACATTCTCATGTCTCTCAAGGAAATGATGGTTGAGTCAATGCCGTTGTCACAACGGAACTTTATGGATAAGCGTCTTAGACAAGCTGGTCACAGAGGAGGAGGAGGAGAGGAAGAGATCACCATTACGAACAAGAAGATTTGTGTGTGGTGATGATGATGGTAGACATAGCTGCTCAGGAATTATATAAGAGAAGAGACTAATTCAACCCCGTAACCTTCTAGCGGCGAACCGGTATTGCCATTTACTGCTCTCTCTCTCTCTCCCTCTCCTCTCTCGCTTCCTCGGCGTGTTCTTCCGATGGCTCGAAATGTTTCATTCAAATTATGCCGATGCGATTACTATTGCTACGTATTTCGCTATTAGCCTACATTGTTACTGGCTGTTACTCGGTGGAAGCGAGGGGAAAAAGAGAGAAGAAGAAGAAAGATGCTCCAGTTGACTAAATCTGACTCCATATCTCGACTCACAACTTGCCAAGCGGAGAACAACAAATTCAGTTTGCCGTCTAATTGTTGAATTACGCAATGTATTCTTCTACTTCATAGCGGCCCGACATGGCACACAAACATTGGAATCTGACTTTGAGATAGGAGTGAAAAAGAGTCGCGTGACTGTCTAGCTCTGAATCAGAGAAGAGAGCAAATGAAGAACGAGACGCCGAAGTTGCAGAGATACACTTTAGGAAGGTTCGTGACATCAACTTACCTTGGAAGGCAAACAAAAAGGCTGATCAAGTTGGTCGGAAGCCGGAGTGGATGGAGACGATGAAGGGAAAGAAGTGACCGAGTGATGGCTGGTAGACACGGAATAAAACACTACAATGAGCGCACTAGTCACGGGTTAGACGGCGAGAGAGGGAGAGAGATGGTTATTCGACGAGACCTGGACTCGAACTGACAGGATCCCAGAAAGGCTTCTCAAGAGGAACAGGTATTCCTGTCTCTCGCCGCTTCTTCTCGATGTAGCAATGAAGTCGGAACGAGCGAGAGGCAGAGAGAGAGAGAGAGAGCTGCCTTAACTAGACTGTTAAGGTGTCTGGTAGACCCAATGAATTAGAACGAAGTGGGTCGGGCATGATGCGCCGGATGCTTCTCTCTCCCCTCGGTCTCCCTCTTCTCCCCTTTTTGGTCTCCCTCCTCTCTCTCTCCATCCCTCTCCCGACGGCTGTCTCTCTTTGCTCACACACATCGTTTCTTGAAAAGAAGAAGGCATTCTTCTTTGATGATACTGTTAAATTGAACTTAATTAACATATATTTTGTGAGCCAAATTAAAAGTCATCCAAGTAAACCCGAGATGGTACCTTTGAACACTGTGGTTAGGTTTAGTCACGATTGTAATGAACTATAACATTGAATCAGTTAATCACAAAGGCAATTTGAATCTGTTAATTAACTGAGCAAACTGGACTTACTTGTTTTTATTATTTTTATTATTTTTCTCTTTCCACAGATTAACGGTCAGCATTTCTAATGCAAAGTCAAAGTCACTGAACTCTCCATTCATACTCATAACCGAGTTGATGGTCAGTCTGAGTCTGACCATTAAGTGTCTCACTTTCGTTCGTGTAGCGGAAAATTAATAATTAGCAGGTTTCCGTCGAGAAAGGGCTTCAACGACCCGGACACGGAAACACTTAATCCAGTTTAGTGACCATTGAAATTTCCGCTAATGGTCATTTAAGGTGCCGGTAAATGTGTTTGTGATGAATGGTTCTCGCACATTCTGCAGGTGTCTGAGCTAATTAGCAACGTTGTCATGATTTAGGCATCAACTTAATTAATGACGCCATAATATTCAGCGGTGGTATGGCTGGCAATAAATCTTGTATGCTCATATTTGAAGTGACTTGAAGATATGGAAGAGATACTGAAGAGATAAATCGGAGACAGTTAGTGCCAAGAGCGATAAATTTTGCAATGACTCAATTACTGCCTTTCCAATACGTTTTGTGTCACTCATTATAAATTCCGTTTATTGTATAATGAGCAATACATTGCAATAGATATAGTATCTACAATACATGTTTGCAGTAAGCCGCTCAATTTGCTTTTCCTGGTCATGAGGTTAATGATGACGAACAAAATGGTGTTCAGTTGTGTACCGATTCTGGGTTCACAGTTGAACTATATTTGATCAGCGAACCGACAGACAAAGAAAGACTTCGCTGCTCGTCCCTTCCCTTCTCCCTCTCCTTCTCCCTTTGCTCCTCTCTCTCTTCCTCGCTTGCCTCTCACCTTGAGCTAGACGATGTTCAGTTTTAAAACGGGCCAACATCACGTTAGGAATACCTGGCGAGAGCCAGACTCGTTTATGTTCTAAAAAAGTGGCCTAACCCTTTCATTGCATTCTTTTCAAATTGGCCTTTCGAGACAGCTTCAGGAATACAAGTGGAGAGGAGAGGGAGAGAGAGCATAGTTACTGGTGTTCTATTACTGTATTTAGCATCGAGTGCATTTCAACAACCTGAAATTGTGGGTGAAATTTATGTGACGATGCCTCTAATTTAGTAATCGGCGATTCCAAGCCAGAAAGCTCAGAAAGGGAGACGATGGGAGAAAAGTTTCACCACTTGAGCGCCATCTCGCGGATTCGAAATCAGTTGTCAGCAAAAGTCGTTGCTGAGCGAACTCAAGAGTTGCGATATCACCACCTGTTGTGTCAGTAATTGGATTAAAAAGTGATTACAGATTTTTCATCGTCGAGAAAATTTGTATTTTCATTGATATAATTTTTTTCTCGAATAGCAGGAAAACTAATGCCAACGACAAGTTGTACTACTATTAAAGGTGGTGAGAAAAGGAAACATGAAACGCACTCAGTCTTCACAGCGAGGTCGGGAAATTATTGTTGACCTTTCGCTCAAATGGAATATTGGTCAATTATCATGCGCCGTTCTCAAAAATAGACCAGAAAACTGAACCAAAAACTGAGAGAAGAATTCCACTCACCTATTCATCACGTAGATAGAACTTTTTCGAACTAAATTAGATTCTATCGATCAAAGAGTAATTGTCAGAATCGAAAGCGGCAGTTGGGCGGAGGCTGTGCAAGATGGCCGATCCCTCGGCAGTTGGTTATCGATTCAATCAAGTTGCCGTCATGTACTGGTCACCAAGGAAATAGTGTATTTGTTATGAATAATCTTACAGAAAACAGTTTACATGACAACAGCCTCGTTGTAGAGCTGTAGACGAGAAAACAACCACCATTAACTTTTCACCTTCTTTTCCCCAGTTAAGAACGGAAACGGTTGAAAATGGAGGGTAAACGTCCCGATGTGTACATCGTGAACCGTGATCTAAGTGACCAAAATGATGGAACCAATGGTGGTGGAAACGAAGGTTCACCGGAACCACTAAAACCCAGTTTCCCTGAGTCCGCTGTAGTTGACAAGCAATATTCGGACAAGAAGTACATTCAAGAGGTACTAAATGTGAGTCATCTTCAGCTGCCGATGGCATTACCAGCACAGAATGACCCGTCGAACATCCAGAGAAGCAAGTCAGCTGGCTGGGCCGACAAGTTGGACTATGCGTCTTTCCTGTCCAACAACAAGTCCAAACTGTCGGCCAACATGGTGGCTCCGGCCTACAGTGACCAGTGTGACGTCACAATGTACGCCGAGTACACGGAAGAAATTGTCCGCGAGAGGAAGCGACTCAAGTGCATGTTCGCCGTGACATCGGTCGTGGTGTTCCTCATGCTGGCCGTCTTCTTCGGTGGCAACATTTACAGCCTGGTGGCGCCCCAGAGGCCGTCGTATCACTCGATGAACCGTGTCCACTCACAAGGATTCCTCTTGATTGTCATCATGTTGCTCATGTGGCGCATCAATTCCACCTACCGCCGGATCAAAATGTGCGACTTCATCCTCGAGCAGCAACAAGCCAGGGATGCTTTCAACGAGTACCGCGGTGTGGCGCCACTGGCTTCAGTGGTGGCCAATTGAGAAAAATGCCTTTTGCAATTGGCCAGGAAATGTTTTATCATTCGCATCCTCAGCGAATCCTTTTTAGACATTATATTTAGAAATGAGCCCTGTAATAAGCCCTTTTTGATTTGGTCATTGACAATAAAGTATAAAGCAACAATAGCCGTTAAAGATAACGTCCGACAATTTAAGGCCCTTGATTGATTTGTTACACCGAACAGCCATTACATAATTGGAGCGAAATTTGCTCACAAAGCTTCGAGAGCTTTGGCCCACTTTTTCGCCGAACTCGCTAAATGATGGCCAATTAAATGTTTAGTCAAATATTTACGCCACTGTTAACACATTGATAATTCGTCTAAAATTTATTGGTTATCGACCTAGTTTTTCGTTTCGCAGTTTTATGGATATTTGCTAGAAAACACTTTATGATGAATAATAATACTACTATACATTCAAGCTATTTTCACAAAAAAATGACACAATTTGCAGTAAAATGATAATAATAATAGTTTCAAAGTTCTAGATGAATCATTTGCTACTCATCGTTAAGATGGAACATAGAAAATATTTTCTTTCGCAAAAGGAAAGTGAGTGACAAAGGTAAACGTTCAAGAAGGCATGATTGAGTGGAAATTTAGTAAACTATTTAAATATTCCCAAACTACGAGCCACTGACATGAGCCTCCTATGGGACGACGAGTGTGACAAACTAGAAATTCGACGCCATGTTCTAGATTGAGTTGACTTAGTTTGCTGATTGATGAGCTCCAGGTGCAGTTCTACTTTTTGCTGGATTGCTTTGAGTGACTCTCGGTCACGATGATGGTAAGGGGTCACTTTATAGAGCCGATTGAGCAACAGTGGATACCTGGTGAAGTGGTGAGGGAGAGAGAGGGAGCAAAAACGCAAAGAGGAAGAGAGAGAGAGGGAGAGAAAGAGGGAGACGGTAAGGAGGAAGAGGCATCGGATAAGAAAGAGATGGAGAGAGAGGGAGAAAAAAGTTAGTCCATGAAAAAATTCCAGACACGCGTGATTGCCTGAGTTAATGAGTACATCACAGAACTATATGTTGCATCGGTAATATGTTAAGATGCTGAAGAGAGGAGGCCGCGAGAGAGGGAGAGGGGGAGAGGGAAACGGCAATACTCACTTAGTGACTCTCTGAACAGGCACCATGAGAAAGGCAGAGAGGTTCATTCGCCTCAACAGAGCATTTTCCATCTGAGAGACTCGCAAGAATATTCTGAGCAATTCCTTCTCTTTCTCCAGATTAGTCAACAGCAAGGAAGCCGGTCCATGTCGGATGCAGTAGGTTTCGAACGCATTCAGCATCAGTGATGAGTCGTTGAAAATTTTACCAATATTCACAGTTGTCAAGTCCTGTGAAACAAGCAGCATGATAAACGCAAAGGGAGGAGAGAGAGGGGGAAAGAGGGAGAGAGAAGAGCAAAAAGCATAAATAAGAACCAGTCATCCAGCTGTGAAATCATTTCGTGTATTCTAACCTCGTCTCCCTGCTCGGTGGCAATGTCCAGAGCATCTTGCAAGCGCTCGGAAAAGCTGGAGTTTACTTGAATCAACTCGTCCAGGTTGAGGAAGATTAACTTCAATTGGTCCTTGTTCAGCAGGCCACTCACTTCCATCGGCCGGTAGAATTCTTCGCGAACAATCCGCAAATCACGGCCATACTTGAACTCAGTGTCTACAAATTCGCCGATAATTTCCTTGCGCTCAGTCCGTCTCTTGGAGCACTTTTCACATGTCAGCGGATAGAACAATAGGCCAGTTTCCTCTTCTTCGGCCGGCTCGCAGCTCTGCTCACAGTCGGTGCACAGTCTTTCCGCTTCGCCTATTGTTACCGAAACGGATCGCCTCAGCTTGGCCGGCTTACTGGTCTCGGCGCCCACGCCAGAGTCATTGCGTTCCACCAGCTGGCTCAGCGAGCTGCTCAGCCCCAGGCCGCCCATGGGGCACTTGCCAGTGGGCGACGAGCTGGCCGTCGTCACCTGGTCACTGTCGTCCGTTTCCAGGGACGAGGCTGACGTCATGGCCGAATCGGTGGACGAGTTGCTCACATTCGAGGTCCGGTTCCGGCGATTGATGACGTGAGACGAGTTGCCGATGCTGCTGCTCGTGGAGCTGGCAAATTGGCAATCGGTCAGGCTCACAGTGGTCAGCTCACTGGTCAGCTGTGACTCGGGCTCGTCTTCGACAAGGCCTGGTAACAGAATGCTGCCACTGTGGTCACAGTCAATCAGAATTTCCACTCTCTCCTTGGCGTCCTCCAAGTACTCTAGAATCTGGTCCTTCGAGGCCCCTTCGAAGATGGACCTTTGGCAAGCGTCCAAGTGGTCCACATTATTGTTGCCCACGTGGGCCAGTTCCTCGTAAATGGGCTCAGAGTCGGCCCTTCCGCCTTCTACGCTCTCATAAATATTGCCCAAAGGTACATCAATAACAATTTTGGTGGTCGTGTACTTGACAGTGTCCTCTTTCAGGCTCTTCTTGGAGCCGCCATGTTTTCGGTACGAATTAAACTTCTTCCTATAGCTGTTGCGTCTCGCTAACAAATTGAACTCATTACTTATCACAGATGCATTCAAATTGTCTGCCACAGTTAAATTGCTCGCGATTGGTACGCTTGCCGCTGGAGCACTCGTTACTTGTTGCTCCTCAACATCTACATCATCACCATCAGCGACGTGATGCCTCATGTCAGCAAATATTTCATTGTTCGCCATTTCCTTCTTCGCTTTCTTTATGGCTTCATTATCAGCATCGTTATTCACGAACTGTCTTGCACTCTGCAATTCGGTGATCTCATCCGACTTAAATGTCTCCGCACCACTTGAGCCGCTGGCTGATGTTGCCGAGCTGCGCTGATCAACTTCAACAAGGGCATTACGTTCCTCGCACTCCTCTCCTTGTGTGCAGCAATTTAGTAATTCCTCTCGGCCACCACTAGTCTCCTCCACTTCGGCCACGGAAGACAATGACGGTGACGTGACCAGCGAAGGAAGATACCCGGCTCCGGCTTGTCTGCCACTTTGTCTTGCATTACTTTTATGGACCAAGTCAGGGGTCACTTCGTGCTCAACACCCCAAGCCAGATTGACGGAGAGCTCCTCGCCTAAGAGCCAAGAGGGGAGAGAGGAGGAGAGCGGAAGAAAGATGGAAAGAGCGAGCGAGAGAGAGAGAGGGCGAGGGGAAAAGAATGGCGAAATTAGTTTCAACTGAATATCTATTGTGTTCAGGCATCTTGCATTTATTACTTATGCAATATGGTAGCAATGGCAGTGTAATAGCGGCTCAAGTCCAAACTGGTTACTCACAACACATCTCTCTCTCCCTCTCCCTCTTTCCGGGTCACAAATACCAAAGCATTTGGCTGACTAACCGACCGCTCCCGCGCGCTCTCCCCTCCCTCCCTCTCCTCTCTCCCTCTCGATCGCCAAAATATCAGCCGTGAGCCAGTTTTACACGCATTCGAAAATGCTAAATGTTCTTCTACTAATGATAAGCAAATATGATTATTTTTTGTGTATGGCTGTTTACCTTTTCGCTCTCCTCTCTCTCTCGCTCTCCTCTTCTCTCTCGCTCTTTATCGCGTGCAACAACAAACAAAGTCCCGCTCCCTAAAATATTCCCTTCATATGATATCATCGGCAAGATATCAGCTGATGGTAATTTCTTATAAATGATCCAAATTCAAACATATGCGCATGCACACAAAGAAGAAATCTGTTCTATTCCCCTCAATTTTTTCTACCAGTAAAGATCACCACTTCGAGAGGAGAAGAGGGAGGAGGGGAGAGGGAGAAGAGTGGGTCACGGCCAAGTATGGTTAGGAGAGAGAATACACGATCTAAAGCTACACTTTTTATCTTGATGTGCTAAGTCCAAGCCATTTAAACGGTTATGTTCATTGTTGGGTGAACTATACTAAATTGGATAAGGAGACACTAAATAAAAGCTGAGCAGCTATTTCTCAACAAATCGAAAGAGAGGGAGGCAGAGAGGGAAGGGGAGAGAGGAGAGAGATACATGCAACGTCTATCGTACACGTAACAAATGGTCACCTTTCTATCTCATACTTCAAGTGGTAAAGTCAATGCTGATGCCCTTCAACAAGCCGAGATTTAGCCTTAGCCTGCTCTTTCTCTCTCTCTCCTCTCCCCTCTCTCCCTCTCACCCCTTACCTAATTCTGTCACCGGCTCCATTATTCGACTCTGCAGGCCAGCCAGCTTTCTTTTCTCATTATTATCATCCACATTTCTCACCATGCAGGTTGCACTACATTCTGAAAAACGCTTTCTTCTCATTGTCCAGTTTCAGTAACCAAGTCAAAGAAAGTAAATAATGAAACCTAAACATATCTACTTTTGCTCTTCAAGTCATCTCTCTTCACCTCTCTCTCTCCCTCGCTCTTTCCCTCTCGCTCTCTTTATAATAATAGTTGCGTAACGACATACTCACATATGTTTAACCAACATTGTCACTCTCGGGAAAATGAAATGCTAAACAATCTCCATCAAGTCGTACACAAGCATCATATTTTTAGACATCTTCAACATACATATATATACACGTATATATACACTCTGAGATTCGAAAGAGAGACACAATTACATGTACACCTTGTTCATAGTTGCAATGTAGTACAGAAATAATACTACACTTATATAGCTACCGGTGATTATGCTGCGACCTCGATGACTTGACTATGTTTCCTACTTTGTGTTTGTATACGATTAGCTACATTTATATATTTAGTTTTCCGCTGACTGTCATACTGACAGTTCATGGGAGAGCGAAAGAGGCAAGAGGGGAGAGAGAGAGAGAGAGAACGCGAGGGAAGAGAAGCTTCTCAATATTACCATTGTTGAATCAATTTTGCTCGGCGGAAGTAATAATAGCACAGACAATTTTCCCTTCATTCACAGCTGTGCGAACAACTAAATTGGCCAAAGCGTTTAGTAAATCAACCGGTGACCGTGTAGCGTGGTCAAGATTGTGAGAAAAGCCCCGCTTTTTCGGCCTTTTCAAATTGAATCATTATCAGATGTAATGAGGAATCAAGAGAGCAAAAAGGGCTCTTTTAAATGGCACTCATTAGCGAGGGGACACGACTTTAACCCGAGGGACTTTTTACATATTGCCAAGTGATTCCCACGATCTCGTTATTGCAGGCATCTTGCTCCTGCTTTCCCCTCTTCTCTTCCCCCTCCCTCTCGCATGCTCTCGGGCGACCGACATGTAGCTGTTAATCGCTTTTCAATTCTCGTTGTTCGCCATTAGCTTCACGAGCGATCGAGAGAGGGAAAGAGAGGGAGAGAAAGAAGGAAAAGAGAGAGGGAGAGCGCGAGAGACAAGCCACCGCACTTACCTTGGTAATGATGCGGTTTGTCCTCATGATGGTCGCCAGCAGCAGCAGCATCAGCGGGTACATCGTGGTCAGGTGGACATGAAGAGGGTGATGATGATGTCGAGCCCGTGCTGCCGGTGGTATAAATGTCATCGTAGAGCGATTCATCTTCCTCGGGAATAGGTTCGTTGATGTCAATGGTCTCATCCAGAGCACATGGCCTGAAGGTCACGTGCTTGCGCGACCTCTTGTGAGGCTTCAGCTTGGACATTGTCCTCGTAATGTGATCCTTTCCTCCTCTCGGGCCAGCTGGGCTGGTGTTGCCGCCGCTGCTGGTCGACCTTTCGCGCAAACTAATTGCTTCGTCTCGATTTGATTTATAGCTTTGCTTTTGTTGCTGGTTAATTGATTCGGTTGCCGCATTGGCGCTATCATTGCTGCAACCATTAACGCCGCTGTGGTTTGGACTACTTTCCACTGATCTCTTCAGAATGGACCTTGCTGCAAAGGCTGACTTGAGCTCCTGAATAAGATTACCAGAACTTTCCTCTTCACTTGATTCAGTTGCACAATTGCTGGGCTGCTTGTTACCGCTCTGACTTTGGCCCGTGCTGCTCTTCGTGTTGCAATTTAGGGACGAACAGCTGCTGTTGACCGACTGGACGGCGAGCTGGTGATTGGCAGAGCGGTTGCACACTCGGCGGACCCGTTGGTGGTAATGGCGGTGGCCGAGGGATGTTGTTATTATTGTTATTACTGCCGCTCGTCAATGGGCTCGCCTTGTCGGCCATTACGACTGACGAATGGTGACAGGCAACAAGTGGGCCACTTTCGGGAGCAACATCTTCGTCACTCAAATCATAGTCCGGTTCGGGGACAGTAAAGTGTGACTCAGTCGGCGGTGCGCCCTTTGACGTCACCTCGTCACAGGCAGCAACCTGGTTAACGCTATTCAGATCGTCAAATCGGGTCTTTGGCGGTGCTTTACTTTTGACGCTGCCAAGGCCACCACTAGTAGTATTACTACTACTACTACCACCACTTAAACCACTACTTTCCATTTGTTGACTCTTGTCTCGGGAAAACAGGAACATTCCTTGGCCACCAATGCGCCGGTTACTAGTCAGTAGGTCATTGGCTGGGCCGCCAACCGACGGACTGGAAGTGTTATTTGACACCGACACACTTTTCTTGTGCCTCGCTCTTGAGACACTGTGAAACATGGCCGCCCTTGGCTTCGCCTTCCTCGGGCCCGTCCCGCTCTTCACGGCACTGGCATCGGCATGTGACTTTTCACAATTACGCGTCTCTTCTTCCTCTTCCACTTCCACTAGTGCGGCATCTTCACAAATTTCTGGCTTTTCAAGGACATTGTCGCTAAGGTCATCGTCGAGGTCACTCTGATAGCGCTTCTGAATGAGATCGTAGGCCGACAGTTCGTTGGCAAGGGCGAAAAAGGACTTCCGGGACGCCAGCGAACTAAAGGTGTCCCTCGAACCGTTCAGACTGCGCAGTAGCTTCTCGTTCACCGTCGCGCCGCCGGTCACTCGTCTCTCCGGCCGCTTGGGCTGGCCGTCACTCGGACTGGCCGCTGGGTCAAAGCCGTTGCGCAAGTCAAAGTAGCGACTAAACTGATTACCGTCAGGAAGGGTTCGAGTCTGAGAGCCGCTAATAGTAGAACTGCCGCGAACGTTAGACACGGCAACAGGATGACGAGCTGGTGGCAGTTGTTCCTTTTGATTGTTATGATGGTAGGCACAGAAAGGAGGCTTCGAGGAGGCTGAGAATGTGGCATTCATTGCTCTTGTTCGAGCCGATTGAGAATAATTGGATCGAGTGGAGCGAGCAGTGTCACATGTGCACTTGGTGACTTTCTTGTCGTACCGCAATTGGTTCAACTGTTCTAAATCATGCACGTCTTCTCGCTCACGTTGGTCGGGGTGACTTATTATTCGCTCATGATCAAACTGACTTTGATGGATTGGCTCCCACTGGGAGGCAAATAGACTTGTCCTTTGCCGGGCACTGGTTCGCGTAGGTGATCGAACTGTCGCACTGTGATAGCTAACGGACTGCTGACGGTTATTCTGATGATGAGTATGATGGTGATGATGATGGTCACTCGCGGTCACCGGCACAACTGAATAAGTCAAGTGTTCCGCCGGTCGCGACAGGTAGACATTGGCCGTAGCTGCGGACAGGGAGCAAAATCTACCACCGACACCACCAGGTCCGGGTGAAGGCACCACAACATTGTAATGATGATGATGGCCGCCATTAGGGACCCGCATTTGCAGGGCATAAAGGGATTCAGCGTGATGATGGCCATTAAGGTGCTGTTGCAGTTGCTGCTGCTGGTCGGCGTGAACAAGACCACTCTTCTCGGCCGATGATGGCTTCTTTTTCCATGGGCTGAAAATATTTTTCGACCAGTGATTGTTGTTCTTTTTTACACTTGCACTGGTCACAGTTCCGTAGCCGTTACGCACCAGCCACTCCTTGGTTCGAGCACTGTCATACATTTCAAGTTCTCTATTCATCTTCCTCTCAAGGATTTTCGCTCTAGCTCTCTATCTTCCCTCTCTCACTCTCTGCGGCAGCGGCTCTTCCGTCTCTTTCTCACATGCCGTTTTTTCGCCTTTAATTCGGTTCACTTCGAACTAAGTAGTCTTGATCTGTCTTCTCAATCTTGTCCATAAAGCCGACGTGTTTCCGTGAAGCCCGAACAGAGAGAAGAGGGAGAGAGAGAGCCCAAAATAAAGTACTGGGTGTGGTCAAAGTGTCAGAGAGAGGTTGCTCTCTAATGATACATCAAAAGGCTGAGAGACACATCTTGTTCACCGCTCTTCCTCTCTTCCGTTCCCTTTTGTTGCCGTTTTTTCGTCTTCTAAAAATGAAAAAGAAACACGAAGAGCACTATTTAGTTAAACATCACAGATCACTGAGTTACTATTAGCGACACCAACTTGCAAAATACACTTATAGACACCCTTGTCATTCCCTCCCCCTCTTCTCTCTCCTCTTTTGCTCTTTTTCCCTCATAGAAAAAGCTAAACTGGCAGTTTGATGATTATGCGATTCATGGTTAGACTGTCATATTTCACCAACTGAAATTTCAGCGATTCAACAAAACCAGTTACGGGAAGAGTTTAGCGAGAGACGCAACAGCAAAAGGGGGGAGAGAGGGGAGGGCGAGAGAGAGGAGAGAGAGAGATTGCAGGGATAGAACACAACTCATTGAGCTGTCGAACAATGCGCACACTGGCTTGAACTGAAGTTAAATTGATGTCAAATCGTGACAAAAAATGGCGAGAATAGTAGAGGGAGAGAGGAGGGGAGAGGGAGAAGTGGACTAGCATAAATCAGCTACAGATTCCTACCTGGCTGGAGAAGAATCAACACCTACGCTGCTGGATTTACTGTTAGTTAGCGTGACAATACAGCTCTCTCCCTCTCGTTCCTCTCTCTCTCTCTCTCTCTAGCTTGCTCTCTCTCTCCCTCTTTCCCTCTCTCACTCGACCACACCATTCTACAGGTAGGCGGTCACACAAGTGGACCACTAGCTGTGACCCATAACCATCTATCTACTGTATACGTATACTGGCTATATTATATAATTTTTCTACTCCAAGTATGATGAAAAGGTACCAGGCTCGTTCTTATATCTGCATAATCCATTTCGCCCAACATTCTCTCTCTCTCTCCTCTCTCCTTTCATATTGTCGTAAATTGTCATGGAGAGTGATCTGGATGCCGTCGAATAAACACTGAATCCATTTAATAAGTGCATGAAAATGAATCACTATTCTTAACTAGTACGTTTCGCGGCTTGAATTGATCTCCCCCTCTCTTTCTCTCTCCTTCCCTCTCTCCCTCTCACTCTACCTTTTTATTACATTTTTTGCTCCTATTTCATCATAGATATTACCACTCAAATTAACCAGCTATGAACATGCACACACAAATCGAAAACAAAACTTTTTCGATCTGCTCTAAATTGCACTTTTCACAATTGCTTTGATCTGACTAAACAATTTGCCACCACTTATTATGGCAACATGTCAAATTAACACTTTTCAAATTAATGACAATGAACAAATCACCCACTAAATTACATGTCTTGCTTCAAATTGCCGGCGAACACTTTGCACTGACAAGGCGGCGATTGAGCGAGAGGGAGAGAGGGAAGGAGAGAGAGAGAGAGCGAAGAGTAGAAAAAAGTCAATTGAATGGAATTCCAAATCCAACACCCTCATGTGTATAATTTTATCACTCAAAGACACAATTAATTGACAACACAATTACGGTTAGCTCACACTTTGATTCAAACTGAATTAAGGGACCTGTAAAATGCTTCCTTGGTTAGCAAATGTGCACAATGAGAACATTAAAAGATGAAATGAAAACAGCAACGTGTTTGGAGAGAGGAGAGGAGAGAGAGAGCAGAAAAACTGTCGTCGAACGGGTCACGTGGTCATCAGAGCTCGCTCTCTCCCCCTCTCGCCTTCCCGCTCTGCTCCCCCCTTTTCCCTCTTTCTCTCCCTTTCCCTCCTTTATTTCGGTTACCGTGTCTATTGGCCGATTACTGATTTGCAATTCATCGCTTGTTCGCCTTGCCCGAGGGACAGTTTTTCCTCTCTCGCAATTAGCGGCCGCAGCCAATGGCCTGAACGTGAAATGCCAAAGCCAGTCAATAAAAGAACCATTTTTCATGTGATGGAAAATTTGTATATCTAAATATATGTGTGAAGTATATATTTCTTTTTTGGGCAAGAAAGAAAGAAAGGAGAAAATGACGAAACCATTTGCTTAATTGCGGAATCAGAAAAAGCGGATCACAACAAGAAGAGATGTCGTGGCGAACAGCAAGTACAAGTAAAGTGCTGCTCGAGACAAATTTGATTGAAGACCACAATTGTGTCTCAACTATGTGATTAATTGGCATCATAAAATGGGAAACGAGCAGGTTGCATGCCATGTGGACGCCAGAGTGAATCAACTGGTATTAAAATTGATCACAAATGACTAACCAAGGAAAGGTGAGGTCATGTTGTTGTGGTCATGCCGTGTCACGGTCCCTCTCCCTCTATCTCACCCTCTCTTCCTCTCTATCGCTTCCCTCTCGCTCTCACAGTCGCTTCCGTTGTTTTTGATTCACAACCTACAAGTCAAGAGGAACCGAATCAAGGAATCCAGTTGGTAGAGTGCTGGTAGATGATTTAGAGCTCATGTGCTCCTTTTTTCTCCTATCGCTCGCAGTTTTTTTCCTTTCCCAATTCCAAGAACAAGACATTTCTGCAACCAAATCAACTTAAACAACAACAATCAGGATAGGAAGAGATGGTCAAGCTCGGCACCAATTCACGGAGCGTTGGTGGAATCAGAGAAGGCTATTACATTTTGAACAAGGACAGCGTATTACGTATTTTGAATACAGATTGCTTGATTGTAAATCAAGCTCGTGAAGAAGAATGTGAGGGAGAGAAGCAAGAGAGGGAGAGAGAGAGAGAAGAGAGAAGCCGGAATAGGTTGATGAAGAAAATAGTCACGTTGCCATTTTAACCTTTTTAAACGAAGAAAATGTTCCATTGATGAATACACGAATATTTATACACTGTTACCCAGTTTCACGCTCACCAAGATTTGTTACAGCCATTTCTTTGCCGCTCTCCCCCCCCCCTCTCTCGCTCTCTCATCCCTCTCTTTCTCACTTGTGGACTCGATTGGGTCGACCTTCAGTGAATTGAAATTAATTTGGTTTGACGGGAGAGAGAGAGAGAGAAAAACCGAAGGAAAAGAAGTGAATCAAGCCACGACCGCAGACATGGCTGCTTCTCAAGGCAACATTCTGATGCAACACATCTAATCTATCAGTTTAACCGAAATGATTCTCTCTCCCTTCCCCCTCTACCTTCACTATCTCTCTAAGCCACATTACATTTCGATGGCTTGTAGAGTCGCGTTCTTCATTTTCCTTTTTTTGCTCTCTCTCTCCCTCTCCCTCTCTTCACTTGCATCGTCCGAACGTTCTTGTTTTTATTTGTGCTATGTCTCTTCTTTAAACTGAATTTAGGACAGTATAAACTTAAAGTCAAATAGATCCTGCTCACTAAAAAGCTCGGCCAGAAAGTTGGTCGAAGAGGAGAGAGGGAGAGAGAGAGAGGAGAGAGAGAGACGTCAACCTACGTCGCTATCTGTGCTCTCGGTCTCCCTTCTCTCCCCTCACTTATCCACAAGAGAGTCATTTATTTTGATATTTCTCCCATTTAAATTTAATATATTTTCCACTCGTCACTGTCTCTCGAGAGATAGAGAGGGAGAGAAGGGAGAGAGAGAGAAGGCAGTTAGTTAAATCATGCCAGTTAAATTAGCCGCGAAAAATGGCCGAAAAATGTAACAAGCTCTCTACCTTTTCATACCTGCAAGTGTTTGTCATAAAAAAGAAAACTCGCTGCGACATTTTTTCTGATGAACTGAATGTCAGCTCCGTTTTTTTCATTCTTCAAAATGTCTCAAGTGTCACCAGTAATTTACTTCAAATCAGCGGAAACGACTCACTAATCTCTCTTCCCTCTCTCCCCCCTTCTCTCTCTCGCCCTCAAGTCTAATCAAGGAGAAAGAAAAATTGTCTTAATCACTCCACACTTTCAAGTGTATATAATTTGACTGAAGCAACTAGTTCATCTATTTTGTACCGGAAAAGAATGTTTAGACGAATCGTCTCTCTCTCCCTCTCTCTTCCTACCCTGGTATGTTTGCTTTTTGCAAGATGATGACATGAGAGTGAGACAAGGAGGGGGAGAGGAAGAGGGACGAGAGGGAAAGACTGAGAGGAGTGAATTAGATTGCTGTAGGTATAGTTATCTAAGTTTAGAACATAGTTGAAGGCGAGTGAGAGAGACAATGGTCGTCCTTATTGATGTATTCAAGAAGGTAGTGAAGACAAAGAAAACTTATGAAAAGATGGATAGAGAGCAAAAGAGGGGGAGAGAGGAGAGAGAGAAGGAGAGGGAAAGCGAGAGAGCAAGCGAGAGCGAAAACAAGTTCGTTGATCTATTAAATATTGTCAATGGATAGTAGATCGCAATTAGTATAGAAAAGCTGTTGAGCTCTCGTACTTTCGTAATATACATAAAATGAAACATGTTGATAGCTCTCTCTCTCTCTCTCCTTCCCCTCTTTTCCTCTCTCTCCCTCCTTTTTATCTAATAATGGGAAATCTTTCTATGCGTGGCTCATTGAAACAAGTCTCTGAATGCTGACTGACTGACTTATATCCACGCGGTCGGCGAAGGATTACAAAGACAGTTCTCAATACGAACCGAGAGAGAGAGAGAGAGAGAGAGAGAGAGAGCGGGAGGGAGAGAGAAACTATTTGCAGTAAATCAGATGCTTTTCGCTTCAGGTGCTGATCTGGTTTTTAGCAAAGAAACAATCGAATCTCAATTGTTAATAACTGGACGTCCTTTCGGCGTCCGCGTGCTCTCCCTCTCTCCCCTCAGTCTCTCTCTCTTCCTCTCTCTCTCCCTCTCATAAATGGCACTTGTTCGCTATCCATTCACCTCCTTTTCTGTCTCCTCGTCTTCACAACATCCGAATATTATGAATTTAGATTTAAATTTGATTGAAAGCGTTATAAATGTACGTGTTCCCTCTCCAGGCATTTCTCTCGAGGCAGTAGCCAAGTGATGATTGTATCTCTCTCGTCCCCTTCTCCCTCTCCCTCTCTCCCTCTCTCCTTCTCTCTATTCCGGCTTGATGGCCGCAATGAGAGAAGCGTTATTAAGCCTGAACCTCATCTCTTTTTTGCTTGTTTTCCGTTATACAGCTCTAATTCCTGGTTGTGTTCCATGAAAGTATATATCTTAGCTATATTTAAGTATATGCAAGTAGATCTATTTTTGCAGATCATTATTACCGTTAACTTTCCATTATAGATCGACCTATTGGAAAAGGTTAGGTGAGAGGGGAAGAGGGGAGAGGGAAAGAGAAACGGAATAAAGACGGATTGAAAGGAGAAAAGAGAGAGAGGGAGAGGGAGAAGGAGAGATAGATTCTGAACTGGATGCATACCAAGTGTTCTGTCTCCCCCTCTCTCTCTCTCTCCCTCTCGCTCTTCCTCTCCTCTGAGCTATTTCTCTGCCTCCTGAAAGAGAGGGAGAGAGGGGGAGAGAGAGACCATTACTCAACACTTGTTGAGTGTCCATTGAGTAGTGGACATTATGAATATCATGTCATGAAAGTATTACACAATGAAACCCTAATGGGCTCCGAAAGTAAATTGGAATCAAAATAAATTTTTGGCGCTCAATTATTCAAATGATGATTAACACTAAGGTTCACATGACACAAGGTGAAAATGTATTTCTCTCTTTTTTCTTTGCAATTGACTTTTTCTCTCTCTCTCTCTTCTCTCTCTCCCTCTCTGTTTCTCTTTTTCAAGACAGTTATTCATATTAAGGAAGTGAATATTCATTTTCTATACAGTACTGAATGAAGTGAAAAAAGTTTGAATAGAAAGGATAATGAAACTGTTAAGAGTATATTCCGTCCTCTCTTTCTTTTCTTTTTGTCTCTCCCCTCTCTGTCTCTCGCTCTCTTCGTCACTCTTCTCCCTCCTCACAGCCATTGAATTGGGTGTCATTGTAGCGAATGTCGTCGCGCATCGTCCACCGTGACCGAGGTCAACTTGGCCGAACAATTGACTGCTTTCCAGCTGCATGGCTGCCGAAGAGAGCAAGAGAGGGAGAGGGTGAGAGAGAGAGCGATGTCATGTCTTGAACTGAACGGAAACGTGACAGTAATTAAGTTCCGTCCAACTTTCGCAGTCAACTGTGTGAGGCGTCGCTATGTCTCAGCTTTCTCTCTCCCCTCTCTCTTGCCTCTTTTTCATCCCTCTCTCTCTCCTCTTGAAATTCCCTCTCTTACTGTCTCTTCCTCTCTTGAAAGTCAACAAGAGACTGCGGTTAATGTCCTTGGAAGTAGGAGAAAATCTGCCGATGGTCACAAAGAATAGGAAAACTAAGGCATTAATCACAGTCGAGAATAAATATGAATTTGAACTAAATTAGAAAATAAATTCCGTGCTCTGAATAGAGGATTTCTCCCTTTGTTCACTGCTCTTCATCCCTCTCCCCCTCTCTCCCTCTTTCTCCTTCTTCCCCAGAGTCCAATTTCTCGGTGACCTGATCCTTCAACAACTATGTGTACACAAATGAACTATATTTTTACGAGTATAATCGAGAAAAGAGATGGAGAGAGAGAGGAGGGAGAGGAGAGAGAAAGAGCCTAAAAAACCGAATCTTTTCATAAACCTTTGCCTTGAATATGTAATATGCGAACACAACAAGAAAACGGTAACAATGTAATATTGTCGTTTTCACGGAAAAAATCCAATTCGCGAAAAATATATACACAACGCAAAGAAATAAATATGAAAGAGTTGCTCCTATTTTTTGTGTATATTTATTTATATATAGTCCGTTATATAAGTTATATACCAACTTATATGCGAAAACTATGTTGACTTAATTTTCACATCAATGTCAACCTCCGCATCTTCTTTATCTCTCTCTCTCCTCTCTCTCTCCCTCTCACACGGTTCGCTCTCCTTCTCGCCTACATTCCTCGAGTCTGAACTAAATTGTTGGTCACTTTTACGTTCCATTCTCTCTCTCCTCCCTCTCTCTCCCTCTCTTTCCCTCGGACATTTGGAATTCTCTTTGGTTACCATTTTTTCACTACTTGTCTCTCATAAAGAAGGCAATTTCTTATATGTCACATTACATATCGCGGTTGTTGGCATTTCAACGGCAACATTTTCACTAACAGCCAACACAATAGAAAAAAGAAAGAGGAGAGAGAGGGGAAGGGAGAGGAGAGAGAGAGCAACTTTGATGTGACAGGTAACTTTTCACGATAATACAAATATAAATACACAACTTTGGAAGTGTACATGCGTTGTTAATTAAAGTCAGTGGTATCTCTACCAAGTTAACCTCATTTTCGAGAGAAAGAGAGGGAGAGGGAGGGAGGGAAGGGGGAGAGAGAGAAAGAGTTGCTGCAAACTTCGTGTCCTCTCAATTATCCAATCTACTCTGTTATTAACTTGCAATTATTTAGGACTACTACACTCGTCCCTCTCTCTCCATCTTTCGGTCTACCTGTCCCTCTCTTCCCCTAGCTCTCTCCCTCTTCGCTTTCTTAAAACTGGCCGCTGCTAACTAGTCAACTGGTACAATGAGAGAGAAAGAGGGAGAGAGAGAGAGAGAGAGGAGAGAGCTTGAATGGGACTATGAATGTGAAGAAACTTTAGACAGCCTTAAATATTATTATAAAACAAAGTATATGAATCAGGGCCATGTAAGACAACTAAACGTACCGACACTAATTATTGGTCACTAATTACCTGATAGCTCCCTCCCCCTCTCTCTCTCGCTCTCTTTCTCTTAATCATGTAATATTCAGTCTGTTATGTTGAAACTCGAGCTAAAGGTTCACGAATGAGATATGTTCTAATCAACTTTTCTTTTATGCAAAGCGAACTGATTTTGTGTAAAACAGTTCTAGCAACTATTACCTGATGAAAAGTATGTTTCAAATCACTCCTTAGCTCTCTCCTCTCTCTCTCCACTCTCTCTCTCCCTCTCTTTTACGATTCTTTTCCCTATGAATGAGAAATGATTAAATTTCATGATAAGTAAACAGTTGTGATATGAGAGACAGCCTCTCCTTGTCCGCCTTCATATTCAAATTGAAAGAGCAAAAAGGCAACCCGATTGAGAGGAGTAAGAGAGATGAGAAGAGGGCTGACGGTGGAAGGAGAGGGAAAGAGGGAGAGAGAGGGAGGCCGAGAGGGAGAGAGGGAGAGAAACGCAAACAGTCGGCGGTAAGTTGTGCGCACTTTGTTAACGGGAATGACATTTCCTCAAAGTTAGATTATACTTGAAAAATTGCTTTTTCGTCAAACATTTTTCCGAACTTAGACTGAAAACAATGAATGAAGCGAACTTATACCTCTCGAGAGGAATATTTGGAGAGGAAAAAATAGGAGAGAGGGGAAGGGAGAGAGAGAGAGAGAGAGAAAACCTTGAGTCACAAAGTCAACTAACACGGCTTGACTCCGACTCGAGTCGCTTTTTAGGCCATTCAAATCATCGGCACTATATGTGTACCTTTAAATTGTTCACAATGTTTACCCGGCAAGAGCGCAGCAATTTACTAACCAGTTACTGTTGACACTGATTCCTCTGATGATTGGCACGAAGAGGAGGAGAGGGAGAGAGAGAGAGAAGGAGACAAAGTATCGCCTTTTGACAATGAGCCTCTTGAACCAATTGTGGAATGTACACGGAGAGAAGAGTCGATGAACAGTTCGAATATTGGGCTCGGTAGTGGGAAGCAATTACTGCGAGGGAGAGGGAGGAGAGCAGAGAGGGGGAGAGGAAGGAAGACACAAACACAAAGAGAGGATGTGACTGTGCAAGTTGCTCTTGAGAAAAAATGATATTCCAAGGAGCGCGGGAAAGGAAATTAGTCACATGTGTATTTGTATGTGTAGTCGTTTTTTCCACTTGAGAGCAACGGTCCGCAACGGCGAAGAGAGCGAGAGGGAGAGCAGAGAGGGAGAGAGACAGCCAGCGAGAGGGCAATTTGAGGAAAGTCAGGTGTTCACCATGGGATGAATAATTGTCCTCCTCCGTGTCTAGTAGCTCGCCGTCTAGTTCGTGTCCTTCTTTCCTCTCTTTGGCGATTGCAAATAGGGACGGGACAGGAAACGAGACACAACAAGCCGACGGGAGAGAGGAGAGGAGAGGGAGAGCAAGAGGGAGCGAGGGAGAACTTGGTAGTGTCAGGACTGAAATGTATTCATGCTCACGTGAGGCAGAGAAGATAGCACACAACACACAACTGGAATCGAATGACCCGACTGAAGGCTCTTCGGCATCTGAAGCTCTCCCTCTCCGCATCAAAGTAGAGAGAGAGAGGGAGAGGGAGAGAGGAAACCTTGTCCCGAGCGCTAACTAGTTTTTGCTTCTCTCTCCCCCTCTCTCTCTCTCTTTCTCTCTTCCTTTCACACAACACCATGCAGCCTACCTGAAAGGCGTGGAAATAAAGTCACACCGAAGGCTCAGGTATACCTGGGCCAAGCTTTGCCAAACAGTATTACATATCATCAGATACATACCGCATATATATATGCACCGTGTCGTAAGCGCGACAGCCCTCTCGGGTGCAAGTGAGGAGAGGAGAGGAGAGAGCTAGAGGAAGAGGGAGGGAGCCAAACTGTCAACCGGTTGAAATTGCAAAGATAGCCTCATGACATACCATCGGTATTCAGATATGATACCAACCACGACGCTGGCCGTCAATTTATTATCATCATCACTTGTAATATTGGCGATAGTTACCTTTCTCTCTCTCTCTCTCTCTCTCTCTCTCTCTCCCCTCTTTATCTCTCTTTGATGGCCGAGTCTAGTTTTTTCTTCTTTATTTATTGCAACACGTGAGAACCAGTAATAAAATCCATTAACACATGAATATAATATCATTCTGTCTCAGAAATATCATTTATATATCCGGCTTCGGCAGTATTTGCGGAAATATTGCTGACCGTTAAAAATAAGCTGAGATACAACTTTGGTATGATTTATTCTTTTTTTCTGTGAAACGAATTTGTGATAAACAATGGCTGTCCTCAAGTTTTAGGGGTCACTGTGTTCGCTGCAAACTTGTCGTTACACAACTCGGACGACCTCATCAGATCGGAGACATCTTGACGCAGCTGTTGCTCTCCCCTCTCTCCCTCCGCCCTCTATCCCTCTCTCCCTCTCTGATTTATTTTCCTCTCCCCTGACAGCTGTTCACAGTTTGTCTGAAAAAGGTCAACTCTTGACAGTTCGTCTCCTGAGAAGATTATTGCCCGAGAGGGAAGAGAAAAGCCCTTCGCCGGACAGAGAGGGAGAGAGGAAGGGAGAGAGGGAGAGGGAGGGAGAGAGTTGGCAAATGAACTTGAACATTTATAAACAAGTTTGTAGAGTTCAAAGGCTGATTAGGATGAATGAGAGAAGATGTCACCGAAGCGCGACTAACTTCGGTTCAAGTCATTTGCTCGCTTCATCACTCTCTCGGAGCTTTCTCCTTCCTGTGAGGACATGCCAGCCTGAGAAAAGTGGAAGGAGAGAGGAAAGGGAGAGAGAGAGGAAGGGGAGAGAGAAATGGCTCCTTAGTGTATCCTATCTCGTGTAGTAAATTATTATAGTAAACTCGACAGCGATTTGTAACTGCCATCATCGAGAGCATGCAAAAATCTCCTTTCTATCCAGCAATTTAGACAACCTGATAGAGGTGCGCCTATTGACGCGATCCTTTCTCTCTCTCCCTCTCCCCCTCTCCCTCTCGCTCTTTCAACTCTTTCACCCGCTATGCTTACGGAAATGGTCTACTTCATTGAATACTGTACAAATAGTTATTCAGGGTGCTTGTCAAGGTTTCAATAAGATGTTTTTTTTCGAACAAAAACTGGTTCAAGCTGAATTATATAGAAACGGAAATTGATGGAAGCCATTTAAAGTGAGTGTGTCTGAGAGGGAGAGGGTGAGAGAGAGAGAGAGGAGAGGGAGAGAGCAGGGAGCGAGGGTGAGGTGAATGAGAAAGGAAGAGGGAAGAATAGGAAGAGAGAAAGAGTGGTCAGGTTGACTGACAGTTGGAGCAAACTCGAGCGCTAGTGTATCACGACTTGCAGTGGATTGAAGAGAGAGTGAACGCATCAGGTAGAGGGAGAAGGGGGAGGAAGGGGAGAGAGGGAGAGAGATGTGGAAAGGTCACCGTTATGTGTAAACATGAATGACGGAAACAACAAATGGTCAGTGTAAGGGAATGTTGATGAAACTACGAAAGCGGAAACTATTCACTGTGAACAAAATTGGGCTGCCCTTGCTGGTCAAGAGGGAGAAAGGGAGGGGGGGGGAGAACCAAAGAGAGGAGAGCGAGAGGGAAGAGAGCGAGAGATCAGCGTGGGCCCCAAAGTTGACGGTAATGGTTATGGTTGCGGCCGATGAAAAATGAATTGTGGTTCCACCAGCATAGCTGGTCATCCAGATATTGAAGCTAGAGCAAGGATTTCTCCCTCTCTCCTCTCTCACTCCTCTCTCTCTCTCTCCCTCTCTTTCTCTGCCGATGAATGTCTTGCAACGCCCGACCTGCTGTTCACTCATTGAATACAGCGAGATACAAAGGGGTCACCGACTCCCACTCTCTCAAACTTTTAGAGCTCTATGAGAGAATCTTCTCCTCTCTCTCTTCCTCTCTCCCTCTCTTCCCCTTTATTGTTGCTCTTAATGCTTTGATGAACATACACGTGTGTGTAAGTTTGTTAGCTCAGGAAGACAATTGAAGCATCAAAGTGTCGTCATGGTGAGAAAAAAGAAGAGAAACTACGGCACACAGTGACAATGGCCAAGATGACCCACGAGAGACAGGGAGGGAGAGGAAGAGGGAGAGAGAGGGAGATGCCGCGAGACTTTATCGTTAATTCTGAAACACAAGCACTCAGATTGAACCGGTTCAAGTCCACCTTCTCCGCCCGCACTTAATTTCCTTTGCTGGGGTTGAGTTACGGAAGAGAAAATAAAAGTAACCATCGACCTGCTGAGAGTCAGAGAAAGAAGAGGAAAGGAGAGGGAGAGGAGGAGGGCGAGAGGGAGCGAGAGGAAGAGAGATAGATGCTCTTAACATGAAATAGACATTACTTTGTCTGCCAGCTGAATATTACCGTTCATTATACACCCCGTCCAGCCACCGACTCTTCCTCTCTCTCCCCCTCGCCCTCTCGTCTCTCTCTCTTTCCCTCTCGCTCTCTCTCTCAACTCGCTTCCTAGATTTTTTACTATCTCAAGGTAACACTGGCCAACCTGTTATTCACAACGTCACAAAAAAGGGCCACTTTCATGCGAATGAGTAAAGGCAATACGGGCCAACATTCCATTCAAATGTCATGGAGAGCGAGAGGGGAAAGAAAGTTTCTTCCTTCTCCCTCTCTTCTTTTTCTCGCTCTCCCTCAATTCCGAACAAAGTTCACCGAGAGATAATCATAGATGAACTTCATCCCTTTATCCGGCTTGGTACGAGCCCTCTAAAAGTTATCCATTATCATAACTTTTTCACCGCTATAAAACCCGTTGCAGAGAGGAGAGAGGAAGAGAGGATGTATCTCCTCTCCTCTCTCTCCCTCCCTCCCTCTCGTGCTATGGTCATGCTCGCTCATCATGCAAATTCCATGTAAAATAATTCCTCTCTTACTTTGAGCTAATTTTGAAGAACTTGCTCCAGCTATATTAAGGCCAGAGAGGGATCTCTCTCCCTCTCGCTCTCCCCCTCTCTTCTTAGCGTCACAATCATGATCATTGTCAACTAAATTAGTTAATGCGAAGCCCATATATTATTATTATGAATGTCATCACGAAGAGAGATGCAAATTATAATTCACTTACCTTTGTTGCAAAATGATTTATATGAGACAAGTTTAGCCGTTTAGCCAATGAATGCTTGCCGTTGTGAGAGAGCGAGAGAGGGAGAGGAGGGAGGGAGAAATTTCGCATTTCGCACGAAGATAAAAACGAGAACAGATAAGTGTGGACTTTTTTCTCATTTCCCAACTAATAGGTAATACTTTTTTCGGAGAGAAAAGACTCGATTCGATTATAACAAGATTATTATTCTTTGTAGTATTTCGTATGTACATGTATGTGAACAACGTTTTCGTAATATTTTGTAAATTTTTCACCTCATATGTATATCATACTAATTATGTTCAAAGGGGGCGCTTAATAACATATCTCAAGACGGGACAAAGATTTCTCCCCTTTCGCTCCCTTTCCTACAGCTCTGAGAGGAGAGAGCGAAAGGGTGTTCGTTTCCCTCTTTGTCCCACTCGGGAAATATTATCGTTGCATGTGTTGTGAGAGAGATACATTTGAAGTCATTTCACTTTCGAATCTTTCTTTTCCAGAGCAACAATTATATATATTTATAATATGTATATGTAAAGTTTTGTGTTGTGTTCTGTTTCCTGAACGCGTATGAAATATTTCAATCAGTTTCAAGTTTTCTCCCCTTCCCCTTTTTTCTGCTTCTCTTCAATCAGTTTTCACATCAATTTTTCCGCCCGATCACAATTTACAGGTCAGCTGTTTGTAGTGTGAAAAGAAAGCAAATTTTCAGAGTGTTCAAGATTTTTCGTTTTAAAAATGAGAGAGAGAAGCAGTGGAAAAGGAGGAGCAGGAGGAGGAAGGGAAGAAAGGAAAACAAACCTAAGACAGACTTTTCTCTCTTCACACATTTCTGCTATAAAGAATATTACTTAATTTAATTGGACATAAACTAAGGTTGGGCAATTTGTGGCACGCCCGCTAGATTGGTGGTAGACGTTGGGAAGTCTCCGGTCATGTTCATCTTCAGCTTCTTGATCTCCTTGATCGACCAAACACACAGAGTTCTCGTTTTAGACACCTTAGACCGTTTTCCTTTCAGCAGGAGTTGCGTGATCACATCGTTGTCTATTAGCGGCAAGATATTAGCACCAAATGCTGAGGTTAGGTCCCCAATGAGACCGGCACAGGCTGCTATCAGGTTGTCCGTGATTTCTGGGTCCGAGGCCACCGTCATGACAAACTGAATCATGTACGGTACATGATCTTTGAGTAGAAGGACATCAGGACTGGCAACTTCCTTGTCGCCTTTCAGGCCTTGAACTATACCAGTATAAGACTCGAGACAGTTTTCACGCAATTCGTTTGCGTAATCTACAAGGTCGTAGTTGTTTGGATCAAACTGGAAATTCGATGCTTGCTGAAGGGTCGTCAAGACGACTGAAAGATACTTCTTAAACTCAGTGCCAATGGCGAGAGCGATGTCTCCGTAGACACTGAGAGTTTGAGCCTTGACACTACGGTGAACTTTCTCATTGGCTAAAATTTGAGACATCAGTGTCATGATGTCGTCGCAATAGCGGAGGATATTTATTCCTAGTGCCCTACTGATGTCGGCGACAAGGCCGACAGCGGCACTGCAAACTTGATATTCGGCAAAGTTTTCCAGCCCCAAGCGCAGGTAAGGGAGAAAGGCTTCCATATACTTCATGAATCCGGCTCCCAAAACTTCCACCAAAGTGCCCACGGCCATCAAGGCATCTTCTTGGACACCTGAAGCCTTGCCAGAAGCATTGAACATTAGGACAAGGGACTGCATTACGGCATCTGAAATTTGCGGAGCATCTTCAGGTGTCATCTTGCGAAGCACTGACTGAAGTGTAGCACATAACAATGAAGCTAAATCATTATACTGAGCCCGGTCGTTAGAGCTCAAAGAATGCGAATCAAGTTGCAAGACTTGTTGAAGTCGCTGAAGGATGGTCATTGTAGTTGTTTGGACCACTTGGTAACAGTCCTTGGCGCTATTTTTAATGAGCTCCATGAGTGCCTCGTACGCAGCTGATCTTAAATTGGCTTGATTGCCATCTGGACGCTCTGTTGTTAGGAGTAACCGTTGCACAATGCCTTCAAAGAATGTGGACAAGATGTATGTGCGTGGCTCGTTATCGTCATCTTTCTCAGCATTTTCGTATGCAGCTTCAGCGAGTGAATTGAAAGCCCAGCAAACATTGGCGGCTACACGCGGTTCGGCATTGAGGCCGGTAACCAACGCTTCCAGTAGTGGACTTAATGGCTGACTGATCACAGCTTCTGCTATAAGTTCACAGATACGACCAATTGTCCAGGCGGTGGTATCACGAACAGCCACACTGGGGTCCTTCATCAGCTCAATAAACAAAGGCATGGCCTGTTCAACTACAGGCTTAAGCTGTACTGGGTCGGGTCCTTCAAGAATAGAGCCGAATGCCATAACGGCGGCGTCACGGAACTTCCAGTCAGGCTGTCTGATATTCTGGTGCACAAAAGGTAATACGTGTTGAACAATGTCGTCTTCAACACAACTGGCCATTAGCATGAGACAAACTCCGGCCGCTTTACACGGGTTCCAGTCATCGTCATCATCGTGCTCATCTTGCTTAGTCAATTGTTCCATGAGTATAGGCACTAGGTACTGTAGGGCTCCTTTAGCGTAATGTCTAGAAACCCTTGACGGAGGTCTCCCTTGTTCCATGGCCTCTTGCGCCTCGATGGCCAAATCAACTTCTTCATCACAAACGTTCGACCAAAACTCTATTCCTTGCAAAGTAACCTGATCATTATCACTGCGCATTGCTTGAACAGTGATGGCGAATAATGCAGGCCCCATGTAATGTTCCATATATTGGTAATAGAGAGACATGATTTTAACCAGGCATTGAAGCGCTGCTTCTTTTACCTGCAGGCAAAATGTTGACAAGGGACCGAAAGGTATAATAACAACTTACATTTGTGTCTTCAGATTGTGTTGCTTCACAGACAACTTGCATAATGAAGTGCCTCTCTGAGTCCTTGTCGAAGTTTGCTTTAGTAAATTCTAGCGAATTTAACAGAGCGGTGGTTGCTGCAAATTTTACATGATTACTAGGTTCATCCTTTCTCATTCCATGGACGATGGCGGTTAGTATTTCATTCGACTGAGTGACTAAGATTTCAGGATCAATGTCTTGACAAATGTAGCCAATTGTTTCCAGAGCTGCTGCTTTGACTAATTCGGTACTTGATGGATTGGTGACATTTTGAGTGAGAATCTTTATGACATCAGGCCACAACCCATGCGGTAATTCAGCGATTGCGATATATGCGACGCACTGAGCAGCTGAGCTAGGTCTCGCTCGTTCCGTGCCGATAGCATTGACAACATTCGCCTTGACGTACATACGGACATCCTCGGGCAGGGCAAGCCATCGGTTTTGATACTGTAGTTTGATGTCTTCATCTTTAGATGTGAGAGCATTTTTCAGTTGCAGACCGGCAGCTGATCTTACAGCATCAGGATGGCTAGCATTCGATAGAGCTTCGGACAGTTGCTTCAGTAGATCCGGCTAAGACAAAAATCAAACGGTAGCGTAAACATCATACGACATATTTCACAATAATTGAGATAAAAACATTACAAAGGTAGGTGTTGAACTTACGAGATTAGTGGCGGTCGCTTGTTCTAAGTAACTCTGTGCCTCGGCAAGGCCCTCTGCAGAAAATGAGGTGTCATTCAGTCGTCATTCAAATTGCTCAGCGATTGACTTACCTGGAGAAGTAAATTTAGTTAAAATCGTAATTAGATCCATTTTAACAACGATTTGCCGGTTAAGGCGAAATGAACGAAAGCCACATGGAAATGAATGGAGCCAATGAAAGGAATGAGGTGCGCGCCACCTAGCGTACGCCTGCCCAGTGATCGCCAACGATTGTCTCACTCAAAAAGAAGCTCAGTAAGCTGTCTACGTGTCTGAGTTGTGTTTGTTAGAAACAGATTTTCACTTAATAATGGTGAGTATTTCTTGCTAATTTTGTTCGTAATTAGTCTAATTTAACTCTGTCTCAGCCTGCTCCTGCTAGTTCGACTTCAGTCGGTGCCGGTGGCCGTTCACCGCGCGCAGCGGCATCGCGAGCCGGCTCCTCTGGGACCACTGTGAAGCAACGTAAGACTACCACCACATCCTCATCAACTGCTAGACGTGGTGGTACCGGCGGTGCCAACAGCGGTGGTATGTGGAGATTCTACACCGATGATTCTCCTGGTATCAAAGTGTAAGTGAAATCTAAACAAATTTGATCCAATTAGATGAGTAACACGTCACTGTTTATCCTCCATCAGTGGCCCAGTCCCAGTGCTCGTCATGAGTTTGGTCTTCATCGCATCCGTGTTCATGTTGCATATCTGGGGCAAATACACTCGCTCTTAGGTGAAATCTTTTATTAAGATGGGACCACAGGCAATTTAAATACAAGTGGTAATTAAAGCTTATACGACGTCTCAAATAAACCATCGACGACTTTCAACACTCCTGAATTGATTGATAAATTAATTTAAACAAGGAATTTTTATAGGATCGTGTTAATTGCAAATTCAGATCCAGTCTTGCGTGTACGTAGTTTTTAGAGCCCGCCACCACTTCGATCAACAGTGATTCGGTTCATTTCTTTGTTGTATTCAAGTTCAACGACCTTCGCTAACCGACTAGAAGCAACAGTTCCAGTTTTCAGAGACGTCATTAGTTCAAGATATTCTCCCAGTTCAACTTGTCCATTTCTATCGATATCAACTTCACTCAACATGGCGTGTAATTCGACCTCACTGATATTCTGTCCAAGTGCCTGAGAAAAATAACGGATCAGATAAGATTGGATAAGGATACATAAAACACATACCTTGAAACTTCGGCGCAAATCGTTGATGCCAATGTATCCCTTGCGCTCTTTGTCCAAACTGTGAAACTGGTGCGTATACTTGTTAGTCTCTTCCTGTGTTAGATCAACAGATGAACCATCGCGACCAATCTTATTCGCACCGTGTCCCATTTCGGTTTTCAAAAATTCTAACGCTTTCTCGTGTTGGGCCTTTGCTTCGGCCTTGCTCCATTTGAGTTCTTGGGTCAAGATTTCAATGATCTGCGGCAAGGCTTCCTGTGTGGCTTCGGCATTCAAAAAAGACAAACGCATTCGGCGAGCGATGACATCGACGGCTGAGCAAGCATACTCTCGGACGGCAAATCTCACTTCAGCAGTGATGTAGGGCAGTTCTTGGTGGAGACGAGTGCCAACCACTGGCCAGCGCTTACCAGTCAGCTCTGCCAGTTTAGCAACAGCAAAAGCCCGGTCACCGTATGTATTAGATAAATGATTAGCTACTTCCGGTTCTAGTCCATAATCTTGTACAAGTCGAATGAACATAGTTGGTGTCCAACTATGCGTACCTTCCAAAAGAAGACCGGTAGTCTGACATTTTCTCAACGGCTTGAGGTCTGGATTGGTTTTCAGACATTCGTCAACGGTTTCTTCCGCCATGCTTCGGTAGGTTGTCCACTTACCACCAGCAATTGTCACCAATCCACTAGCGCTTGTATGGATGATGTGATTTCTAGCAATAGATTCAGTGTTAGGTTTCGATGGGTCCAGCACAAGTGGTCGGATACCAGACCAAGCGGACATTACGTCTCCTCGTCGAACGTTCACGTCCGGATTTAGATAATTTTTGATTTCATCCAGAATAAACTGAATGTCAGCTTCTGTTGGTGAAGGGTTGAATGTAATATCGCATTGCTTGTCCGTTGTGCCAGCAATAGTGTACTTAAGCCACGGCAAGAAGAAAATGACCCGACCATCACTAGTGGCAGGGTCCAAGAGACCCATGTTTTCCGGGCTATAGTAACCCGGGAGTACTATGTGCACTCCAGCACTTGGTTGACAGATTGAAGCTACTTGTGGGTCATCCATTTTCCGGATAGAGTCGGTGAACGGGCCAGTTGCATTGACAACAGACTTGGCCTTGATATCCCATTCTTTGCCAGATAACTGATCTTTCACTCGGGCGCCAGAAACTTTTCCTTCGGCATTCTTCAGTAAACTAACGACGCCTACATGGTTTGTCACATTTGCTCCATACCGAGCAGCAGTAAGAGCAATATTCAAACAAACACGGGCGTCATCATGCTGTCCATCGTAATATACTATTGCACCTTTCAAAGAAGCAGATTTCAGCATAGGGAACAACTCCAGTGCTGACTTCTTCGACAAGAAATAACTGGATTTCAAATTCTTAGAGCCTGCCACAAGGTCATATGCCTTGATTCCTACCCAGAAATATGGTACTTGCCACCACCGGTAAACTGGTAACATAATGGGTAATGGATGGGCTAGATGCGGAGCGATGGTTACCAAATTTGCTCTTTCTTCGAGGGCTTCTCTGACCATTCGATACTGATCATAGTCGAGACTCAAAATTGCCTTTTGAAGGTAACGCACACCACCGTGAATCAGTTTAGTACTACGGCTACTGGTTCCGGACGCAAAATCATCGAGCTCGACCATTGCAGTCTTCATTCCTCTGGTGACGGAATCAAGGGCAACACCGGCTCCTGTGGCGCCGCCACCTATGACAAGTATGTCATAATCATGCTCTTGAAGAGCCTTCAATTGGCTATCTCTTGATGGTAAACCTTTCTTTGATATTTGCACAATTCCTGTATTGGCATCAGCTTGCACAGTAGGGTAAACATTCTAAAATATATTCGAGATTAGAGACGAGTCAGCGATTAGATAAATCACAGATTTTTAACTTATGTATACTCACGCTTTTATTGCCCTGTGAAACTTTGTAACCAGCATACGAGGCGGCACCCACTGTGCCAACGACTAGACATAAGCGTCCAACTTTTTTGGTAGCCATTTAAGTAGAATTCGATTAATCAAAATCACAGACAAACAAACATACAAACAATGGGACTAGACTGACGAGAGAACGTAGAAACGGTAACAAGAGGGAAAGTGACTTTGGCTGCGAAGAAGCATCGTTGCGCAAGCGCCATCGTGCGGATGTCAGCAGAGTTAATTGTTTCAACTCTTTAGGTTCTAATTATACTTTTACTTCTTTGTTTCTGCTTGAAAATTCCTCCCTGAATTTTCGTAACTCATTCTTGCCAACGTCGGATGTTCAAGCCTTTCATTACCGGCCCACTTCGCGTGAGGTCCAGTTGTTGAGCATAGCTCATACTGATGTGGATAGAAAACTGTCTTCGCCTAATAATGAAGAAAGAAATTCAAAAAAGCACGATAGCGCTCAAGGTCAAGATAGGGGATTTACTCTGCTAGAACCGGCATTCATTGTAGCTAAAGTGAAAAGCAAATTACTACTATGGCCAGAGGCTTCGGCAAATAATGGGTAAACATCAAGAGGTCCGAGAAGGAGGCAAGGAGAAAGAAGCAAAGGAGGAAGATCCGTCTCTGCCTCGGGCATCTATGAGTCAGCCGCCGAAAATTTGAGTCTACCTGTTCAAGTCGAAAACACCATGCTTCCCATCATGCTCCTGGACAGGTCGCTGCCACTTGAGCACTCCCTTTCTATTCACAAACCAGTTATCGGGAGTGAAAGCGCCGGAGGCAAGGAGAGGGAGAGAGCCAAGTGAAAAGAAAGACAACAGAAAATTCAAGTCTCGAAAGTGGCAAACAGAAAACTGGCCTCATCCTTGTTCAAGCCAATGAAGTGAACAGTTCGCGGAATGTTAGTGACGCGCTCACAGTAATTATTTGCCTTTGCAGTTGCTACGCTCCGATGGTGACCAATTGGGAAACAGTGAAAAATCCTGTTGCACAGCATATTTACCTGAACAGCAAAAATCAAAATGAAAGGTAAGCTGAAACTTTGTGTCTCTCCGCTGCTTCTCCGAGTGCACTAGTTAACGTTAGCTAACCATTTGCCCGATTGCGAATATGTAACGTTGTTTCGCGGTTTCTTTCTACTCAAGGTACCTCAGGTAGGACCCAAGTGTTCCCTTTCCGTGCCAGGCCCGTCTCTAGAGAGCGAATGTTACGAGTAGAAGAGAGGGAGAAGGGGACCAACGGCCTCTGAAAGAGTGGCAGCTGCACGGGGCAGAACCCTGTGCCAGCTAGAAGATCCTCTCGCACGGCCTTCCGCGCATTGAAGGACAGTTCAAACTCTAAGCTCTTGCACTTCATGTTGTACACACACAAAATGGGACTCGTAGGCGATCGATATTTACTACAGCTCGTGAACATTGTGCTGCTGTGTTCATGAAACACAAGTGCAAGAGGGAATACTAGGCTCTGTTTTCATCAGTCCGTCTCTCATTGTCCTGCTTCTAGGACCATTTCTCAAGTTAGGCTTTCTACTCAACGGTCACACTTTGAAGATGTCACAATGACTTAGTGTCTTCTAATTAGAACTACCCTGTGAATAATTTTCTAGTCACTTAAAATAATCAAATAGAGTGACACTGTCTAGTCAGAATCATTCTAGCCTGAAGTTCGAAGGTGATGAAAATGATGATATTTTTTTACCTCATAGTGATGTGTTCAAGTTAAATTAAGCCAATCGTCATGTCAAGCCTTCGGCGAGATTACGTGAGCTCAAACGAAGTAGCCGAAAATGATGTCCATGGTACATTCCGACAACTTGATTCTCCGCCACTGAGTAGAAGACACAGCGTTGACCTTTGTGGCGGCACCGACAATGAAGATAACTTCGACAAGGCGTGAGTGTTCTAGCGGTAACAGTAATCATATCTCAACTAATATTTGCTCAACTATTCTGCACAGGATGCTTTGTATTCATGAAGAACTTGCTCAGCTGAGCCAGAGTATAAACAATGCACCGAAGGCAACTTTACAGCAAGAAGATAATAAACAGTGCTTAAGACGTTTGCCACATATCGAGTTGCCGTTTGAGAGAAGAAGCCTAAGTAAATCACTTCCAGACATCCTGACGCCTACGGAAATCCATTCGCCGAACAAACTGGTCTTGCCGTTCAATCAAGATGCAGCAATTACGCCGGCAACTCCGTTCGGTGGTGTCCATCTCCCGATGCCAATGGTTGCCATCACGTCATCTACATTTGTTGACAAGTCAGACCTGCCATCAGCCAGTGGCTTCAGTCACACTGGCTGGCTCACTGGAATTATGGGCTGTATACGACCAGTTCTTGACATGATAGGCAAGAAGAAAGAAGGAGAAAGCAAGCCTGATTCGTGGGAAATACCCTTCGACAGCATACGCGATCTACAGTGGCTAGGAAGCGGTGCCCAAGGCGCTGTTTTTCTCGGCAAATATGACACTGAGTATGTGGCAGTGAAGAAAGTCAAAGATAAGTCAGAAACTGACATTAAACACCTCAGGAAACTGAATCATCCTAACATTGTGAGCTTTAAAGGCATATGTACTCAGCATCCCTGTTTTTGCATCGTCATGGAATTCTGTCCGTTCGGACAGCTGTATGAAATACTCAAAAGTGGCAATCGCCAGATAACACCAGCAATAGCCGTTGACTGGAGTAAGCAGATAGCCTCAGGAATGCACTACCTCCACTCAAACAAAATCATCCACCGAGACTTGAAGTCACCTAATGTTCTCATGTCATGCAATGATACTCTAAAAATCACCGATTTTGGAACTAGTCGCCAATGGAACGAACGAAGCACGAAGATGTCCTTCGCTGGCACGGTTGCATGGATGGCGCCGGAAGTCATTCGCAACGAACTGTGTTCTGAAAAGGTGGACGTTTGGTCCTTTGGTGTGGTTCTTTGGGAGCTGTTGACCTGTGAAGTTCCGTACAAAGATGTCGACTCGTCGGCCGTCATCTGGGGTGTCGGCAACAATAGTCTTCAGTTGCCAATACCGTCGACTTTGCCGGACGGTTTCAAGCTGCTCTTGAAGCAGTGCTGGACCAGCAAACCTCGGAATAGGCCTTCGTTCAGACATGTGCTCATGCATGTTGACATTGCAGCTGCCGAACTGCTCAGCATTTGTCCAGAAAGTTTCATTGTGAAGCAACAGCAATGGAGAGACGAAATCAAACACTGTTTGGGTAAAATGAGAAAGGGAAGCTGCCAGCTGAGCTGTATATCAAGCGAAGAGGAAAGCGAACTAATCAAAAAACGAAATGAAGAATTACAGCACGCCAGAGACATTCGGGAACACTATGAACGAAAATTGGAGAAGGCAAATAATTTGTACATGGAAGTGACCGCTTGTTTGCTTCAGATTGAACAGAGAGAACGAGAGCTGGTCAAGAGGGAACAGAATGTCATGCAAATATCATCCAGTGTAGTATCTCTCATAGACGGAAGTGAGTTCAAGTCGAAAAGCGAATATCTGGTTTGCAAAAATGAACTCAATGGCCACATTAAAGAACTGAAAGAATCCTTCAAGACGAATTCCGTAAGTTGACGAGATTAGTGAAGTTTACTTGTGATTTCAACATGATTGTCTTACAGAAAGAACGATGCAAGAAGTTTGGTAATCTGGTTGTCACGAATGAAGCACTAGGTTGTGGCTTAAATCAAAAGTCGCCCGGTTCTGGGTTTAAATGGATTTTCATGTGCGCTTACCAACCTAGTGAATATGACGACAAGACATTGCCCCAGTTACTGGATTCTAAAGAACGAGTCGACGAGTTCGAAAGCTTATTAGGTAATTCTTTACTGGAATGGAAGCTTTTTTACTCAGCTCATGTCTATTTTAGAATACTTCTTATCTATGTGGATTCTGAAAGAAGAGAAAAGCAACAAGGGCTGCTCTTGGTCAACCGACCAAATAGAAATGTTACGCCACCGGATGAGGCAAAGAGTCAACAGATTTCTTCAGAATGAGAAAAAGAGGAAACGCTATGGTAAGTAGCTTGACACAAAGCTAAATGAAATGCTAACATATCTCTCGTATCTAAAATAGTACAAAAAGGTCTAAAGTTTACGCCAAGAATCAATTCCATGAAATTCACTGTGAACCATGAATACGACATTCCTGTAGGTCAAAGTGACAGTGATTCCGAATTAGCTGATTCTCAACAGTTTGACCTAAAGCAATTCCATAATTCCACTAATTGCAATGAAGTATAGATTTTATGTTTCTCTTCTACCATAACTTATTTGCATAATAAACTCTCACTTTCATGTGTCAAAACTTGTTCATCTACACGAGTGTGAATGCTTGCTATTCAGTGGAACCTAACTATCAGCATAAAATCTCATTTCATATCGCGTACAGTGATAAAGCGCTAAGTAAATGAGCGTCTCAACAATGAACCTTAAAATAAACACATGACTCAAACTGTCAGTGTAAGAAAGAGTTTCGGAAGCAGTCAGAGAAAGAGAGACACTTTCAGTTGTTCATTTCTTTCGTCAGAAGCGAGTTGAAAGTCAAAGTCACACTATTATCAGCGACCCTCAGGTAAGAGATAATTTGACACACTTCAGGTAAGGTCAGATAAATGACATCCATCCCAGTGTTTGAAGCCTGATAGTGATAGTAGGCCAAATGACGTAGTGACTAGTGCGTAAAAGGACTAAAACGTCAAACGCGTAGGTGACATCCGTGTACATGTAGTTCTAAAGAACCAAACATAGTGACGCAAGTAGAACGCATAGCGTTACGAAAAGGAGAGCAAGTTGGTCGACCCCTGTAAAGCCGGCATCCAGGAAAGGCAAGAGACCAAGCGAGCTAGCGAGAGAGAGAGACAGAGAGGACGCCTTCTCTTTTGCTCTCTCCCTCTCTCTTTCACGCTCACTCATTCTTTCCCTCTCTTACTCTCACGTTGTGCATTTCGGTGTCTCAGTGTAATCCAAAGGTTACGATATTTTTCTGCTTGAGAACGTAACCCCATGTTTGTTAGTGGACAGAACGATTTTTGCCAGTGTAGGTACTTATTTATTTCTCTTTTTAATTGTTACTGGAAGCCACGACGTTAGTTGAAACAATTTGGAGGCCTAAATCAAAAGCGAGAAGGTACGGGAGAAAACCGGATTTACGTTGTTGCCCTGTTTGACAGTCAAAATGGCCGGCGTTTTTGATTTGGAACTAAATGACGTTCACGAACTCGAATCTGACGACGATGTTATAGATATAGATCAGGTATGTTCATGGGAAATATCTCGAAGTATGTCTGATGTATGATGTTTCTTTATTACAGACCATAGACTATGAGCCTGACATGAATCAAATTCTTCAAGATAAAAATGTAGAAACCATTCAGCTTTCTGAAATTACAGTCAATCCAGGCCAAGAGAAGGTTGGCGCTAAAGATTTTGAGCTTTTGAAAGTCCTAGGGAAAGGTGGTTATGGCAAGGTATTTCAAGTACGAAAGATTACCGGTAAAGACGCAGGGATGGTTTATGCAATGAAAGTTCTGAGAAAAGCAACCATTGTTCGAAATCAAAAAGATACGGCTCATACCAAGGCTGAAAGGAACATTCTAGAATGTGTCAAGCATCCATTTATTGTTGACCTGCATTATGCCTTTCAAACTGGTGGTAAATTGTATTTGATTCTCGAATATCTGAGCGGAGGTGAACTCTTCATGCATTTGGAACGCGAAGGGATATTTATGGAAGACACGGCCGCGTTCTATTTGGCCGAGATTACGCTCGCTCTTGAACATTTGCATAGAGAAGGCATCATCTACAGAGACTTGAAGCCCGAAAACATTTTGTTAGACTATCGAGGTCACATCAAATTGACTGACTTTGGGTTGTGCAAGGAAGCTATCAATGACGGCGTCGTCACGCACACGTTCTGCGGCACAATAGAGTACATGGCACCCGAAATTCTGACCAGGACTGGACACGCCAAGGCCGTGGACTGGTGGAGCCTAGGAGCCCTCATGTACGACATGTTGACTGGTGCTCCGCCATTTACGGCCGAAAATCGAAAGAAGACAATAGAGAAGATCCTCAAGTGCAAGCTAAACCTACCACCATATATTTCGCCCGATGCAAAGGACCTTCTAAGGAAGCTGCTGAAGCGTCAGGCTCCGCAGAGACTGGGCGCCGGGCCGGGCGACGCTGAGCCCATCAAGCGACATCCGTTCTTCCGGCACATTAACTGGATGGAAGTCATCGAGCACCGCGGGGATCCGCCCATCAAACCGGCCCTGACTAGCGATGATGATACTTCACTGTTTGACACCAGGTTCACCAAGCAGCCAGCCATTGACAGTCCGGACGAGTCGATGTTGAGCGAGAGTGCGAACCAGGTTTTTCTTGGCTTCACCTACGTGGCTCCCTCTGTCCTGGAGGACATGCACAGACCGCTGAAGCCCAGGTCACCTCGTAAGTCCTTTAGTCCGCTCAAGTCCGACCCAAATTTTTCGGTTTTTGCAAGAGACTCTGTTCTTACCGACCAGATGCTCTCTGGACACCATTCGCCGATGAACGTCGATTTTTCTAACTCGGGCCACCCGCGCTCACCGTCCCTGCCCGTCAAGCATCGCCGTCAAGTGAGTCCATTTTACCATTTCTAACCACCGTCACTACCTCACGAACAAACAAACACAATAAAACGACTAGTTGATTGCCTGCCCAACTAACTGCGTCACTCAACTGGATTTACACAATGCATTTTATATATACCCATCCTCTCTAACTTGGCTGTTTTATTAATTGCTTTCCATAATGCCTCTTTACAGAAGCAACATTAACGATTGGAATTAGGATTTAGGTAGACAAATTACGAAGCAAATTTTATCGAAGTAAACCAATTTTTATTATTAATATTGTGACATATATATATTTGATAGATATAATGTTTATTATTCATAACAAGTACAAGTTTACATGTTGAAAATTATCTCTCGAACTACAGTAGCTGTTGGTTACAAAACTTTGGATAATCTTGATTAGCAATAAATTGTCGCTACTCCTTTTCGTCGGCGGCCATGTTTTCTCGCAGCTGGTTAACTCGCTGCAGGAGTCTCTGTATCAAAGCACCTCTGGAAAGAGAAGGAATTAAATTAGTGGAATCATTTTTTACATGAACATAACGCTTCAGCTTACTCATCTTCCAGGGTTTGCGTCAATTGGGCCACTTGGCCCTTGGGCGGAACCGGAAGGTGGCTCGGACGTCCGGCCCGCCGCTCCTGGTCGGCAATGGCGTCTTTCTGGTAGAAGTATTTACTCTCAGCTTGATGCAAACCCTTTTTGTAAGCGTCAATCCTTTCCACTAGAGCACTGAGCTCTTTCTTCATGTTCCTCTCAGCATCGGATAAAGTGCTCTGCGAATGGTGCAATTTGTCTAGAACTTTTTCTAGGCGACTCGAGAGCCCTTGCTGCCGTTCCATTGTTCTATCATGTTTGTCCGAAAGTTTCTTAATACCTTCAATGAGTTTCGCTTTCTCGTCGTCATATCGTTCCATTTCGAGCAGTTGAACACGCTTTTCATTTGTTAATGATTTAATTCTCTTTTCCAGCGCTCTGGCTGCCAGTTCTTGTCGCTGCATATATTGCTCCTTGAGAATTTCGATAGAATTGAGTGCCAATTGAAGGAGCTCTTCATTTGAAGCATTGATATTCTTCTTTGACTGCAACGACGGCATGTTGGCTGTTCTGCGAAGGATCTGAGAGATGTGTTCCGTCAGTTCGATTCTTGGGGCCGACTCTTCGAGCTTTGATGGCGTCAAACTTTGCTTATTTGAGATCATTGATGAAGACACTATAGGCGCTAATGATTCAGTGATTAACTCGCCGTCATTTAGGATTAATTTCAGGCAAGTAGTTCCTTGTTGCCGACTAATGACTAGACCAAGTGGAGAAGCTAATTCATTAGCTGATGACGCCAGAGGCTTAGTGCAGATAAGATGCTCCACGATCGAAGGGTCCACCGAAGTCAAGTCGGACGACAGTTGGCCAATCAGTGGCAAGTGGACAGCGTGAATGCCAGCGCTGTGGGTAACAAAGTAGCGACTTGGGGCATTGGGGTCCTTGTAGAACTTGAGCGGCGAGTTCAGTTCTTGGTCATCAATGGACGTTAGGGCCAAGGTAAGCTCGACGCATTCATACACGTACAATGTGGGCCGATATAGACCATAAGCTAATCTGTAGCCATCATCATCATTGTCTCCATCATCGGAATCCATGACCAGGCAGTGGTAGAGGATGCCCGCCGTCGTGGCCACAACCAGAACGGGAGGACTGCAATCCAAACAAGCCAATTTGCAGGCATCTGCTCCATAGTTATCTTCGGCAGCTGGCAGCATGGTTAGCGGACCAATTATGCCCTTGGATTTCCAGTAATTGCCTTTCATTGTGTGGTAGAACACTACGACATCACCATTTCCTCTCAGCACATAGATGGGCCAAATGCAATCTTCCTTTCGATAAAGTTCAGTGTCCGCCATTTCAGGTACTCCGTGGGCAATGGGTGGGCCAAAGTCAAAGCTGACGCCACTTTCGCCCAGTGATGAGGCAAAGGCCAGCGAAAAGTTGGCGGCGGGCGAAACTTCGGCCAAGCGGGCATGGATGAGCGGGGCCTCCGTGTCCGTCACGTCGAATATGCTGCAAATTGATTAGAGGGGGCAAAAAAAGATGAGATCGCATTAGGGTTCAGTTAAATTAATGGCATGAAGGAAACTTTGTGTCTCCTTGACTGTTTTTGCCTCGCTATTGATTTACCGAATTGAATTGTCACTGGTTAGCAGGACAATGTGCTGATCTAATTCCGATGCCGGATGCCAGCAAACTTCGAGTAATGCAATTGCTTGATTGCAAACAAATAGTCGTTCGCAAAGGGTCCAAGTTCTAAATAAAATGAAAAGTAGAAGGGAGGGTGGAGGGAGGGAGAGAGGGAGAGAGACAGGCAATAAGTACCATAAAATTGGAATGTGCCAGTTGTAAAATGTATGCGCAGCTAGCGATTTACGGCAATGGTGTCGACTTTGACAATGATCGAGTATTCGGTTCGCCAGTTAGTAGCGTTTTATCCGGCGGACAAGTGCTCTTCGTGTAGCAATATGTTCGCTCAACCGACGAAGGGAGACGCAATTCTTCCATTAGCTTCATTGCCATTTACATAGGAAAAAGCGCTAATGGATTTGTTTGCATTGGCTTCTTCTTTTTCTTTTCCTCACTGGTGAGGGAGAACCAAAGTGAGAGTGAGAGAGGGAGGGAGAGAGCGACAGGGAGGGAGAGAGAGACAGCGTTTACAAAGTGGATCTTCTCCTTTTCTAAATCCATTGTAAAGATGGAAAAAGTTGAAACCAACTTTCAAGTCTTCAAGTCTCGGTCCTCTTCTTCCTCCTCTTCCCCTCCCTTCTTGAAATCGATACATGGTGCGCGACTTAACGGGGTAGACCGTAATTGGAATCTGCTTCTAGAAGCTCTTGTTTAATTATTTACGCCACATTACTCAGTGATTGATAAAGGGTCAGGATGACATGAACGTGCTTCATTTAGCGGCATGAATATACGGCGAGTTTCCACGAAACCAAAGGAATGGTCTCCCTCTCTCTCTCTCTTCCTCTCTTTCCAACTTTGCCTCTTTCTGTCGCTCTTTTCCCCCTGAGAGCAAAAAGAGCAAGAGACAACATATCGACATGCATGGCACATATCAAGCAAGAAAAAGAATATATATATATTTACCTGCACAGAATGGACTCCTTGCCACCTTCGAAGGCCGAATTCGGTCCCCATTTCCTTGGCAATTCTATGACATTAAGGCCTCTAGTCCCGTACAGGGCCAAGTAACGACCAAGATGGCTGACCAGTAGGCAATCGACATCAAACACAGGGGCATTAGTCAGTACCAGGACCTGGTGAGATAAGTTCAAGTTATATATGGTCAACATTATATTGCACACCACTATTATTATTGTTATTATTATACGTGAAAAGTAGTAAGCAAGTTCGCACGGATAGCAATTCGCCGGTGAAATAATTGGTAATAATGGTAAGATTATTACCCCGAGCATACACTGGCAAACACCACACCATTCGCATGACCACATATGGCGTGGGCCTGGATTTGGTCAAGATGCTCTCGACCGAGTCCAGTGAGAGGAGGCCAAAAAATATATAATCGTAATAATATCACACATTGCACATACGCACACACACACATACACACAAGTAAACTTGGGCAATATTCGCAAACTCAGAGTGGCACGTGTTCTACACATAACCCGTGTCATTGTAATGAATGGATAATGCTTTGCCAGTGGCTCTCTTCTCTTCTCTTTCTATCCCTCTCCCCTCTCTTTCGCTTCCTTTGCTTATGCAATGTTACCCTAAAAGTTTGACTCTTCTCTCTCCATCCCCCCCCCTCTCTCCTTCTCTGAGAGCAATAAAAACGAGAGCAGCAACCCGGAGGAAGTGGTCCGTGGGTGATTTAAGCTGCATTATGGCCATTAAAAGATACAAGTGAAACTCAATGGCAATAGGAAATCTGGTCAATCGGAAATATGTGTGTTTTGTTAAATGGTACGTAATTAATGGCAGTTGCCAGATACAAATGCGCAACGGGCGACCAGGACAAATATTTACCTGTATTTCGCCGATACTTTTATCTCGCTTTAATTTATGGCACCAAATGCTTAATTCTTCCGGATTCCAAGTAAACAGCTGGTCATCGTGAAGAGCCAGCAAATTTCTCGGCTTACTCTGATCCTCATAACCCGACGCCAGAGCCTTTTTCAATGTGGCCTGTCGTCCCTCGGAGCTCCTGGGCGTGCTTGGTGTGACAGTGACGACCATGATGCCTTCGAGACGCCAAAGAAAATCGAAATTAAAACAGGCTAAAACCAACTGAATTAGCGAGAGAGACGAAAGGAAAACAGCGTTCAAATGTGTGTACAACTGGAAGAGGCGAGAGGGACCGTTTGCTTAGTGCGAGTCGCATCGCCGCCGTTGGCGGACACGAGAGTACGTCGGCGCCAGAACGCCGTGAGTAATATCGTTTACCGAGTTAGTCGTGTCGCGAGAACTGAACCAGTTTATACAACTGTTGATGGGTTCTATACTGTACTAGACGAGACTGCTCTCGTGTTGTGTGTACATTGAGCGAGAGAGGGAGAGAGAGAGAGAGCGAGAGAGAGCGAGTGAGAGGGAGGGCTAGAGTGCGTTGAAAGAGAAGAGAGGGAGACAAGCTTACAGTATCTTTCTCTCTCTCCCTCTCTCTCTCTCCTCTTTTTTCTTATTCTTGTTCGCGCTACTTGTTCTTGTCACATTGACTCTCGCACTATCGGTAAGTCTTTCCTTCTCACTCTCTCCCTCTTGCTCGCAGTTACTCCTGTCGCCCTCTCCCTCCCTCTCTCTCTCCCGAGTCGCGCTCTCTGCTCTTGCCGCGGCGCACATTATGCTCTCAACTTTGTCACCGGACAGCTTGTATTGGCATTGCATTATTTACCTGTATTCACCTGTAAAAGGAAAAACAAAGCTGCATTTAGTAGAACGCGACAGAACCATCTTGAGCCGAATTAGAGGGAATATTCAAAGAGAGACACGAGTAGGCCACGTCTCTCTCTTTGCCTCTTCTCTCTTTCCATCTTTTCCGCACTGTCTTTCCATTTCGCGCTCTTTCCCCCCTTCTCTCTCCTCTCTCTCTCTCCTTTCACCCTCTCGTTTCACTCGTTCAGTTATTGATTTCAAAGGCGAGCCGTTGTGTTCTTCGAGCAGCATATTAAAAAGTATTGATTTTTCTAGATATTAGTAATTTGACTGTATTTGCAGTGATGCCATGAGAGCGCCTTCGTTCCCAAATGAACGCCTCTTCTCTCTCTCTCCCGTTTTCCCTCTTCCTCTTTCTCCCTCTCCCCTTCACTCTCTTGCCTTCACTTCTCTCTCTTTCTCTCTCCCTCCGCACCTCCTGATGAGACGTGAGAGACGCAAAAATTGGGAGAGGGTTAGAATGAAAGAAAGACATGATGATGACTACGCCACTGGTGTCCGGGGAAGGGTTGGCAAGAGAGGGAGAGGGAGAGAGAGAAAGAGAGGCAGATCATCGAACTCTTTTTGGGGCAACCATTGAAAATTGGTTGAAGCAAAGGGTAGAGAGGGGAAGAGGGAGAGAGAGGGGGAGAGATACGTGATGAACTTGAACCCCTTCCCTACCACCTTCCTGTTCTCTCTTTCTATTTCTTTCTTTCACTTCTCATCTCTCTTTCTCTTCTTCTTCTCTCTCTCTCCCTCTCCCTCTCTCTCATCTATGCCTGTATATTTTCCATAATGTATTCAAATGAATTTTTCTCCTTCTTGGTTCACTTTATTGATCAGAATATTAAATTTGACGATGTGAGCCTTACATAAAGAGAGAAAGAAAAAAGGATGGATATGTAAATGAAGCCGTTGTCTCAATAGATGAATGTTTGGCTAGAGACTCGAGGAAAGCGAGGGAGAGAGAAAGAGGAGAGAGAAAGGGAGAGAGAGAGGGCGAGAGAGGGAGAGAGAGAGGCCTGGGATGGAGGAAAGAGTGAGAAAGCCGCAGACTCTTTGTTTGTGATCATAGTCATTGGCAAGCCTTGAGTATGTATGCTAATTACTTGCACCCTTTTTCTCTCTCCCTCTCCATCCTCTCTCCCTCTTTTCCCTCTCTCCCTCTTCTCCCCTCTCTGTACGCCAGTGATCATTCCCAACCCTGAACAATATTTTCCATCCTTCTCAATATCTTTTCTAATTATATTAACTCATCCATCCATGGACTCTCCCCTCTCCCTCTCCTCTCCTTCTTCTCTCACTAGACTCTACCCAGTGTTACTTTCACAAGACACTTGAAACAAAGAGATGAGAAGAGGAGAGGAGAGAGAGAGAGATAGCAAGGGAGAAAAGGGACGAATGATGATAATGTCATAATGTTAGCTTCGCCATTTTCTTTCATTTCACTTTTTTCACGCTAATCAGCGTCTAATTGCAAATGTCTAGTTGTCTTTCTCTCTCCCTCGCTATCTCTCCCCCTCCCTTCTCTCTCTCTCTTTCTCTCTTGCTCCCTCTCTCGTGACTGTCAGGTGGGCACTCGAGACTAAGTGACTGTGTCGAGTACATTCATAGTCGTAGATAGACGTTCGAGACCACGCTCTCGTCAGAACGGGCACAAAAAAGTTCTTTGCGTGAACAGCGACACCGATTTCCGTCGGTTCGTCCTTCTCTCCCTTTCCCTCTTTTTTCGCCAGAACGTACAAACTCGAAATAAGCCACGACAAATAGTTGGCCTCTCTCTCTCCCTTCCTCTCGCGCTCTCTGTTCGAGCTTTCGAACTTGGAATCAAATTTCTGATATATTTGGACAGAATGGCAAAGTGAACCTGAAATGGTACGTTTCACGTTTTTTTTGTCTGTACTTTCGCTCGCTCCCTCTCTCTCTCTCCCTCTCCGTCTCTCTACCACTCGCAATAATTGGTCTAGAAAACCTGATGAACTTTTCAGGCTAGAACTCGATGCATATGAAGGACATTGTTTCGAACATGCATATTCAATATTCAAATTGGCCAGTAGAACAGTTCTGGCAAAGCACACTTCCAGGGGCTAGAACTCGATGAGTTTGCAGCTTTTAACCAATGACTGAACAGTTTCTATGGCATCGATTTTATTGCATCGGGTGTCGAAACAAAGCCCTAACATGGCAACATCAATGAACCGCTGCGAGGAACGAGAGTGAGAGGGAGAAGGAGAGAGCAAGGCAGCGAGAGAGGGAGAGCGAAAAGGAGAGGGAGAGAGAGAAGTTGCCATGAATTTTGATTGAGATCCTTTCGCTGGGCCGCTACCATTAGATTAATTAAACATTTTCTCTCATAGAGAAGAGGGGAGAGAGACAGCAGTAATAAGGAGGCTTCAAAAGCGAGAGCGATAGGGAGAGAGCAAGAGAGGGAGAGAAGAGGGGAAGGAAGCGCGCGAGAGGGGGAAAATCGATCAATAGCACCGCAGAGTTGAATGCAATGTAATGACGAACTCATCGACATGTAGATTCAGAGTAAGTTTAACTTTTAAAGAGTTGCCACAGTAGACGAGAGCAAGGAGAGCGAGAGGGAAAGAGAGCGAGCGAGAGAGGGAGAAGTGAACATGTTCTCGACGGTTTGCTTGCGTAACTTCACTCTGTTTGAACTGTTCGCCAGTTTGTCGTGAAACCCACTGCCCTCTCGAAGGACACGATTACGCCACTGTGTCAGCCCAGTTCCAGTGCAGCTAAGGGTGCGTCATCGGGCTCGAGTCGGTCAACCGCGCGAAATGGCCATTGGATGCAATTACATTGGTTCTGTCGGTGCAATTAATGACATCGAACAGCAATAGTCTCGAGGTAGGCACCGGGACGTGCTTGCGTCTCCCTCTCTCTCCTCTCTCCTCTCCCCTCTCCCCCTCTCGCTCTTCCGTACATTGTTGTGCCTGGATACGTGTGATATTCACGTTTTTGGCTTTTCATGAATTTCCAGTTGCATGCCTGCATTTTCCGCTCGGATTCACGCACCAAATCGACATATACTTGAAGAGAGGGAGAGGGAGAGAGAGAGAGAAAATGTGGTTCATACTGATTTGCTTGTGGTTTTACTGTATGCAGCAACATATTCTCTGTTCTCTCTCTCCCCCTCTCGCTCTCATGCAATCTCTCTCTCCCGCCCTCTCTTTTTCGATGGCCATCAACTGAGTAATATCTGAAATAGAAGCGAAGCGGCCGCGCTTACACTTCATTTGTTTCTTGTCCGTGATTGTATTCCAGCAAACAGATCTGATACAACAACCCTCTCTCCCTCTCCCTTCTCCTTTGCCTCTCTCTCTCTCTTTCCCTCTGCCTGCCTGTCTCTCTTTCCCCTTCGCCCTCGCTCTCCACTCTGAGATTCTAAGAGCAGCGATGAAGGCATATGGAAGAGAAAAGGCCTTCATTGATGCCATCAACTCTCTCCCTCTCCTTTCCTCCCCCTCTCCTCTCTTCCTCTCTCCAGCTAAGATTATCATGATAGTCATTGTCTTCGCGCAGTCTCCAGCTGAAGGCAAAGAAAGAGAAAAGACAAGTTCTAGATGTCCGTCTTCGATGTTGGTCTCAGAGACAATTAATGGCCATCGAACATCTCAAAGGCTCGTTTGCAGTCAAGAAGGGAGAGAAGGAGGGAGAGAGAGAGGAAAAGAGAGGCCATGGTTGAGGAGAGAGCAAGAAGCAAAGGCTATGACCCAAGTCAAACCCTTATTGATTGATTTATTGATGATGCTTAATTTGGTAAATGGATGAGTTACCTTAGCAACGGAGACTAGTCATATGCGAGAAGCGCGAGAGACGGGAGGGAGAGAGAGACAGACAGAGGGAGGGAAGGAGGGAGAAGGGGGAAAGAGACCGAAAGGCTTCGAGAGCTACTGAAAGCCTAACTGGCTTCGCCATTTGATTTTCTATATTGCTTCAATTTGTATCGATCGTCTCTCTCGCTCTCTTGCTCTCCCCCTCTCTCTCTCCCTCTCTCCTCTCTTTCTAGTTTTAAATATTACTGATCTACCCGCACCGTCGCTTCCTTAACCCCATCTTGCTCAGAATTTTGAACTGTTCTAACGGCAGCCATGGTCACTATGTTTCTATGCAATGATCCATTCACTCTTGAAAGTGCTCTTCTCTCTCCTCGCTTTCCTCCTCTCCCTCTCTCCCTTGGTCTGTTTATTTTTGCTCCTCATCTCTTAATGGACACCAATGTTAATCGTGATTAAGCCTTTGGGTTCCATTGCATGTGTTTGGCTAATTATGGTTTACGAAGGCTCAGGTGCAGCTGTTATGCCTCCTTTCCTGCTATTTCGCTCTCCCTCGCTCTCTTCCTCCCCTCTCGCTCTCCCCTCTCTGCCGAAGTCATCTCAGTAAGAGTTAGTCATTGCTTTTGAGCGCGAAATGACCTCGATAAAACTTGATTATTGTCAAAACGTCTCCACTAGATTTACAGTCTCTGGATCAACTTTGCCAAATCGGAAGACTTCCACTTTAATATTCAAATTGGAAAACAGAAAAGGAGAAGAGGGAGAGAGGAGAGGGAGAGAGAGGGGGACTAGAAAGTTGCAGTCAGCTTTGATGTCCAAGGATTAGTACTTGATAATGAACGAAATAATTCAAAATGTGTGTGTATTTCTTTCTTCCATCTCTGTAGCTTTCTATGATTACTATTATTATTTAGATCAAAGAGAAACGTTCGAGAGGGAGAGCGAGGGAGGGAGAGAGAGAAGGAAAGACTTCCATGGGCTTGAAGGCTTCAAAGCAGAATAGAGCGATTTTCAGCCCTTGTTACATAGGGATTGCCGAGAGATGGCATTTTGTCTTGATTTGTGTTTTGTCTCTCTCTCTCTCTCTCGCTTGCCCTCCCTCTCTCGCTCTCTCCCACTCGCTCTCGGTTATTATTGTGTATTGCGTTCATGATTTTTTAATTTTCATATTCGACTATATTCGTTATGCATTCATGCATTTGTTCATATAACATAAAGTCGTCTACATTCTTGAGCGTATGTGTGACTGGTAGCAAAAAAATACTATTGCTTTACTGAACAGTTGCTGAATTTCCAGCCTTGTTCGCTTTTGCTCAAGCAGTTCTCTCTCCCTCTCCCTCTCTCCCTCTCGCTCTCAGATACACAGGCTTTGACGCTAGGTGTGTTCACCCGAACAAAATCGGTGGATATGTGTTTTTCGGGCCTGTGTTGGTCTCGTGAACATTTATATGCATTCGAATGGGTCCACTTCTTTCCCAGTCACTGAGTCTCGATTTCTTTAAGCGTTTACGGCGACAAGACGGAGAGAGAGAGAGAGGGAGAGGAGAGAGATAGAGAGGAGAGAGAGAGAGAGAGAGGAAGGGGAGAGAGGAGAGAGAGTAGGAGAGAATGAAATAGCTGACCGTCCTTTTCTTGCGGCCTGTCGGTCATTCAGGGCGCTTCCGTTACTGCATAAAAAAGCATTGACAGAGAAAGGGAGAGAGAGAGGGAGGACAGTGGGAGAGAGGGCGAGGGCGAGAGGGAGAGAGTAAGAAAGAGCTGCACAAATGGTAATGCGATAAACATTAAAGGACCGTTTGAAGGGGACAATAACACGAGTGGCCATAAATATCATGTTTTGACCATCATCAAAGTATCCGTCGGAACCTCATTCTAGTGATCGCCACTCTCTGGTCGATGGAAGGAAAAGTGCTCTCTCTTGAGAGCAAGAGAGGGCCAAGTAAGAAGAGAGAGAGAGAGAGAGGAGAGAGCGACTAGGGGAGAGGGGGAGAAAGATGATGGCAAAGGCGGCAACATAAACTGCCCTCATGGTCAGTGTTACGTAATGCGGCAGTTCAATCGCTGAAAACGTATTTCGAGAGAGTTTTCCCTCTCTCACTCTCTTCGCGTCTCATTAAATCACAGAGTGATTCTATGGCCTTTCTCTCCCTCTCTGGCCCTCTCTTCCGCGCTCTCTATCCCTCTCTCCCTCTCTCTGCCTTCACTTTTCTGAGATAACAGACATATACACACACACGGAGACACAAACTTTTTCCTTCGCCTTTCTTCCCTCTCACAAGAGCCCAGGCTTTAGATTACACTGTATTTTCTAATCATCTCTCTTTCCCTCTCTCCTCTCCTCTCTTTCGCACTGGTGACAACTTAATTTTTCCATCCCTCAAAAAACGAGAGGGAAAAGTTTTTCTCCATTATGACTAATTTCTAATTCTAATTTTTCCAGCTGATGGATTAGTACGAGAGCATCGGAGTTCTAGTCTCTCGAAATTAGTTTCCAGTATTCTCTCTCCCTCTCCCCCTCTTTCTCTCTCTCACTCGTGTTCTTCCAGTCTCTCGTTCGTTAGATGTGCAACATTTACCGGTCATGTCTCTAGATTACCCTCTTCTCCCTCTCCCCTCTCTCTCCCCCTCAGTATTTTCCTCCGTCACTCTGTCTTACTGCCAGTAGTTAGGCAACTGAACGGAATGAATGTTATATATTTATATATTTATACACACAAGCGAATTAGAAAGGTGCTCAAGAACTTCACCCAATACTTGCTCTGACAGACATCTCTCTCCCTCTTGCTCCCTCTCCCTCTTCCTCTTTCACTCTCTCCCACTTAGATCACTTTCTTACCCTCCTCCTATTCGGTGTTGTTTTCTATACATTTTTAATTTCTTCTCAGGCAACTTTCCCTCGTGCATATGTGCATTTGTGATTCCCTTTTCTCTCTTTTCGCTCTCCTCTCTGTCTCTGTTCTCTCTCCTCTCCTCGTTGTCTAATAAGTTTATTGCGACAGAGATAGACAGCATCGAGTAGAGAACATGTTCTAAGGTTCACCTTCAGGAAAATTCGATCCTTGAGACGTGACATGAGCGAAAGTAAAATGGATACAAACAGACTGATCGCAAATTTTACTTCTCTCTCCCTCTTCCCTCTCTCTCTCTCTTCACTCCATCTCCTCTCCTTCTCTCTCTCTCTCTCCCTTTCTACTCTCTTGAAACGCGGAGAGATGAGAAGAAAAATGTTCACAAGGAACTTTTCGGAGCTAATTTTGATAATATGCAAAGAGAAGATGAAGTGAAAGTATCGACGTCGAAACCAACTTTGACATAGAGAAGGGATCGAGAGAGGAAAGGGAGAGAGAGAGAGGGAAAAGGAGAGGGAAAGAGCGAAGAGCTGCTTCTTCACTTTGTGTGTGTCATTTGTCCTTTAGAATTAATTAGAAAGATTAAAGAAGAAGATGCGTCTGTCTCTCACCCGTCTAGCCTTTCGAGTGGTATTCGCGAAGAGGGAGAGAGGGGAGGAAAGGGGGAAAGGGAGAAAGAGAGAGAAAGAGTTCGATCGAAAGAGATCGAGAGCCGAACTTTTCCATAGTACTCATTTTCATTTTGAACGCATCGTCATTAAAAAGCGTCTCCCCTTGATTTCAAATAATCGGTTTGATCCAATTGCTTCTCTCTCCCTTCCTCTCTGTCTCCCTTCCTCTCGCCCTCTTTCTCTCTCTCCCTCTCTCCTTCTTACCCTTTACACTCGCATATTGAAAATAATTTATTCTGATACACCATTACATTTGCTTTCTCTCTTTCCCGCCGATCAATAAATTGCGTCTTTCGTGCACTTGTACGTAGAGATATATATATATATATATATATTTCTGCATGCATGTTATGTGTATATTGTTCGCTGTGGCGCACAGACTGGTCGTTCTCTCACCCTTTTCCCTCTCTCCTCTCCCTCTGTCACTTTCCTCCTCTCTTCTCGCGCTCTCTCTCTCCCTCCTCTCCTCAACCCGATGGTGACAAAGAGAGGATCGAGGCAATAACTGCGACGCTTTTCCCTCCTCTCCCCTCTTTTTCGTTACCATTTACTTTTAGTTCGAAAAAGAAAACATATTAAAACACAATATTACCCACACAGGAAGACACCCATCGTCTCTCTCTCCCTTTCCTCTCTTCCCCTCCCTCCCCCCTCTCGTCTCGCAAAAAGGCCATTTGAAAGTATCGGCAAGACTAACCAGTGAAAATGATGAGAACAAGACATAAACATCTTTCTCGATGCACCAGTTTTTCTTGTTAGCACGGAGCGAAGAGAGTGCCAAATAAAAGGAAAGGGGGAGAGGGAGAGGAGAGAGAGAAGAATTTTTTCATTTCAATAAGCCATTTGTATGCAGAGAGGGAAAGGGGAGAGAGAGAGCGAGAGGGAGCCGCAACTTGTCTCTGTGTGCGCCTCATAGTGAGCCGAATGTGAAAAGGCTTTTCGGAAACGGATCGATTCATTTCAATGGCTGATGATGATGATGACGAAGCAAACCTATGACTATGATCATCATGACTAGTAGTCTCAAATATTAGACTTCGATCGCATTTTTATACGCCAACGCTTTTTCCCAATTCTGTCGACAGGTGGTGTACTCGGCTCCATACATTTGCTTTGAGCTCTCTCTCTCTCCCTCTCGCTCTCCCTTTCCCGCTCTGACTCGAGCTATCGCTCTCTCGCTCCTTCGATTTCTTGTCTTCTCTCTCTCCGCAATCCTAATTGATACTTTGGCCGCTGACTTGGCTTTCTTACTTAACTGTTCACACTTGATCAAATAGGTTCACTTTCTTTCCTCTCTCTCTCCCTTCCTCTCTCCCTCTCCCCCTTTCTTTGTCGATCGAGTATAGTCGATGTTCACTAACCGCCTTTCGATCCATCTCACTTTCCGCTCTTTCACTACATTGTACAGTACTTGTTGTCGCGATCTCTCTCTCTCTCTCCCTCTCCTCTACCCAGAGAACACTTATATGCGGCTCTCCCTCTCGCTCTTTCCCTCTTTTTTTGCTTCCATAGCTTTTTTGCTGCTCGAGGGATCTTTTTCCTAGACAACTGTTGCACTTGTTAAACGCTCACATAGCTTTGCTCGGCTTACCGATTGTGAACACATGCTCTAACCGAAGAGGGAAGAAGGAAAGGGAAGAGAAGAGAGGGAGAGGGGAGAGAGACAGAGACGTGTAATCCGCCACGACTACCGCACATTTACGGATTGTCTTCTCTGGATTTATTCTTGACTTGGAGAGGGCGGACTGCTTTAGATACATCTCTCTCCCTCCCTCTCTCTCTCTCTCTCTCTCTCTCTCCCAACATCTCTAACTGCCATGGTTAACGGAGGAAGGGAAATAGTAAAGAGAGTCATGGCGCCAGTTCGTATAAACAAGAGAGGGAGAGAGAGAGAGAAACAAATTAAAAGTAGCTCTTTCAAGCGCATTTTCTCATTCTCTCTCTCCCTCTCTCTCTCTCTCCTCCTTTCTCCTTGCTTACAGGAAGAAGAAAGTCTTGAAAGCATTGTTTGCTTCGCGTAAACAACACCAGTGGCCATAACCAGTTTTGTTGACAAGGTGCACAAAGAGAGAAACAAAGGGTCAAAAGGAGAGGAAGAGCGGGACGGACATGACAGTGACCCGAGTCGAAGTGGACATCATCATCACTGTCGCCAGTCAAGGTCAGCCCTGAATAATAAGGAGCCCGAAGAAGAGGGGGAAAGGAAGAGAGGAGGAAACGAGTGCGAGAGATAGAGAGGTAAGTGACTTCTTTTCTCAGCGTCTAATTTTGTCCTTGCTTGGTTGCTTTATGAATGACCGAAGAGCGCGAGAAGAAGGGGAGAGAGGGGAAGAGGGAGAGAGAGAGGGAGGCAAGTTTGATATGTCATATCACATGCAATGCCAAGTCGCCGCTCTTCATTCTTGTCCCTCATAGTGCTTCTTAGATTGCAAATTATTATTTCTCAAAAAGTTTTGCATGCAAGAACTTGAATATGAAGAGAGGGAGGGCGAGAGAGGGAGAGAGCGAGAAGGAAGACGCTAATGATTCAACTGTAATAATTAGTCAGAATCATTTGAGCGCATCCTGAGCTCGTTTATGGGCGAGTCACTCGCTCTTGCTCTCTCTCTCCTCCTTCTCCTCCCTCTGTCCCTTCGTCTCCTCACTCAACTGCCTTGAAAGTCTCTCTCTCTCTCTCTCTCGCCACAAAGTCTCATTGTTTCAAAGTCGACACAAATACAATGTACACTATGAATCGCATACATATAGATGACGCAATGTTACAATTTATGCATGTTTTTACCAGTGAAGCGACCATCATCTTGTCCTCATGAGTCGGCCATTGTTTTTGTCCACTGAAACAAGAGGCCATTGCGAGAGGGAGAGAGAAAGAGCGAGAGAGAGAGAGAAAGAGAGAGACGGCGAAAAAGGAAGACGCAGTGAAGCTGAAAAGAGAGAAATTCGGACGGCTAGAGATGCGGCGAGAGGGAGAGAGAGAGAGAGAGAGAGAGAGAGAAGATGGAGGAGGGAAAGAAGAAGGGGACAAACTGTGCCGCTCTCGGGGTTCATCAGTTTAATTACTTCCCCGAGAATCGTCGTATAGTTGTAATTAGGCAAAATCTGTTCTCGGCGCTCTCTTGTTCCTTCTCTCTTTTTCTTCCTCTCTGACCATCCATTCAGTGACACTATTTCGGTCCCTCTTGCCTCCGTAATTAATAGGCATTCTCCCTCTCTCCCTTCGCATCCCCTCTTTCTCTCCTCTCCTTCTCTCCTCTCGCCCCCCTCGCTTGCCTCGCATCGGTATGCGAATTTATTGCACATGTCCACGAGCTTAAAGAACATCATAGAAACATGAATAGGGACAAAAATTGCTCCCAGGTATTAAATATGGTACAGTTGACCGAGCAGTTTAGCGGCGTATATAAATTTCCAGATTGGAATGCTTTTCATGGCGAGGGAGAGCAAAATAATAATTTTTCGGTGTTCTTCAATGTAAGAGAGAACATATTCATGCAACATACACACAAATATTATTAGGCAAAAATACCAGAGCCGAATAGAGGGAGCGAAGGGGAGAGAAGGGGAGGGAGAGAGAGAGGGCTTGAAAGCCGGCATCCGCTGATATTTATTTGTTACGTCAAGTGATGCATGCATGTACGGCAGAGAGGCAAAGATTCTCTCTCTCCCTCCCTCTCTCTCTCCCCTTTTTGTCAGTTTTTGCATATTTCGTGTCCACGCGCCTATGGATATGTGAGTTGTATACACTATGCCCATGGAATTTTAAGCATTCAAACTTTTCTGTGTAATGACGATTTCCGCTATTGTAGAGATTCATATAACAGAGAGGAAAGAGAGGGAGGGAGAGAGAGAGAGAGCCAGAGGAAAGCGCTATTATGAAGCTGATGGCCAAACATCAATGGGCGCGAGGCTTTAATAGAATATTTCTGGTCATTGCCGATTCATCTTCTCTCTCTCGTCCCTTTTGAGAGCTGCTTCCTTTTTCGGCCTCTCTCTCCCTCTTGCTCTCCCTCTCTCGCTCTTTTCTCACCGTGCTCAGTCAAAATGGACTGAATGCTTTTGTGTACAACGCCCCATTTTATGAATTCGAAAAGGAAGACTTTCAATCCGTGAGAAGAATCATCAGCCTCATGACACACAGTTTCCCGATGTCTAGGAGGCAAGAGAGCGAGAGGCAAAGAGGGAGAGGGAGAGAGGGACGGGAGTCGGCCGTCACGCAAGTTCACTTTACAATTTTCGTTTTAAGACTTCGATCGGCTACCGATGATCTTGCCTCTCCTCCTCCTCTCCCCCTCTCTCTCTCTCCCTCTCCCCTTTTCATCTCGCTCAAGGCCGGCGAAATAACAACGTAAAGATCGACCGGACATGACGGCCATTGTTCTTCAGTCTATAGTACATTGTAGTTGTCTTTTCCGATGTGTCCTTAAAACGCACTACAAGAGGCGAAAGATGGTCATTGAGGGGAGAGAGAGAGGGGAGAGAGGAGAGAGAAAAGGGAGAGAGGGAGATGAACCGGTCGTAAATGTCAATTGGATCGCCGAAAGTAATCGCAGTGGCGTTGAGAAGAATTCTACTTCGATGACTTTCGGAACAACACTGGCTATTGTCTGTCATCGCTCAAGGAAAGGCCAAAGCAAAGTGTATATATGTCTCTCCCTCTCTCCCCTCTTCCCCTCTCGCCCTCTGTTTCTAGCTAAAACATCTTAAGTATTGCGATAGTACTTCGCTCATGATGATGTGACTTTGGTTTGCCTTTTACGCTACATCAAGTGTACATGTTGTCTCTCCCGTTGTTCGACTCCGAGAAACCATGTAACGTAATTCAGAGATGTTCTCTATTCTATATCATTCGGTCAGCCGCTCTGACTGGTCATCAATCGCCAGCCCTTCCTCTCTCTCTCCCGCTCTCTCCCTCTCTTTCGCCCTCTCTTTCTATTTTCTGTCTCTCCTTCTTCTCTCTTTTCGCTCGCTAATTCACTCCACTACAAGATGGACTTTGCTCCTTGAATTGCATTGCACTCTCTCTCTCTCGCCCTCTCTCTCTCTCTCTCTCTCTCCCTCGCCCTCTCTCTCCGAAAGGGAACAGTTCTATTCGAATATATACCATTACTCGTGGCCTTTATTGGTAATAAATTTTAATGCGCTCCAAAGGCCAACAATGAGGACCATGGAATATTTTGTCACATTGGACATTGAAGGGAAGAGAAAGTGGTAGAGGAGAGGGAAGAGGGAGATAGAGACACAAGTAGACCTCGTCTCATGAACTGTGAATGTCCGGCTTTCTCTCTCTCTCTCCTCCTCCTCCCCTCTCACTCTGTACTTATTGACGATCATTGCTGCATGAAAGTCGCTCTCCGCCATTGTCCTGCCACATTATTGGTGGCCAGTTGAACATTCCGAATCGAATATAGAGAAGGACCAAGAGAGGGCCAAAGGAAGAGCGAGAGGGCAAGAGGGAGAGAGAGAGAGATACGCTAGACAGCAAAATCATCAGCCATAGCTTGTGATGTATCTCTTGTTTAAAGATTCCGCATCACTGGAGCGAAAGTGAGACGGCATAGAATACGAGAGAGGAAAGAGAGAGAGAGAGAGAGAGAGACGAAGGGAGAGACGAAGGCAAGTCCGAATATGTGCTCCAGAACAGTCCATCTATGTCTCGCAATGTACAATGCGATGAAGCCAATGGAAGTCAATTTAACGCCACTAATAGCTTTTCGAGTTTAAACTTTGACAACCTCGACAACACATAGACACACAGTTGAAGTTGAGTTTATTACGATGATGATGATGATGTTCAACTTTATGAATCAACATGACATGTCAGAGAGCAAAGAAACTGCGCTTTCACATTATGATTCCATTTGCTGGCCATTTATTGTTTTCTAGACTCGTGGACAGCTAGAGCTTGCTTTGGGGTCGAATAGAGGAGAGGAAGTGAGCGAGAGAGAGAGGGAGAGAGAGGAGAGAGAGAGAGAGAGGGACAAGAAGAGGAACAAGCAAAGTCTTTCGGTCCATTTGGCAAATTCCTAATTGAGGGCGAACGGCGATGTTCTCTCTCCCTCTCTCGCTCCCTCTCTTGCTCTTTGCCGTTTCACTTGTCGCTCTTTTTCTTGCTCTTTCGCTCTTTTCTTTGCCTCCCTTGCTCTCCCTCTTCGGAGTTCAAATGACGATCTAAGGGTAGTGAGCCGAGGCGCTTACTAGTCACTCTCGAACAGTCTTGTTCAATGTTTCTTGTTCTTCCTCTCCAGTGTTCTAGTTCTCGCTCTCTTTTCGCCCCTCTCCCCCCCCTCTCTCTCTGTCTCGCTCTCATGTGCGCCCTTGATTTGGGAAGCGAGAAAAATGCCGTTCAGAGATGGAAGCCAAATAAAGAAGACAAAGAGAAGAAAGAGAAAGAGCTAGAAGAAGAGAGGGAGAGAGGGAGAGAGAAAGAGACAAAGTTAAAAGTCATTAAGGGGAAACCGAAAGTTACATCTATGTATACAATGTACATTTATATTTTCCTCTCTCTCTCTCTCCCTCGCTCTCTGGCTTTCCTCCTGGAGCAAAATGGGAATTGAAAATATAATATAATGTTCAAGTCAAGTACGATAAAAGGAATCAAAGCAAAACAGTTCATATCAGTATGATACAAAGAGAATTAGTAGTTCTAGAACTTGTAGTCTTGAATGCATAGGAAAGAACATTATGATTCTAGAAATTAACGGCAATGGAAATCCTTTTCGAGTCGAGAAAGAGAGCGAGAGGGAAAGAGAGAAAGAGAGAGACAGACAGACAGAGAGAGATGGAGGGGGAGAGGGGGGAAACTGGGTGTTCAGTTTCGTTTTTGGGGGACATTCAGTTGAAGATATTCGTGAGAGGAAGAAAGAGAAAGGGGGAGAGAGGGGAAAGAGAAAGAGAGACTCGTAGCTCGAAGCCAAGTGATTTCCTATGAATGTTTGCCCGGTTTCCGGTCTAAGCGAGTCATTAGGCTCATGTCCAATAAGCAAAGTCTTTATTTTAAGAGATACTATGGCTGTAAGCCAAGCACGAAGAGCCCAGAGATGAAGAGCGAGAGGGCGACAGAGACGAGAGGCAGAGAGAGAGAGGGAGAGAGAGAAGTAAGGCAATGGATCCTGTTTTAACTGATTGCTCCGATTAGGCAGTGCGGATGCCTTCTAAAAAATTTTCGGGAGGGTTCAATGGTAATTAAGCGGGAAAGAGAAAAGGGAGAGAGAGAGAGGAGAGAAAGAGGGGGAGAGGGAGAAAGCAAATGACTGACTGACTCTTCGCCGATGGCATCCTCCTTGTCGATTAACAGGCCGACTCTTTGTCTAGTCGCGGTCGGCAATACATCATATGCCGCTCGGATGACTGCATGTCGCCGATCAGAGTTGAGAAAATGAATAGACAACACAAAATGGTGAGCGAGAGGGAGGGAGACAGGGAGGGGAGAGAGAGAGAGACGTTGACTGCTAAATTTAGAAGCAGTCAGCTAATTGGCAAGTATCCTCCTCTTCGTTCCCATACACTGTGCATCTCTGGACAAATCGAATGAGGCCGTGGAAAGGGTTCGACATTTTTGCTCCCCCTCCTCTCCCTCTTGCCAGCTCTTCCCCTCTTGCTCCAGTGATACATAGACAGCTGTCTCGTTCCCTTCTCCTTTACTAATTTGGTTCACATGTTCGTTATTCGTGTTTTACAATATGGTCAACTCCAGGCCCAGTGGTACACTAATTCCGAGAATTTGTCTCCCTGTCTCCCCCCTCTCCCTCTCCCTCTCTGACACTCATGAAAGATGGCTCTCTATTCAGCAAACTCTGAAAAGTTCACTGATTCGGGTTGAACGCACAGAAACAATAAAAAATATGCTTTAGTAGCAGTGATAATCTAGGAGAGGGAAAGGGAGAGGAGAGAGAGAGAGGGAGAGCGAGTACAGGATGGAGGAATTCCATTTTAATTGCGAGCCATTTACTTGGTGCCAATGAAAAGCACGACGAGAGGGAGAGAGAGGAGAGAGTCAGAGGCTTGCCTCGTATTCGCTTGAAAGGCTCCGAAACAATGGCTGGCTTTACCATTCATATCAATTTAACAGGAAACCGAGAGAGGGAGAGCGAGAGGGAGAGAGCGAGGGAACCACATATGTGCATATGTGTGTATCGTGATTTTTCATTTCTTTCACATTAAAATCTCTTGTCATTAGTTACTCCATGGACAAGAGCATAGATTGCATGTGTGCTCTTCCATAATATTATATAATACGCACATACACACATGTATCTTGTTGTATTGCGAATAGGAGGAGAGAAAGCGCGAGAGAGGGGAGAGAGAGAGAGAAAGGCAACACTGGCCATATCTATGCTTGACTGACATGATGATGGTTCCTATCGGACATGACCATCGGAAACGGGGCCCGTTCAGCCCCTCTCTCTCTCCCTCTCGCTCTCCCTCTATCCCGAATCGAGAGAAAAATAGAGGAAACAGGATTTGAATGGATCAGTAAATAGCCTCAAACTTTTCTATCTCTTCTTCTCTCGCTCTCTCCCCTCTCCCCTTCGCTCCTCTTCGCCGGTGAACAAAGCAGCGGTATAAAGTCAACGGAGCGAAATGTCCGCCCATAACTTAGACCAGGTATTGGCTAGATTCCTTTATGATCGCTTATTGCAAATGTAATTGCAATCTAACAACTGTGCGAACCTTGAAGAGAATGAGAGAAAAGAGAGCGCGAGCGTGAGGGAGAGAGAGAGAGGAGAGAGGGAAAGAGCGAGAGAGATGAATCAAGTCAAGAGTCGCCCGATTGCCGTTCCATTGAAAGCCATCCATGCGAAGTTCTTGTCATATACTATACAACACAGAGAAAAATAATAGACTGAACGTGGCTTGGATGATCCGATGATGGTCCGTCGCTGTCTCTCTCTCTCCTCTCCCCCTTCCCCGCTCTCCCCCTCTTCTTCTCTATAGATGGTCTTCCTTTCTTCTCTTTCTTTTTAAAAAGTTTCAAGTAGTTTTAAACTGAACCATGGCTGCCCCTTACCGTCGGTGTTCCATTGTTCACAGTCCAGAAATAATATCGATGACAGTAGCCAGTGACTGTGAGAGAGGGAGAGGGAGAGACTGAGAGCGAGAGAGTAGGAGCGGGCGCGCAATTTATTATATGGCAGCTCAATTGTCCTCTTCTCTCTCTCTCTCCCTCTCTCGCTCGTTGGGTGTGACTCGTATAAGAAATATAATAGAGATGATCAGAAAAGGTCTGAATAAGTGTTTAACCATTTCCTTCGCCAGCCAGGCTGAGAGACGGAGAGGGAGAGAGAGAGAGAGCGACTCGTCTTCCCACTAGCTCTTCTCTGTCTAGCGTTAAGTATCGTAACGTAGTATACGGTAATGATACTGGGCTGTCTTTCTCTCCTTCTCTCTCCCCTCTCCCTCTCTCCATTCTCTCTGTTCTCTTCATACTTTACTTTATATCCATTATTGGCCTGAACGTTTTATATATAATGTGAATTTCCATTAAGGCCCAAGGAACCTGATCACGAGCCAGCCAGGCCACAGAGGAAAAAAGGAAAAGAGGGGGAGAGAGAGGGGGAGAGGGAGAGAGAGAATGTGTATCTTGATTCCCGAATAAATCGTGATGCGCATCTACACCCTAAAATTGTTGATCGTGTCCACCCACGACCATCCGCCAGTATATAGTATAGTATATATATATATTGTATATGAACCTTCCTTTATGGATCCACTTGCCCTTTGTTATGAGGCAACATTCAGGGCGAGCCTTCAGTCGTCTCTCTCTCTCCCCTCTCCCTCTCTTCCTTTTCTACTCCATCACTAATTAGCCGCACTCGGTGCACACACATAGAAAAAGCATTAAGTTTTAGTAGTCAAGTAGGAAAAAAAGTAAATTCACCTGAAAATTGAGAACACCTTGGAAGGGGGAGAGAGAGGAGAGGGGGAGAGGAGAGGGGAGCGAGAGAGATACGGTATGGTATTAGTTGAAAGATGTTGCGAAGAAACGCTTCTAAATAATTCACTTTAGCAGGAATGTTGCTCGAAGCTAAGCAATCAATAAATCGCCATTTTAAGGGTTGAAAAGACATTTAAGGAAAAACTACCATTAGTGGTTTTCAATTCTGATGTCGATCAGGAAAACAGGGAGACGGGCAAGGGGAGAGAGAGAGAGGAGAGAGAGGAGAGAGAAACAGAAACGTGCTCATGTGACGAGTGACTCTTTCTCTCTCCTGAGGCTAGAGGGAGAAAGGGAGGGAGAAGAGAGAGAGAGAGGAGAGAGGAGTTGTTGAAACGAAGAGACAGACAGGTCAACGAGTTGGTGGAGTGTAATGAAATTTCGACGGCTTGTTACAAGCCAACATGTGGCTTCGATGAAGGAGAGACGTAACACAGATTAGAATGGTAAATTAGTGTCTTTTTAATTAAGTTTGTGTAATTAATAATAGAGCTGTATATATCAGTCTCTCTCTCTCCCTCTCTCCCTCTTGCTTCCTCTTTCCCGCTCAGTGGCTGAGTGTTCTGTTATACTCGGCCGAGAGGACAAGAAGCGAATCAGAGTCCGGGAGGAGCTTACTTTTATAATTTTGATGGATGAAGAGTCAAATGGAATCGTCTTCTCTCTATCCTCCTTTGCCGTCTCTCGCTCTCTCTCTCCCCTCTGCCTTTCCTCTCTTTGCCTCCCTTTGACCACATTTTAATTTAGCTGTCCGACAAGTTGAGAGGCGATCGTACGGCAATAATATTCAATTTCACTTGAAGCCGATGTTTGGCCAAATTAGTTAATTAAACGAACCAACCTGTCAACTATATAGTCGACACCGGGATGCTTGATGACTATGGACATCGTGTCTCTCTCCCTTCCTCTCTCTCTCTCCTCTCCTCTCTCCAGCCACGGCTAGACCAGCAATAGCATTATCGAAATGAACACATACATTGAGTCCATGGGAACCATTCCCACGAGAAAAGGACTGAGAAAGAGAGGGAGAGAGAAAGTCAACGACAAGGTTTCTCTCTCCCTCTCCCTCTCTTGCTCTTCTCTCTGTGAGGCAAATAAAAAATGGCCATCGCTGGCCGATGACCATTAGGAGGCAAGCGAAGTAGGAGGCAGTGTACAAGTTCGTAGCCGATCGCTCAGCTCAATGGGTCCCTCGAGTTCGTAGCAACATTTGGCCTTTCGTTTTCCAAACATATCAACCTTTACGACCTTTCGCTGCCTTGTCTTCATCAAGTGTGACACTAATTCCTGGTCAGTTTCGGTCAGTTTCAGTCCCTTTCCAATCAATTGAATGGCCACCGGCTCGGCCATCCTATATTTATGCACTGCAATGCCCTACTCTAGTCGATCGCAATGCATTTTTAATATTGACTTGACGACACACTCTGTCTTTCGGCATGACCAATCCTCTCTCCCTCTCTCCCTTTCCCTCTCTCGCTCTCTCCCTCTCTTCCTCCACCAAATTGATATTGTCCCCTGCATCTGACCATTCACTGACCGTCCTTGTCTCTGTGGTGCCGTTTGCACTGCGACACATGTTGACTAATACTTTCTCTCTCTCTCTCTTTCCCTCTTCTCTCCTTCTCTCTTCCATCGACCGTAAACCAAGGGGGGGAGAGGGAAAGGGAGAGAGAAAGAAAGCAAAAGGGAAAAGGACACGTTTTGTGGTTCCGTTTCGACACTTCGTCCACTTTAGGTGTTACAAAAAGGCCTTTCTTGTTAATTGAACACAAAGGTGACAGCAAAGGGAAGAGGGGGAGAAGGAGAGGAGAGAAGGAGAGGAAAAGGAGAGGGAGAGATGCGCTCGACTAACTTGACTTGCCTTCTCCCTCACCCTTCACGTTCTTGGCTCGTACATGTCTTGAAAGGACAAACTTGCAATTGAAAAGGTTAATCCGAATGCATCTCTTCAGTGCCAATAGGAAAGGCGAGAGAGAGAGAAGGAGAGAGAGCGCTTAAATGGCGCCGATTAATGAGTCGATGATCTCTTTTCAAGTTTTAACTGTCGGTTCAAACTCTGGAACGTGTTCAAAGTGTAAAAGTCACCAGTTTTTTTGTTACTCTTTGCAACTTGATTTTTATGTATCTTGGCAAACCGTATCTGAGCTATACGTTTATGTATATGATATGTATGCATGTATGGATATATGGGCATTTTAAGCCAATCTGTAGTCGCTGACTGTCACAGCCTTAGGCAAATTAATTGGCTCAATCAGTTGCCCATGCCATGTCTTCCCATGCCGAGGAGAGATAGAAAAGAGGAAGAGAGGGAGAGGGAGAGAGAGAGAGACTTCGGAGGCCCCTCGGTAATGGCAGTAAACCCATAAAGTCAAGAGCCAATCTTGAGCCTCGTCTAATACTATCCAATACTTTGGTCATATATAACTTTAAATCAGTTTTAGTTAATGCTGATGTAGGTTGACTAGTATCGTCTTCTTTTTGATGAAGACAGAGGGCGAGAGAGAGAGAGAGAGAGAAAGGGAGAGAGATCTCGCAAGAATAAAGTCAAACCAGTTTGCATTCTTGGAGTTCTTGCAAAAATTTGACCGGTAGGATGAAATAAATAGATAAAGAAAGATACTTTTTTTGGGCGAAAGGAGAAGGATATCGACTTACGTTTATGTCGTATATTGCATTAGCAGTGTATATGAAACTCGTACATCATGAAGAGAGATAGAGAGCGTGAGAGAGGGAGGGAGAGAGAGAGGAGAGATTTACTTGACTTGCCTCCTTGTTTTCACCTTGACGTAGTCGTCTTCAAAGGACAAACTTGAAATTGAAAAGGTTAATCCGGATGCATCTTCGGTGCCAATAGGAAAAGAGCACTTAGATGGCGCCGATTATTGAGTCGATGATCTCTTTTCGAGCTTTAACTGTCAGTTTAAACTCTGGGACGTGTTCAAAGTGTAAAAGTCGCCATTTTCTTGTTACTCCTTGCAACTTGATTTTTATGTATATCTTGGCGAGCCATATATATAATATGTATGCAAGTATGGATGTATGGGCTTTTTAAGCCAATCGGTTGTCACTGACTGTCACAGCCTTAGGCAAATTAATTGGCTCAATCAGTCGCCCATGCCATGTCTGTCCATGCCGAGGAGAGAGAGAGGAGGGAGAGAGGGGGAGAAGGGGAGAGGGGGAGAAGAGACTTCGGGAAGCCCCTCGGTAATGGCAGTAAACCCATAATGTCAAGAGCCAATGTTGAGCCTCTTCTAATACTTTCAAATACTTCGGCCATATATAACTTTAAATCAGTCTCAGTTAATCTGATATAGGTTGACTAGTATCGTCTTTTCTTGATGAAGACAGAGAGTGAGAGAGAGAGAGAGAAAAGGGAGAGAGATCTCACAAGAATAATGTCAAACCAGTTTGCATTCTTGGGGTTCTTCCAAAAATTTGACTGCTAGGATGAAATAAATAGATAAAGAAAGATACTTTTTTGGGTGAAAGGAGAAGGATATCGACTTATATATTGCATTAGATGTGTATATGAAACTCGTACATCATGAAGAGAGAGAGAGAGAGAGAGAGAGAGAGAGAGAGAGAGATAGCGCAACTCTGCGTGAAGTGGTCCGACCAGCATTTTAAAGAGAGCTACGCTTTGTAATTTCCTTTCTATTCATGCACACACACATGTTATGTACTTTGCTGAACATATGTATTGGTAATATGCTGAGCAACATCATCCATCAGCTTGCATATTCAAGTAAAAAAAAGGAAAGGGAGAGGAGAGCGAGAAAGACAGGACGAGGCACCGTATCTTGCTACTGTATAAGCTCCTTGTTCTCGGCCATACAATCCTAATGAGCTCGACTTGGGCTTCTCTGGTCAATCTGATTTTGCAAGGACGCTTTCCCATCATGGGAAAGGAGGAAGAGGGGGGGGGGAGGAGGGGAGAGAGAGGAGAGAAGAGTGGACTACAATGTGGCGCCTAATGGCATATAAAACAATGAGCTTTTTTATAACTTTGCTCTCTCTCTCTCGCTCTTTCTCTCTCCGTGACCATTACCGATGAGCAGTCCTATTGCTAGCAGGTCACGTCCTCACTGATCTGATCGGCCATCTTCTCCCTCTTTCTCTTTCACAAGCTGTTTCTATGCTTTGGCACGAAAAATGAGCACTAAAGACGGTTTCGAAGGAGGAGGAGGGAAGAGAGAGCGAGAGGGAGAGGGAGAACTGCGCACACATGTAAGACACGCAGCACATTGTGGTCTTGTTTCTGGAATTTCTGTAATTGAGCTTCGAACCAAGACGATGGTATCCCGGACCAGGTTCGAAAATGTGTAGGCAATTTCTCCTCTCTGCCTCTCCCCCCCCTCTACTTCTCTCCTCTGTCTCTCCCCTCCTTCTCCCTCCCTCTCGCTCTCGTTGTTCGTCCATCAAGGCGGACTTCACAATGAGAGAAAAGAAGAAACGTAGAAACATAATAGAGTTTTATCGTTGTCTATCGAACTTCACGTCTAGTTGTGCTTTAATATGTATATCAGCGAACGAGCCATTGCTTGTCATTGAGAACATATAATTATTGGAGTGCTAAGCGGTCAATTCATTTGCTTTAGAGAAACGTGACCATCTTTTAGATGAAGATGAATCCAGTGAATAGACGGCATCTCTCTCTTCCCTCGTCCCTCTCCCTTCCCTCTCTCCCTCTCTCTCTCTTCCCTCTCTCGCAGTCTTGTTGCCTGTAGTTAACTTTTCAGCAACCATTGAAAAGCCACAAATTAAATGCTATCCACCGGCTCTATCTATGTGAAGCTTAATAATGACCACTTCATATTGTCCATGTACAACATGAACTATTAGGGAAGGCGAGAGAGGAAGAAAGAGAGGAAAGAATGGGGAGGCTTGGAGAGAGGGAGAGAGAGGGAGAGGGAGAGAGAAGAAAAGAACACGAAGATGAAGATGTATGGCCAAAATGTGGCCCTCGAAACATAGAGGGTGAGGGGAGGCCAATGATACTCTTTCCATTTGCTATTTTCACCATCTCTTTCTCCCTCTCCCTCTCTGTCTCTCTTCCCTCTCATCGTGATCATGCTCAAGTTCAATCGAACCGGATTTTTGTTGTATAATTACTTGCAAAATTATGCCTCAGTTAATATTGCACTATTGTTGGCAAGGTGTGGGTGCGCTTGGTTCACTTATTAATATAAGCAACACTCTCTTCGGTTACATTAAGTTCCGAGAGGAAGAGAGGGAGAGAGCAGGAAAGGAAGAGAGGCAAAGAGGGCGAGCTGGCAAGGTCGTTCCAGGATGATTCGCGTGTTCTGTTTCTCCCCCCTCTCCCCTTCGAAGTCTCGCAGAGGATGGGACTTAGAGAGAGAGAGAGGGAGAGAGAGGGAGAGAGAGAGAGAGAGGGAGAGAGAGGGAGAGAGAGAGGGAGAGAGAGATGCTGAAGAGAGTAAGAAATAAATTTGGGCGCATCCAGCTCGGGGAGGAGTAAATCTCAGAAACTTTACAATATCATTCATCATACTATTGCCTGATTCAAAAGGGCCCAGTAATTGCCTCTCGCTCTCCCTCTCTCCCTCTCTTCCCCTCTTCCTTCAGCCGCTCGCTCGCTCTACGTACATCTGTGTCGAAGACCAAGAAATATATATATATAAATATCGGCATATTCGTGCCTGAGCCTCACTTGCGTGTCTAATTCGAAGCTGTTTGAGGGCTTGTTTCAAGTGCTTGGGTGGCTGCACTTGGTCTAGCTACGAACGAGAGGGAAAGAGGGAGAGGGAGCCGAAGGAAGGAAGAGGGAGAGAGAGAGCGAGAGAGTAAGCAGGTATAGCCTTTTATTTCTTGCAGGCTCTTATATACTTACGTAATAGAGTCATACCATTGGCTACCTTGTACATCAGGGGTAGACAGTGAAGTTTAATCGAATTGGCTTTGCGCGATTAAAGCCGCTAAAATCGAACCAGCTGACTTGATGAATCGGCTTTTCAGGATGAGCTTGAGAGAATGAGTGAGAGAGCCACGAGAGCGAGAGACAGGAAAAGAGGGAGAGAGAGCGGGATAGAGAGGAGAGAAAGAGCAAGAGGATGCTTTTTGTTCTTTCTCTCTCCATCTCATTCGAGCATCGGCTTATTGTCAACATGACTCACGATTGCTTCATTAATCAAAGCCATTGCCAAAGGAATGCAAATGCAATTGCAAGAGAGTACTTAATTGTCGGCCTCTCATTTACTTGAAGCCTAATTGGTCTAAGCAAATCCGTGATCTATTGAACTCTATCGGAACTTCACATCGGACCCTGAGCCGGTACTCTCGGCATCTCCCTCTCGCTCTCTCCCTCTCATCTTTAGTCATTAAAGCCTTTGCCATAAATTCCCTTCTCATCTTGGAGCATAGACGATAGAGAGAAGTGAGAGAGAGAGGGAGGGAGAGAGGGCTTCGGTATAATTAAAAGTAGGGAAGAGGAGAGATTCTGTTCGTGGCTCGTATAAATCGCACCAGCAATTAATATTGGACTGTATGATCGAGTTCTCCCTCCCTCATATACATGAAGAGGTTTGGCATACACTTGACCCCTCAGCTTTTTGCCAAAACTATAATATGCAATATTTTTATATATTATATTATGCAATAGACACTGTGCTCTTCACAAGGTTCGGCCGCCGTTTCTAATTTGCACTTGCAAGCAAGGAGAGAAAGAAGGGAAAATTCTATGAACAAGTATAGTATCCGATTATGGGCTGGTTTTCATTGATTCCGCTTCAACAAAGGTAATCTTGAGCGTAGGCCAGACATTCTCTCCCTCTCCCCCTCTCTTAGCCTCTCTCTCTCCCTCTCCCTCTTACAAGAGTCTCGAAGGCATGTTTTCTCAAGCCATGAGACATTGTTTTGCCGCTCTCTCGCCCTCTCTCTCTCCCTCTCTTTCTCTCTCACTACTCTCTCCCCCTCGCTCGCTCTCCCCTTTCCCACAGATTTATGCATCACGTATTGGTTTAATTTTAACTTATAAATTATTAATGGTTTGCATGTTCCTTGAGTACCTATGTTGACAAAAATGCGTTTAGCGTTCTGGATGCCTGAGCTGAGTAAAGTATATTTTACCATTATTATACACATACACATACTCAACTAGTAGTATGACCAGGACCAATGGTACTTGAAGTGTGACCAATTGGGTCACCTCTTCATCTCTCTCCCTCCCCTCCCTCTGGCTCTCATCTCAGTCAGTGTCTTTGATTGCCGAAGGTTGCTTAAACGCTCCCACCATCATCTTAGAGGTCTCATTGGCGGCCACGCCATTAGCCGGGGCACTGGGCCGTAGTAGTGGCCGATCCATCTATGGAAATGAGCATAATTGCCGCTCCAGCCATTAAGTTCCAGTGCCTAACACCTAGCGTGGTCTCTCTCCCCTCTCTCCCTTTCCCCCGCTTATTGTCCCCTTGATGACACTGGGAATGAAAAAGATAGAGGGGGAGAGAGGGGAAGAGAGGGAAAGCGAGGAGAGGGAGAGAGAGACACTTTTTTGATCGGCGAGCAGTTTTCTCAGGACTGCCCTCAAGTTGACTACTCATTATATTGGCTATATAGTGAAGAAGTCACTTTGGAGTGTAATGGCGAAATAATTACCCGGTCGGCCATGATTTCCATCGCCAACTAGCTCTCTCTCTCCCTCTCGCTCTTCCTCTCTCCCTCTCTTCGCAGGATCGGCCTAATCGGGCTGATTTCCGCTCCAACGCTGCCACAGGGGCGTGTGACCGACCTGTACCACTATTATAATATAGCTTTCTATAGCTATCCCCTCAGTACACGCTATCTTGTCCCCTTTTCCCTCGTCCTCTCCTCTTCCTCTGTCCCCTCTCGTCTCTCGCTCTCTCAGTGCCTCTTCTTCTTACTTTATTCGGTGTCCTTGCGCGAAAAACTTGCTCCGGCCACTTATAATAATCGCTCGCTAGTTATTATCATAATACTCTCCCTCTCTCTCCTTCCGCTCTTTCTCTCTCCCTCTCTTTCGGAATTATCACATAAAGTTCAATGAATTGTCTTCTTCGTAAGATGGACCTTTAATCGCTGGGCGGCCCTTAAATATTGTTATATGAATATCTACCTTTGACAGTCACTGCAGAGAGAATTGCCTTCATTTCCTTGAGCCTTTTTGCAGCTCATCACGTCCGAAGTAGAAGTCAACGCTCTTTTCCTTTTTGTCTTTTTCCTTCTCCCCCTCTCTCCCCTCCCCCCCCCTCTTTCGCCGTCTTGTCCGCCCTCTGACCGTGCCTTTTTCCTGCACACACATCCCCTCCCCCTTTTTGAAGCTGCCTTTGTCCGCCATTTATATTTGATTCCGGCTTCACGTGTCACGTGCAAACTCAACTACTGTTTACACTTCATTGGTGAGAACTACTTGACACCTATAGACAATGCATCTCTCGCTCTCTTCCCCCCCCCTCTCCTCTCTTTCGCCGTCTATTCATCTTTCTCATGATGCAGCCAGCTGAGGGGTTGTCTCTAAAGAGCAGCAATCAGAATTGACAGCTTGAAATATTCTATGGGATCGGTAGTAATATATAACGAGAACATCTCAGCATATGTTGCACTTCTACACTCATGTGGGATAGCTTGGAAATTTTTCACCAGGAAAACCATAAATTCTCTCTCTCGCTCTCCCTTGCTCTCGCTCTCTCCCTCTTGCTCTCTTGACCATGTGGGAGGTCGATATAAAGAGGGAGACGATGTGAGAATTTACATGTGGCTTTCCATCGTAAGTATATTCCGTAATAACAATATGAAGATCAATTACTTTCCAGCTTGAGAGAGGTAGAAAAAAGAGGATCGGAGAGAAGAGAGCGCAAGAGAGCCAGTGAGAGAGGGAGAGAGGGAGCGAAGAGCCAAGATGGAAAACTAATTCGATTCATTTTTTATGTGGACAATTTATTCACGAACTTGTACATGTGAATGATCAACGTGAAATGATACATTATTACTTGTACAAATCACAGCGCGATGTATGCTTTTGTGTTGGCGGCAGTGATAGTGCATATCATGGCGAGCCTGGAACCCATGCCAAGACCTTGCTCTCCCTCTCTCCTCTCCCTTCCTCCCTCCCTCACTCTCCCTCTCTCTCTTTCACTTTTTTCTGTTCTCGGTGCTCCTCTTGCTCTCGCTCTTCTTCTCTGCTCTCTCTCCCTCCACCCAAGCACTTCCTATTGATGATGATCACAGAGAGAACAGGCAAAGATGAAATATAATTGATATTAATGCATCTCAAATATGCAAACTTGATGCAATCATTTGACTCTAAGTATTTGCAATGTTGTCTGCATGTGTTTCCAATGCATATTACATCACATGAGCTCTAAACTTTCCCAATTACTTGTTCTGTCTCTCCTCCGCTCTCCCTCTCTCCCTCTCGCCCTCGAGTCTTAAATATCTGCTCTTGGCAGTGATATACATATGATCCAATAGGCGCCCAGATATATGGTAATGCCTGGCCTGCCTGAAGCACTTCACGACCGCCAACATTCAAATTCGGCTTAGGTGGCCTTTCCGATAGCCGTCCATTGTTGGTCGCATTGCGGAGACTTGTTGCTCTCTCCCTCTCCCCTCTCTCCCTCTGTCTCTCTAAATCGTGTTGCCCTTTTGATGCTCCATATTGACCTCATCGATCTTGAATCGAAGTAGCGACACGATGGCAGCTAGTTTTCCTTTAGGAGATCCACTAAATCCATCAAGAGCTTAGAGCGAGCGAGGGAGAGCAGTCTCTCGCTCTCTTCCCCCCCTCTCTCCCTCTGCCCATCTATTCGCTCTCTTCATGTCAGGATCCGGCTTCGCTTTCGTGCCATTTATTCAAATGCTTTCACTGTCTCTTTCATCTCCTCTTTCTTTCACTTTCCACTAACGGATTTCTAATGGCCATGGAAAAGCGAACCATCTATTGACTTGATTGATCCTATTTAGAGAGCGAGGGAAACAGCGCGAGAGGGAGAGGGAGAGAGGGAGAGAGAGAGAGCGATAGAAGTAGTTTCTCAAGTGAAACAAGTCGATTCATTGCTCACATTGCCTGTCAAGGTTGCGGCCGCTTAATTTTGCTTCAGGTTTTGGTTCCTACCTGATCGTTTCCTGCCTACTAGTTAATTAACGTGATTACAGAGAGGAAACGCTTAAGGGCATTTATTGGTCTCTCTCGCTCTCCCTCCCTTCCTCTCCCTTCCTTTCGCCCTTCTATCGTCTCTTTATCTCTGCCCTTTTCACTTTGCACTATCGGGACCCAAATCCGCAGCCATAGTTGTGGTTGTCATGCAACTGCTTACAGCTATTTATGAAAGAAGACATGCTACTACGTCTATCTCTCCCTCTCTCGCTCTTCCTCTCTCCCCTCTTCGTGTAATCAGTTTACTACAAGAGTTTATTGTCGCTCATTTCTTACGAGCAATTGTGATTCACAGATTTTTTCCTCTCGGCTCACACGCTCTCATCTCTCTCTCTCTCTCTCTCCGCTCCTCTCTTTCGCTCTCTCGCTCTCCCCTCTCAATCTCTCTCTCTCGACAGGCCTCATTATTATTCTTTGAGTCGTTACTTGACCAGTTTGTGTCGCCATTATAAAACTTTGATTGTTTTCTCAGGACAACTTTTTTACTTAATGCTCTACGTGAAGGAAGAAGCACCGGAAAGAGTCATAGTTGACTGGTCATTAAAATGGCCGCTCAGATAGCCGTAGGCGACTCTTCTTTCCGTTCCTCTCTCTCTCCTCTCTCCTTTCCGCTCTCTGTCTTCGATGAATGAAACCGTCTCTCCTTCTCGCGTAATGTTGATGGGAATTCTCTTCGGATTGAAATTAAGGTCATTTTGGCATAGTTAGTTATTTATCTCCTTTCATGCATAATTTTCGTCTCTCTCTCTCTCTCCCTCTCTCCCTCTTGCTCTCTGCCTTGATTGCAATAATTGTTCACTCTTTTAACGTGTGTTCAAGTTCCATTTTCGGGACAATACCAACAATTACCTGGCTGTCCGGTCATCAACTTTGGACCAATGTCCTGATTCTCTCTCCCCCCTCTCTTCTCTCCCCTTCCTCCGTATTCCTCTCTCGCACTCCCTCGGTCGCTTTAATTTATAGCGACAATTGTCTTGCTTTCCTGTCGAGAGAGAGAGAGAGAGAGAGAGAGAGAGGAGAGAGATCTCTTTGCCTTTTTGCAAAGGCAAGCTAAGTTTCAATTCACTTGTTGCAGTTGAATGCGGTTACTGAAGGCCGAAGAGCGGATGCATAAAACTGAAAGTGTTCATACATTCGTATCGAGAGGGAGCGAGGGGAGCGAGGGAGAGAGATAACTGCATCAACAGGCCCAGGTAGCTGAAGGGAGAGAGAGAGAGGGGAAGAGGGGGAGAGAGTGTGCCTGTCGACCGCCTCAACCATCCGAAACTGATCATAATTACCGAGTTTGTTAAATTTCGTGCTCGATTCCTTCTCAATAACACAGGTAATAGTCAAATGGTTTTGTCAGTGTCAGGGTGGAGACTTTAATGGAGTGCAAAGCTGCGTAAAGCCGCTTCCATCTCTCTCTCTCCCCCTCTCCCTCTTCTCTCTCTCTCCCTCACTCGCTGCCTCTCGCTCAGTCGCTTTCTCGACGATAGGAAAAGAAGGCTCGAGTCGATTGCGTGTCGAAGCCTATACGCTTCCGATCAAGAGGCCGTGCTAGAGAGAATGGAAGGTATAGAGAGCGAGACAGAGAGGAAGGGAAGGAGATCGAGAGGGAGAGGGAGAGAGAGGGAGAGAGAAAGACATGATTTGCATCACGCTTTAAATGGATGGATGGCCACGCTGACCCTGACCATCACTAGATTAGGGGCTCTTTTCCCGGCTCTCCTCCATTCAATAAGTAAATTGCTTTTCTCGGCCGGCCACAGTTTTGGCCCACTCGGTGATTCGTGATCAACAAGTGAATTCCCTTTTTGATGCATTGCCTTACATCACATCCATCTAAACTTTTCTCTCCCTCTCTTCCTCTCGCTCTCTCTCCCTTCCTCTAGTTCTCTCTGTGTTTCGCAATGTATCTGATTGATCAACCAGTTTCTATTCTCTTTTCTGAACCCTCGAAAACGCGCTCTCTCTCCCTCTCTCCCCCTCTTTCGAGTCCTGTAAACTCTTAAAGCTCAAAGTCAAGTCACAAGTTTGCTGCACTTTCGAGTCTCTCTCTCTCCCTTCCTCTCTCCCTCTCGCTCTTGTCTGAAAGCAAATTGTTGAGGGTAAAACTTCCGAGTCGGCTCAGTTTTGGAAAACTAACCGATTCATATAACACTCGACTCTCATAATCGTCGCTGACTCATGCGCAGAAAAGAGAAACTCCCTCACTTGAAGTTGCTCTGCCTCCGCCTCTTTTTCCCTCTCTCTCTCTCTCCCTCTCTGTCTCCGCGTCTCTCGCTCTCGCGCTCTGACCTCGACAGTCTCAGTTACCACTGAGTGAGTCCAGCGAGAGGGCTGCTTGTGTTTCAAGTGCCGCTTCTTCTCCCTCTCGCTCGTTCAGTTTGCTGTCTCTCGCTCCCTCGCTCTCCCTCTCTCGCTCTCTCTCTCTCCCCCGTTGACTTTGTTAGTTCAAGTTTGACTCTCTCGTGTGTTTTCACTTTGTTCCACCTGTAAATTCATCCGCACATACACACTCACAGCACACCTTCACAAGTTTACCGGTGAGACTTCTTCTTCCTTCGCTCCTCTCCATCCTTTCTCCTCTCCCTCTCTCGCTCTCCTCCCCCCCCTTTCTTCGCCCTTCAACTTCCTCCTCTCCTTCTTTGAATTGGTGCGATGTTGTCAATCTACAAAAAGCGCGCCTATTTGTGTGTAAAACATTTCCGTAAGTAGAGAAAGACTCTCCGAATGCGTCACTTTTTCGGCCAATGATCACCTACAGGAACTTGGCCTCCAGCGCTGAGTGATCAAGTTCATCCTCTCTCCCTCTCGCTCGCCGGGTCGTAACGAGGGGGGGAGAGGGAGAGGGGAGAGAGAGCCACCCATAGAATTTCCCGTGAGCCATGGGACAAGGTGTAGTCGGACCCGAGCTCAGGTATTATTGCCTGACACCTGCCGGCCAACATTACCTTTGCGGGTCATATAGTCTACTTTATCTCTCCCTTCCCCTCTTTTCTCCCTCCTCTCTCTCTCTCTCGCTCGCTCTTTTCCTCTCTGCATAGTTTTTATTGCACCACGAAGAGCAAAGAATACTTTGGCGCATATGCTATATATAAGTATAGTTATTGGAGGATCGTAAATAAGGTTTCAAGTCATTTGCTTCTTTTCTTGTCTGGGTTTCACTGTAGCATTGATTGAACTGGTTGCAAGGAGACAAGAGGGGGAGAGGGAGAGAGGAAGAGAGAGAGAAGAGCGCGTTTCTCTGGACTTTACAGCCTTATTTTGCCGTAGCTCAATAAGCGATATGGGAAAGGAGGGATGGCGAAGAGGGGAAGAGAGGGGAGAAGGGAGAGGAAAAGCCAAAGAAGCATATTATACCTCTGACTGCCAATTTCGATAAAGAGAAACACGAAGCTGTATCAGGTCATAAAACAATTGAAATTACCAAAGTTTAAATGGCGGCCGTTGTCGTTAAAAGCTTCTCAGTCAGTCAAAAGGGAAAAGGGAGGCAAGAGAGGGAAGAGGAGAGAGAGAGAACGGGGGAGAGATTTGATGGGCCGAAAATTTTGCCTTTGCTTACTACTTAGCTGAGTGTATATATGTCCATTAGTTAGTTTGTATAATAAATAATGGGCTGGCTTAACATGGGTAACATTAAGACATGGAGAGCCTATGGCCGTTCATTAGGCGAAACGAGAGGAAGGAGGGGGAGAGGAGAGGAAGAGAGACTGAAAGCTGTATATCGGTAGTCAATTTCAAGAAGTACTAAGGGCTAGATGAGAATTTCCAACGGAAAGAGAGGACACGCATGACTGCTATTTCAGAAATATACATGTATGTATGATGAGCCGACAATTTTCACAATCGCTCTCTCCCCCTCTCCCTCTCTCAGCTGATACTTTTGAGCCGGACTTTTGAGCCGTCGAAGGCCGCCCCTTCCTTTCGCCGTCTTTCTCGCTCCCTCTCCCCCTCTCTCTCTCGCTCTCTCCTACGTGGTCACAGCTTTCAATGGCGCCCAAGCATGTGTGAGGGAAAATTGAAATCAAAAATCTGCTCAGAGAATGTTTTCAAGTGTAGAGAAATTGTGTGAGCTTCATTATTGACGTTGCTTTGCATTAGACCACTCAATGTTTTGTTGAGAGGATGCTTCAAGAGACCCATGATTCGGGAAATTTGTCTCTCTCTCTCTCCCCTCTCTCCCTCCTCTATTGCCTCTCTTCTCAATACTGTATATATTATATGTATGTACGATGTGTATGTGCCTCAATTACACTTTTCATGTGCATTTGCCTATGTTCACGAATTCATTCACATGCGGTTAGTTTGCTGATTTGCTATTTGTGCCATCAATGATGTTAAATTTTATACATATACAATAATCATATAGCTCTATCTCTCTCTTCCTCTCCCTCTCGCTGGCTCTCCCTTCCCTCTCTTGCTCTGCGTGCTCAGCTACCGAAAAGACGGCCATTGAGTGCAGATATAAAAGGCAAAAAAGAGAGAAGAAGAGTCTTCTCTTCAGCTAGTGCACTTCGGAGAAGCAAAATGTTTCGCTTATTGAATAGCAGCTGGAGAGGGGGGAGAGAGAGAGCGATAGAGGGGAGAGCGAGGGAGAGAGAGGGAAACTGCAAGGGTCCTTGAAAGGCCGCCTTGTTAGTCGATCCAATCAGGGAGATTACTACTGTCGTTACTGGCAAAGGAGAAGAACGAGGTGTGCGGCCCGCATCTCTCTTGCTCGCTCTCCTTCACTCTCTCCCTCGCTTTCTCTCTCTCTCTCCCTCGCCTCTCCCTCTCTCGCCTTCTCCTGACTGTCGACAATTTCGTCTCTATATGGCGACAATTAACGGGCTTTCGGACCATTTGGTTTAATCCTAGAAGCGGGTCGCTTCGATGGGCAGCTCGATGGCAAGCGATTCTCGGAGGCGAGCCTTTAACTTTTCCCTCTGTCTCTCGCCCTCTCTCCCTCTCCCCTTTCGCTCTCTCATTCTCAATAATCTCAGAGCAACACTGGCATCATCTAGCTACTGTTCAGTCTTCGCTCATGCATATTCATTAAGTTGAGCTTTAATAGGTCCCCTTAATTACTATTAACAACTTGCAATAAGCTTCCCGGGCTTTCCCTTGTAACTCTTTTCCTTGCAAACTTTTTAATGTCTTGCCTTTGCTTTTAACTGTTTTCGTGTAGTTTAACTTCTCTCTCCCTCTCCCCCTCTCGCTCTTCATCCCTCTCTGTCGGCCTACAGATCATTCGGATGAGTGAACAAAGTACACATTTCGAACTAACTGAAAATTAATAATCTTTTCATCCCTCACAAAGTTCTCCTCTCTCTCCCTCTCTTCGTGGCCAGAGAAAAGAGAATTGAGAGACAATAACGGACTTTGCTTTTTGTTTCTTCTCTCTCCCCCTCTCTCTCTCTCCCTCTCGGCGGGTTGCTTGGCCATTAGTATAGCCTATAGACAATAAAGTAAAAGACATAAAAGAGGACATGAGAGCAAAAAAGCAGCTTTAGATCAGAGCAGGACAAGTCGTTTTGTAATTAGCCATAGACCGAAAGGCTATGTCCTCTCTCGCTCTCCTCTCTCCCTCTCCTATCTTCCTCTCTGATATGTCAACTTGTATCGTGGCGCTGTCAATTGACATACCATGAGAAGAGGACATAGTAGAGAAAGAGCGGGTTTCTATTTCTTCCTTTCTCTCGCCGACTCATCTCTGTCTCCTCTCTCTCTCCCTCTCTTGGCCTCTCTTCCTCTCTCTCCCTCCTTCCCTTCGTCGGCCATTTCCAATGATTAATTTTGTTTACCACTTGTATTCACTCTTGATTTATCCCGTCCTATTCTGAGGATATGATATTTGTCTTTTAAAAAAGCGGATATTGGCCTCTACGAAAGTCATATATAAAGATCAATAGCTATTAAAGAGGAAGAGAGAGAGAGGGAGAGAGAGAGGAGACGAGAGTCGGAGGGAGAAAAGAAGGGAAGGCCATTAATAGGGACACACTGAGCGCGGAATGGAGAGGGAGAGAGGAATCCGAGTCAACGATTTCTTCTTTCTTTCATCTTTTCCAGTATCGTAATAAATTAAAGCCGTCTCTTTTTTGAAAAGAGAATTTGCCAACTGCAATTTATTTGGCAAAATTGACAAAGAGATCCCATCAATAGTTGATAGAGGCTTATTGGAGAGGGGAGAGGGCGAGAGAGGGAGAGAGAGAGAGGGCGAGAGCGCAAAGAGACAACATGATGGACTGGCCATCGCATCCATTTGCAATTGCCTTCATCCTTAAGCCATTAATTGCAGTGTAAGGCCAGTTGTCCTTTTCAAAGTATCTCTCTCTCTCTCTCTCTCTCTTGCCCTCTCTCTCTCCCCTCTTCGCTCTGCTCTTAGATATCTCTAGTTCTTTGCGATCACGTATAACATGTCCACTTGAGCGTTTCTCCCTCTTGACGAGAGAGGGAGAGAGAGACTTTCACATGCATTTATACGATGGTTCATTGTGTACTTGTAACTAAGAGAGAAGAGGAGGAAAGGGAAAGAGACACTGAGAGAGAGAGGAGGAGGAGGGGGAGAGGAGTACAAAGTTCTTGGGTTCATTAATATTTTATGCATGATACTGATGCTCGGGCACGGATATATTGTAGGCCTTGATAATAGTGCAATGGGCGATGGGTGCCCGGAATGGCTTGTTGGTCTGACCCTTCGTAGGAAATGATTGCGTATTAGAAGGAATTTGGCGGGATCGACAGAGGGAAGGGGAGAGAGGGAGCGCGAGAGAGAGAGAGAGGAGAGGAGAGGGGGAGCGAGAGAGCGGAGAGCGAAAAGTGCAGGAGGGGAGAGACGAGTTATTGCGCGGAACAGGAAACGCTAAATGGCTTTGCTCGGCAACTGAAGGACCAACGGACCGACCGATGTGTGTTTTATCGAATGCTTCGTGGTTCGGTTTGACTCGGCACCGGCATCAGGTTCTCTCTCTCTCCCTCTCCCTCTCTTTCCCTCTCCTCCTCTCCCTCTCTATCTATCGCTCTCTATCGTCAAGGCTGCCGTTTGTTAGCATTAGGGTTCCAGAACATTGGTTATCCTCGAGCCGAGATCGGTCGGCGAGTGAGACAAAGAAGTAGAGAAAGCGAAGAGAGAGAGAGGAGAGCGAGAGAGAGAGAGGAGAGAGAGGGAATGAGAACTAAAATCTCGGGGTTGGTTAAGACGGCGAAACCGCCGTTTTTGTGTTGATGAGTTATGTCAAGTATATTCAAACACTCTAGGCTCACAAAGTCTCTTTTATGGCCCATATGTTCCCGGCCAGCCTTCTTGGACGGACTATTGAAAGGCAAAGGCATTATAGACCCTGAACCTGACTATCTCTCTCCCCCTTCTCCCTCTCCCTCTCTCCCTCTCTCTCCCTCTCGTTCACTTTCTGACTCCCTAACTTTCCCACATCAATACTCTAGTCAGGGTAAAGAAAGGGCATCACTCAATCTCTTTGGCAACTTGACCCCAACTTGGTCGCACTGCCTAATGACCCCTTGATTCTGATATATTGACCATCATGGCCGTCTTCCTTTCTTTCCTCCCCCTCTATTTGGCTCTCCCTCGTCTCCTCTCCCTCTCTTTCTCCTTTTCACTCTTGCACTAGCTACTCATACATTAAGCATAATACTTGAATTATTAGCCTCAATTGATAGAAATGAAGTCTCTTTTCTCTTTTCACAAAACAGATCCTCTCGCGCTCCTCTCTCCCTTTCCTCTCCTCTCGCTCTCTTCTCAATTTTCTTGATGATCATTGATCAACATCGTTTCCCCTTAATTTATATAATATTGTTTTCCTCCTAATGTACTCCTTATTCAATTCTATACTGCTCTTTATGTGATTAATGGAAGAAGAACAACCCTTCCTCTTCTCTCTCCCTCGCTCTCCCTCTCGCTCTCCCCAATGTAGATGACTTCCATTGAATCATCCTTTGATATTCACTAAACCATTTTCTCTCTCTCTCTCCTCTCCCTCTCTTCCGGCTCTCTCCTCACAGAAAAGAAAAGTCCGGCACGCCTAGCAATACTCAAGAGTGACAATGTCAGAGGACGACGAACACGATTCGGCCGACTCACCGTCGGCCTCGCCGTCTCCCAGGCAAATTGATTCGGTCGAAACGGAGTCGTCGCACCGATCGAAGGCCAATAACAACAATGACGCCTCTTCCTTGGAATGTGAACTGGCTGCCAAAGAAAGAGAGGTAGGAGTTGGCTATAGAAGCCAAATATATCGGCAAATACTTTATATAGGATGAGTATAGTAGTCAACGGATGCTTCGATGCGAAGAGAGGAGACCCGAGACAAGACAAGATTCCAAATAGAATCCCCTCTCCCCTTGCTCTATCTCTCTCTCCCCCTTCGGTCCCTCCCTCCTTTTCTCGTTCCAAGAAACGCAAAATCTAATCCCCTCTCTCTCTCTGGCGCTCTCTCGTTCGTTCCTCTCGCAACAAGAATTCTGTAATTAGTGATTAGTCTAATTAGGTGTAAATATTTAATATAGACACATTACTGGTTTCCAAGCTAGACTTGCTGATACTTTTAATTAGTTGCCGAACAAAACACACAACTCCACTAATTAAGCCGCTAAATTTGCCTTTTTTCTCTCGCTCCCCTCTCTCTCTCCCTCTCCTCTCACTCTCTGGCTCCTCACTCGTCAACTCATCTACACACAGATTTCTCAGCTTGAAGGAACTCTCAATGAGAAGAATTACGCAATAAAAGAGCTGAAAGAGAAACTGAGTAAGCAGCAAGACTATGAAGACATTAAGCGTGAACTCAGGTATGTTATATAACACAATATATATTTAGAGCACTTGGCAAAATCGTTATATATTTTTGCTCTCGCATGTCGCTGTGTGTACAACTTTGCTCATACTTATCTCTCTTCCCCCTCTCTTCCTCTCTCTCTCCCTATCTCTTCGCTCTGTGCGTTACATTTTATCTGCAGTATGCTGAGAGCTGAAATAGGTCTACTTAAAACATCGGCAAATGGAGATCACAAGCCACTTGAGTTATTTCTAATTGAGAAGACAAAGGCTCTGCAGAGCGAAAATGCAGCATTAAAGGCCGCTAATGTCGAATTGTCAGGTAATCATTGTTATCCTTGCTCATGTCCTATAATGATGGACAATTAGTTTAGGTCATTACTGATTGTCTCTTTCCTCTCTCTCTCCCCTCTCTCGCTCCTCCTTTTGCAACACATCCATTGTCTTCCATCGTCTCCATTCACACACATACACTCACACACATACACCGCAAAACGTGGTCTTATAGGTTCTCTTCCAAGACATTTAATACCCTCATTTTTGCCCCCATTGCAAAATGTCGAAGCATTCACATCCCTTTTAGGCGAAGAGATAGCCAACAAGTATGCCAGTGTGTTCAAGTCGGCCGCCGAGGCCTACTCACACGCCGGCAACCACGTGGTGGGCCTGGCTTCCGGTGTCTCGCCGTCCAGGCCCGCCTCGGCCGACGGCTCAAAGTCAGTCCGGAGCAGCGACGAGTGTCCCAACGAGTGCCCCACACCCACGCCCACGGCCACGCCGACCCCCATGCCCCTGGCCCTGGTGAAGGGCAGCAGCAATACCAGTAGTCGCCCGGTGAACAATGGCCACGACAGTGACCACTCGCCGGCCGCCGCACCGCCGGTCATGGCCAAGCGGACCACTGTGACGGCCATTCCGCCGCCCAGGCTGGGTGACAGTAATAGTGGGCGCTCGCCCACCACTGCCGCCTCCCTGGAGAAACTCCAGGGCTACCTGAGGCGCAATGTGGAAAGATACATGAATGAAACATTGAACACAATGAACATTTCGCGGTGTGTTCGTGAATTGCTTTCCGTACACAACATTGGCCAGCGACTATTTGCCAAGTACGTGCTAGGACTGTCTCAGGGCACCGTCAGTGAGCTCTTGTCAAAGCCCAAGCCTTGGGACAAGTTAACCGAGAAGGGCAGAGACTCGTACCGCAAGATGCACGCTTGGGCCGCTGATGAAAGTTGCATCTACCTGCTTAAGTCACTAGTGCCGCGCAAAGGTAAGCTTGTTTCTCTTTTCTCCCTTTCCTCTCCCTTTTCCTCCTTTAGCGTCTCTCTCCCTCTTCTAGCTTTCTCCCTTCGCTCTCCCTCCCCCTCTCCTTCCGAGCACACATCCTTTGTTTCTTGTTTACACATGACAATCTTGAACCTGACACTTTGTTGTCACCGTAATTGACTTGAGGCTTAATTGTTTGGCTGTTTTGCTCTCTCCCCCTCCTCTCTCCCTTCTCAACCTGCGAAAAACTTCTCGGTTCCAGGCAAGGAAGCAACTGCATTCAAGCAAGACGAAGCCGCCGAAGAGCGCATCCAGGCCATCTTGTCCGAGGCCCAGAAAGCCATGGTGACGCCGGCCAAGCCCAGCATTTCGGTCAATGGGCTCCGTGGCCTGAGTGTGCCGATGCCCGCCGTGGCCCACGTTGACCACTTGAAGCAGGAAAAGGACGACGACAGTGACACCGATGACCGTCGCCGCTCACCGCCGGTCATCAACTTTGGCAAGATGCAACTGGGCAAGGAGGACATTCCGCCCGAAATGGTGGCCCGCATCTACCAGGAAGAGCTGGCCAAGCTGATTGGCCAACAAGTGGAGGAAGGGTACCGCCATTCTCAGGCCATGCCCGGCTTCGACAGATCTCCCGAGGACATTCGACAAGCGCTGGCCATCTACCACCAGGAGCTGTCAAGACTGACCCAGTTGGCCGGCGGCGCGGTGCCCGGCTCGGACGCCTTTGCCCGATTCGCTGCGGCCGGCCTGGCGAATGGGGCCTTTCTGGGGTTGCCCCACATGATGGGTGACCCTGGGCTGCCCCTTGAAGTGCGAATGCGCAGCAGCGGTGACAGCAACAAGTCACCGGCTTCCTCGGTGTCAGCCCGTGACAATGGACAGGTAGAAGATGGACGCAGTCAATCGCATTCCAGTGCCTTTTCCCTTGTTCGGCCAAAGCCGGAGGAAATGGGACTAAGAGGGGCCAGCTCGGCAAAGAATAGATACACTGGCTCCCCACTGACGACCGGTTTCCCTGGGAATAATGGCGTAGAAGGGCAAGGGCAGGCTACCGCAGCTGGGGCAGCTGAGGATCTCAGTGCAGCGGCTTCTCCGTTGCAGAGAATGCAGTCAATCACCAATTCGCTGCTTACGCAATCGGTGACGCCACCGGCCCCTTCTACCCCGCAGAGGCCCGCCAAGGCTGTCCTGCCGCCCATTACGCAACACCAGTTTGATCAGTATAACAATCTCAACACGGAGGAAATTGTGAAGCATGTCAAAGAGCAATTGTCACAGTACTCAATCAGCCAAAGGCTGTTCGGCGAAAGTGTGCTCGGCCTTTCCCAGGGCTCCGTGTCCGACCTACTGGCCAGACCCAAGCCGTGGCACATGTTGACGCAGAAAGGTCGTGAACCGTTCATCCGGATGAAGATGTTCCTGGAGGATGACAATGCCGTGCACAAGCTGGTGGCCAGTCAGTACAAGATTGCCCCGGAGAAGCTCATGAGAACCGGTGGCTTCATTGCCGGCAACTCGGGTCCGCCCATTAATCACTCGCACCACCAGTCGCTCTCTGTGGCCAACCACTTAACTTCGTCGGCCCAGGTCGGCAGCATCTCAAAGGTGAGCCCACTCATGGGCAAGTTCGGCCCCAAGGTGCCCGAGGCCAGCGTCAGCCCGGGCTTCATGGACGGCCACCGGTCAAGCGGCTCCACGCCCGATCCCATGGTCAGTCATCATCATACCTCTTCCGCTCTGTCCGCACTGTCGGCCCAAGTCTTGTCAGGTATGTTTTGTTAACAACTCAATGGCAACAAAGAGACACCGAGAGAGAGGCCTTGATGAGCACCATGAATTAATTGTCTCCCCTCTTCTCTCTCCCTCTCCTCCTCCCTCTCAATTGTTTCTCCGGCCGCAACCAAACATTAGGCGTCAGTAACTTTGGTAATCGAAATAGAATTGGTCAAACCATGAGCTCAGTAAGTCGGTCAGCTGTACCATATGCTCAGCCTTCGGTATACGAGATGGCCGCACTAACAACTGACCTGGATACTCAAGCTATTACCACCAAAATTAAGGAAACATTACTGGCCCATAATATCGGGCAAAAGGTAAATATAACTATCAAACGACGATACATTATATCACGTACAATGGCGACTAAGAGGAAGAGGGAGAGAGAGGAGTGAGAGGGAGAGAGAGAGGGAAGAATGAGTAGTATATGGGTGCGATTCCTGGTGAGCTTCAAATTGAAGTTGAATTGAAGAGAATATTACGTAATTTGTTTCTGTTTTTCTTGCCTCTCCATATACTCAATTTTTTGCTCTTCCTCTCTCTCCCCTCTCTCTCCGCTCCACAAAAACTACAGATATTCGGCGAAGTAGTGCTCGGTCTGTCCCAAGGATCGGTTAGTGAACTACTATCAAAGCCAAAGCCCTGGCATATGCTCAGCATTAAAGGAAGGGAACCATTTATCAGGATGCAAATATGGCTCACTGATCCCAACAATATAGAGAAGTTGCAGGCCCTCAAAAATGAGCGCCGAGAGGCAAACAAGCGCCGAAGGACAAATGGCGACGACATGAAGCTGGAGAGTTCGCTCTACAGTTACACCAACTCTTCCAACGGCTACAGTCCGCTGCCCACGCCCACTCAGGTGGGCTTTGGGGCCAGCGGGGGCTCCTTTGGCGGTGGGCCACCGTCGGCCAAGAAGCCGCGCATCCTCTTCTCTGACGAACAGAAAGAGGCCCTGAGACTGGCCTTTTCCATTGACCCGTACCCCAGTACGGCCACCATCGAGTTCTTGGCCAGTGAACTTGTCCTGTCGGTGAGAACCATCACCAACTGGTTCCACAACCACCGGATGCGCCTCAAGCAAGTGTCCGGCGCAGTGGGCGACGACTCGAGCGGCAACTTTGGCCTGGGCCGCGAGAGTAACTTCGATGCGGCCAACTTTCGAGTTCTGTTGAACCAAAGACTGTCCGACGTTCAGGCTCAAGAGTCCAAGCAAAAGTATTCCAGTTTGTACGGCTCGTCGCCCATCTCGTCCCAGCTGTACGGCAGTACAAACAGCTGTTCGTCACCCGGGTCCTCGTCGTACCAGGACGACGACATGGGCACCCTGGACCTGTCCATGCCCAGTGACCAGCAAAAGGGTGGCCGAAGTATGGTCAACGACTCGGACGGTGTCAGCAATGACATGGACGACGATGACGACGATGACCGGGACGACTCGGCCACCGAGCATGACCTGAGTCGCGGTGCCAAGACCATGGGCAGTAGTCGCCGCAAGCCTCAGGTGACCACTTCCTCTTCTAGGCGGAAGCCGGCCCAGCCAAAGTGGGTCGACCCTGGCCTGGAGTTTTCCGGTGACGAGGAGGACGACGAGGACGACGACGACTTGGATTGAGTCACTCCTCGCTCTCGGCGCGGAGATCTGCATCAGTGGACTTCCTCTCCCTCTCTCCTCTTATTATCCATGTTACTGTCCCCCTCTCCATTTTGTGTGTCTTTCTCTCTCTTTCTCTCTAATTCTCTCTCATGCCTTCCTGTATTCGCTTCATTGAAGTCAACTATCCATTTGCACTTGCATATTGTAGTTGTCGTGTTCAAGAGCAAGTCGGGAGAAGGCTCAAGGACAAGGACAACAACGACGTTCTGATATATGCGATATATAATATACCTATTGCTTGTCGTTTCTTTTTTCTATGCTACTGATACCGGTTCTAAATTTCACGCTCGATACATCAGTTAATTGAGCCCAAGTCGCATGTGTCACATGTTGCCTGCACAATTTAAATTTTCCTCCTTGGACCAAGGCTGTACAGCGTAGTCAGCTGTGAAAAAAAGCAAGGGACCGTTTCAAAAGTGCGATAAGGCATGTAAAGTATATCGATGAATTCACATTTAAGTAAAAGTTAATTTAAATCACTAATTCATTAAAATCCGATTGAATTTTTTCCCTTGTGTTATCTTGAAAAGGCCGGACTCGAGAGATACCTCCTTATCGGTTTCGAAAACCAGTTACAGAACTGTAACCATCAGCATAACCAGTTAATGAACAAATTGTGGACAACACGCGGAAGCTAGCTTTCAGATATTTTTATTTCATAGGTTGTAAACATTACTTGAGAGAAACACTGGATAGTTTTTCGGAGACGCCCGAGGCTTCCTGTTGCTCAAATTTCGGATAGACGGCAGTAACTTCGCTCCATGTCTGCTTGCCCTTGGCTAAATCACTTATGATTAAGGCCAGTTCATCAATCTGAATAAAAAGATAAAATCGTTAGTTCAAAGAGGGCAATTAAAACAGCGTGAATCCTACCGGAGCCCGAATTTGTTCCATCGAGTCTCGCTCGCGAAGAGTTGCCGATGGTGGTTGCTTGGAAACCGTATCAAAGTCAATTGTGATTCCGAATGGTATAGCAATTTCGTCAGTCCGAGCGTAACGACGTCCAATTGATCCGCTACTGTCATCAACTTTGTGCGAAACGTCGTGTTTGGTTAAATTTTGCGAAAGCAGTTTCACAAAGGGCGTAAATTCAGCTTTGGCGCTCAGCGGGAGAATCGAACACTTGATGGGCGCTATGAGAGGAGGGAGAGCCAGGTAATTACGTTGCTCGTCACCTTCGCGACATCGAAAGTTGTGCTCCCAAATTGCGTACATGACTCTTCCGATGCCGAAAGAAGGCTCGATAACACTGGGAACGATTTCCTTGACATGCACAGTTCTGACACCTTCGTTTACAGTAAACATTTCTTTGGTAATGGGCAAAACTTTGTCGTTCACAGTCAATTCATAGTTTCCGCTATTTGTAGCGTTAATTAGCTGATCAAGCTGTTCGCCTTCCAACTTGCTCAGAGCGGTGGCAACTGAACTCGCCTCTTTTTTAAACAGTTTTCCTAGAACTTGCTTAAGTGGAACACATTCTCGGTAGCTTTCCTGGATAGGTTCGTCGAGTTTCTTTTCAGCGGAAAGACGAATACCAGTCGCCTTCGTGTGTTGAGTTAAATCATAGCATGAACGGTCAGCACAGCCAACACATTCTATCCAACCATAGGAAGTCAGACACTCGGCGTCCCAGCAATCGCAAGCGTAGTGAGCCATCTCGTTGCCCATATGTTGTCGGAATCGCAATCGTTTCGGATCAACGCCGACTCTGATGAGGAACAGGTGAATCCTGGCTATGAAGTAACCGAGAGTTTCGTTGTTAATTAAGCCGGCTTTCACAGCGTCGCCAACTGTGCGCTGCTCACAAGACTTGCCGTCCATTTGATTACACGCACTGTACAGGTTGAGTTTCAAGTTTTCAATGTCCGAAAATTTCGGGTGGCTTTTCGCCGTAGGGTCTAAAAAGAATTCAATTTCTGCCATGGTAAATTCTCGGACTCGAATCAAACCAGACCGCGGGGAAATTTCGTTTCGGAAGGCATTTCCAATTTGTGCCGCGCCGAACGGAAGTTTTCCTTGGTTGAAGTCCAACAACCTTTTGAAGTTGACGAAAATTCCTTGAGCTGTTTCGGGTCGCAGGAAACCTTTAACACCACTACCAGGTCCGATTTGCGTGCTGAACATTAGATTGAAATCAACTGGTTCGCTGAGTTCATTGTTGGTTAATGGTGATTTAATATTATATTTCTTCAGAATATTTCCCATTTCTTGTTTTGAAAAGCCATCAAGCCTGATGATGATTTCTTCGTACTCTTTGTACAGCTCTGGCTGTAGCTTTTTGTCGGTTAATAGCTTCTCCATATGCGCTTTAATCAGATGATCCAATCGAAAGCATTCGCCGTTTCCAGTATCTTTGACCATCACATCGGCAAATCTTTCCACATGACCGGAAGCTTTGAGCACAGGCTCCGGAGTAAGAATGGTGCAATCTACTTCCAGTAGTTGCTCTTCCAAAACAAAGTGATTTCTCCAGGTACTCAAAATATTCGTTTTCATTGCGCAACCCATGGGACCGAAATCATATTGACCGGTGATACCACCATAGATGGAAAAGGACTGATCATAAAAGAATCTTCGCTTCAGCAAATCTTCCATTTTAGTACGCTCGAAAGATAAATCTTTGGGTGCAAGTTCAAGCTCTTTATCCTCCAGGACCTTTTTCCTCGCCTTCAGCTCATTGACAGCCTTCTTAACATCGAACTCAGGGGCTCCAGCTTCCTTCAAAGAGCGAACAATATCACCTAAATTTAAACATGTCATCCGCTGCCGTAAAAAGTTAAGTTGATTACCTTGCTCTTTAACAGCTTTCCGCAGTGGCTCCAGGGCTAGAGCGGCTTGATCACCATCATGGGCCATCTTTTTCACGTAATTCGACCTTGCTAGGACCAACTTTTTACTACTCCACTCAGCTGGACGTTGTTTGGCGAAGAACGAGTTGGAGTGATGTAGACACCTTTTCAAGTTGGCAGTGCTTTCTAGACTATGCAAAATTTTCACCAGCCTTTGAAAAACCATATACACGCGTACAGGAATCAAGCGTAACGCCTCCGCAGGGTAAATGACAGCACAGATTCTAATTAAAATACAGTTATACAATATTTAGATTCTGAGTGACTAACTGTTTTTGATAAGAAGGACTTTAATTTTCACAAAAATAAACCGGCATTGAAAATAAAATCCTCGGTTCATCAGGTAACCGAGTACTCGGTTCCCATCAACAAGCTTCCGCTTCCCGGTTCCGACGCCATTTTTCTATTCCTGATCTCAGCTTGGCTTTGGTGTGCATTCGGTTTAAGCGCGTTTTGTCGTCATTGTCTTGTATACGCTCACTCTGAACTCCGTTTAGTAAATCACTTTCACTTAGCTAATCATGGCTGACAATGACCAGGAACTCCTTGACTATGACGAAGAGGAAGAGCAGACCGCGCCGATCGCTGACAATAATGCCCCAGCCGCTGCTGAGACCAAAAAAGGCGGTTATGTTTCCATCCATAGCTCTGGCTTTCGCGATTTCCTACTTAAACCAGAGCTGTTGAGAGCCATCATTGACTGTGGTTTCGAACATCCTAGGTAATATTGAATGGAATGATGTCATTGACACGAACTAATCCAGATGTTAATTACAGTGAAGTTCAGCATGAGTGTATCCCTCAAGCTATCCTCGGCATGGACATTCTGTGCCAAGCTAAGTCAGGTATGGGTAAAACGGCTGTATTCGTCTTGGCAACGCTACAGCAAGTCGATCCAGTCGAAGGCCAGGTAAGAGATCGAAGTTGATGAGATGTTGAATAATTGAATCTAATGTACACAATAGTGCTCTGTATTGGTAATGTGCCATACTCGAGAGCTGGCTTTCCAAATCAGCAAGGAATACGAACGATTCTCGAAGTACATGCCAACCACGAAGGTGGCTGTTTTCTTCGGTGGAATGTCTATCCAGAACGATGAGAAGGTTCTGAAGAACAGCCACCCTCACGTCGTTGTTGGTACCCCTGGTCGTATTTTGGCTCTTGTACGAGGCAAGAAGCTTTCGCTGAAGCACTTGAAACATTTCATTCTGGATGAGTGCGACAGAATGTTAGATCAATTAGGTAAATGCTTCTGTCATGTTTTGCTCTTTGCATCATCATGTTCATGGCTTTGTTTCAGATATGCGTCGAGATGTCCAAGAAATCTTTAAACTTACACCACACGAGAAACAAGTTATGATGTTCAGCGCTACTCTTTCAAAGGATGTTCGTCCAGTTTGCAAGAAATTCATGCAAGATGTAAGCACCAGTTCTCGTCACCACCGTAAATCTTGCCAAGTCCCTGCCATGTGTCAAAGTCCTATCTGTTATTCACCATTCGCACAAAGAATAGTTCTTTCACCGATTGCAACTTGAAGAAAATGTTGAAGAAGCACATGCTAAAATGGAAGTCAACTCCTTAGTCACCGGTTCTAGCTTTTCACTTTGAGATTCATGTTATAAGAAGCCAACTGTTTCATTCTAAGAAGCCATCAAAAGGGTTGATGTTAGGTTCCTTTAGCTCGCTAGACGTCCGGTCACTGAATTTTTTTGCGATCAGAAGCTGATGATCATTCAAACTCTAAAAATTTAACATCGGGCTACTCACGATCTGAATAAGACTGGCAAAAATGACTGACTGACAAGTGTTCGATTGGTGGTGACCGGAAGAACGTTCACGTAGATATTCCCTATGCGTTTACTAACTTTGTTCGTTATCTAGCCTATGGAAGTATATGTCGACGATGAAGCCAAGCTAACTCTTCATGGTCTGCAACAATATTATTGTAAATTGAAAGACACCGAAAAGAACCGAAAACTGTTCGAGCTATTGGATGTTCTGGAATTCAATCAGGTAAGCTAGATTTGTCCTTTCATAGAATTTCGTTCATAACTGATCACAATTTATTCAAGGTTGTCATCTTTGTGAAGAGTGTTCAACGTTGCATCGCTTTGGCTCAGCTTCTGGTGGATCAAAATTTCCCTGCTATCGCTATTCATCGGGCCATGACTCAAGAAGAACGGTATGTTCAGTTGTTCAAGTGGAGGTTGTCATAAATATCGAAATATCAGTCTTTCGCGTTATCAACAGTTCAAGGACTTCCAGAAGCGCATACTTGTTGCTACCAATCTCTTCGGCCGTGGAATGGATATTGAGCGTGTGAACATCGTTTTCAACTACGACATCGCTGAAGACAGCGACACCTATTTGCATCGTGTGGCCCGTGCTGGTCGTTTCGGAACCAAAGGTTTGGCCGTTACCTTCGTCAGCGACGAGTCTGACGCTCAAGTTCTGAATGAGGTTCAGGAACGTTTCGACGTCAGCATCCCTGAACTCCCTGAAGAAATTGACATCTCCAGCTACAGTAAGTTTGACTTGTTAGATGGACATGATGAACTGATATATTTTATCATAGTTGAAGGACGCTAAATACTAAACCACTATCGTTTTACTCATCGTATTTCTCGACCTAAAGATATTTTGAACTTTGATTATGCTTTTAGTTCCGAAATAAAAACATAGGAAACATAACCTTGTTATGCTCAAGTGTTTATCCTACTTATTATTGTGAAAAATTTTTGTAGCAGTGACGTTACATAGACCAACGCTGAGAAGCTGTTGAGGCTAGACGATAAAATGACACACGCGGAGTTAGCTCTAAAACTTAGTCAATCTAGTTCAGTTAATTCCAGTTGATCATCAAAAAGCCGCATTGCAAAAATGACCACCTATACGGACAAAGGAGAGCGCCCCGAGCGCGGCCGTTTTGTCAACTTTGACCACGTAACTTTCTGGGTAGGAAATGCCAAGCAAGCTGCTTCGTTCTATTGTGTCCACATGGGATTTGAACCTTTGGCCTACAAAGGTCTGGAGACCGGATGTCGAGATGTTGTCTACCATGCCGTTCGACAGGATCGCATCAGGTTTGTCTTTGCTTCACCACTGAACCCGGGCAATCAGGCCATGGGACAACATATGACCACCCACGGTGACGGTGTCAAGGACATTGCCTTCGAAGTGGAAGACCTGGACGGCATTGTGGAAGCTGCCAGTAAACGGGGCGCAAGTGTGGTGCGAGACATTTGGGAAGAGAGTGACGAAGGAGGAACCGTTCGCTTTGCTACCTTGAAAACTTTCGGTGACACGACGCACACTCTGGTCGAGCGGTCAAGTTACTCGGGCCTCTTCCTGCCTGGCTTCAAGAGGCCACTGGCCGACATCAAGCTACTGGCCTCACTGCCGCCAGGCGGCTTGCACTTCCTTGACCACTGTGTGGGCAACCAGCCCGACGACATGATGGAACCGGTCACCAAGTGGTATGAGCGCATGTTGGCCTTCCATCGGTTCTGGTCCGTAGACGATACGCAGATCACTACCGAATATTCGTCCCTTCGGTCAATTGTGGTGGCCAACTATGAGGAGACCATCAAGATGCCCGTGAACGAGCCGGCCACGGGACTTCGCAAGTCACAGATTCAAGAGTATGTCGACTATTACGGTGGTGCAGGCATTCAGCATATCGCTCTCCACACTGATGACATCATCTCTGGTGAGTTGATAAGTGGAACGAATTAGGTGACTAACGGTGAAATTTCTTTCAGCCATCAGCAACCTGAAGGCACGCGGAATGGAATTCTTGTCTGTGCCTGACAGTTATTATGTCCAGCTGAAGGACAAGCTCAAGTCGTCTAAGGTCCAGATCGTGGAGGACATGGAAGTGCTTCGCAAGCTGAAAATTCTGATTGATTACGACGATGAGGGCTACTTGCTGCAAATTTTCACCAAGCCTGTCCAAGACAGGCCCACTTTGTTCCTTGAAGTCATCCAGCGAAGAAACCACAATGGCTTCGGAGCTGGAAACTTCAAGGCGCTCTTCGAAGCGATTGAAGCTGAACAAGAACTACGAGGGAATTTGTAGGGATTATGAAACCCAACCCAACTCATTGAGGTGTTCAAAGATGGTTTATTATATAGAAAAGTATATGTGACTGATAATAATATATATTTACCTGTTCTTAAGTCTGGTGTATTTAGCTCTAATACTAGAGGGAAGCTTCCATCTAAGTGAGTCGCTATCAATCGATAGATTGCAAAACATAGCGGACAGTGTACACGAATGCTCCAAAACCGATTATGACAATAAGGTTTCCTAGTGCACTGCCCAAAGCTCCGTTGTCCCGATTACCCGCATGCTGAATTCCGGATCGAATTTGCTGGCTAAGTTCAGTTACTCGACCAGTGACACTATTTAACGCATCTGGCTGTTGACTACGGAGACGCCGTGACTTGACTTCCTCAACAAGGTCAGGAAACAGTTCGACAAAGATTGAATTCTTCATGTTATATTCCCAGCTTTGTTTTGCGAATACTTTCTTTTCATAATCGGAGGTTTCGATAGAACCCATGGTAGGTTTGGTTTCCACCATGAAACTGAGTAGACCAGTTAGTATAGTAGACACTGACCAGGCAGGATTCCATGTGTCGGGATGGTAATCACTGATACTCAAACACAGCCTAGTGTTACATTTGAATCTACCGCTAGGTGTCAACATGTATATTGCTGGAGGCTTGAAAGGAAACTCCGACGGAAAGGTCAACTTGCCATGATAGATTCCACCTTCGTAGGGTGTGCCCTCCGGTCCACGCACAATGTAATGCCATTCAAGTATGTTCGACGGCAAAGGATGAGCAACAATATACGGAACTGGATCCTGATGCAACCTCATATAATCTTGCTTCAGTCTCTGGGTTGCTGTGGTTCCCTTCCTATTGGTACTGGCCATGGCAGTTCTTCCCCGCAGATTGGCGGCCATTTTTCTGAATTCTAATTAAATAAAGTCGCTTGGACACTATGTCAAACTAAAAGCGAATACCTGGAAACGGAATGAAGCAGTTGTAATCGTGGGCCTAATTAGCACATAGGTGATGGCATCGCAATTTGTTTTGCAAGTTGCAACATAAAATACAGAAGCTTCTCTTCGGGGAGCGTTTCGTTATGACTAAAACCTATTACAACCGATCGAACTTTGAAAACGGCCCCTCATCTAACAGCGGTTTTTGGTCGACAAGTTGCGTTCACGAAAGTTGTTTTGTTAGTGGTTCGCTTAATCATGATTAGCCCATATGGAAATAGTCCGACAACTATGCCTGCCATGAGTCCTGGTTTGAGCGTGAGTAGTATCCGCTGTAATGTTCTCTACTAAGTTCTGCTTAAATAGCTTTCAGCACGTCTAAGTACGGCTATTCGAAGACCATTCTCTCAACAGAAATGTATTGAGTTGACTCAATTAATTCGAGAAGGAATCAGTTGTCGATCCAAAGTAAGTCGCATGAATTTATGAATGAAGATGTAACAACTAAAGATTCACAAAGGATTTGCAATCTATATTCGGCCCCTTGCTTGAGAATATATTCGGTATAAGTCAAAATGCTTACGATTGTGGTGACTGGAACCTGAAAACGATAAATCGCTTACAAAATCCGACTGAATATGAACTGCTAATGGTGTTCCTCAGACCGGATGGTATTCTGTTCGAATTGATCAGGCACCTAACTTGCGAGTCTTCATTTGTTTGTGATCTGCCAGTGGCCTTCCTTCCGCTTCCGACTCAAAGAATGTTTGAAGATGGAATAACACCGGCATTTTATGCCAACAAGATTGATATGATGCGCCAGAACAATGTTTGTTTAACTCCTTTGGAGTTCTACTTGTTTCTGTTCTTCTATTATATACAATCAACGACCAGAACTAACATGCGGCCTCTAACTGATCAGAATCCGTCGAATCTGGCATACGTTTCTATACTCGAGAGTTATATGAAATACTTTTTACCGTTGGATCACGATCAAAACGGAAATAAGGGCAGTATAGTCCAAGATGCTTCTCTCCATAAAATATGGTCCACGTTATCGTCCACCACATCAAATATTCTTCATGGTAACATGAGCAGTGCTCACAATCACAGCGGCTCGACATCAACTCCCAAGTCGAGCCTCTTGAATGCGAAATTTCTTAGTGCGGCTAGTACACCGCAAAACAATTTCTCAAGTCTGGGTGTTGATATCCTTGGCTCTGAAGTTGGTAAAGCTGAAATATTTCTGAATACGTTCACCGAAATGCTACTGAACGTCAATATTCCTCCGCAGTTAGTAGGAAAAAAGAAGCAAAGTCCGATGATGGAAACAACAGCTCTACCCAACGTAGACCATGTTCGCGGTGTCAGAATTTTCGTCAAGCATGTGCACTTTTTCGCTAATACAGCGCTCTTTAATGAGAGCTCGGTCAACCCTCAGATTCATGTGTCAAATACTACTATGAATGAGCTGAAGCAAAATATTTGGACTTCGCGATATCAAGTGCAAAGTAAACTATACGGATTCTTGAAACTATGTTTCGAAACCTGGCCGTCCGATGCGTCACTGCGTATGCCGCTGGAAACTTGGCTCAGTTATATCCAACCCTGGAGATATGTGTCATCTAAGGACATGGCTGCTCAAGATGATGATGCTCCAAGTGACCAGTTTATTGACCCGAAATGGAAGCCTTTCATTGTTGAAAACTTGTTGTTCTACAGTGTTCTGTTCAGACAGGTTCTAGTGAGACTAAAAAGACTTGATCTCTTTCCATCGAAGAATTCGCTGATGTTGCACCGAGTAGTCAAGGTATTTTCTCAAAATAACGTGAAGCGACTCGTACTGGAAGCGGAAAAGAATGCCTTGAATTCCATCCACTCACGGACTCCTCTTTTCAGTCCTCCAAAGAGTAGGTCGAGCACGGCTCTGTCACCGACTTTGGGAATATCGAGTCATTTGCTCGAATACGAAGAGGGAAACTTTGTCTATACCTCGCTCTTCTCTGAGGATATGCAAGCTTTGGCCAAAGAAATCGTTCAGACGCTGAAAATGACCGAATCCGAACTTTCTTCACTAGTCCAGCAAGCATCTAACTCACAGCAGGTCCCTAAAAAGAACCAATCTTTCTTGAATTCTGTGAAAGTTTTCTTTGTCGGCGAAAATGAACCCGAAGTTGACGATCAAGTAAATGTCTCAGAATACAAAAAATCGGAAAATTTCATTCAGCAGAGCATCAGCAAGCTGCAGACTCTGTTCGAATTCTCACTGCAAAACTTTGACGATACACTTGCCGACACCACCGACTACTCGGGATTTAGAAATCGTCACCAGCTCACGCCAACAAAACTTCCTCGAGCCGAGACGACTCCTCCAGATTTCCGGACTCCAAGTCGACTAACAGAACGAGGTAGACAGCAAGTGATGTCACGACTCGGGAAGGCAGATGTCCATTTCGAAGGGAATCCCGATCTTCAGCCAACTAGAACATACGAAGTTGGTTCTGTCCTACCCTTCCTTCAGTGGATATCAGACATGCTAAACTTGAAGTACGGGCCAGCCATTCAAAAACTGTACGACCAACGATCCATTAAAGGCTCACTGGTGAGAGCGTTGGTGGCACCTCCAGTTTCATTCACGCAAGTTGTCAAGCGCGGCCCAGCTCGACTCCCGGAGAGAATTCAACATCACTCACCGCCTCGTATTCATCTCAGATTCTTGGGCAATCAGCTTGTCTTAGCTGCTAGCATTGGCTTACTTTCTTATTGCTTTCTCTTTGGATTTAAGACGCCGACGCTTCTCATTACTTTAAGCGTTTTATTTATGCTTTTTCTCACTAAACGAGTTGTTTCTGAAAAAATGGCCAATTAATCGTTATATTCTCAGAACATGTGATGACAAAATAAATTGACATGGAATCTTAAAGTTGAATCATAATATGTACACAGAGTGCTCATGATTTTCCGTTGGAATTCTGTGAACCGAGCTTTCTTCTCACAACATTCGGCACAAATGGAACTGAGATGCGTTGACGTCTAAAAAGCAATCCAGAACAGAAATAAATTAGCAAACGCATCGGGAAACCTTGGCTAGAACTTACCCTCCAGCATCTAAGCGTCCCGATCCTAGAATTCTGGCTTGATTCTGTGGCTCTTGTCTAGCAGTTCTTTTAGAAGCTGCTTTCTGGGGATCACTGATGGCCACTTCAATGTTCTTTCCCCTGACCATAGTTGCGTCAGCTTGCAAGGCGCTAGTTGCATCATCGGCATTTGTGAACTCGATGAAGGCACAACCTTTAGAATGTCCGTTTCTGTACTTCACGATTCGAATGTCTTTTATTTTGCCAAACTTGGTGAAAATGGTGCCCAGCATCTCTTCGTCAACATCGGGACTCAAGTTCTTGACGAACAGTTTGTTTTTCTCCTCGGACGTACTGTACTGAAACTCTTTCTTCTTATCAACTTCCGTTACGAAAGCTGGTCTCCCGTCGATCGGCGTTCTGTCGTTTTTCAGCGCCGTTCTTGCTCCTTCGATGTTAGTATACTCAATGTAACAAAAGCCTTTGAAAAGACCTTTATAGTTGCGAACAACTCGCACTTCTTTAATTTCACCAAATTTGGCGAAAGTTTGTTTTATCTTGTCATCGGAAATACTGAAGTCTAGATTGCTGACGAATACGGTGTGAAGTGCTTTCGCAGAGTCAGTTCCCATGTCTTTGGGTTTTAAATAGCTTAAATCGTCAGTGCCATAGTCACTCTCGTCAGTTTTCAATTTCTTTGCCGGAGCATCGCCAGGGATTTTGAAAGCGAACTCTGCTTTCCCGCCTTTCAACTGATCCACCGACTTGTCTGCTTTTCGTTTTCGCTGATTTTCGGGCACTTCTTTCCTCTTCATACTTGATTTAGCATCAATGGCTTTGGCGGCCTTCACAGCATTTTGTTCTCGTTTCTTGGCTAGTTTGCTCATCGCAGCGTCAACCTTCTCTTTGGCGTGAAGATACGTTTCTAGAGTGCCTTCTTCGCGTTCTTTTTTCAGTAGCATATTTCCGAGAGTTTCTGGCCAATCGCAGTTGGAGTTCATGCCACGTAACAAGATGGCCTTCGCATGCTCATTGTCACCATGTTCTAATTCAAGAAGGTAACAGTCGACCCATGATTGTGACAATGAATAGACTGAATGCTGTATGAGAAGCGAGTTCCAAATTTTGCGTGCGTTTTCAATATTGTTACAAAACTTGGCTTCAATTTTAGCAAGGTACTGCAGCACTGTGGAACAAGTGTCCCCTCCGATTGAGATCAAATGGTCGGAAGAAGCGTTGAATGTCTTCCTTAGTGATTCAACCGCTTTTTCATCCGTAAAATCGGTCTTTCGACGAACACAATCGAGATACTGATTCCAGACAGCTAAGAAATCATCTGGAGAAGGCAAACCAGCCACGAGAGCTCTTTCCAATACGGCCATCACGTCTTCCTTAGTTCCGTCGAAGTTTTCGACGGCAATCATATACAGAACCCAAATCGAAGAAGACCAAGGACAGTTTCTTGCGGCTCTATCGCAAACAGGTTTGATGATGTAATCGATCTTGAGCTTCTTAGATAAAAAGCTGATATACTTTACCCAGAGCGGTGCATCAAGGCAGTTATCGACAATGGCTCGCTCGTAAATGCACTGGATAAAAGCAGGGTTTGTATTTGCTTCAGCAAAGTCAAGGTAGTCTAGATACTCTTGAAGACGCGCGTCAGAGTCCAGTAGAGCGTCTTCGAAGGGTTTATATTTCTCCAATGTCTTCTTTGACTTTTCATAAATCAGATTCATACTTTCATCGGTCAAGTCACTGCAGAGCGGCTGAACTTCGGCAAACCATTCCTTAAATTCGTCATAAGTCTCATCGATATTTTGCAATGGCACAGAAAGCTGCCTCTTGTACAGTTCAAAAACCTTTTTCATTTGAGCGAACTTTTCTTCGTCTGTCGGCATCGCAATGATTAAGGCCTTCTCGAAATCTAGATAAGTGTCCCATAATAGTGACCCTTTAGCGACGTGGAGACCACCATCAGTCAGTGCTCTTTCGAATACACTACGAGTTTCCGCTTGACCTGAAGGTGATTCTATGAAACCCATCATGAAAGATATGTAATCCAGCCAAACATCAACTGAAACATAGTCCTTAGTAGCTCTTTCGTACAGATTCTTAACGAGATCTTTTTCCTCTTCAGTAAAGCAAACTTGAAGCTCGTCTCCAGCCCATTCGAGCCAGAGAGATGGTGTCAAAGGGAACTTCTTATTCATATCTTCTCTTGCAGCCCGAGCGTCGGCGAGTTCGCCCATTTCTCGCAATAAACTTATAAGTTTGACATGGGAATCATAGTCGAACGGATTTGTACATAACGTATCTCGGAGCTCGGCTACTTTCTTTTTACTTTCCTCATCTTCAATGTCATCACCGCTTGAACTGTCATCATCCTCACCAACATCGCCATTAGGGTTGTCTTCGACAATTATATTGTCCTCTGATTCACTGTTGTCGCTCATCTTCTCCTCAAAGAAGCAGACTTGACAGGATTTACCGGCGAAACGTTATGTTTACGGCCAGTTCAAATAAACTGAACCGAGATGGCGCTGCTGGCGAGAATATTGTTCGACAAATACTTTTATTTTTTCGCAAATATCTTTTTAAACTTGCTATCTTCAACTGTCTGGTCAGCTTGATTCACTGTGCGTGATATTGTTTTTTCACCAGTCGGCGAAAAAGCCTTAGTACTCTGTTCTTCCTTTGACAATGACAACTCGCCACTGGTGTCTACATGCTTGTCCAAGTCGGCTACAGTGTCCTCCTTATGACTTGTGTACCGTCGATAGACTTTGGTTTCTCCTAAGTGATAGAATTCAAGTGACAATTGTCTTAATACATGTCCATGCTTACCATTTCTGTAGTACAAAAAGCTAGCAGCACCCAGGGCAGCAATCAAGATGGCGCCCATGACGATAAATAGCTTTTTCGCTAGTGTCGACCTATTTGTTAGGCTTCGGTTCACAGTTGTTGAGGTTGTACTTAGTGGCGGTCTTCTAGTTCTAACTGATTCAGAATTGTCCGTTGAGTTTGGCTTAAATTTCATCCGGTAGTCGTGAAATTCGTTGAAGGTTCTAATGTCCAAATATTTGTCGGCTTGAATGTCAGTGTAAAACTTATCACTGCATTTGAATAGGTCACCTTGAATTAGAAAGGGACCTGAAATATACTTTCTGGTGATCCTGTCAACTTTATAATAGTAGTTGCCGTGAAATACCAGCAATTCATTCCGATAAGAAAACATGGCGTCGATGTCTGTCGTGAAGTCAGTCAAGAAATTGCCGCTTACCTCTCGACCAACACCTACGCTTTTTTGGCCATTGAACTCTGTTTCAATGTACAGATTCTTATCAATCACCAAGTAAAGTTTCTTCTCAATGTAAACAGCTGCCTCCACTAGTCTCTGATTTACCAAAGGTATGATATTGTTCAGGTAGACCGTATTGCCATTGATGCCCACATGAATGACATATTGCTCTATGAAAAAAGGTTTGCCTTTGTAATTGAAAGCCGCCTCAATGGAGTGCACCACGGACACCAAGTTGGACATTGGCTGAGGTTTAGGCGTCTCCACGTTCTGTCCCAGAGAAGGAAACTTCCAATAATGGTCGCTCCGGATGAGCAGGACACTGTCACCCTGTCGAGCTGCAGCTGTTAGTTGGCCATCGAAGCAAATCTGTGGGGCACAGCCTGCCCACTCGTTGGCCAGAGAAAAGTCATAGCTGTCCAGCCCTCTTGACCCTTCCATGTAGAAGAAGCCTCTGAAGCCTTTGGGATAGCTTTGAATCGTCACAAAGTGATCGTAGAACACGAGAAAAGAATTGTTTGCTTGATTTTCTCCCAGTAGATGGAGTGACGTTGGTGCAAATGGCGTCTGAGTGGCCGAAGTTTTCTCCATTGAAACATGTCCGTTTGATCCGTAATAAGCTTGGACATACACTACTTTGGAGCTGTTATATTGCGCAACTACTATAGTGATATCTTGAGAAGGCATTTTCGTGCTGGCGGAAATGAAATCAGCTTCACCCAGAGCCAGTTCCGGAAACATGTCCGCGACCAGCTGTTGTTTCTTAACTTTATACTTTTCGTCCAAGTGAATGGCAATGTCATGGAAAGCTTCATCTTTGATGAATACTATTGTGCCATTTTCAGAGTCCATGGCGGCAGAGATGTCATATCCTTTCAATATGTCCCGCTTAGGCGTGCCCATAGTGGCGGAGGGCAGATTTCCCAGGAGCTGCTTTGTCACCAGCCTGTCGTCAGAGTCGCCATTTGTAAAGGCAACAATTACGTTTTGAGGTGACAAAACGTCATTGGGTGCACATATTTGTTTCGCAAGTACTGTATTTAGGTTGATTATAAAAAAGAAAAACGCCATGCGGTTAATGACTGACATTGTTGACTGATTGTAATGGCGGCCCGAATGATTCTATCTGACCCTATGAGGCGCGAGCGCAACTCTTTCATCTATGTATGTGGTAAATAAAAGTTTTATGGTGAAAGCAGATTAATCGAAATGAGCAGAAATGGTACTACAAGAAGACAACGGTGCCACAAGCAATCTTCGGACCGCTGTTTCCGGTTTTTGCTGATTCGCGATTTCCGCTGCGAGTGCCCAAGTCGTCCGCTTTCAAGTGAACCACCAAACTTCTCCCAACAACTGAATTAAGATCACCAGGAAGCACGGTCAGCTTGTTGTCGGTAATCCCAATCCGAGCCAGTCCGGAAGTGTCGGCATTGATGTTTCCAAGGTCCCCAAGATGGCGGACATGACCCCGTTGACCCCCGTGGTTCTGGTGGTAGGGGTTAAAATGACTCCCAGCCCCTTGACAGTGACCATCGGCAACTGGATTAGTGTGAAAGTGCATTCCAAACTTTCCGGATCGCGGAAGTCCTTCAACTTTTCCTGTCAGCACTAGAGCGCCACTTTTCTGGAAAGCGGGAATATTGCAATGGAAGATTAGTTTTCACAGAACTGATTAAGGTCAACTCACTAGTTGGTGAAGTGTGATTGTTCCGCGAACTTTAGATTGTCCTGATTGCGGATCGCCAACAATGTAGACCACGGCGTCCCCTGAACCTTTGGCAAGTCGAACATTGGGCAGAACATTTGGCGTCAGCTTGAAATTGTCGAACACGGTGTCTCGGATGGTCTTTCCAAGATGTTCTATTTGGACATCAGCTGTTCCTTCGCGAGGCAGAACATCGGCTCGAATTCGTCCTAAATCACATTGAACTCGAAGCAAAATTGAGAGAAATAGACATATTCCCAAACTTGACTTCATACTCACGAGTGGAAAAGTCAACTGGTTGCTGTTCCTTAAATCATGTTGGTGACAAATTGTCTTTCTTTTTGCTCATTAGACCGAACGCTACTTGAAGGACAATAATTAATAAGCGCAAAGCGTGCATGTCATGAACCAGCTGAATTTGCATTAATTGTGAATGTTTAACTGAAGTAGCCTGACAGGGAAACCCTTGAAAATGCCAAACGTGAGTCTTGAGTCAAATTCCTCAAATATTTATACTTTTTGGTATATTTATTTTTTCACCAGAATAACTTTCGAAAATTGCAGCTAAATCGTGATCAGATTCTACAATTTGACTATGCTGTGTCTCAGAAAAATCACAAGAAAACCCAAATAATGTAATATAGTAATAATCTTTGAATGATTAGAATTAACTTGTAGCAGATCATACTAGAAAAAAAAGATTCTATGGATTATAATTTATAGTAATCACAATTAGATATAATACGAGGAAACCTGCAATGATAAAGTCTACATATGAAATCAAGGCACTCACCGGACGCTTCCGGTTAATTTCCATTTTCAAAAACTAAATATTAAAGCAACTAGAAGTAAATCAGTTTAGGTTAGCTTGAGAGACGCTTATTAGTCGCGAGATAGAAAGAAGAGCGAAAGGCACGGGTTCCTCTTCGAGACAATGAAGCTGAACAACCCAGAGTCATTTTAACGTCTAGTTCGCATTTCATGTAAGGTAGAGTTAGATGGCAAGTTCTGCAACTCTTGTGTTGAAGATGACGGTCATTATTTTGTCATGGATTGTTTTCATTTGCGATTCACGGTTTTTGTCTTGTCACTTGATTCTGTCCATTGAGCAAATCCACGTTTCACCAAGTCTTCATTGATGTATACAGTCTGGAGCAGAAAGCAGTTAGATACATTCAATAGGAAGATGATACTCACTGCTCCGTTTTGGTATTTGTAGAGTCGAACATGACAAGTTTCGTCAGGTGAACAACTAGTGGCAACAGCTTGTAATATTTGACCCTGGGCCTGTTCTTCAAAGTACTGCGACGCTTCAGTGCTCCAGCCTTCATCTACAGGATTATGTTGATCAGCTTCCGACTGCTCTTCGAATGGTATTTACTTACCATTCACCGGCTTGATATCAGCCAAGAAGCATTCTGTCGCTTGGAATGGAAGGTACATGAAGTCGATGCGAATCTGCTTGAGTGCCGCAACAGGTACTTTCCAGAATCCACCATAGTCAAGGAATTTCACTTCACATTCTTCGTCATTGACGCTAACAACCAGAGCTCTGTGCCATCCATGGACAGATGGGACAGCGACAACAATGCCGACTAGAATATACATTTAGAGTGAGTCAGCCAATTCGAACTTCAGAGTACTAAGAACTAACCGGACGGACGTGGAACACCAGGAGCAGTGACGTTCGAATAAGAGGTAGCCATGTACATGTCGAGCATTTGTAACTGAAAGTAGGTTGGATGAGTTGGCTGTTGCAAGAAGAAGTGACCAGGACTGATGAGACAAGAGAGAAGCACATCGCTTGAAACGTTGAGCGGTAGGGGAAGCTGCGAGAAAGAACATTCATGTCAATCATTTCTGTGCTAGATGACGTAGTCACTTACCCGACAAGAGTGTGATAGAGCGACAGTGCAGTTGTGAGCATCGAGAGGAGTTATTAAATTAACTTGATTTAAAGTAATTTCGGGATAGACCCGGGCAGGGAACCGCTGCCGTATAAGGTGCAGAGCGACCCGAATGTCGTTAGGTCGATTTCCTGCGGAAAGAAACAAGCGAGGTTCAGACTGGCGTTCACGGAAAATAAACAGTCAACTCACCTTCTACCGTGCATATCGAGGTTTCCGGAAACTGAGGATGATCACTGACTACCACATTAGCATTGCTCTCATGTTTAATTAGATGAACATAGTTGCCTGCCTTTCCAATCAACCGGCCACAATATGCGCTTGGCATGACGAACTGGTAGATGAGCACTCGAGATTCTATAGGACTAAACATGGCCACGGCACTTGGGGAGTCCCCGAATACCTCACTGCCACCCTTGCCACTGTCATTCGAATCTTCGCTCTGAACATCAGAGCAACCACAGTTAGCGTCTTCGGCGTTGCCTTGAATCTTATCTCCGGTCATGGGCAACTTCGTCGATTTTTGATTGCTTTTAGAACTCAGAACTTTCTCGTTGACACCGTGAACCAGAATCGAACTTCTAAGGTCGGTCTCCTTTCCCATGGTGATATTGTTGTTCTCTTCAGACATTGTTGTAAGACAATCTGCTAGAACAGAATCGGCAGCTAGCTCGCTCTGAGCTAACATTTTTGTCGCCGAGCTAGAGAGCAAAACAGGGAGAGAGGAGGAGAGGGAGAGAGACAAGGAAAAATTGGCAAAGGTGCTTTCTAGTGAAGAACGTACTGTAGCAGCAATAGCAATATGCTAGTCGGCGTTAGAAATACACTGTGGAAGGGAAAGAGAGTAGAATAGAGCGAGCAACAGAGAGGGAGAGAGAAAGTGAAATCCTGTCGAGTGTGAGCAAGACAACACGTGCGTCTGAGCATGTCACCGCTTTCTCTGTCGCTCAGCGGCGCCACTAACAAGTAGAACATTTAATCCAGAGCAATTCCTGCGCCCTGAAGGCCAACTTTGAGAATATTTAGAGGTTGAAGAGATTGAAATGAGCAATGTGAACTGTTCTTTTTTGTTGTCGTCTTGCCAATTTTGCATTAGTTACATCATGTCTTTAAAGCAATAACAAATTATCGGCGGATTAAAGTCGCAGGGGGCAAACTTTTAGATTTTATTTTCTTTGAAAAAATCGTAGAAATCATTCGAATCCATTACTTGTCCGACAGGAAATGATTCTTGGCTCATAGTTGTGAAAGAATCGAGATTATGTAAACAATCTCCATTTCGAATGCACTCGTAACCTGGCGGTTCTTTGGTCCAAGAACCGTCGGCTCTTCTCATATGTGAACGGTCCGATGAGAAAGTTGAGATAAACTGCTCGGCGTTTACCACTCTATATTTACGGTAATACTTTTCGTCAATTAAAATGTCGTCCGATTTAAGCGCATGGTGGAAGTATGTGTCGAAGCGACTAGGATAGTTGAGAACTGTATCAAAGTCGTAAGCGAAAGAGCATTCTCCGAATTTATGAACCATGATGACATGATAGTCCCAGACACATAGGTGGTCATCGCTCAATTGTCCTGATCGCTGCATCCAGATCGGGACCTGATAGTGACAAGCGGTCAATTTGGTGACTGTAAGTTCTGGCCGGCGAACTTACCTGCTTTGCGTCATTGGATATGAATACTGCATAACAAGATGGAAGCAATTCTCTGTCTTTGTTCTTGATGTATTCGCATAATTTCCACACGTTCTCTTCGCTAAATGTTGAGATCAATTAATTCGTCTTCATGATTAGCTGACAACATCCACCCATTATCTCACCAATAACAGCTCGTATAAACACAATGTTCACGCTCTACGAGTGGCTGATAATTCATCCCCACGATGCCAACTTGAACAAATTATCCAATCAGGATGACATGCTCGTCATATGTAAGAATCAGTGTGTAATCAACACGCCTGTAGAATTAGCTTGCTAGCATCGTCGAAAGTGTAAACAAACATGTCATTCCAACTGCAAACATATGACGGGTCACGTGACTCTCCGGCGTGAGAAAGATAAACATTTTCCCAGCGAGCCAACATTCCTTTTCAATGGCGAAATATGATGATGATATTATACTATAGCTATAGTAGAACCAACGTTTTTGGTTTGGGGGTCTGGCTATCGAAAGATGTCGTCGAGTAGAATTCGAATAAGCTATCGCCGAATTACGTCGTCTTAAAACAAATGAGCTGTTTTAGTCTTTGTAATTTTTGGAAAGTCCCTTGAACTAATTGCATTTATTTTGTTGCGTAAGCTTAGCGAGGAAGCACTGAATCTAAGGTGAACACTTTGTTGAAAGAATGCGAGTTGACTACATTACATTGGCTATCTGTCGCAAACTGTGTCCTGCTTAGAGACTTCAGGCGCTTCTTATAGTGGTCGCTAGGGAGCGAGTTCAGGAAGGTCAGACTGGACTCCGACGATGCGGCGCCGGAGAGATCAACACAATTAGCAGGTAGCGGTTGATGAGACTAAAAATCTCTACTTTTTTAATATCCCTCTAATGGCCTTTTGAATGAAACATGTGAAAGGCTGGATGAAAGTTCGGTGATTGAACATTGTGACCGCGCAAGTGACAGCCCACTTGTAAATTAACGGCAAGTGTCATACATCGTTGACGGGCCAGTGGTTGGTGTGGATGACGCCGTGGTTCTTGCTGATGGGCCCGTGGTTGGTACCTATGGTCCCGTGGTTGACGTTGATGGGCCCGTGGTTGGTGGTGATGTCCCCGTTGTTGATGATAATGGGTCCGTTGTTGGTAGTGATGGGCCCGTTGTTGGTCCTAATGGGCCCGTTGTTGGTTATGATGGGCCGATTGTTGATGGTCATGGGACTGTTGTTGGTGGTCATGGGCCAGTTGTTACAGCGGGCCAGAGTGACACAAGCGAGAAAAGTCAGTGTGAACGTTAGCAAACTCATTGGAAACATTCTGAATTGTCAAAATTGAAATTTCAGTTCTATTCAGACTCAAGTTCAACTTTGTCTAAGATGAAGTCACTACTAAATAGCCATACCAGAACTCACTTACACATAGAGCTCTTGACTGAAACGAACGGATTTCACAGCCCGAGGGCTCCCCACTGTATTGTGGCCGATATTTCTCAAACCTGATACTATCATGAAATGTTTGACGCGCTGCTACTTCGCTACTTCCGTTATCGCAAAGTTTACTTCTTCGTGGGCATTAATTGTAGAGCTGGCTTCGAACGAAATTGACATCGAACTAGATGTCAATCGATCGAGTAGACGCCAGAAACCAAACCTCTCATTTCGACATGCTGATACGGAAAGTTAATGACTTTAAGTTATAGCTGTTTTTCCTTTCGCAATTTGTTGAACGTCTCTCATCGCAAATTTTTAGACGTCCCTCGAATGTATTTTTGCATAAAACTTGTGAAAAGGTGGATGAAGGTTGTATACAAAAGTTAATGTCGAGCACCGTATGAGTGAAGGAAAGTCTTCTCGAAAAAGTAATCGGGAAGAACACCTTCAGGTTTCAGGGAAGCTTGATTTCGATTCATCTTTTTCAGAACGTCGTCCAGAAACATCTTGAGCTGAACAAGTGACTGCTTTTTCACTTCGTGAACAGACACCGTCTCAATGCGCTTGATGTAATCTGAATGGATGAAGGCAATTAGTTTAACCATTTGTTTCCTATATGTGGTGAGCATCTTGAACATCGAGCTAGTTAAAAAGGCATGCAAAATGGCCGCCGTGGTTCCTGGCCTAGGGTCTTGGTTGAGCAGCTTGCTCAAACATTCCCAGCCTTGTCCAGGTCCATGAGGATGGATGTCAGTGATACTTGACTGGATGATGGCGCCGTAAATTCTAGTTAGAGCTCGCATTCGATTGTGAAAAGATTCTTCCGTTTCCAGCGTCTCATTATCCGAGCCATAAATATAACCACAGGCAATTAAATATGCGACATCACTGTCACCGCTTTCCCTTACAGGATAATAACCTGACAAGTAAGGACACTTTTCGTAGAGACTTGCCAAGAAGACTTTTCCGAAAAGAGGATATTTTTGCCAAATTAGAACAATGATGGCCGCCATCGGATATGCGGCTTTGGGCACCGATTGTACTTGCTTGCCGCCAACGCTCTGGAAATAGTCAAGAGTAGAAGGCCAAGTTCGTAAATATTAGTTGCAATCAACTTACCAGAAACGTTTTCACTGCGAACGAGATGCAGAAATTTAGTGACTCCGGATGATCTGTAGCTTTGAACCTCTTTTCTTGGAATTCGAGGACATTGCCTTCTAGTAAACTAGACAGTCTTCTATATTTGTCTTTCAGATGCTCATTGGAACCACTAGATATTGTGTTGATGGTTGTGCGAATGAATTGCTGTAACGTGAGACGGTAAGCTTTGACAGCAGGATCGGCGATGAATTGTTCCAAATTTTTATCAAATTGATTTAGGAATTCATGGTGTCCTACGTATTCTTTGAGACAATGATCAGGAATTTTCAGAACTTTCCCGCTGGAAACTGAATCAGCTTGTCGAGGAGGAGAAACAATTTGTACATTGAGAGGCTGCGAAGACACTGTAGTATTTTTCAAAATGTTCGGCAAATTATGTTTTAGTGCATTCAACTCAGTTCGTACTGTTTCCGCTAAATTGACGTCTTCAGTTGTGAGTAACTGTTTGTTTGAAAGTTGAGAAATAATTGCGCTTGCCTTCTCTATTAATGCCTCGGGTTGTTTAGCACAGTTCTGAACTCGAGGGTCATTCGAAGACAAGTATGGCTTTAGTGCTGACACAAGTTCATTTGAGATTGAGTCGACGTTTGATTTTACTTGCTGAATCAATTTAGAATTTTGTTCATGCGTTAATTTTTCACGTTCGGCAATAACTTGCTTGTGTTTGTTCTCGATTTCTCGAAGTCGAATAGAAACGTTGTCCGACTTCAGTTGCAGTTGTTGGTTAGTCAGTTCAGTCATGAAAGCCTCGTGTTCAACTTTGTAAGCCTTGATTCTATTCAGAGTGGAAAGCAAATGCTTTTGTCTAATTGCTCTCATCACTTCTTCGGCTTCTTCCTCCATCTCTCTAACATTACTGTACAATTCATTGGCTCGTGATTCAACCTCTTCTCTGACCTTTTCAATCCGGGCCTTTTCAAACATTTCCAGTTCATTTTCGATAGAAGCATCATGCTTCGTAAAACCTATTCGATTCACGGACTTGTTAAAAGAAGACCTTGGCGCAAGAAAATTGATACGCAGCTCATCGTCGCCATCATAGTTGGCCTTCTTTCGAATGATTCGAGTCGTGTTTAGTTTGCTAACAACGGTTTTGGGGCTGATTGTCAGCGAGTCAACTCGAGTGCGAAGATCGCCAATGATTTCCTAGAGATACAGAAAGAAACATACTCTACGGTGAATGTGAAATTAGATAATTACTCACGCTGACACGGCCCTCTGAGTCCCAGTCACGATCGTAACGAAGTTGCCCCATTGGCGTATTTCGAAGGGCGTCAAGAATCGAGTTATCAGTCATGGTAACGTTTCGACTCAACTTCGCAACCGAAATGCATGTGCGCGCTTGTTTTGATTCTGCAGCTGGCTCTTAACGACGCCGAGAGAGGGAGAGGGGGAGAGAGAAGCAGCAAGAGCGATAGCATTTTCCTCTTACTGTATGTGTTTAAGCTTCTTCACGTGGTTGAAGCTCACTGCTCTCTCTCACGCTTTCGCTCTTTCCAATCTTCGCCTCTCCGTCTCTCGACTGGCTCTCTTCTCTCCCTCGCTCTCTCCCGTTGAATTGGGCTCTACGGCAGTCTCTCCCATGCTTGCCTCCCCACGTGGTCCGAGTTGCTCCGACTAGTCGCGTTTCTCGCGTTCGCTCCTCTCGCTCTTGCTCTCCCTCTCTCCCTCTTTCGCTAGTTCTCGGCTACACTAATTTCCTTTCCCTATTGCTTCAGCTTTTCGACTCCTGCGGTTCATTCTCATTCTAGACTTTGCCCTTCAAAAAACTGTATTGTAAAGCCGTTTCAATACAATGAAAAACGGCCATCATCATGCAAATGGTTACATTGAAGATGATGTTGACGACGAGGTGCCCGAAAAGAGTTCTGTTTCGAATTCCAAAGTGAAAAGTAAGACTCCGGAGACTAACGGTGGATCTCATAATGCCGATGCCAATGACAACATTGTTAGCAAGCTGAACGATACTGACGATGAGAGTAAGAAGACTAAAGATGGGGAAAAGCAAGACCAAGAATTCATTTTTATCCATGATACTGGATTCGGTGTCAAAATTCATGCTCCCGGAGTCGAGCCATTCGAAATTCAGGTGAGCATCATGATGATGCAACTCGAGCTAACCGTTGCGCAATAGGTCAGCTCCATGGAGTTGGTCCAGGAAATTCATCATCTCTTGATGGACCGAGAGGACACTTGCCATCGAACATGCTTCTCTTTGCAATTAGACGGCGTCACTCTAGACAATTTTGCAGAACTAAAGAACATCGAAGGTCTCAAGGAAGGTTCAATGATTAAGGTTGTCGAGGAGCCGTACACTGTTCGCGAAGCTCGCATCCATGTGCGACATGTTAGAGATTTGCTGAAGTCCCTCGACTCGGCTGATGCCTACAATGGCATTGACTGTAATTCTCTCTCATTTTTGAACGTCATTGCTCAAGGAGACATACTAGGTATGTGTGACGTTGGTTTTTAAACGATGCGAAACTTGAATTGTGTATTTTTGTTATCTTAATTATAGAAAAGAAGAAGGGATTAAGGCCAGATGCCGTTGACTGCACTCCGCCAGATTATATTTTGCCATTTTGTAACGACCGCTTACTGGTTCCACTGCAACCGCAGGCCAAGGAGCAAAAGGTTGGTTTGTTTCAAATGTGCTTTGTCATATTTCTAATGCTAATCCAACTCTATTTATAGGGTCCTCCCGCAATGAAAGTGCTGACTACTAGCGGCTGGAACCCTCCGCCGGGTACGCGAAAGCTGCACGGCGACCTGATGTACCTTTATGTAATAACACTCGAAGAGAAAAGACTGCACCTCACTGCCTCAACTCGTGGTTTCTACGTGAACATGTCCTCCGAGGACGAATTTGACCCAAGGCCGGCCAGTCCGAAGCTTGTCTACCATTCTCTCATTGATCTCTTAGGCCAAATAAGTCCCCTGTTCAAGCGTAACTTTGCAGCCATTCAAAAGAAGAGACAACAGCGACATCCATTTGAAAGAGTTGCGACGCCATATCAAATGTATTCTTGGACTTCGCCCAACTTGGAGCACACTATTGACTCTATACGAGCCGAAGACGCATTCTCGTCAAAGTTGGGCTATGAGGAACATATACCGGGACAAACTAGAGACTGGAATGAAGAGCTGCAAACTACGAGGGAACTGCCGCGCAAAACGCTTCCGGAAAGGCTGCTCCGAGAGCGAGCCGTGTTCAAGGTTCACAGCGATTTTGTTGCCGCGGCAACGCGAGGTGCGATGTCCGTCATCGATGGCAATGTGATGGCCATTAATCCTGGCGAAGATACAAAGATGCAAATGTTCATTTGGAATAACATATTTTTCAGCTTGGGTTTTGATGTTCGTGACCATTACAAGGAACTCGGCGGTGATGCGGCAGCCTTTGTGGCTCCCAACAATGATTTGCAAGGTGTCAAGGCGTACAGTGCAATTGACATTGACGGTCTCTACACACTTGGGACAGTGGTGATTGACTATCGTGGCTTCCGAGTCACTGCTCAAAGCATCATACCCGGCATATTAGAACGAGAGCAAGAGCAGTCTGTCGTCTATGGCTCTGTAGATTTTGGAAAGACAGTTGTCACACATTCGAAATACTTAGAACTGCTTGGCAAAGCTGGCCAGATGTTGAAAATTGTACCGCACAAAGTACTTAATGAGAAGGACGAAGAGGTGGAAATATGCTCTTCCGTTGAATGCAAAGGAATTATTGGAAATGACGGTCGCCATTATATTTTGGACTTGCTGCGCACATTTCCGCCGGACATCAACTTTCTCGATCTTCCAAGCGACGAGTTCAGCAAAGATGTCCTCGCTCTAGGCTTTCCCCGTCCTCATCGCCACAAATTGTTCTGTCTTCGCCAGGAACTTGTTGACGCATTCTTCGAAGCCCGCTACATGATGTTCATCAAGTTGGCTGCCTTCCATTTGCAACAAATGAGTCTTCAGAAGTCTCGCACAGAAAAGGAAGCCATTGAAGATGTTAAGGCTGACACTGACGATAACGACAGCAACTCGAAAAAGGATGCTCCCGCTAAGGCAGTAGTAGAAAAGGACACTGAGAGTGCAGCTAAGAATGAAGAATACAAGAAAATTGTCGAATCGTACACTACTGGGGAAAAGTCCGAAATAGACAACACCAAGGAGATTGTTCGAAAAGCAGCTCAGGCCGTTGGTTCGCTGCGAGACACGGAATTTGACATCCGCTTCAACCCTGATGTTTACTCTGAAAGCGTGAAGCATTTCGATGCTGATGGCGAAACCCTGAAGAAGGAGCGACAACTGGTCAAGGATGCCGCTGAGTTCGTACTGACCGTCCAGATCCCTAGCTTTGTACGTGACTGCCTCGAGAACAGTATCGCTCCTTCCGACGGATCTACTTTAAGTGAAGCACTTCATAATCGCGGCATCAACATTCGATACCTTGGTGTCGTAGCTAACAATCTAAGTTCTCTCAAGCAGCTGGAATATTTGTATTCCATTGTCGTCAGTGAACTCATCACCAGAGCAGCGAAACATTTGTTCACGATTTACATTCAAGGTGTCGCAGCGACAAGCCTGGCCTCAGCAATCAGTCACTTCATGAACTGTCTGTTATCATCGTGTCAAACCAATTCGCTCGGCTCGGAAGAACTGCAAGTGAAGCCTCCGAAGCGGAAAGGAAAGAAGGGAAAGAATAAGACGATTACACTTAATCCACATGACAACAATGACTGGGCATTACTCACACCTAAACTAATGTGGTTGAACCTTCGAGAGGAACTGGATTCATATTATGGTTGGACATTAACTGTTGACAGCATCGAAACAGCGGTCGAAAAGTACAATGTGCAAAAAATTTCCCTTCTCCGTTCCTTCGTAATGAAGACTGGCATTCAGATCCTCTTGAGAGACTATAATTTGGAACACAAGGGGAAGCCGGCCTTTGCCGAGGACGACATTCAGAACGTGTTTCCTGTTGTTAAGCATATCCATCCACGCGCCACAGATGCCTACAATTTCTATACTACCGGCCAAACCAAAATCCAGCAGGGATATCTGAAAGAAGGATACGAGCTCATCAGCGAAGCTCTGAACCTTCTTAACAACGTGTACGGAGCTATGCATCCGGAAATCGCTCAGTGCCTTCGCATGTTAGCTCGACTCAATTACATCATGGGAGACCACGGGGAAGCCATGTCGTATCAACAGAAAGCTGTTCTCATGAGCGAGAAAGTGAACGGCATTGACCATCCGCACACCATCACTGAATACGTAATTAAGCCAATGCTGAAGTGCTGGGATAGTTGGTTAATATTTCTCTTTGCAGGCTCATCTTGCTTTGTATTGCTTTGCTAATTCACAAGTTACCACGGCTCTCAAGTTGCTCTACAGAGCTCGCTACCTCATGTTGATTGTCTGTGGTGAATACCATCCGGAAATGGCTATTCTTGATGTGAGTTAACCTTGTCGATTGTGACGTTAGTCTAAATTTTGTCCCTACAGAGCAATATTGGTTTAATATTACACGCTGTTGGCGAATATGATCTTTCACTGCGCTTCCTTGAAAATGCACTGAAGTTGAACAGTCGCTATTATGGAGACAAGAGCCTGAAAGTTGCCGTCAGCTATCACCTTGTTGCTCGGACTCAGTCTTGCCAAGGTGACTTCAGAGGTGCACTGCAAAATGAGAAAGAAACGTACGCCATCTACAGACAGCAATTGGGCGAAGAACATGAAAAGACTAAGGAAAGTTCGGAGTGCTTGAGGCACTTGACTCAGCAAGCTGTTGTCCTGCAAAAGAAAATGAATGAGATCGTACGAGGAAATGCCACTGCCATGATCCCACCTATTCAAATCCAATCGCCTTCGATGAGCTCGGTTCTGGAAATGCTCAACATCATCAATGGCATCCTTTTTGTTCAGATCAGGTAAGTCCTTGTAGAGGCTTCTGAGAACTCTGATTAATAGCATTCTATTTGCAGTTCGCAAGATGTTGAAAGCGTGAAGAACGAACTTAAGAGCTCCACAGCAATCACAGACAACTCAGTCACTGATGAAACTAAGAATTCGGTTGCTGCAGTCGCCGAAGCATAGACGAAAATACTAAAACTCGTGATACTAAAAAGTGAGACACATTCGCTAAGAGAAGACATTTTTGAACCCAGAAATTCAATCATCCGCTTAATTATGTCATGATGATTTTCCTTCAAGCCGATATTGCGCTAGTGCATCACTTCATGGGCCAACATACCCAGCAAGCAATCTAATTACAGAATTTGTGAACATGGATAATTTTTCACTGCTGGAAAGAACACCCGTATGAACATTTTGGACAAAATTTATACAAGCCAAAAAAGGAACTGCGAAAACCCCATTTTCGGGTGTAAAGCGTATAATAAGGGCGTAATTTTTCTAGTTAGTTAGTAGATAGCTAATTAGTTGACTCAGTTTATTTCTAATGAATCATAATTAGAGTTGTCTATCGGCAATTGACTGCAGGTTCCAAATGATATAGTGCAACTTTCGTTTTCGGTTAGTTACCTAAAGTTTATCGTTTCTTTGCTCAAAGGAATATGAACTTCCTCTAGAATTATAGTCACATGCATGAGTAGAGAAAAAAAGTTATATATATTTCCTATATGATGAAAATTAAGTGAAGCATTTATTATCTCCTTTATTATTAGTCAAGTATTTTGTTCACTGAATGGTAATTTCGTAGTATCATCAAGTGCCATCATTACAATTAGCAGTAGTGTTGAAATCATTGTCCAGTCAATTGTAGTTGAAAATAGTCAATAATAGTATCTTTTTTACAACAATCGTGAACACATCGTTTATTTTTTACTACGCTTTGATATACAAACACACTTGAACTTTGTGATGCATACAATGTAAGTTGGTAATCATGGTTGAACTTTGTGATGCATACAATGTAACTCGGTAATCATGGTTGAACTCTGAACACTCAATCTCCACTGAACACAACTTATATCATAACATTCTTCAAGTACTGGAACAACTGGTGAGTGGTTTCCGCATTCACACAATCATTCAGCGGAAACATTTTGAGCAAGATGCACTTCTTTTTCTGTTTCAACGTCAACGAACAACTAAGTAGATACGTTTCCTCCTTCATCTCAACACTGTTTGCAGTGTCATGAACACTTTTCACTTTCTTGTCACCGCCAGTCGTGTCGGCACTGTCTGGCAAAAAATCAGAGTCATCGGAAAGGGACATTTTCCTCTTCAAGGGCGATGTCAAGTTGTTGCCGTCACTGGTGGAGCTCGAGCCGCTGAGTTGCTGTTGCCGTTGCTGTTCTCGGCGCTTCCTTCGCCGGTTAGACCAAGTGTTGACCTGTGATTTCAGGTACATTTCGATGGAATGTTTACTTTGGCGCACCACGTTGACATTGCTAAGTTCAAGGTCGTCGTTCAATATAGATTTAACCTTCTCTATTAATAGGTCCAAGGTGTAAGTGCAGCACTTCATGTCGAACGGCAGAACATAGGACATTTTCTTGACCACTTTCGTCTTGTGTTTGATTTCTGGCGCTCTATCAATGGGAATGCCATCTTTAAAAGTCCAGGCAATGCCCCAGCGAAGGGTCTTTCCTTGACAGAACTCGGTCTTCGCGAAGCACTTTACGCGAGGTTCATTCGAGAGAGCTTCCTTTAGTCTTTTCATGCTATACTTTTTGCCGAGCATTGTCGTGAAGACTGAAACCTTGTCTTCGAACTCTAGACTTTGTTCGATCAGTTTTAGGACAAATTCGTTTTCACCTCCCTCGGTGCTGGTTTCAAATTTCTGGCCCACGTTCGAGGGTTTTCGAGTTTCGATAATGGAACTTTCACCGGAGTCCCCATTATCATGAATATCCGAATGGTGCTCTTTGAAAAATGGCGGATTGCACATCACAAACGTTATGTTCTCTGATATTGCTCTCAGTGGATCCAGCATTGCGTCCAAACTTTTGACTCTGATAACTGCAAGTCAAAATTGTATTATTGGTGAACTCAACTGTGATCTTACCTTTGATTTTATCACTGAGATTATTTGACTGGACATTTTTAGTCGCATACTCGAAAGACTCCTCGTCATATTCTGTTGCAATAAACTTCCAAGTCGGATTCTTGCAAACAGTCAACAGAGGGAAAACACAAGATGCGCCAGTTCCGACATCTAAGCCAATGGTCTCACTAGAAGTGTCGAAAGTATTGACTAAGTCTTCTATCCACAGAACATAGTTCAGTCTCTGAGGAATGGCAGGAATTAACCGATCAAGTGGCAAAACAACGTCCAATCCAAAATCCTTTCGAAGCAAGGTCTGAGTCAGGCATCGCAAGGCATCGACATTCTTGTAATCCAAAGTAGCATTTCCGTTGTCAAAGTACTTCAAGTACTGCTTGAATTCCGGATATTCTTCGCCAAGAACAGCGAAGTTCCGTTTCTTACGATAGATGTTACGAGGGTGCATAAATTTGTTAAAGTTCATTTTTGAAAAATGTTGTTTTGCAATCGCAAGAGAGGGACCGTTTCTGTAGTGCCACACAGATCAGGTTAGAAAAGTTTATTCGAGGAAGAAAACATCAATCTCAAGCTATTCACTTTATATATTTTTCTGAATCATTTTCTTAGAGATGCTATTAACTTGAGCTTCACATCCGAAACGTGATTTAATTCCTTAATTGACTGGTGGTAACTTTTCTGGATGTTTTCCATGACCTTAGTTCGGGTGCCGTCGGTTTCCTACGCAACAATAGTCAATTTTCAAGTTCTAAGAAATACAGTCTTACCTGAAAGCTCAGTTGAGAGTCAGCTGGAAGATCAAAAGCCAGCGTTGTAACAGTGATTTTGCTGAAGTCATACTGTTTCATCTGAACTTCAGTATCTTTTATCAGCTTCTCGAAGCCTTCCAGTAGTATGGAAAAGCCATTAGTTAAATTGTCACCGCTAGGTGTTTGAACTTTCTTGCTGTTCTTCTTTATCTTTGCTTTCAGTTCCCAATGAATGAGGCACAGAATAACTGATGCCAAGTTTACAGTGTCCATTAAGTTTCCAAACTCTTCAATGACAGTCCTCGCATCGACGTAAGACTTTATAGTGCGCTTCGAGATGTACTCCAATAGCTGTTTAAGTAATTCAGTAATCGTTTTGACTTTATCCACGGCGATCGCCTCTTGGACAGCTCCATCAGTAAGCCCATCAAGCAATTCGAATAGCGATATGATAACCTCAGCGTGATTAGACTGTCGCCAGCTGAGCAATCGTGGAAGAGGAGGGCCTGTGATAGAACACTGAAAAAGATGATTAGGGACGTTTGAGCCAACACTAAACATACCGTTGATGAATCTAGTGCAATATCTGAGCTCCTAATATCTGCTACACATTTCTTGAGCTCGGCGATGTACTGTTGCAGCATCGGCTTCACTTCTTTGCCATTTTGAGAATTGCCGTTTTCAAAATTTCGAGGTGCAACAGAGCCCGAATATACAAAAGCGATTGTTCGCAACCAGAGATTACGAAATCGAACTGACAACTTGTCACTTTGCAGTGTCCTACGTTTCCAATTTTCAAGCTCATCTTGTGACCGTTTTCCAAAGGCGAAGAAAATGCTGAGATCACGGTTGTCATGAAGACTATCAGTGTCTATCACATCGTCTTCAACTTGAATATCAAACTCGTCCAAGGCTTCTTTCACTGCCGTAGAACTGTAAAGATCAAATCAGTGTTGAGCTAAATCTCCCAAAAATTTCGCTCACCTTTCTCCGTTAAGGATTAGAGATAGAATCATGCGCTCCATTGTGATAGCACTGAATTGCACAGATTTCTGTAATCGTTTTCGAACTTCCATGATTTCTTCTACTTTCGTGAAGCTGCCAAACTTGTAGCAAGAAATGAGGTATTCATAAGTCTGTGTGAAGGTATCTCAGGTTAGTTAAGGCAAAGCAGAGTTCATTGCATCTTACGTCTTTATATGTTGCAGTGTAAAACCTTAAAGCATTGGATAACACTTGACTGGCTGTGGAGAAGCGAGCCAAACTTAGCAGTGGATTAAACATCAAGTAGCCAAGACTCTCTTGTTGCAGATGCTTGATTTCCAACGATTCGTATTTTGTGAGGCTACACGATACTGCGCCGATTCGATTGTAGAGATTGACTGAAAGTAGCTTCAGATGATGGTTGGATGGACTCTTCAAGAGAGCTTTCTCTAGTAAAACTAGCAATGCAATGACTTTGCCGTCATCGTTCGATGCTTCATAGGATAACAAGTGCGAAATCAAGAGGCAGTAGTAATCAGCGGGCTGAATTTCACTTGGCATATTCTTCTCGCCAAATTTTATGCTGTCTTCGTATCTTCTTGAAAAGTCTAGAACCATCTCTAACCTCTTTTCAGGTGATTTCGGAACATCATAAAGAAAGAATTGCATCAAACTGTAGTTCAGGTGGCGGTACAAGTTATCTATGCTATCTGGAAGACTTTTCAGGTCAACGGTTTCTTCAGCAAAAGAGATGACCTGCGGCACTTCTTGTAAGTATTCCTCGCTCTCTCTGACAACGAAACATAGGTCGAAATAGAAAGCCATCTTATTACCGAATAACTCGAAATACTCCGTTAACATTTGTTTCCTGTCTTCAGCAATGTTTTCAAGCAAACTCTCAGTCTTCAACGAACCAGAGCCACTTAGCATGTTGAACAATATCATCTTGCCTAAAAAGGGTCCCCTGAGTTTGTGAGAACCTTGCTTTAAACATTGGTTTGCATAGTGTTTCGTTATGTCAATGGCTTGCTTCACAAAATTTTCGTCCCCAGATTCAACAAATGCCATCTTATATATGTCTTGATAGTACTCAAGTTGGTCTGGACTATGTTCAACAAGAACCTTGTACACGTCCATGGCTTCTTTGTATCTCTTCAGTTCAAAGAGAAGCTTTGCTTTTCGTCTAGTCAAAAAGTTCAGATAGTTCTTCATTAGGCGAACAAGCGGACCGTCGATTACTTCGAGCATTGCTTCATATTTCTTTTGCTTTTCTAAGATCATCAGATAAAGTTCCACTTCAGCTTCGGCATCTATTTTATTCTCGTCGATGTACTTTTTCACTTTCTTTTCAGCCAATGGCAAGAATATAAGCTGCGCCATTTTCTGGTCTTCCTCGGTTATTGCCTTTTTGAAGACAAGTGATTTAGGGCACAATTATTGATGTCAAAAACACTTACCTGCATGTAGAGGCTCATTACCGACCAGAAATAGTACGGATTCTTCGGCTTAATTTTGAACAAAGAGGTCGCAGTCTGTTGCTGCTTCTTGTAGTCATTAATGCGAACATAAGCCATAAACAAGTGCGACAATAGTTCTTCATTATTGGGTTCTTTGGCAGCTGCTTGTTCGTAAGCATTCACTAGTAGATCGACTAAGGAAACGAAGCGCTAATTGGGTATTTGTCAGCATGAACTGTTCTACTCACCTCTCTGTAAATCACGGTAACATATCGTCATGGCTTGCAAAGTTGAATCGTCAGTTGGTGCCTGTCTATGAACCTCATCAAGAAGGACCAAACTTTCGCTTTGCCTTCCAAGTCTAATTAGAGCCAGCGCTTTTAAAACTCTAGCACATTGGCAATCTTTCTGTTTCTTCAAAACTTTGTCCGCTTCAGCGGCTGCTTGTTTATTACTTCCATTGTCGAGAAAATCTGAATGGAAAAATGTTATTTAACCGGCTGTATTATTTGACTGATTTCATCAATAAAACTATGACATTTACAAGACACGCAGTGGCGAACAGAGTTGATGTACTATTTACTCTTATCTCCTTACCGTAAATTGGTCGAAGTCGACGCTCAGTCACAGCACTGTCCACTTTGTTGGCCATAATTTAACGCGAGCACGAGTTCCAATTCCAGTCGCCGATGTTTAGGGACCGTTTCCTCATTTCCAGTGACTCAAACATCTGTTGCCAAATAAATGAGTTGACTGCCCTTCGATTATCTCACAATTAAGGTGGTTCTCTCCCTCGAACATGCCGAGTAATGAAGTTTCACGCAAAGCAGTTGATTACAAGCAAAAATATCGAAGCTTAAAGCGGAAACTCAAAATATTGCTCTACGTAAGTCACTGCTCCATTGTTTGGCTCACTAATTAGCTGTTCTCTTTCATTGTCTAGGAAAATGAGTGCTATCAAGAAGAACTGCAAATTACGCAGAGGCAATTAGTACAAATTACAAGGGACAAGAATTTCTTGCTAGAGAGGCTGTTGCAGTATGAACAGGCCGAGTCGTCGAGTGACTCTGATGCCACGGATTCTAGCAATAGTGGCAAATAATTGTGTTCGCAACTGTCGCTGTTCTTTCATCAAATTGTAACAAGGCTATCTTCATTCTCTTTTCATTAAACATTTCAAAGTGATCCAGTAAAGATCGCGGATCGTTCGAACAGTTGCCAGCGTTTCTGAGGAAACGCTCCCACACTGAGTGAGTCAGTGTTTTGTAAACAAGGTGCCTAGTGAACTGACGAATATTTCCTGGAAATTTGTTCTCATTGATTACTGGAGAATGAAGGTCATCAACAAGATGTCTGAAGTTGAGGACAAATTACTTGACCCAAGGGAGCTAAAATATAGGCTTGGAAATCCTTTGCGTAAACAGATAAACCAAATATTGTCGAAGAAAGTCAAAGATGAAACGGCGAAGAAGCAGTTGAGTGACTTGATCTCGAAAGAAGATGACGACAAACAGCAATTGAGTTACAATTCTCTCAGTGAAATTCATAAATTATTACAGAGACTCGACGGTTCACTGTATCAGTTCTTCTTCCAGTTTTTAGACGAGTGTAAAGCCGTGGCCCCGGAAAGTAAAAAGGCAAGTACATATTTCTACTGTTTGGCCGGAACATGAATGTCGATTGAATACTTCTAGAATCCGGAATTAGCAGAGCGTCTACAGAGACTGAAGCAGGAAGACTCAATTAAACAGTATGGTTCAATGACAGCATCAGTGGGTTCGAAGAAATCTCGAACTATAGTTGAGAATGCAAGGCAAGATAGTAAGTGCACAATTTATTGCATCACTGGGTTCTAATTCATCAATCTCTCTCTCCCCTCTCTCCCTGTGTCACTGCTCCTTCCCTCTCCCTCTCTCAAAGTCCGAGAACTGAAGCCAACATTAATTGCACTATTAAACTCGCTGCTCGTTGTGGGTGGAACGTTTCTCTTCGTATTCAAAGCCGTCGAATACTCGACGACAGAGCCAAACATTAACGTGGTAAGTGTAGCATTAAATTAGCAGCTTTCAAAGTGTTGAAAACTAATTTAGTTCTTTTACAACAGCAAATTCTGGTTAGCCTCATTGCTTCCAGTATAGTGGCAATTGCAGAGTTATATTTTTTCGCGAAAATACTTTAAGTGCACTTCTCGAACCCCAGTGATCGATTATAGGAAACTGCAGTAGAGAAGGGAAAAGGGCGATAGAGAGGGAGAGGGAGACATTCCAGCGAAGTACATCCTAGTCGATGCAACGAAATGTAATCAAGTCATATAATATCACAGGAGTAAAATGAATTTTCAACTTTAAACGTCTTTAAAACTTATTAAGCCTTAAGAACAAAGAGGGAATAGAGGAAGATGAAGAAGGAAGACTAACTGCCGTCATTCACGTTATACAATAAACTCATGAAGTATTATACTATGAACCTACAAAGTATATACTTAAGATAAATCGCAACAAATCTGACATTAGATCGAACTGATCATTTCCTTGATTTATACCAGAGTTCATATAGAAGTGTAATGAAAATTGGAAGGGACCTGTTCTCCCTCTCTCTCCCTCCTATCCCTCATCCGTTCTCTCTTCAATACTTGAACATAACAATGTGATAGCCTTGCAAACTACATATTTGGAGGGCTTTATATTGTATAAGATAGAATATAGGGGAGAGAAAGAGGGAGCACGGGAGAGAGAGAGGGAGGGAGAGGGAGAGAGATGCAGAGCAATGAACCTTCGAACGAGTTCGATTTGTTCATTGCGCTATGGGCGAACAGGGCCCTCTCACATTAAGATTAATCGGCCATTTTTTCACGTGGATGAAAACCCGAAGCGAGTTACACACCCCGATGGCTCGAGTCTCTCTTTTTTGCTGCTTCAATAATGTACGCTAATGTCCATTCTTCCACATATCGTCGTGTACATACACATCGAATTGTTCTGTCGGAGAGAGCGAAGGAGATAGGGAGAGAGGCGAAGGGAAAGCAAAGAAGAAAATGTAAATTTGTTCTTCAATTACAGTTTCTCTTCAACTGAAGCCTTGGCGAGAGACGCACAAAATACCGCGAACTGTTCAATAATTCGAACGCAAGATAAAGTCGCTCGTTTAGTTTGAGCGGTCTGCCGCCGCCAGATGGCGCTGTTTGTGTGAACGAATAGTTCTCTTTTCTGCCTCTACGCCTATTGCACCAAATTGTTGACTAAGTGTTTGCTGCACATAGTGAACAGTTCATGTGAACATTGGGGCACGCAAGAGGCGAATATATCAACAATTTCTGTGACAATAATGCATTTCCGGTACAGAGTTCTTTGGACCCGATTTGTGTACGAAGAACACTTGACTCTCGCCCTCTCTCTCCCTCTGCCTCCATCTCTCTCTCCCTCCTTCTCCCTCTTTCTGCCGCGAATTCGAGGCTTGTCAACTATTTGCTCCACTGGCTTGGCTTAGAGTCTTAGTGGCGACATTGGCATCATATCCATTGCAATTCATTCATGTTATCTGCTTAATTATAGAATTTAGCGGTTCCAAGTCAATTCTAATTGAATGTCTGAAGCAACATTTTAATTACATTTTAAGTTAGAACACCATTAAGTTTGATTTATGTCCTTTTAGGTTCGAGCAAAAAGGAAAGTGAGAGCGGGAGGGAGAGGGAGAGAGAGAGACAGTGTAAGCTATTACTTGGTCCTTAATGAGTAGAACTACGGTAATCATTAGGATTCTCTCTAAATGAAGATGTTCGTGAAACGAAAATAGTTTTCGTCAGAGTGTCTCTTTCAAGCTGCTCAACAGAGAGGGACTATTTGCACCAAGTCTTAGCGTCTCTCTCCTCCCTCTCTCCCTCTCTGCCATTCTCATCCTTGAACTTCTTTTCTTCGCCAGTGTACTATTTTACACATGCGAGTATCATATATTAAGGCTCGATGTCTGTTTACTATTCGGATTTTCTTGTATACGAAAGGGAAAACTATAAGAAGAAGATCAGTGAGTCAAAGACTTTGCGAAGACCACGAGAAGGCATGTGTCGGAGAGAGCGAGAGGAAAGAGAGAGGCAAGAGGGAAGAGAGCAAGAAAATCGGATATCAATGGTGGCAAAATCGAATAGAAGGTCATTTTCGTCAATGTCCTACTTCGACACTTTGATAAGGAAACTCGTTTTCCTGTTGCAAAGCTGCTCAAGATGATGCACAAGCAAGGAAGACACATAGAGAATGATGCTGGAAGAAGGAAGAGAGGGAGAGAGGGCGAGAGAGAAGCAGGGAGAGGGAGAGGAAGAGATCTGCGATAGGAAAAATGGGCAGAGACAAAGAGTGAACGACTTTGGAAGTGTGTCCGTTACATGCCGAAGGGAGAAAATGCCATGATATGTTTAAAACAAGAAAGATTGCAGTTTAAATTATAGTGTTGAGCGGACATGTCGTGAACAGTTGCGGAGGGGAGAGGGAGAGAGCGAGAAAGAGGGAGAGAGGGATGAAGTTCTGTTCTCGATACACAATTATAAAGCGTGAACGGCAACATGAAATGTGCCGACTGCTATTTTCGCTCTCCCTTTCTCTCTCTCTCGCCCCTCTCTCTCTTCTTCTCTTTCCCTCTCACTCTCCCTCGCTCTCCTCTCATTGTGTGTGCCACGGCCAAAGCAAAGTTGCGTGTTCGAACTGTTCTCTTCGAGTTCTTTGTTTGGTTCTGACTTTGTGGCCATCGTTTATAACCTCTCTCTCTCTCCTCTCTCCCTCTCCCTCTGATAGCTTCGGCCATTGCTTGACCAAATGGAATGAGATATTGGCCGGTCAGAGAGCTTAGCGGTCACCGAGTCGGGTTGAAAAGTACACGGAAAAATTTGTTAATTTCTCGTGAAAGATGGACCGGAAGAGGAGAGAGGGAGAGCGAGAGAGAGAGAGAGGAAAGAAAAGTTCTGAGAGCAGTGTCCAGTCAAGTATGAAAAAAGGGGATCGAAGTGGTTCCCTAAGTTTTGGGAACCAAGAAAAACGAGCTGCAAGTTGCGCACTTAACTGTGATGGGACGACTTTAGTCCTGCTATGATGTATCCTAAAAAGGGGAGAAGGCAGAGAGCGAGGGCAAGAGAGGGAGAAAGAGAGCGCGAGAGGGAGAGAGGGAGAGAGAGAGAGAGGGGAAAAGAGAGATCCGAAATCGTATCAAGTCGATTAGGGGGCTGTTTGAGCTGTCATTAACTAAAACAACATCAAGCTGAGCTTGGTCTCTCTCCCCCCTCTCCCTCTCTCGGCCTCCTCTCTTCCTCTTCTTCGACATTTACGCAGTGAAGCGTACTTAGTGTAGCTTTCGATGGGTTCTTTTTCTTTAGAGTCGAACTTCGATCAGGTCGCCGAGCGAGAGAGCAAGAGAGGGAGAGAGGGAGAGGAAAAGGGAGAGGGAGAGAGAGGACCATCACGAGCCTGAGCGAACTGTTATTATATGTCAGCTCGAGGAAGGAGAACAGTATTTCAATGGTAGGCAAGACAGTAAATGACCTTTAATTATTAGCCATGCTCGGCGCGTCCTTAATGGCACTGACATTTGGTTGTGTGTGTGTTGTATGTGTATGTGTGATGCAATGTCATTACGATGTAACTGCAAAATATATGGACACGTCCAGTAAATTTGACGAGCGAGTCAAAGTTACCAACACTTGCAATGTGTCACTCCGGCCATCTGTGGTCACTAGAACTGTTCAGGGACTCGAGGAGCAAAAGCAATTAAAGCGCTTTCCTTAGTCGTGTCTCTCTCTCCTCTCTCTCCAGCCGCTCTCTCCCCCTCTCTTTCCAGCTTCTTCTCATGTCATTGATCAGTGACTTCCAGCGTAGAGCGTCTCTCTCTTCCTCCCTCTCTCTCCCTCTCCTCTCGCACAGCGCTCGGCCTCCATATTATTGACAGTTGGTATAGTTAGTTTAACCCATGAAGCGCATTAATCCAGAAATGGCCTGAAGAGAAAGCCGATGGTTCCAAGTAGGACCAGAAAGGAGCCAGCCACGCGAGCTGACTCTTTTCTCTCTCTCCCTCTCCCTCTTCGCTCTCTCCTTCTTCTTTTCTTCTCCCTCTCTCTCTCCTCTTTCCCTCCATCGCACCAAGATTGCCAATCGAAATAAGGTATCATTTATAACAAATGCACTAGTCGTTCGAGGTTAGTTTCCAAGGGGTGGAGAAGGTAGTGAGTGATACAGAGAGCGAGAGGGAGAGGGGGGGGAGAGAGGGAGAGACAAAGTTAGTTTGTACACTGTAACTCCGATTCTCTATTTTCTGCCCCTCTCCTTCCCTGTGCCTCCTTTCCTCCCTCTCTCTCTCTCGCACTCACTTTCTCCCTTCTCGTCTTTCCTCGCAAGCTCTAGGCAATCTACGGCACACTCGAAACAAGCAAACTCGACATACATAACTGAATCACGAGTGAGTGAGTCAATTCTTGTTTCAGTATTACCAATCACGGTACAGACATGTAACCTTGTGTGCATATGACTGGAAACTTGCTGACTAATTATTACATAACATTCTCTGCCGCTCTCCCTCTCGCTGTCTCTCTCTCTCGCTGTCTCTCTCACCGCTACTGTGTTAGGCTGCTGACCTCCGCCTCTCGCTCTCCCTCCTCTCACTCTGGCTTCTCTCCTCTCTCTCTCTCTCTCCCTCTCTCCCTCCTCTCCCTCCGCTTCTCTCCTCATCTCTGTGTGCCCTGTGAATGACATGTCCGAAATTTTTCTGCCATGTCAGTTTGGGTGTCTTTCGCACGAATTGACTTGAATATGTAGTAGTCCAAGGCTCCGGAGTACATACTGCCCTACGTGATCCATAATATACTGGGCTATATATTCACACACAGTATACGTACATGTAGTATAGTACATATCAGTAATATTGGCCATGGCAGTATGTGTTTATAATCCATTTGTTGTGTCCGGCACACAAACTTGACTGACTGACTGACCGGTCTTCGCAATGTCCGGTCAACGATGTCGACACAGCTGATGGATCGATTTCCATTGAAAGAGTAATTATGATGCCCGTTGCCCGATGGCCATGAGAGTCTCTCTCTCTCCTCTCCCTCTCTTTTGCTCTCCTTCGCCTTTTTCGCTTCACTTCTCGCTCTCTTGGGATCGATCACGGCGCGAGAGGAGAAAGAGGGAGAGGGAGAGCTCGATGGAGAGGGGATAGAGGAAAAGAACAGAGAGAAAGTTGGCGTGCAAAGGGAAAATCATTGACCAGCCCGGATGCTAATTCTTTTTTCCCTTCTCCCTTCCTCTCTCCCTTTCATCTCTTCCTGGGCGAAAAATTAACTGTCAGGCCATTCGTTTTGCTGAGAGAGGGAGAGAGAGAGAGACTAATAGAGAGAAGCGCTTCGTGGCCATCATTGGTTTGACTAATTAAGATATTGCGAGTGAGTGAAAATGATTTTTTCTCACCCCTGTGATTGTAATTCACTTTTTACTCTGAATGTAAAACATTTTCATGTTTCCAAGTGAATACCGAGAGAGCGAGAGAGGGAGAGAGAGGGATAATTTTCGGTAGGAAAAATCAGAGGCCATAATTGGATCTAGCCACGCTCTTCCTCTCTCCCTCTTTCCTCTTGCTTTTCTCCCTCTTCGGTTAATTGAATCAAGCTTGAGTAACGAAGGTGGAGTAATTTTAGGCAAATGTGATAGATTCTTGCAGCAAAGAGGAAAAACGAGAGCCTTCGATGTCGAAAAGAGGAAGAGGGAGAGAGAGAGAGGGAGAGCGAGAGGGAAAAAAGGGAGACGCGAGAGCAAGACATGGACGGAAAGGGGCAACCTAATTGATCGACGGTCAGTTAAACCAAGACAAGGACGATGCAGAGAGGGAGAGAGATGAGGGGCTGAAGATAGAAGGGAGAGGAGGGAGAGAGAAGGAGAGGGGAGAGCGAGAGGGGGAGCGAGCTGCCCTGCCCAAGGCTTGTAAGCGGCTGCCTTAATGGATCCACCGAATGGTTTCCCTTTGCATCTTATTAATGGAGGCGGTTTTGCGGCGAGAGAGGAGAAAAGTAGAACTGTATAGAACTCATTCTTGGAGTCCACCCACAGGACGAGAATGACGCCATCGAGCCTCAGAGAGCGCTGCAGAGGGCGAGAGAGGAAGGAGAGGGAGAGAGAGAGCAAGAGCGAAAGAGGCTAGAAAGAATCCTTCCTTTCAACATGACTCCCAGATTTGTTGGAAATTTCACGAATCACTGATTCTAGGTTTCTTTTCCTAATTGCGTTACTTTCCTTGGCATTCTTGTCATCTCCATATCCGCTCTTTTCTCTCTCCCTCCCTTTTTCTCTCTCTCTCTCTCTCTCTCTCTCCCTCTTTCTGCCGATGATTCGACATTCTCTTGCTGTCAAAAGACATGAGAACGTATATTTCTTCTCCATCGTTCTCCTCTTCCGCTTAATATTATTTTCAAGTATCGAACAAGCAAGTCAGCTGGTCTAATATCTTTCTTTCTAATGGCCTTCGATCAGCCTGAAGCAAGGAAACGCCAGCGAAAGGGAGAGCGAGAGGGAGAGAGGGAGAGAGAGAGAGGCGAAGACTAAAAAACTTTACAAAGGCCGACAAACCTCATCTAGAGTAACCAACGAAATATTGCTTGTCAAAAAAGTTCGTTTCCATTTATAAATCGTCGTTATATATATTTTCTTGCTTTCCAAAACCTGAGAGACTTGGTTCCTGCTTCCTCTCTCCCTCTCTCCCTCCCTCTCCTTTCTCTCTCCCTCTCACACTCGCGCTTCCTTTCGTTTTCTACAAGCTGTACACTGAGGCAATCAATGAACAAGTTTGCTTCGACGACAGAACACAGTCAAAACAAGTCACTCCAAGAAGGGGCGAAAAGGATGCGGGAGAGAGATAGCGCGAAAAAGAAAGAGAGAGAGAGGGTGAGAGGGAAGGAGAGAGAGAGGCAGAGAGATGCTAGTCAGCACTGATGGCTGTCCTAATTTTATTAAGTTTCACATTACATGCCACAGTCAGCAAGTCAGTAAAGATGTGGATATTGAGCCAAGAAGGAGATGAAGAGAGCGAGAGGGAGAGAGAGAGAGAACTAGCGAGAAAAGAGAGAAGAGGAAAGAAAGAACCTCTTCCAAAGAGGAGATGAAAAAGGACAAGCATTCCCTCTCGTCATTCTTTGTCTAGCTGTAAGAAGAGAGAAGTGAGAGGGAGAGAGAGAGAAGAGAGAGAGACATCGGAAGGATGGGAAAAGGGGAAGGGAAGTGTAAGTCGAGTGATTAATGAAAAGTATTGCGCTATTGCAAAATTGATTCTGTCACATAGAAGATGGTCATGGTCACGAAAAGAAGCGAAAAGAGGAAGACAAGGGAGAGGGAGAGGAGGAGAGAGAAAGAAAGAGACTTATTTTGTTGGCATGGGTCTTGAATTCAAGACGTGTCCCTTGCATCTGGCACCGTAGGAAAGAAATCATTAGTTGATACACACTTTCACGTCACGACGAAACAGACCAGTGAAGGGAGGAAAAGAGCAAAGGAGGGAGAGGAGAGGAAGAGGGAGAGAAGCTGGTCAAAGGTCTCGAGTCATCACGAAGGCAAGACGCGCCTCTTAAACGGAAACCGACTTGCTTTAGTGTTTACTGAGTTCGCATAGTGGCAATTATTTTAAGCATACTCATACGCAGTTGCGGTATCCTCTCCTCTAGCCTCTCGCTCTCTCTCTTTTTTCTCTCCCGCTTCCCTCTCATCCCTCTCTCCTCTTCGTCACACGGCTGGAATTCGAGACCCTTCACTCGAAATGAGTCTTATTAAGAAAGAATCTGAGAAACATTAAACGGATTTCCGAATAAAGCGCCGAAAGACGAGCCGGCATGTGAATGGAGGGAAGTGGAGAGGAGGGAAGGAGAGGGGGAGAGAGAGAGAGGAAAGAGCGAACGGGAGCCAGAGAAACGATAAAAAGCCGAGGAAGTTTTGCCTTCTTCTCTTCCCTTTTCTTCTCCCTCTCCTTCAACTTGGAATGAAAAAAATTGAAAAATAACGACACACAAGCCTTTTGAACCTTTCTTTTCTCTCTCTCTCCCCCCCCTCTCCCTCTCTTCCTCTAATACCATTCACTGTGAAGGCCCATCTGAGCAAATTTACGCCTACTTCATTACTTTTATTATCAATTTCGTTTGCTCCAACGGAGAGAGCGGCGGAGAGAGGGCTAGGGGAAGAGGGAGAGGAAGAGGGAGACGTAGACGAAAAGGAAGTACAGAGTAGAGACATGAGGAGAGGAAAGAAAAAGAATGGAACGAATAAGAAGAGGAAAAGGATCAATGAAAAATTGGATTCTATTGATTCTTCTATTCAGCCGGTCCGTTATTAGGCCTGGTGAGAGGATAGAGAGAAAGGAGCGAGAGGGAGAGGGATGACTGCTCGATCCATTCACTCGATGGGTTTGTCGTTCTATCTTGTCTCTCTCTCTCTCTCTCTCTCTCTCTGTCGGTCTCCCTTCTCGCTTCTTCTCCCTCTGTCGCTCTCCCTTCTCCATTCTGATTGCCTTCGCCCTTTGACGCCACTATTATGTACTGTGCAAAACAAAACGTCGAACACAATAGAACACAACGAAACAGGAACAACGATGGCCCTTCTTTCAGTCAGTCTCTCCCTCTCCCCCTCTCTCCTTCTCCTCCTTGCCTCTCCTTCCGTCTCCTACGCCATGTGCCCAGAGCCACGATAGGTGATGATGATGGCTTGGCGATGATGATAGTTGGTCATGGTAACTAATGCTCCTCCGATACACACAAAGCTTTTTTATCCTTTTCCAAAAGGAAGAGAGAAAGAAAGGACCAGAGAGGAAGAGAGGGCGAGAGGGAGGGGAGAGGGAGAGAGAGAGAGAAGGAACTTTTCAATCGATTCGTTCTCTCCCTATCAGTCGATGCCTTCGTTGCCCTCAATGTCCTCTCAGAACCACTCGCATGTACATGAATTCATAACTCGAATCTGCCTGACAGAGTCTTGGAAACAGCAAGTGAGCATGAAGGCAACGTAGCCAGAGAGATAGAGGGGAGAGGGAAGAGAGAGAGAGAGAAAGAGCGAGGGAGGGAGAGGGAGAGAGGCAGAGAGAAATTCCTATTGCCTATCCTTTATCGGTTTTCTCGGTGCATTTCGGTCGAGTCGTTCATTTTTTGCCGCCTTCTTTCCTCTTCCTAATGGAACACACTTATTAATGTAACCGACATCTCGACCGTATTCCGTTCTATCTCGTCCTCGTCTCCCTCTCTTCTTGGCTGTCTCTCCCTCTCTCCCTCTCTTCCTTTCTTCCGCAGCCCCTGTGACTTCGGCAGTAACCTATCTCTCTTCCCTTGTGCGATTTGTACATTTTCTCATGATGCACTTTGCATGGCTGGTAATAGTTGTCTGAGGGATGGCCGAGAGATAGACGACTCGAAATCAACTTCATCCGTGCGTAACTTTTTTTCCAGCTCTTTCTTCTTCCTCCCTTTCCCCCTCTCTCTTCGCTCTCTCCCTCTTCGCTCTCCCTCTCTCCCTTTCGAAGGGAATTGTGAAGTACCAGGTGGTACTAGCTGTTCTTGGTCAAGTAGACCTATTAGCTTGGACGAAGCAAAATGGTTCCCCTTCTTCTACTCTGTCTTTCCTTTTTTGCTGCCCTCTCTCCCTTTTCTTTTCCTCTCTCCCTCTCCCTCCGCTCTCAATGTGTATTTGACTTTTTCATATATGTAAGAAGTCTCCAGCAATATTTTATTCACTTTATGCGCCGTGTCCCGGAAAATTCTTGGTCGACTTGATTCAATCAAAAAATCGAATACAGTTCAACGAATGTTCGATGTGCTCGCTTTTTTCGCTGCACTCGATCTCTGTCCTTCTCTTTGCTGCTCTCCCTCTCCCTCTTCCCTTTCCCTCTCGGTAACCAGTGTTGCCCCCTCGATGCGTCTCTCTTTCAGCCTCTCTCTCTCCCCGTCTCACATTTTCTCCCTTGAGTATGAAAATCAACCAGTACGATGCCATTATTTACTTAAAAAGAGCAGCTGGGCTAATTTGCTACTTGAGACATTGGATACGCCGAGAAAAAGGTTGAGCGAGAAGGGAATAGCGAGGAGAGCAAGAGGGAGAGGGAGAGGAGAGGGAGAGCAAAAAAGTACGCGTGTAATCAATGAACTTTTCCTTTAAGTACAAGTAGAGGAAATTAAATGCAAATATCTACCTTTACATACAATCTCACTCTTCATGTTCATCCGTGAGTTTCTCTCATTCGCTCCCTGACTTATTTGCAGAATCATACCGCAAACACCGCTGAGAGGGAGAGCGAGAGAGAGAGAACGGCGAAAGCAACTTCTAAATTAGTCCAAGTGCTCTTTGAAAGGCTGCCGACTGAGAGACAGATAGAGGAAGAGAGGAGAGAGAAAGCAAGAGAGGAAAAGATCAATCAATTGAAATGGGCCGCCAGATGGCGCTGTCAAGGCGAACAGTTCTACTTTGGCTTGTGGTTATAGCTGGGCTCAGATAGTTCAAGTAAATGTTTCGAGACGTGTTCATAAAGTGAATATATTTGAGAGCAACTTCGGAAGTTGCTGCAGTTAGAGCGAGAGGGAGAGAGAGAGAGGCCGTTTACTTTTTGCCCATCTTCAGAGCACACAGGCAAGGCAGAGAGGGAGAGAGCGAGAGAGGGAGAGAGCGATGACGGCCTGGTGCGTGTCCACCACCATTGGCGGCCTTTGTCATTCACTTTCTTCAATCTCTCTTTCCTCTTTTCCGTCCCTTCCCTCTCCTTCTCTCCCTTGATCTGTTCTCTCGGACCATCAAGGCAATGCCTTCTCTGTTTTCTCTGTCCTTTTTCCTTACTGTACATTTTTTGAGCCATTCGCTCTCTCTCTCTCTCCCTTTCCTCTCTCTCTCTTTCTCGATATGCCACTCTCGCCCGGGTGTTTCATTTTTTTTGTTACTTTTCTTTACTTTTCACTTTACGACTAGTACAAGAAATGGAAGCATTAGTCAAAAAACGTACAACAGGCTCTCTCTCTCCCCCTCTCCCTCTCTCGATCTCTTCCCTTTCACTATACCCTAAGATTTCTCGAGTTCTTTAGTACAAAGAAGAAATTTTTCAGCAACTTTCATATTTCGCATTTTCCCTTTCTCTCCTCTCTCTCTCTTCCTCTTGCTTTCTCTCTCCCTCTCCTTGCTCGGCAGCTCGTTTCTTGCCTTTGCAATATGTGAGAAACATTTCTGAGATGATGAAAGTATATTTTCAAGCTGTTTACTGTTACTTGGTCACAGTGACTGGACACATTATTGGACATAACGTTCGAACAGTCTTGATGGTCATGTCCATTTCCTGGGGCGCTCTAAGTAGAAAAATATAGAATATTTCTGCTCCTCTCTCCTCTCCTCCCCTCCCCTCCTGCCCGTACTTGCTCTCTCTCCTCTCTCGCTCCCTCTCCCTCCTCGCCTCCTTTCTTTCATCTTCCCTTTCGCTGTAGCTCTTTAGCCTTAATGACACGACCTGATGCGAGCTCAGGAATCGTTCGCAGCGAAGAAAGTTCTTTAAAATGATTCTAGTCAGAGACGAGACTTGAATTGCGATGAGCTTTATGGCCAAGTGTCGCTTTCGGATGCAAATTTTTTACGTTAGAAGTACCTTCTTCTCGGAGAGAGAGGGAGGGAGACAAGCTGGAGCACGAGAGAAGCAGAGAGCTTAAGGGGCAAGAGGGGGAGAGGGAGAGAGACCATTTTTGTCAGTTGCAGAGTTGACGTTTAGTTTAAACAATGAAGCTAAAAGATGGGCTTCCTTAATTGGAATTACTAGCGAGATAAGGGACGAAGGGAAGGGAGAGAAAGAGCGAGAGGAAAGGAGATCAGATGGCTTAGTGCAGGGCTATAAGAAGCTGGAGTCAAGAGGGAGGAAAGGCGAGCGTGAGAGAGAGGGCGAGAGAAGAGCGAGAGAAGAAGAGAGGGGGAGACTCAGAACTTGCGAGCCATCGGTATTGATGGTGATGATGATGAGCTCAGCTCGAATTCTTTAAGTGTAAGAAAAGGGGCTCACTGTCGACTCAGCCAAATCATGGTAGGAGCAAAACAACGGAGGGCCAGAGCATGGGAGACGAGAGGGAGAGGGGAGAGAGAGAGCGAGAGAAGTCAAAGTCATCCGGCGTACAAACTGCAAAACTTACATGAAATGCAGTCAATTTCTTTTCTTTCTTCCACTCTCATTTTCTCCCTCTTTCTCACTCACTCTCTTCCTCTCGCTCACCCTCTCCCTCTCTCACCCTCTCTTTCTCTCCTCTTTCCCTTTTTCTGCCTATGGTCTGACTTTCCTTTTGTCCAGTAAATTAGTTCGAAGAGAGAAAAGTGTGACAGTCAGCATTTCGTTGCCTTTAGGGTGACGGAGAGAAATAGAGGGAGGGAGAGAGGAGGAGGGGAGAGATGCATGTGATCTCTTTCTATTGTTGTTCTCTCTTGTCATTGCGAGACATTATCAACCAGGTGCTGATTAGGAAGAGGATAAAGGAGAGATAGAGAGGCGAAAATGGGGATGGCTCGAGCCCGGGTGCGAGAAGAGAGAGAGAGGGAGAGAGGGAAAGGGAGAGAGGAATAAAAGCGTATGTGAAAGCTACTACTCTTGTGTCGGCGTGTCGTTAACAAATAGGCAATTTCAATGGTGTAGTTGGCACGGAATGACCGAGAAAAGAATTCTATTAAAGGGGCGCGAACGTCTCTTTCTCTCTTTCCTTCTCTCTCTCTCCATCGCTGGCTCCTCTCTCTCTCCCTCTCTCCTCTGGTCACATTGTGCCCGCAAATTGATTCAGAATGATTAAGATTGCAATTCACTATGCTCACATGTGTTGCTCAATTCAACTATACTGTTAGAGATCTGAATGGATGATTCCGAAGGATTAATGGGACTTCTTTGGCTTCTTTTATATGGCCTCCTTCGCCTTCCTATCTTTCTCTCTCCCCCTCTCTCTCCCTCCCTCTCCCTCTTATCTCATCTTCCTCACTTGCTGGGTCTCTTCTCCACGGAAGTCACCCCAGGAAAAGTATCGAGCGGAAGGTGTTGAACGCGCAGTGTGAACCTAATCTAGTCTTCTCGTAATGAAGCAATAACTTTTAATTGCGTACTTCCCTAACGAAGCCTGTACGCAAATTGCTGGTGTCTCTTTCGCTTTCTCCTCTCTCTCTCTCCCTTCTCTCTCTCGCCCTTCATCCCTCGTCTCTTTCTCTCCGGGCTGGCGCATGCTATTTTACTGGCAATGCTAAATGTCAGGTTTCCTGTGTATGTGACACCAGCCTTCGACGAAAATCTCTCCCTTTCCCCTTTTTATGCTCCATCCTGCTTCGTGTGTGTCTGTCTCTCTCCCTCTCGCTCTCTCCTCTCCCTTTCGCAGTCTCTTGCTGCCTCTTTCGCTCTCACTGGAAGGCACATTGTACTTGTACTTGATACGTCACTGATGGTACCGAGGTTAATTTTTGCCCTTTCATGCTTTCTGGGGGCTGTAAACAAGCAGCTGCAAGACAAGAGGGAGAGAGGATGAGCGAGAGACGAGAGTGGAGAGAGAGAGAAAGAATAGACTGCATGCGTCTGTTCAATTAGGCCTTTCAAGTGAGAGGGGAGAAGAGCAGAGAGAGAGAGGGAGAGGAGGGGAGATGATTTTCGCGTTAGGTCACGGATGGCACTTTGTCTATGGCAACGCCAGTTTGTCAAAAATATATTCTATGTGTATGGCAGTCAGCATGAGAGCAAGAGAGGAAGAATTTGAGCGACTTATTAAAAGAGCCCCTCTATGTCCCTCTCCTCTTTCTCGCTCTCCCTCTCTCTCTCTCTCCGCTCTCGGTTCAGTTCTATTCTGGAAGTAGACAAGCAGATCGTCTCTGTCAACGGATTTCGGCTTTCTGTACCCGAGCACGTGGGGAGAGATTGAAAGGGAGGGAGAGGACAAAATGAAGAGAGCGGAGAGCGAGGGAGAGAGAGAGAGCAAAACTTTCACATGTGATTCTTTTCCACAGAATTCACAGTTGGAATTTGCAATCATTAAAGTTTCAGTGCGTGACACACACAAGCAACTCTCGGCCATTGTCATCCGGCTCAATTTCTTCCCCTCTTCCTCTTTTCCGCTCTCCTCCTTCTCTCCTCTCCCCAACATGTTGCAAACATGAGTTGACTCGACTGTTAAAGTGAATCAACTAAGTTGGACCTGATAAATATGCTTCTCAAGAGACTCTTGTATGTTTGCCAACTATGCGTCTCTCTTGCTCTCCCTCTCTCGCTCCTCTTTGTCGCTCTTTCTCTCCCTCTTTCTTTCAATTGCATCATAGTTCACGATTGTTTTCTTCAGCTTACGACATGGGATATGACGTTCATTGTTTCAGAGCTAGTTTAAGCAGTAACAGAAAGAGAAAGAGAGAGAGAGAGAGAGAGAGAGAAGAGAGAGAGAGAGAGAGAGCAATTAAAGGAGCGAAACGGCGTTGCTTTTGGATTTTGCTTCGAGAAATAAATTGTTCTCAAGTCCCAACTCGAACTTTTCTGGCTTTGAACTTTTCTCTCTGTCCTCTCGTTCCCTTCTCTCTTTCTCTGGTCTCTCTTTTCTCTCTCTCTCTCCTCCCTCTCGCTCTCCCCTTCTCAATGGCAGTGTGCCTTGTCAGCCACTGTTTGAGATTCGAGGCACTAGTCACGCTGATGACCACAAAGCTGTTCCTCTTCACCAAACCGAGTTCCTTTTTTCAAAACATACATACTGTACACACACATATAGTACAATTTTTATGGCCAACGTTCGGTCCGAGCTTCGAACTATCACGCCACCTTCATGTACAATGTTCGTGCCGTCGTACTTTGCTGCTCATCAGTCGTGACATTCGTACCTCTCCCTCCCTCTTTCCTCTTCCCTTCTCCCGTTCCCTCTCCCTTTCACGCTCTCTTCTCCAAAGTCGCACACCATTCGCTGGACTGTTCAGCTTGCTATGTAAAGATGACTAGAATATTTATTTCTATTCTTATTCTTAAAAAATCTGCCACTACTAGAGAGTGGGTTATGTAAGTGAAAACTTTTCTGTCTCTTGCAGCCATTCTCTCTCTTCCCCCTCTCCCCCTCTCTCTCGCTCCTCTTCTCCTATCGCTCACTTTTCAAAAAAGGGAGAGACTGACATTTGAGTGGCACATCTTTCTGCGAGAGAAAAAACTTGGTGCACATGTATAAAAATTCAACGAGATACTGTTAGTTTTCTTCTCGCTCTCACTCTCTGCCTCTCTTTCTCTCTCCCTCCTTCCCTCTCCTCTCATCCTTATTCGGAGAATCGATTACACGAGACGGTAGACAACAATCGTTACCGAATATACAGTGTAAGCCGCTTTTGATTTTGAGTTAACTTTCGAACACATTCTCCCTCCTCCCTCTCTCTCTCCCTCTCTCTCTCCTTCGCTCTCTCCCTCTCGAGAGCACCTTTCGAGTGAGCTGGCGATTGGACCATGATGTGGAATTTTATGTGTAACACATTTACACTTCCGCTTCCTCTATGTGAGAGGCTCTTTCTTACATTGTTGCGCAAGAATATGGTTTTACGATTAGCGACACGCATAACACTATGTGAGAGGGAGAGGAAGAGAGAGAGAGAGAGAGAGAGAGGGAAGTTAAAAGTTTTAAATACTGGTAACTAGAAATTATGGTAATCCACGCAATAGTTGGCTAGGTGAAGAGAGCAAATGGAAATTGACAGAGGGAGAGGGAGAGCGAAAGAGACTGTGGAGTACCCATTAAATGTCGCTTTATTTTGTCTACGTGGACTGCGGGGAGAGAGCGAGGGAGAGAGCGAGGGAGAGAGGGAGGGAGAGAGGGAGAGAGAGAAGGAGAGAGACCTGATCGATCAAATATTACCAGAGCCAGTTTTTTATGGTACATTATACAAAGGCAGACAAGTTGCCAAGTATACCTAAAGCTGCGAACACGAAGCTCGTCGTGGTGAATTCTAATTCTTCTTTGCCTCTCCTTCTCTCCCCCTCGGTCTCTCCTCTCCTCTCTCTCTCCCTCTCTCGCGTTTCCCTCAGTTTAGCTATCTGTCTCCCATCTATGCACCTTGAGACTTAAACATAAATACGTGGCATGTACATATGTATATATAACAATATAACATGCCTATTAGTTTGTGTGCCCAGGTTGTCACTGTTAATTTTTAATCAGCATGTTTATTTAATGCTCTAATTGCTCAATGTGCATAATCACGCTCGCATTCTCTCTCTCTCCCCCTCTCCCTCTCTCGCTCGCTTCGCAGTTAAAAAACCTTTTCACATACATACATATGGTATGTATGTATAAATATACCTGAACGTATTTGCTACGTTTCAAATGGTTTATATCTGACGCACACACATTTCTTCAGCTGGCATGTACTCAATCACTCAGGATGAAATCTCTCCCTTCCCTCCTCTCCTCGCTTCGCAAAGAGCCAAATTTTACTAGAGACTTCTCAATGTAACTTATCGTCTCTCCCCTCCCCTCCCTCTCTATCTCTTTTCCCTTCTCTCTCTCTTCCCCCTCTTCGACTTCGCAAAGCAAAGAGCGGGACAGTCAAATATCACGGTCAAATTTGTAGCTGATGTGCAGAGAATTTTTTTCGCTCTTCTCTCGGAGGCAAAAAAATCAAATTCAGTTGTCAACGTATTTCGTTTCACACTTGAAGTAGATGTCACACAAATTCTTGTACCCAATGCCACCAATTTAGAGAACGTTTTCTTTTCTACTTTCTCTCTCCTTCTCCCTCTCCTCTCTCCCCTCTCGGTCGGTCGTCTTCGTCTCTTTTTTCCCCAGTTGTCGCTAAAAATGAGGCCCGACTTGGCATGCGGAAGGATGCCATCAATCGGTACTAAGGACACAGTGAAGCTTTGTGATTTAACAATATTGTGAATTAGTTAAAATTCCTCCCCCCCCCTCTCACTTTCCCCTAGTTGGAAAAAAGCCACCACTAAATCATCCTGTTGACAGATTTGCACTTTGGTTAATTGTAAACAAACTCCATTTGCAATTTACGATCGGTCCCCTTCACTTTCTCCACTGATTTGCACGTGGTTTGAATTCTAATTTGTGTCTCTCTTCCTCTCTCCCTTGCTCTCTTTCCTCTCCGCTCACGCCTAATCGTCATCATGTGCTGTGCATTTGCTTTTCACGACAATTTTAACTACCATCAAAGTCAAGTTAAATATTGTAGTTGATGGGCGACAAGTATAATTTATGGGCTTACTGTAATGTCAAGCAAGCTAATACTTCGAAGGGATCAGAGACATGAATTTTTCAACATTGATGTCAGCCATTTTTCATGACTTGGTCACTGGTGTGTGTATGTATGTGTGTGTCTTAGTCCGTTGCAATCCTTAACCAGAAAATCTGTCCCCTTGGCCTCTATAGTGCCATGGAAATGTCGCTCTCTTCCTCCTCTCTCCATCTTGAGAGGGAGAGGAAGGCTTGACAATGTTTGCTGCAAGAAGAGTCAGAGATGTGAATTTGATTCGCTTCTATCACATCAAGTTCGACATGTTCGCCGATTTTTTTGTTGGTTTCATTGGCGTCTTCTATGACCCAAAAAATAAAGAAAATTCAGCTTTAGGCTCTCAAGTTCCAAGAACTGCTCTCTCTCTCCCTCTCTCCCTCCCTCTCTTCCTAGCTGTGTCAGCTCAGAGAGAACCACAGCTTTCACATGAGCATGAAATTCATTCACCTTCAACGAGGGAAAAGAGAGAAGCATCTCTATCGGGCATCTAAAGCCAGCTGCCAAGTCAACGTCTCTCTCTCTCCCTCTCCCTCTCTACTTCCTCCTCTCGCCCTCTTCTCGCACAAAAAGAAACGCTTGAATGTTCAATCCGATTCTGAAGACGACGCGTAGTTATACGTATCAAATGAAAAAATACCAATAGAAAAGGGCGTCCTGGTAATTTAGAAGAATTATCGATCTCTCACCGCACTAGCAACCCAGTGACACGTTTAGAGAGGAAGAAGAAGAAGAAGAGTGAAGATCTCATAATGCTCTTGACAAGATGGAAGACAGAGTGAGAGCGGCAGAGAGGGAGAGAGGGAAGAGAGAGAGAGAATTGATGCAACTAGAGATCATGTCCCTACCTTGTTTTGACCGGGAAAAGTTCATTGCACACCGAAGAAGACTTTAACGTCGAAGTTATGTGTCAACCAGTTCCAAGTCTCCAGCGCGGTGTATCATACAAGACATGTTCCCCTTCGTGAGTGTTTCTCATTCAAAGGTCTCCCTCGCTCTCTCTCTCCCTCTTTCTCACTCTCTTTCCACTTCTCTGGCTGAAGCCCAAGCTCAAGTTCTCGCTGACATTTAGTTGTCTGAAAAAAAGTTGCTGTATCTGAAGCAAAACCCAGGGAGAGAGAGCGAGAGCGGAAAGGAAAAGAAGGTCTTGACGAAGATGAGAAGGAGGAGGCAAGTCATAAGGGCAAAGGGTATGTCGCCGCTGATGGACGAGTCAATGTTCTACGTAGCTTTGCTATAATTAATCTGCAGAGAAAAGAGAGAGAGAGAGAGAGAGAGAGAGAGAGAGAGAGAGAGAGAGAGAGAGAGAGAGAGAGAGAGAGAGAGAGAGAGAGAGAGAGAGAGAGAGAGAGAGAGGGAGAGAAGTGCGTATTTATCTAGATACACGCAGTTGGTAGATCTAGTTATATTTAGTTGGCTGTATGGAGAACGCTTGTAAAGGTGATCCGGTTTCCTTGGTGTACATTCGCGAATTTTAATAACTGAGTCACTTTCGCTTTTACTAGAGCTTCCCTCTTGCCTTGTGCTCTCCGTCTCTCCCTCTCTCTCTCCCCCTTTCCCTGTTCCTATGTGACAGCATGTCGCCTTTTCTCTCTTGCTCAGGTTTATCATGGACCGTTGCAAGCGAGCTGAATTGCTAATTACTCACTGAAATAAACGAAGAAGCAAATGAGAAGGAAAATATGAGGGCGTGAAAGGAGAAAGATGGTCTGGAAGCTACGCCAGAGAAGGAGGGGGAGAGAGAGAGCGGAGAGGAGAGGGAAGAGGGGGAGATAGAGTAAATGAATGTTACTCAATGACTAGGTGCACAGAGATGACGCGCTAATGACCGACTGCGACTATGGCAGTGGTTTTCGTCAAGCGGAAGAAAGATGTATCGGCATGTGCTGTATACTTCCTTTGCGATAAATATCCTTCCAGAGCAGAGAGCGGGAGGGGGAGAGAGAGGGTGAGCGAGAGGGAGAGTGAGTGTGCCCAGTGTCTGAAGGATGGGAGTAGGATACCAAGTTGTTAGACAATGAAAAGATGGCCTTAATTACTGTGGATAATGATTTAGGGAGCGCTCTGTCTCTAATTGTTGCCGAGTCACCTTTTTGCAGGAAACTATAGTTGTCCGCTAATGAATGGGTGAGATAACGGCCGAGAAATTGAGAAAGAGAGGCAGAGAGTGCGAGAGGAGACAAGAGATGGATGAAGGGAGCGAGAGGGAGAGAGAGAGAGCGGAGAGAGCGAAGCTGTGTGTACATCGCACAAGCGAGTAGAGTAGAGGAAGAGCTAGAGACGCGAAACGGTACAGGAAAGCGGCGAAAAGAAGAACTAGGTAGAGGGAAAAGTTCATGACTGAATTCAGATGGCGGCGGTTGCGCCGAGCCAGTGGGAGGTCTTTAGAGGAAGAGAGAGAGAGAGGGCGAGAGAGAGAGGGAGAGAGAGAGAGCGCTGAAGGAACAGTTGTCGCGCTTCGAGCAGCACAGAACTCGCAGTGAAGAGAGTGCAGAGTAAAGATCTGGACGCGTGTTAGTCGACGAGCACCCAAACCTCTCCTCTTAGTAGTCCGTAGCCGGAGAGAGTTCTAGTTGTAGTAGGTTTGAGTAAATGTCTTGAGCCTTCTCACTTCTTCACAACTGTTCGACAGTCCAGCGAGTTCAGATTAGAGTAGTTGTCTCTCTTTCTCTCTCTCTCTCTCTCTCTCTCTCTTCTTTCTCTCTATCAAGTTTTGGCATTTACCGAAAGGCCAGAGTGATATTGTTCTTACTACTACACTACTGTACTTATACAAGAAGCAACTGAGGTACACCTTGTCTTCGCTCTAGCAAGTGAAGGAAAGCAACGCAAAAAGCTCTCTACTACGCAACGTATTCAAACCTAGTCCGTCGGCTATATTCGAATAATCAAAGTGTGCTTCCTGGCAGTGCTCTTTTTATCATCCAATTTGAAGAGAGGGAAACCAACGCCGTTTTCGTCAGTTCTTCTCTTGCTCCTCTCTCTCTCCCTCGCTCTCTATCTCTCGCTGCTTCCTCGCTCCGTCACTGTCTCTTCGTTCAAGTTGAGAGAAGTTGTTTAGAAAATGGAAACTGACCAGAACTCGATGGCTAGCAATCCTTCAAGTAACCAGGGAGAACTTGGTCACAGTCCTAATGCCTTCGACAGGGATTTACCGTAAGTACTTTGGCAAAAAGAGGGAGACAAATTTCCTCCCTTTCTCTCTCCTCTCCCTCGCTCCTTTTGCCCCTCTCTTCTTTTCTCTCCCCTTTCTTTCTCTCTCCCTCTCTTTTCTTATCCGTTCTCCTTGCTTCTCTATATAACCCACTTTTTCTTCCCGCCACCTTCTCAAATCTCATCCTCTTCTATGTCTTCTCTCTCTCCCTCTTCTCTTTTCCTCTCTCTCTTCCCGTGTCTTCTAGAAAAATGTTCATCGGCGGGCTTAGCTGGCAAACTGCCCCCGGTAAGTGCAAGACTAAGTCTCTCTCTCACTCTTTCCTCTCTCTCGCTCTCCCTCTCTCCCCTCTCGCTCTCAAGAGAAGAGAGCAACTCCACATGTGCATGTGTTGTGTTTTCCCTTTTACTTTAAAAGCCGACTATACTGAACAAGTAGTAGTAGACTAGAAATTGCATCCATCCTCTAAGCCTCGAAAACAAATAATAATAGCTATCGTAATAACAGCAATAACGGTATATACGTACATATAATATAAAATCCGCTATTTATTGCCAGTAGAGATATGGAGAGAGGGCGAACAAGAGGGAGCGAAGAGGGAAAGAGGGAGAGAGAGGGAGAGAGAAGTCGTTGCTGTGTATGTCTCTCAATGTGTACGCTTTATAAAAGTGGGCCGAGCTTTAACTTTCGTGGTTCTCTCTCATTTAGACACAGAAAACTGAAAGAGAGCCGTTGAGCTAGTCGTAGAGTAGAGCCATTTCACTAAGTCAGCTCTTGCGAGTCGCTTTCCCTCTCTCCCTCTCCCTCTATCTCTCTCCCTCTTTCGCATTGCCTGCCGCAGTCACTGTCGGTTATATCTTCATCTCGCACGAACACGAAACCTGCAAAAGAGAAATAGACAAAAGTAGGCAATCGGAATACGATAGAATGTAAGCGAGAAGGGAATAGAGAAAGAGAGGGGAGAGGGGGAGAGAGGGAGAAGGGGATAGGGACAGAGATAAAGGGAAACCGCATTAACAGTTGTTAAAAGAATCTAACGAACAACCGAGGAGAGAAGGAATCAGCGAGAAGACGTAAAACCAATGAAGAGATCATGGAGTTGAAGTAATTTGAGCTGACCTTTCATCTTTCTCTTCCCCCTCTGCTCCTCTCCCTCTCTCTCTCGCTCTCTATTTACAATTTGCACCTCTGTGTACCGAATCTTTGGCCATGGATTTATAGAAGGACTGCGTGAGTACTTCAGTAAGTTTGGTGACATTACTGAAGTGATGGTCATGAAAGACCCAACGACGAGGAGATCTAGGTGAGTGTGTGTTATGACTGTCTCTCGCCCTCTCGCTCTTTCTCTCTCTCACTCTTGTTTGACTTTGTGTCTGAACTTGTACATGTATATTATATGATGTGGTCCCATGATACTACTTGTCGCTCGGTCGAGTCCTCTCTCTCTCTCCCTCTCTCATAATCTCTCTCCCTCTCTCTCTCTCTGCGGCGTTCTCTCGTTCGCCCTCGCTCTGCCGTTCTTTTCCTCTCCCCCTCTCTATCTCCCTCTTCTCGAAAGCTGTAATTAGCTCTGAGCATATCCGCTGTCCTTCTCTTTCTCTCTCTTCCCCCCCTCTCCCCCTCTGTCTCTTCGCTCTCTTTCTCTCATTTATGCCCAAGGCTGCTCTCGGTTAGGTTGGACTCAACTGAAAGCTAATAGTATGAGCTTTCCGTTGGTTTGATTAAATACAGAACAGAGAACGAGAGCAGGAATACCAGTGTTACCGTTAAAATGTGAATCTCTCTCTCTCTCCCTCTCTCCTCCATACCTTTGTCTCTCCCTCTCTCGCTTTCTCTGAATGTCTTTAGACTTAGCTGATATGTGCCATGTAATTAATAGCGTTGTATCACGTTGCTTTGGTAGGAGAGGAGAGAGGAGAGGAGAGAAGCCTTTGGAAACAATTCTCACGCTTTGAACGTGTTGCAGCATATCTATGGATTCATTGTTGTAAGAAAGACTAGAAGTGAAGCAAGGAGACCGATAATAGACGGCAGAGCAAAGAGATGGAGAGGGGAGCGAGAGAGAGAGAGGGAGAGGGGAATGGAAGGAGAGAGAACTGGGGTCGAGCAAGACACGCACGATATGATTGCAAAGCGAATTCGGTCGTACTTATCTCCGTTGCATTCTGTAAAGAAGAGCAAGAGAGTGTATGTGTGAGAGAAAGAGAGCTGTAAGAAACTGGAAAAGAATGAGAGGCAAGAGAGAGAGGGCGAGAGGGAAGAGAGGGAGAGAGAGTCTCTTCCGAGAACGAACCCAAGGGTCGTCTAGGTTTGTGAGTAGCCTACGAGATTTTCGTATCTCTCTCTCTCTCTCTCTCTCTCGCCTTCTCGTTCACTCTCAGCCTCGCACTCATTCTTTGCTTTGTTGCCAATAAAAAGTTAGCAGAAAAGAGAAGAAAGTTTCCTATCGGCGTGATTTGTGGTGTAGGTCATAGACCAGGTGAATGAGGGCTTCTCTCGCTCTCTCCCTCTCCTCTCTCGCTCTTCCTTTCCCCTCCCTTTTCCTCTTTATGCTTCTCTGCCACTCTTCTCCTCGATGGTAAGATGAAGGATGCCTGGGTGATAAAAAGTTAATAGATAGCAAGTCTTACACTCTCTCACCCTCTTTACTCTCTATACTGATTTGCTGGCTCGCAAGAGAGAACGAATCTCTTCACCCTTGTTCTCTTCCAGAGCTCTCTCTCTCTCTCTTCCTCTCCCTCTCCTCTTTTCCCTCTTGCGTTCCCGCTGCCTTTCAATCTCGAAAGCGAAGAGCCATATAAAAAAGATGATGTAAAGCGTACAATTTTATCATTGGTGTCGTTCCTTGCCGTAAGGACAGTTTGAAGCAAAGAGCAAAAAGACTGAAAGAGAGGGGAGGAGGGAGGGGAGAGGGAGAGAGGAAAAGGAGAGAGGGCAATTGAGGATCAGCATTGCATTGCACTGCTTGCAACCCAAAGACAATTAAGGTAGCACCAATAATTTCCGGTCTTTGGACTGATCGCGGATTGAGAGGGGGCATGTGAGGGACAGAGAGGGGAGAGGGAGAAGGAGAGAGAGAGAGAGAGGGAGACGTGTACTTTGGTGCTCTGCAATCGAACGGAACCTCTAATTTATGCTCGTTGGCAGCGGGCAATCAGTTGAGTCGAAGGCTCTTGAACCGACTCACAGAACGCTGATGTCGTTCATCGAACTCGGTTCTTGCCTTCTCTTTCCCTTTCTCTCTCCCTCGCCCTGTCTCTCTCTCCCTCTCCCTCTCTCGCTAGCTGGCTCTTTCTGTTCCGTTCACTTTGATCAATTCTTTGGTAGTCGCAATGTGCAAGAGTAGCAGTAGCTCCTGTTCTCTCTTTCTCTGCCATCCGTTCCTTTATTTCGATTTCGTAGACAAAATGGAAGTAGAGCCTCGAGCTGCTTGTAATGGAAGGGAGAGGGAAAATACAACTGTACGAGAAGCAAAGGGACAGATAGACCAAGAGAGAGAGAGAGAGAGAGAGGGAAGCGAGTGAGAGAGTGAGGGCCAGAGAGAGGGAGAAGGAGAGAGGGAGAGAGCGAGTAGTACATCTATCTTTCAATGCAAACTAATGCGAAAGTTAATGTTGACACAGTAAATGTTTAAACTTGTCTCATAAAGACACGCTCACTCAACATCTCAATATTTTTGCCGTGCAACTTCGACTTCTAATTTGGCTTTCGTCGTCCCTCTCTCTCTCCCTCTCCCTCCTCTCGCTCTTTTTCCCGATGATCGGTTTGGTTTCCACCAATGACTAACTATGTGTCTTTCTCTCTCCCCTCTCTGTCTCTCCCTCCGTCTCTCTCTTCAGGGGCTTTGGTTTCGTAACTTTCGCCGATCCTTCCAGTGTAGATAAAGTGCTTGCTAATGGACCTCATGAATTAGATGGCAAAAAAGTAAGTTGACCATTAATCGTATAATGCTTTGAATTGCTTCAGTTGTGTGTTTCCTGTTTCCTCTCCTTCGCTCCCTCTCTCTCCCTGCCTCTGCCCTTCTCTCTCCCTCTCTCCCTTTCTCCTTCCTTCGCTCTGCTCGATCCAAAATTCTGCTGACTGACTTTGTAATGACGAAGCGATTTATGCTAACCTGCTCTTTCTTTTCTTCTTTATTCTCTCTCCCCCTCTCTTTCTCTTGCCCTCTCTCCCTCTCCCTCTCTCCTTCCATCTTTCTTTCTTTCTCCCCTTTCTTATATTGCTCGTGTTCTCTGACGCAGATCGATCCGAAAATCGCATTTCCTAAAAGGGCACACCCTAAGGTGAGTAGCAATACTGTGGCGCGTGCAGAGGAACCAGAGGGGAGAGAGAGAGAGGGAGAGGGAGAGCCAGAGAGGGGAAAGGGAGAGAGGGAGACCGATTGATGTGAGGGCGTGCAGAGGAGACTCTTTCCCTTTTTGTCTCTCATTCTCTCCTCATCTCGGTTCGTAGTCTTTAGGCTTAAAGACTCGCAATAATCAAAAGTGCTTGATGGTCCTCCTGAGAATCTTTGATTCATCTCAACTAGCAGGAAAAGAGGCAGAGGGGAAGAGCGAGAGAGGGAGAGGGAAGAGAAGGAGAGCGAGAAAGATAGAGATTGATAGAAGTTGTGAGCAAAGAACGAAACTGTCGAATAACGATGCAGTCAGTGGCTTGTAATGATTGTTGGCATGAATTCATTGTATGTTTCTTATAATGATCCGTGCTTCTCCCTCTCGCTATTTTCCTTCTCTCCCTCTTCCCCTTTCTCGCCCTCTATCTCCTCTCTCCCTCTCCTCTGACTTTCTCACAGATGGTTACGCGGACTAAAAAAGTGTTTGTCGGTGGCTTGTCAGCGCCAACTACTTTAGAAGATGTAAAAAACTATTTCCAACAATTTGGTCGGGTAAGTCTCTCTCCCTCTCCATCTCTCTCTCCCTCTCTATCCCTCTCTCTCTCCCTCCTTCCTCGCTTTTTACGTTTCTGCGAGACCTGTTTTCTTTTGAAACACTTCCTATAATTTGGCTTGTTTGTCTAAGTTCTCTCTCTTTCCCTCTCTCTCCCTCTCCATCTCTTTCCTTCTCTCTTGTCTCAGATCGAAGATGCAATGTTAATGTTCGACAAGCAAACAAATCGCCATCGAGGTGAGTAAGAATAGAGTTTTACACAATCTTGCGCTCGGCATGGCAGTGCGCAGCGTGTCTCTCTCCTCTCTCTCTCTCTCTCTCTCTCTCTCTCTCTCGCCCTCGCTCTGCCTCTCGCTGTCTACTCAATCGCGGCTCACGCTTGAAGGGCATAAATTTTAATAAAGGTACCGCTACTCGCTCAGCTCTCAAATCCGCACAAACTGCAACTTTTCTCTTTTTTCATCCCTTCTCTCTCCCTCCCTCTCTGCTCGCACTCTCAGCCTATTTCCACCAGCCGGTCTCCCTCTATCCCTCTCTGGCTCTCCTTCTCGCAGCATCTTTTTCTCCCTCTCTCCTCTCCCTCTCTCACTTTTGCTGAGCCCTTCAGATTCTCTCTGTGCCCTAAACTGCAGTCAGTGCAGTCCTTTCTGTGCGTAAACTGCAAGAATTTGTCAAATACTTTAACGACGCTTTTCAGCCGCTGTGATAAATTGTGTGCTATGAATTTATACATCAGCACACAAACAAATAAATGTCCACTTTCACCAAAGTGGTGATCTCTCTTCGCAGAGGTCTCTCGAATTTGCTTGTTCTCTCCCTCTCCCTCTCTCTCTCCCTTGCTCTCACTGGTTGCCGCCGTCCTCTTTTTTTTATATCTTTGCCTGTTATACTTACAGCAACAAATATGACCTCTGAGAGGGAAGAGGAAAGAGGTGCGAAAAGAAACAAGTCCCCGAGCGTGCACACTCAAAGACAATTATGCATGTCACCATTAGCAGTCTTTGCTTTCCTCTCTTGCTCGCTTCCTCTCTCCCTCTTCTCCCTTCGTCTCCTCTTCTCTCTCCCCCTCTCTCTCCCTCTCTTTGCTTCCCTCATCTCTCTTGCTTAGTGTCTTCGCAAAGTGAGACCTGACGAGAGACGAATAGGCCATTGATGGCACACTACTAAAAAAGTAAAGCGAGTACGTCACTAGAATCTCTTCCATTATTTTCATCCTCCATTTTCGCTCTTCCCTATGACGGGGGAAATAAATACTTCCTCCCTCTCGCTCCCCCCCCCTCTTTCGCTCTCTCCTTTCCTCTCTTCATCGTCTTTTTCTGCTCAGTGTCTATTAAGGAAGGCTTAGACTTAGCTTTTCTCACTTCTTTTGCTCTCGGACTTTGCCTAATAAATAGCATCTCTCCCTTTTCCTCTCTCTCTTCTCTCTTACCCTCTCTCTCCTCTCTTCTCTCTCTCTCTCTCTCTCTCTGCTCATTCTTTTCATTTCACTGTGCATTAGAAAAATATGAGAAAGTAAGAAAGTCTAAAAGGGTCTCAACTATCATACAGTGTGATTTATAGTGCAAAGCAGCCATGAAGAGGGAGAGACACAGCTTTCGGCTTGTCTCTCTCTCTCTCTCCCTCTCGCGCTCTCTGGCAGGCTTTCCTCCTCCTCGGTCCACAGTGTTTCGTCTCCCCTTTGTTGTGTAGTAGACTCGACTACTAGAAGTTGTGCCAGTGTCGTTGATGATGATGCTAAGCGAGCCGAGAAGCTCTAGCGGCATCAAAGCATCGCAAGCAGTGTCAGCTTATATGCAACTGCGACTTATTTCAAAATTGCTTTATTATCCTTTGAATATTACAATCTCGCACTCTCTCTCCTCTCCTCTCTCCTCTCCTCTCTGTCTCGCTCTCGTGCTCACTTTGCCGGGCCGTGTTTAGCGTTATTACGCTCCTTCCTTCTTAGAGATGCGTATCACTCTGTAAGACCTCGGATTAAGCCAAAGAAGAAGGGAAGAGGAAGAAGAGGAGAAGAAATTTCTTGTTTGAATTCTAATAGGCCTGTCAGGCTGCCTAGTGAGCGGGAATCTCTCTCCTTCTCTCTCTCTCCCTCTCCCTAGCTTTCCCTTCGTCTCTCTCGCTCTCATTCACTAGTTTCCTCTCTCCCACTCACTGGCCATAGTAGATGAAATCGAAGAAAACGCCAGAGAGGGAGCTTTCTAAGGAGTTGCTCTGTCACCTTTTCCTCCTCGGCGAGCGAGAAGAGAGGGGGAGAGGGAGAGAGAGAGGGAGGAAGAGAGACCTACTTTGTGCTCTATTCGATCACGATGGCGCTGCTAAAATGCTGGCTTGACTATCCTTTTCTCCTTTTCTGCCCAATCGATCTGCAAACGCTTTTCCTTGGCCTGTGTTGTGTGCCATTTCTCTACAAGACTGTACTATGACTGTATCCCCTCTCTTTCGCCCCTCTCGCTCTCCCTCTCCTTGTTCGTTCGCTCTCCCTCTCCCCTCTTGTGTTCTTTCTCTACTTAAAACCATAACGATCACGTTGACGAAGACCATGTTTTTTCTGTTGAGTTTCCGCTGACTTGACAATTCATTAGCTTTGCCGCTCTCCTTCTCTCTCTCTCTCTCCCTCTCGCTCTTCCTTTCCATCTCTATTGACTGTCCAAAGGGATGAACGAAATGCTGACCCTAAGACGATGAGGATAACAAAAACAAAGAGATGGCAAAGAGGCAAGAGAGAGAGAGAGAGAGAAAGCGAGAGAAAGAGAAAGAAAGCGAGGAAAGAGGGGAGGGAAGAGGAGAGAGGAGAGACTGGCATAAATGTTATATCATATTATGCCTTGTTTAGTTGGCAGTTAGTTTGAGATCGTGATAACTAGAGACTTCGCCGGCCGAGAGGTCTATATATGTATGTGTAATTGTATTGAATGTGTGTATGTGTGTGTGTTGAGCTTTTAGTAGCACTATTAAGCGACTCATTGCTTGTATGTGTCTCGTTTCAAGTGTGGAAGGAAAAGTGTCTTTCCCCCTCCTCTCCTCTCTCTCCTCTCGCTCCCCTCTCTCGCTCTCTTTCGTCCACTTTTCTTTTCATCTCTTCCACGGCAGTTCTACAGTGTTGAAGGGAATTACGCTTTGCTCGTCGATGGTGTCTTTCTTCTCTGCGTCTCTCTCTCCCTCTCCCTCTCTCTCTCTCTCTGTTAGATTCTACTATTTCGCTTTTGCCATATTGGCAAAGCGAGAGAGGGAAGGAGAGATAAAGGGAGACAGATTTTGCCGCTGCAAGCAACTTAGTTTCGCGCCAAGAATGGAGCCTTCGGTTCGCCATCGACTTTCAATTTTTGCTCACCCTCTCTCTCTCTCCTCCTCCTCTTTTCCTCTTTTTCTCATTTCTAGGTTTTGGTTTCGTTACGTTTGAGAGCGAAGACGTAGTAGACAAAGTTTGCGAGATCCACTTTCACGAAATAAACAATAAAATGGTGAGTTAAGACATTCTCTCGGCACTTCCTCCCTCCTCCTCCTCTCTCCTCTTCCCTCCTTCGCCTCTCCTCGGCGTGTGTGTCACCAGCTGATGGATTGCTTCCTTGGCCTGTCATCGTGGTCCAGCGACCGCTACGGCCACTCTGTTTGGCCACTTCTTTCGGCCTTTCGCTTGACCGTTGCTCACAACACTGCAGCTAGTGGACAGAGAGGAGTAGATGTAGATGGAGAATAGAGGAGCAAGAGCTCTTCGGAATTTCGGCGAAGGGAAGAGGGAGAGGGGAGAGAGAGAGCGAGGCACAGGCAGACAGAGACGAGAGTAGGCTAATGCTGCAACTTCCGGTGTCAGTGCATATCTTGCATACAGTTGAAAGTTGCTCACGTAGTGATATCTTGTCCCTCTCTATCTTCTTTTCTTCTCTTGTCTCTTCCCTCTCGCTCTCCCCTTCCTCATGGTCAACTGACTGCGGACGGGACTGCAAATGTCCTTTGCCAGGTTGAGTGCAAGAAGGCCCAGCCCAAGGAAGTGATGATGCCCACTAATGTGGCTCGTGGTCGAGGGGCGGGCCGAGGTGCCTATGGTGAGTCATCCCTTTCTATCTCTCCCTCTCTCCCTCCCTCTCTTCCTCTCTGTCAAGGGGTGTCTAATCTGATTTTTGCCCTGATTGCCTCTCTCTCTCCCTCTCCCTCTCTGCTCTCGAAGACTTGGTCTGGCCTCTCGGAGCGCTCACTGACGGTGAGCTCTTCAACTGCGACAAGGTTGCGGCCTTTAAACTCGCCTCGTTTGCAGGCTTCCCGGCCCCATATGCAGGTTACGCGGGCCGCGGTTATCCCGGCTTTCCCGGCTTTGGCTATCCCTTTGGCGAGGTGTTGCTAGTCAACAATGAACTGGGAAACAGTATCCAGTGAGCAAGCTGACAAACAAGTGATCCACTCTCTTTACCTGGAGAAAGAAAGGAGCAAAAACGAAGATGGCGCAGAGGGTGTCTTTCCCTCGCGCTCTCCCTCTCTACTCCCCCTCTCTCTCTCTTTCTTTCCCTCTTTCGGCAGACAAAAATCAATACGTCTCAGACTTCATCAATTTCATTTCACTTCTTCTCATCATGCTCATTTTCATCTTTCTCATCATGAGTTGCATTTTGCAGTCTCTCTCCCCCTCTTTCCTTTTACTGTCTCCCTCTTTCCTCTCCCCTCTCTCCTCTTTATTCAAATGGAGAGAAGAGGCTGCGAAATGGAAGAAAGGTTCACACAACACTGTGTCTCTCTTCCTCGCTCTCCCTCTCTTCTCTCTCTCTCTCCCTCTTCGCGCTCTCAAAAAGAAATCTGCGAAGATTTTGTTGCAGTTCAAAAATATGCTGTGAAGATGATGAATAAGACTAAAAAAGATGGCGAACATGCTTTACACACTGGTAAAATATGGCGGATAAGCCTGTGAAAACATATATAAAGGATGCAGCGTACAAGAAAAATGTTTCTTTATGGAAAAAACCAAACAAATACAAATAACTGCAAAAAAACTGCGCCATGTTCTTCTTCCTTGACGTCGTTAATTGCATATTGGTTATTCGGTTAATTAAGGCGAAGAAAACTAAATTGTCTTCGAGCGAAACAAAAAACTGTGACACGAAAAAGCGGAACCGTGGCAGACAAATCCTATTTGGCGCAATTATTGAATAATTGATTAATATGAGCAATATTATTATTACCTATTACATTGCATAAACATATATAAATATATATATGAATCATTGATAAAAACATTGTTGCATTACTCTTTTCCTCTTGCCCCTCTCTTGCTCCTCTCTCTCTCTCTCTCTCCCCCCTCTTTCTCTCTCGTATCCTGTCAATGAAAGCAATCATACTTGAAGCAATAATGCTGAATAAATTATAGCAATGGATTAAGATGAAAAAACGGAATTAAGCTAAAGCCAGTAATCAATCAGTCGAAAAGAAACACGCAAATCTATGGCAGACATTTTGTTTTCGCTATGAGACTGTAATATGTATACACCTTTGCAAGATTGCAAAATGTTCACACATACCTACAAATGTACACACATACCAAGGGGAGGAAAAAAGAACGTATATATATATATGTAAGAAACACGAACATAGGACATTTATATGAATACAGGAAAAGAGATATGCCGTAAATGCATAAACATGGACAAAACATGAAGTATTGGAATTTTCTACGCAACCAAATTCAAGATGTATAGTAGAGAAAAGGAAAAAAGGAGAGAAAGAGGAAAACAGAGGAGAGAGGGAGAGCGAGAGAGCATTTTTTCAGGGAAAGAGCAGGAAACGAGAACAGTTCAAAAAGTCGAAACAGTTTTTTTCTGTTTCAGTGCCTCTTTGTTTGTGCATTTTATGTCTCTTTCACTGACTTGCAATCCATATGGAAGAGCCTATCAATACGACTCTTCTCTCTCCCCTCTCTCTCCCTCTCTCTCTCTCCCTCTTTGGCCTGTCTTCTCTACCTCTCTTTTTAAGTGACTTATATGATATTCCGTTTGTCTTCTTTTTCGAGAGAAACAGAGAAGAGAGCGAGAGAGGGTGCTAGACAAATTATGCACGAGAAGGCGAAGGGGAGAAGCAAGTACAAGAGGGAGAGAGGGAGAGCGATGAATAGAGGAAAAATGAAGTTCGAAACAATCAATTTTCACTGTCATGCATACTGGCAACTTTTCACCCTCGCTCTCCTCTCTCCCTCTCTCTCTCCCTCTCACTCACTTTCTCATGCTCGACGAAGGGCGACAAATAATAATAATACGATAGATACGAGATAGATATGTAAGGTATTTATTATTAATGCATTGCCGACTTTATCTTCCACTTGATGAATATTTGAATACGCGGAGAGGGAGACATTGAGAGGAGAGCGAGAGGGAGAGAGAGAGAGAGAAAAGAAAAGCCATAATCCGTAAAGTAGAGAAAAATTCTCGGTTTAACAACAAAACACTTCAGTACAACACCTCAGCCTTTTCAAAATGGCGGACACGGAAAGACAGTGGTTGAGAAAAGAAGAGAGGGGAGGGAGAGGGAAACGGCGAGGCCAACGAAACTTCACATATTGAAAGGGAGGAGAAAAGAGCGAAAAAAAACAATTGTAAAACATTGGCAATACTAAGATATACAATAATAATAAAATTTCTTCTAACGTTCGTTATATATATCTCGCAAATTGACGTCAATTGATTCAAACAATATAAAAGTGTGCAGGCTCCTCTCTCCTCTCCCTCCTTTCCCCTCTCGCGCTCCCTCGCCTTCGCCTTTCCCCCTCTCGCTCGCCTCTCGTTCTCTCTCTCCCCTCTCTCTTCTCCCTCGCACAGGGTGACACTATCGATCGACAGGGAAATGTATTACGCAACGTCTTCATATGTCTGAATTTTATCATTGTCACTGCTTTTCCCTTTGAGCAGCGAAAAAAGCACACACACAGTCTCAGCGCCATTGTAATTGGTTGAAATTAATCTTCAACTACTCTAGTGATTAGTGGTGCGATGAAAACCAATGTATCTCAGGGTATTAAAACAAGCTTAAATATGACTAAATCGCTTAATGCCATCAAGTCATAATTTTCTGCCGATAAGTAATTCCTTCGCCTTTTCACTTTCATTTTGAAACATTTCCTCCTTGTCACAGGACTCGAAAGGCACAGCTAGCTTTTAATCTCAGGTCATTAGCGGCTCCCTCTCTCTCTCCTCTTCCTCTCTCGCCCTCCTCTCTCTCTCTCTCTCTCTGAGCACACATTGCGGTAAGAATGGTAAAGCCACACGCTTCAAACAAGGTCTCATTCTTTGTCTGTCAATAATAAGCGAAACTGTACAGTCATGGTATAAAACTTTGCCGTTCATTTTCCTCTCTGCTTCCATTTTCTCTCTTCCTTTCGTGTCTTTCCATTCTCTCTCTCTCTCCTCTCCCCTCCCCTCTCTTCCCTCTTCGTCCCCACAAGCCATATTCGAAAATAGTCGTTTCTTACATCATATAGATGAGAAACTATGGATAGTTTTACAATATACCCAAGTTGGCACATTCAGTGCATACTGCAAATGAAAGCAAACACTATCTTTCTCTTTCGAAAAGTAGATGGAATAAAGGAGACCGAGAGGAAGAGAGGGAGAGAGAGGAGAGGGGAGAGAGAGAGGAGAGACAAAGTGTCAATGCAAGCGTTGCCTGTTCTATTCGTTTCTTTCGCTCGTCACTGGTGCATCTCCCTGAAGGCTCGGAGGAAAGAGACATAGAAGGAGAGGGAGAGACAAAGAGACACAGAAAGAGGGAATAAGACATGAGAGAGAAAGAGCGAAAGAGAGCGAGAGAGAGGGAGCGAAATGAATCAAAGAGAAGCCAGAGAGGCTGCGAAGAGAGCGAGAGGAATCTACGTTTACTCCATTGGTGAACACGTTCTGAGTTTGAACATTTGCGAAGTAAAAGACTAACCCAAGCTCTTAAGTGTGTGTCAGGATGAGCACAGATAGAAAGAGGAGAGAGAGAGGAAGGACGAGAGAAAGGGGAAAGAGAGAGACTCCGTAAAAAAGTGAATTCCAAAATCTCAGGATTTGGTCGCCGAGGAGAGAAAGTTTGCGAAATAGTGCATAGAAAGCTGAACACTTGTCGAGTTTTTCCATGTGGCTTGTAAATCAATGTAGGATATAAAACATAGTCTAGTATTACGCAATATATACAACAAACAACTACCGGGATCTGCTTTTTTCAATAAAAACGTGTTCCAAGAGCGCAAGGAAAGTGAGAAAGGGAGTCGCGTTAGGAGAGGAAGAGGGAGAGAGAGAGGAAGAGCGAGCGAGAGGAGCGAAGGGAGAGGAAGAGAGAGAGGCAGCAAAGAAAACGAGAGAAAATTCAGTTGAAGCTTTGATAAATAACATTTGCGTTTATTGGTTATTTCTTTGCTTCGAACTCGAACTGTCGGAACAGCTTTTACAAAGTCGAAGAAGCAAATCTTTCTTTTTCTCTCCCGACATCGTCTTCCGTCGTCTCTCTCTCCCCTCTCTCTCTCCCTCTGCCTATTTCTTCCCTCCTCACTCTCTCCATCTCTCTTTCCCTTCGTTTGAAGCATATCTCCTTCATAGTTCTCTCTCTCTCGCTCTCTCTCTCTCACTCACTAGTCCCGTCTCTCTAGAGTCAGTCAAGCGAGCAAAACATATTTTATTGCCATCCATTGCCTTCGAAGCCTGAGCCCGAAAAAGAGGGAAGAGAGGGAGAGGGAGAGAGAGAAAGGGAGAGAGGGGAGACTTGCTTATGTAGAGGCTGTCATTGGATTCGTTTAGTGAGCCTGCTCTGATTCGATAGTTCGAACAGTGAACTTTGTTCAGGTTCAACAGGAATTTTAAGCGCCACTCATTTACATTCACATTACACTCCGCTGGCCATGAGCACTCTTTAAGTGGACCTGCATCTTCTCTCCCTCGCTTTCCTCTCTCGCTCTCGCTCTCCCTCCAGCTCTCTCTTCCTCTCGCGTTCACTCTTCCCTCTTGAACCAAAGGCTGTTTTTTGCGTATTTACTTATGAATATACGGCACAGATCGATGGAATAAAGGAAACTAAAGCTACCAAGGCAGCTTTAATGGCTGTATAACATGAGGTCTTGGGCATATACTTTTTCCTCTCTCCCTCTCCCCCCTCTCTCTCCCTCTCTCCCGCTCTCTCACTCTCTTTCAATGTAGGCATATATACGTATTTATATGTGTATATATTTTTGCTTGCCGCCGCCCAGATAGCAATTTATCGAATTTCTAAGGAGTTGCTTCGGATCGAACTCGAGAAGTCGTCTCTACAGTTCTGTGTGTAATTCGATTAACATGGAAACTCGCTCTGGGCGTCTCTGGTAACATTTAACACAGGGAAAACAATGGCAAATGGGGGGAAGAGAGGGGGGAGAGGAAAGGGAAAGAGGAGAGGGAGAGGGGAAGACTTGGCTGGCATTAGCAGGCCTTTACTCATTAGCTGGACGTGAGAATGTGACCAGAACTTGACACTGGATCTCTTAGCACACACGAGTTCGAACCGTTCAAAGTCCTAGACAAAGAAGTGCATGACAGTGAAAAGCTTCACGCTATGAATTGCGTGGGAGTTGTTTGAGCTGCAGGGGAAGGCGAGAGGGAGAGAGGAGAGGGAGAGACGAAAAGAGAAATAGGAATATCTCGTTCTTATACCCGTTGCGACTTGAAAAGTTTACAATTTGAAATGACATTCAACCGCTTGCACGAAATGTACAAATGGCGGAAAAGACTTGGAAACAGGCCTCTTATTACTCCAAGGAACGTACATATATAGTGCACTTGGTTGGCCGGCATAATTAGTTAAACTTGGTCAATCAACCACAGAAAGTTTTAGTTGCAGGGCTAAACTAATACCGTCTAAGTAGTCGCATTGAATATACGAGCCCCTGATTTGGACCTTCTCTCCTCTCTCTCCCTCCCTCTCGCCCTCTCTTGCTCTCGTTCAGGTCGAAACCTCTTATTCCGCCGACCATGGAAACGTGATCTGGTATCATGCGAAAAAGTAATTAAATTTCCTGGTCAATTAAGAAAACAACGGGCCCAAACCAAATGTACGGCCGAGTGATCAATCATAAAAATAATAATACGCAAATATTAATTCAGCAGCAAACAACTTCTTAGGTTGACATTTGCATTCACGAAATACTATATGTATGTGAAATTGTGTGCATGTGGAAGCTATATAGCAACACACATAGACACGAAATACGCTATATTGGAGTTCTTCGCTAAAGCAAAGATTTGTTGTTTGGCTTCATTGCCTTGGCAACCCTTGCACATAGAGACCCGGAGAAGGAGAGGGAGAGAGAGCGAGCCTTTCTGTCGAGTGTACATATATTGTACATATTGAACGTCAAGAGCGTCATGAGTGGGAACAATAGACGACTCAGTGGGCTTGGGCTTGGCTGTGACTGCGAGACAGAAAGAGGAAGAGAGGGAGAGAGAGACGAAGAGAGCGCAAGAGACGAGAGAAGAAGGTCTGGCTGAGTCTCTCCTAATTAATGCTTCTTCTAATTGGTCTTCGTGAGTTTGCCGGAAGCGCTTCCACGCCACTGGCGTAATTAACTAATTGTAAAAGAAAAGCCGACACAAACAAGGCCTATGTTGTGCCTTTCTCTCCCTCTCTTCCTCCCCACGGTTTCCTTCTATTCAATTCCGCGTTGTGTATAAAACATTTCTCTCTCTCCCTCTCTCTTCCACTTAGTTGTCCCATGTGTACCTTAAATGTAACATCAAGGTACCGAGATAGGCATTTTCGATTCCTTTTTAAAAGTTCCCGAATGCCTTTCCTTTATGCTCGTACTCAAAAAAGTTCTACTCGTCAAACTGAAGTTTCCACGGGTCTGAAGACAAAAAGAAGAGCTCTCCTCTCCCTCTCCCTCTCCTCTCTCGCTCTCAAGATGCGGCTCAACAGCTAAAATTAGAAGCGTCGCTGTTAAATACACTGTTCATTTTTCCGTGACAATAGGAAACTGAGGTTTAAAGCAAACCAAAGCCACGAAAGTAAGCTCAAGGCGCAACTGACTATGAAGGGCATCCATGTATGACTGGAATTAGTGAGCAGTATCCCTGGAAGACTTTGCCTTTTTAGTCTTGCCTTGATCGTTTAGTCGACATTTCCATTTTAGTCCATTGGCTTAGTCGACCGGAATGCTTACTCCTGAAGAATGCATTTGGTCAACGATATCGCTTGGGTTAGTTTGAATTAGTCACCATGACAACCGGATTTAGTCCACCACATCTAGTTATGTAATGGTTCATACGGATTGAGGCATACAACTGCCATTAAGGAAGCGAGAGAGAGAGCGACAGTCTAGATAATGGTTAATAGTTTTGCTTGAAATTCATCTGTAGCCGTGAGGTAAGAATATTTTAGCGCTAATTAACTAAACCAATAAAATTAGTTGATTTAGTCTTGTCTTGCTTAGTCGACCAAAATGCTGCACACTAAGTTGAATCCAATAAAGCAATGAAGTCGAGATGCACTAAGCAAACGGTCCCTCTGGTTTTCTGGCTTCGGTTTGTTGTGTTTGCTTTGAAATTCGATGCAAAAAAATCTGGTTCTAGTGTTGTCGGTAAAAGTTCTTTGGCTGCTAATTTTGACAGCGTCATTAGAGATATGGCTGAATTTAGCTCAAGTAATGAAGACGACAATGACGCCTTGTTGGCGGCCCACAGAATGATTTTGAGTGCTGGTGTCAAGCTTGATGTGAGAAGTGAAACAGTGGCCTCGGCGTCACTATACTTTCACAAATTTTACAAGCAGAAAAGTCACAAGGAGTTCGACGGCATGCTAATGGCGGCAACGTGCTTGTACTTGGCCGGAAAAGTTGAAGAGGAGCCATTAAGGATGAAGGACGTGATGAACGTTTTCCATAATTCACTAAACCCAAAACAAGGACCTCTGGAGCTGGTGGACTCTTATCGGTCGCTTAGAGACTCAATAGTCCAGTGTGAACTGCTACTATTAAGAGCACTAAAGTTTCACGTGAATAATGACCTTCCCCACCGTTACCTTTCGCAGTATGTCAAATCATTAAGCGATTGGATGCAAGGAAGTGATCAGGAGAAGACCATTATGGAGCGCACGTGTTGGTCTATTTTGAGCGATTTTTACTCCAATAAACAATGCATCGAATACGGTCCTCAAGAAGTGGCCATTGCAGTCATTAGTCTTGCTCTGCAAAGCCTACAGATTCAGGTCCCTTGTAACCATAATTCTCTGTTGACCTGGAATGAAGTTCTGTGCAAAGATGTTTCGCAAGATAGAATCACAATTATAATAAGAGATTTACTGCTGACATTCAAGGACCACTTTGTGAACACTGGAACTTAATGTATCAGCGGAATTCACATTTCATGTCATCCTCTCTTAACACGACTACTAGCTGACATATATTGTTTATTTAGGCTTCTAGCCCGTGTTGCCAAAGCAAGAGGGCGACAAAATGATGGCTGTAAAACTGTTTCCTTCGCTTGAATGGCAAGTGGAGCGAGATTGAGTGCGAACAAGAGGGGGAGAGAAGAAGCCAGAGAGGGAGAGAGAGCGAGAGAGAACTTCCCCTCAAATGTTAAAGTATATTTCAAAATTGAGAAACAACTATTTGCCCAAAGCTGACAACTACTAAGGTTTCGTGTTGCTTTAAAGTCGAAATGGCAATGAAGCTAACTATGCGTTATTTATTGGGATGCCAGAGAAGAAGAAGTCACTGTCGAGCAGAAAATGTTCGCCGAACACATTTGTCGAACGCGTGTGCTAAATGTGCCTCCGCTGTCTCTCTCTCTCTCCCTCTCTTCGGCGTTTTGACTTGAAGTATGGCCTCTACTTGTGGAACTTGTAGAACGTATTACTGCTCGTGTAAACGGAGACCAACATGTAAATCACTGAGAGGGAACCGGTGATCGGCCACCCGAAAGAGAAAAGGGCACGAGAGGAGAGAGCGAGAGAGACAGAGAGGAGATGAAGGGCCGGCCGACGTGAGAGGGAGAGGGCCCAGGAGAGAGAAGAGGAGAACGGAAGATGTGTAAGACGATGCGGATGTAGATATAAGTTTTCGAGAACATAAACTGCGAACTTGGAAATGAAGGAGAGCGAGATAGAAAGAGGGAGAGAGAGAGATGACTAAAAATAGTTTGACGCTGTGACCCGACACAGATCTTTGTGACAGGCCTTCTTCAGTGACTCACTGGGTGACTGCGAGCAACCGCTGTGCTCTTTGGCTCTCCCTCTGGTGAACCTGCTCTTTCTCCCTCTCGCGCTCTCCTTCATCCCTCTCTCCTCTTGCTCCTTTGTGGCTTGTGTCCCACGACTAGGACCCAAAGACATGACGGTTGTGTCGCGCCACGCAAATCACAAAATCTGTGGCAGGTGGAGTTCCTGAACAAGGAAATGCTTTCTGTCCGCTGTCGGCCCTCCTCCTCTCTCGCTCCCTCTCCCTCCTCCTCCCCCTCTCTCCCTTCTCTACTTGCCTAATTTTAAAGTCCTAACCGACGTAACTATAAATAACGAGAGAGAAAAATTTAGCATCATTGACTATTTTATCTCTCCCCACTAGTGAGCCCGTGTTGTTTCGTTATTTCAGGAGAAAGGGCAAGAGAGGGAGAGAGGAAGGGAGAGAGAGAGGGCGAAAGAGAGAGAGAGACAGGAACACAATCCATCTGAAGTGACTTCTTAACAAACTATAATGGCAGTGTTGTGCAGCTGGTGCTCAACTCTATTTAGTTGTAGTTAATTAATTACGTCAGGTGCTCAGCTGCACATGGTCGGCTATTGATCTTTGTCCTGTCAATGTACGGCTCCCATAAAGTTCTGAATTCAATTCCAACTGGTTATGGACCTAACTGTGAGGCAGAAAGGGAAAGAGAGCGAGAGACGAGAGCGAGAAAGAGAACGAAAGGAGAGAGAGAGGGCGAGAGAAAACAAATTTTTCTTCCGTCCGCCATGTTCATAAACCAATTATTCACGAGTTCCGTTTTCTTCAATCTCTGCCGAAAGATAATTATGAATATGAAGCATTTTAGTGACACCGTAAGCAAAGTTCGACAAGACATGAAAAATGCTCTTCCTCTCTCCCTCTCTCCCCCTCTCTTTTGCTCTCTCCCCTTTCTCGGCGAAAATTTTGCCTGAAAAGAGAAATTAATGTTTACGGCGTGATAATTAATGATCAGTAAAGTATTTGATTAAAGTTTTTCTCTCTCTCCCCTCTCTTTCTCTCTCCTTGGCTGTTAAGAAGGAAATAAACTTTCTTCGGGCTATTCAATAGTTAATTTGACGCTTATCTCCCTCTCCCTCCTCTCCTCCTCCTCCTCCTTCCCTGAGTCACATTCGGAATGACTTAAAGATATAACACTCGGCAAGAAAAAGCCTTATATATTGACGCCAATGAGAAAGGAGAGAAGAGCGAAAGGGAAAGAGAGAGAGGGGAGAGAGAGAGGGGAGAGAGAGAGTGTGACCAGGTTCTCCTCTTCTTGTTGCGTATAAGGATGCTCAGACTTCCTTTTCATGACGCAATTGCTTTCTTGTAATTAAGAACATTCATTTACACTTGCCTTGACTCGAGCCTTGTGGATGAACATTCTTCTTCTTTCGAGTCATGTTTAAAGAAACTTGTCATAGAAAAAGGCATAAGTGTGACAACTTTAATTTTAGCTTCGATTTTTCTCCGTTAGCCGAGCAAGGGAGGGAAACTGAGCGAGAGAGAGAGGGGGAGAGAGAGACGAGGACTCTTTTTCCGCCTCATGAACATCATAATCAAGCAAATTTCTCATGATACAATTATTTTGTCTTTGTGCAGCATTTTCTGTGCCTGAAAGATACATATGCAATTCATTTTGCAGGGCGAGAGAGGGAGAGAGAGAGAGAGCCTTGAGAGACAAGAGCGAGACCAGTTGTACATCATGTCTTGCTTGGAAAATTTCTGTACACATACATAGGTCACACAGTGACGAGCAAGAGAGAGAGAGACAACGAATGAGGCAATTGACTTCAGATTGTTGATCACAGTTGAACAGCATTTTAGAACATGGACTCATTTGAACGTAGCAGTTGAATTGGATGAGAAGGACTGCGCTGCAGTCTCTTTTTTGGTAGTCTAGACAGTGTATCAAGTAACTTGCTGAACTCTGGCCTTTCGTCGCCTTTGAATGCCCAGCAGAGCATCAACAATTCCTGCACCGGAAGAGCGTCAGAGAAGCGAAAGGGAGAGAGCGAGAGGGAGAGAGACGTTAGACAATTGGCGGAATGTGTTGTTGGGTGAAAAAAGATCGGACGTCAAACTAACCTTTATTTCTTTGGAGGCCTGCAAGTTGGTGAGAGATTGCTTCATGCCTTTGCCCACTTGCCATATGATGCTTTCCGAAGGCTGCCCTTTGAAGGGCCAGTCACTAAAGAGCAGCTCATACCAGACAGTTCTATATGTGTGAATGAAGATCAACAAAAATAAAATTGGATTAAGTAGAGAAATCATTTCAAGGGCTAAGACGAGTGTTTGCTGGCAGAGAGAGAGGGGGAGTGAGAGATACAGAGCGAGAGAGGGCGAAAGTGAGAGCTCGAGTAATCCCGATTTGTTTAGACAATCAGAAAGCCGCTTAAGTATAATTACCCGAAAGCAAACACATCGGATGCCGTAGAAACTGGCAAATCTTCACCTTCCTGGTCACCAGCCTTGAGACTTCGAATTACTTCAGGGGCTAAGTAGCAGAGCCAGCCTTTGGGTATAGTGAGCCAATCGCCTTTCCTGGTAATACGAGACATCCAAGGGCAGCGGAGGAAGAAGGGAGAGATGGGAGAGACCGAGAAGGGAATGATGTGATTAATGATGCTATTAAGGTGAACTGGGTTTAAATCATCAAGGTACCTGTTTCCGTGGCAAAGCTTAGTAACACAAAATAGACCAAAGTCAGTAATGACTACTTTGCCATTTTCGTAAAAGATATTCTTGCTTTTAAGGTCTTTATGGATAATGCCACGTGCGTGCAAATAGCTCATTCCTTGTGAGATTTCTTGAGCAATGAGTAGTGTTCGGTTCAAAGTGAATTTGTCTTTCCTGACATGAACATGAGTGTACAAGGTATTGCCTTTGCATAAGCTGGTTATTATTGCAAGATGAGGAGGCTTCATACAGGCGCCCATAAAGAGCACTAGGTTCTCGTGTCTCGTTTTCCTGAACATTGCAACTTCCTGTCTGAATGCCTCGATGGCCTTCTTGTCGTCCAGCTGACCGTTGTTCATGTTGAGTCGTTTCACGGCTACACAGCCATGCCACTGTCCCTTGAACACTGTGCCAAAGCGCCCAGTTCCAATTTCTTCCTCTATCTTGACATCGTCAAATGGTATGTCCCACTCCCGAGACGTCAGCGAGTTCTGACGAGGCCAGATTCGATCATTTAGTTCAATGTCTGAAACCTGGCTGTCTTGAGAACCAATTCGGCCTGCCAAAGTTTTCTCCGAGTCCGTGCTCGTTGAACCCGAAGCTCCGGATATAGTTTTGTCCGAATCGTTAGACTTTTGAGATGCCACTACATCCTTGCTGCTCAGAACAGAATTAGAGTCAGTGACAGTCATCTTCTTTGTCGAATCGGTCGACTGGGACGAAACTGTGGCCAAGCTTGAGACATCAAAGTTGAATGAATTGGGCTTGGAAGCCGAAGGAGGAGTTTGCGACGAATTGGCTAGAAGAGCGGGCGACGACGGAGTTGATGAGGTGCACGACGATGTGTTCGATGACGAATCTGGCGGCCCGAACGGCGGTATATTGATCACTGGCTTTCTCAGATGCGATCCTTTCAGCCTTTTTGTTCGATCACGTCCCAGTGTTTCACTTCTCACAGAGCTGGGGCTCGTGACATTTGGCTGACCGGAGCATGAGGGGACTGGTGAGTGGCGTCCTTCGTTGACCGCAATCGACCGTTTAAACACATTCATTAGTTCGTTGGGCAGACCGCATGAGGGAGGAACTTTGTCGACACAATCTCGATGGCAGTAGTATTTGCATTCCTTGCACCTGTACCCAATGAACATTGGCTTCTCGCACAAATAACACATCTTCACCTTGACTGTAGTGGTGAACCTGTGATGGATGACGTGAACCATTCCACCATGAGCTCTGGGTGATCTTGGCGGTACAGGTAAAAATGGTTCATCACTAAAACAGTTATCTGTCAAGTCGGGACTAGCAAATGGAGGTGATCGATTCGGAGATATCACTGGCGAAGTTTGACTCAAGCCTGGCTCTGTCGCAAGGCGCCTTCTACTGGTTACATTTTGCTGTTGATGTGGTAGACTACTGTAGCTATTTACAGTTGTTGGATCACTGGGAGAGAAGACAATTTATCTTAGCATTTGCAAACATGTTGTCTAACTTATATGAATGAAACTCACATTGAATGAACGATGTCTTTGTCAAATGGTTCTACTCGCTTTGAAAGATGTTCTTCATGGGACTTGCACTTTGTTAGAGGAAAAGGGTCAGATAATAAGTTTGCTTGATGTCTTTTCGCAGGTGGCGGAGTCGTTTGAAACTTATTGTGTTGACTTTTTCTGCTAGTTAATGATGGAGTCGATGGTGGAGTTGGCTTTCTGTCTTTTACTGGTAGCGAATTGGGTTTTCCATTTACTCCATGCAATGGAGACGTCGGATTCGAATGACCATGTTTCCCAGGTGCAATTAATGGCGGTGAAATAGGGCTGCTCTTGCCATCAACATCACCCGTGGTGGAAATTCGAGATGTTTTACTCCTGTGTACTCTAGGTGAGCTTCCGGAGGCATTTGATGCAATTAATGCATTGTTGCTACTTTTGTCCCAAGAATCCCAATGCAAGTCAACGTCAATGATGGGACTATTGCTCAGCAGCTGTCTTTCTGAGAAAGCCTTTAGGTTTCGAGTTGCAGTTAAGAGCTTTCTGGTGTCTTCTTCGGTAGCGAACCCAGAATCAAGTAATACTTCCTTCAGCCTTGATTCTGGCGAATGGATGAAGTGTCGAAAACTCGAAAATTTCGTACCTATCATCTGTAACGATAAAAAATGGGTTACTAACTGGTCAAATCTAAACAAACGTCTTGAAATACCTGACATAATTTGTTTCCTAATCCTACAACCCTTAACCACTGAATTAGTCTGGGATAGATGGTAAGTTCGGTGTTTTTAGCTGCATCCGGACATCTAGCTTTGGCAACCAGCTGACTACTGAATAATTTCACAAGCTTCGTCTAAAGAGGAGTAGAAGCAAGACGTTAATTGCATCGCGATTTCTGCAAACATATACTCACCTCAAGTGTCCTAATTTCGGCCTGGGTTAACCCTGACGAGGTTGAACATTGCGTCCGTAGACCTTCAAGGTTCTGGGCACTAAAGTCTATCACTGCCTGTGCATTGGTACAGGCCTCAATGGCCTGTGCAACTGCATCGCAGTTGACGTCCAGGCCATTCTGGCCGTTGCTGTTGAACATACTGACTGACGGTCAATTCGGTATCTAACTTGCAAACTAGGACTCTGCGTTTACTTTGAGTTCAACTTGAAGCTACCAGATGTTTGCAGCATTTCAGGTTGTGTTTTTCTTGTCAGTGTCCTAGATTGCAGAGCCCATAGAGGGAGAGAGCGAGAGCGAGGGAGAGAGAGAGAGAGAGAGAGAGTGACTTGCAGCTTAGGCTGCTTCCAAATGGCAAAGTAGCACAGGCAACGGTTCACCATTTACACTGCAAACTTAAATTGCATTTAGCGGAGGGCACATGATTGTTCCAAAGTTAAGCCACAGTTACTGCTGGATGCACACAATTAAGTTAAATTCACATAATGTTTCAGCAATTTCTTTTCCTATTGACGGTGAACGGAGAGAGAGAGACAATTTTTCATTAGTGTCTATGCGCCATGATCATGACGTCAAGGCGAAGCAGGCGCACTCATAACCTTGGTCTCGAATGCCGAGTGTTCTCTTCTTTGTTGGACATTTTGCTGCTTGATTACGTTTTCACCTTTGCTGCACATATTTATATCTATATATGTCTAATATTTGTCAACCACGTACAACTCATTTCCTCAGGTACAAAAATAGCCCTTTTTGAGAGACACTAGCCGTAGACTTGGCATATAGCTGCCCTGCAACAATGTTGTCTGAAAAGGAAAGCATCATGAGCTGTGCATCTTGAACGTCTAGTCGGTCGCAATTTGCGTCATTTAGGCTTTCCGATTTACGTCAACCGGCAGCAAATTGCTCTTTTCCTTAGTCAACGGCAAATAGATTGACAGCGTACGCGAGCTGTGTGTGATTTAATTAGAGATCCGGCTTTGTGAAACCAATTTCAGCCTTTCTTTGTCTGTAGACAGTGGCTGTGTTGCACCATGAGCGACCAACAATAAACAAATCACATTATCGACTCTATTTGTCGAGCACTTAATCACGTTCCGCATTTAGAGACGGTGAAAATTACTAGACGCCGCCAAAAAAAGGTCAAGTACATATAACAGTTGAAAGCTCGTTTATAAAAATAAAGACAATTGTTTACCACTCAAAGCGAACTAAGGAAACGGTCCCTTCTCTGGGTGTCAACACATTAATCTTACAAATTTGAGTTCTTAATCAGTTGAATTTAGAGAATTGACTGTCTTTCCTCCTTGATCATTGTTAGTAGTTCATTGTGAGGAGAAACTGATATGGTTGCTAGTTCACCGATGCTAGTTATATGCGGCTCTCAGCTGTGAGAAGGTAAGCCGGTGTCATCGCCTAGTATTTGGTTTGGTTTTTACTAATTGTCTCCTTTCAAGGTTGACATCTAGGAGATTGGTTGCTTTTTACGTGAGGAAATTTTTGGTGATCACTAAATTAATTCCGCCAGATTTCACCATGCCTTGGTCAAACGGAGTGTCCGTGGCCATACTATGCTTTATAAATCTGATAAACTACATGGACCGGTTCACAGTGGCCGGAGTGTTGAAGAAAGTTCAGAACTATTACGACCTTGATGACCAAGAAGGAGGTCTGCTACAGACAGCTTTCATAGTCAGTTACATGGTGATGGCGCCATTATTTGGTTATCTCGGTGATCGCTACCCTCGGAAGTACATCATTGCCGGAGGGGTATTTTTCTGGAGCTGCATGACGTATGCAGGAACTATAGTCCCACCACAGTACCCTTTGCTGTTCTATTTGGCCCGTGCACTGGTTGGTGTCGGTGAAGCTAGCTACTCGACAATCGCGCCCACCTTAATTGCAGATTTATTTGTTGGAGAGATGAGAACACGCATGCTGGCCATATTCTTCTTTGCTATTCCAGTCGGTTCTGGTCTGGGATACGTTGTTGGTGGTCAAATGGCAACAATCAACGATGACTGGAGATACGCCTTAAAAGTCACTCCACCACTTGGTATCATATCTGTACTGTTGACGTTGTTTGTCTTGCAAGAGCCCGTGCGTGGTCAATCGGACGGCGCTGCAAGCTCTGAATCAACTACTCTCAAAGAGGACATTTTGTACCTTTGTCGTGTCAAATCGTACATATGGTCAACGCTAGGTTTCACTTCAGTATGCTTTGCAGTTGGCGCTCTTTCTTGGTGGGCACCGAAGTACATGGCATCTGCTTACGAATATGCTGGAATTACCGATATGGCCGAAGACAAGTAAGCAAATATTTGCAAATCAAGAGCTTGTTCAGTTAACCGTACTTTTAATACCTACAGGGTTGCTCTGATTTTTGGCGTGATAACCTGCGTGAGCGGCATTCTCGGTGTAGTCATTGGCTCCGGTGGGGCTCAATATTACCGTCGTTATAATTCTAAGGCCGACCCACTTATCTGTGGCTTTGGCGTCTTGCTCAGCGTACCATTCTCATTTCTGGGTCTGTCCCTTGCCTACGGTGTACCGGCTTTGTCATGGATATCTATTTTCATAACAATCACGGCTCTCTGCATCAACTGGACACTTTGTGCGGATATTCTACTCTATGTGATATCACCAAATAGGCGAGCATTTGCACAAGCGATGCAAATTCTATTCGCCCATCTCTTCGGGGACGCCGCGAGTCCCTTCGTCGTCGGCACGGTGAGAAAAACTCAAACCAATCTTGACTGAGTCTTATCTAAACACTGATCTTGCTTCCAGATTGCCGACGCTATCAAGCGCCACGAGGGAGATTTGACGCCCGCAGTGAAGTATCATAGCATGCAGTACGCTTTGTACTCGACTAGCGTTGTCCTAGTGCTCGGAGGCCTCGCGTTTCTTTACACTGCGAAATACATTGACAATGATCGCGAAGTTTGCAAGCGTCAGACCCAAGGTGAGTGGCTTATCAGTCCCCGTAGCTTGCTATATGTGTTGCTTGCTTCTCTCTATCCCAGGCCAGCGGTTATCCTCGAGTGATGACATTCAAGGCAGTCCCAGACCCACTTCCGGCCGCTTTGACGAAGATTCGCTAGCTGTGTTTCCGCCCAGTAACTTTACTGATAGTGACCAGAGCGGTCTTGTTGACCACATAGCATGAATGTAATCTTGTGTAAAGCTTTTTAGACTGTCTGGTTAGAGCCTTAGGCTACTTATTTATTTCTTTGTACAACCAAAGCTCGGTTTCTAAATTAACAGCCTTTTACAACACTGACCTCTCAAATCATTCCACCAATTTAGCGAAACGCTCTCTGGACAACAGCTATGGTAGCGTTGACTCCGTAGAAGCCAATGATTCAATTCTTGTTACTTGAATGGTGAGATTATACGTGTAAACCAACAATAAATTATACTATTTATCCTTCTTCACAACGACAGGTTTCATTCGCTGTTGAATTTTTTCAGATATCTTTTCCGTGAGCTTTTGTTGAATGGCCAAGGACGTTGTGATTGTGTTTCCAAGAAAGAGGACAAGAAATATTACAGCCGTGAAAACCACTTGCCACTCTTCGCATTCTTTCCTCTGGCTCAATTTGTATAAAGTGTAAGCGTTGTAGACTTGGAATCCGTATCCTACATACAGGAATGGAATTAAAAATGACAGTCCTTTCCACATCCACGAATGGAATCCTTGTATTGTCACATCCATGTCATAGCGCTCGCCGAGTGCTCGCAAGCGATAAAGACAACCTTGTTGATAATAGAACTGTAGAAATTGTAGAATTGTTGTGTAACATTGGTAGACGAGAAACTGAGTGCGGAATAGGCTGTACATCTGTCCGTCAGGCCTAAGAAACAATCAAACACGAACTTTAGCTTTCCATCATATTGAGCTGCCAATCACTCACCAGACAATGATGATTCCAGCTTTTATTGTCTCGAGAAACTGCACCAGCCGCCACCAGCCTTTCATTCTTGAACCATTGACAATCAAGATACTCTCTCGAATGGTCAGTGTGCAATGGTACCAGACAAGCAAAAAATGGAGGATAGCATCAATGGCCCTAGACAGGTTTTATGAAAGTATGACAGACAGTTGATTGTCAAGGGACTTCCTTACCGATAATTAAGCCCCAGATCCAATAAGCCCAGAACGAGTATTAATGCACTGACAACTAATTTGAATTTCTCGTACTGCTCCTTGAATTTGTAGCGCTGCTCTTGGTCGATGAATGTGACATTGATGCCATCCAGTATAATCCTCAAGTAGAGCCCACTTTTTTGTGGCAATGTGTTATCCATTATACTCAATTGGGCTTTTCTCGACGGAATGAGGCTTTCAATGTCATTCTTCAACTGCAAGTCCTCCTCGGAATTTGACAACCTAAATTTGCATTCTCATTATAACAGCGGCACAGAAGCTTTCTTCACAAGTCCTACCTGTCTAGACCCTGCATTAGTTGCTTCATCCTTTTCCTCTGGTGAGCAACCTCTTTGAGACATTGATTCTGTAGCTTCGTATAGTTTGCCACGCCATTCAGATAGTTTTTGTGAGTTTCCTGCAGTCGAGAATATTGGTCGTGTCATCAAAATCAATTCTGCATGACCTGTAGTGGTTGCGTCATCTTACCTCGAGTGACTCGTAGTCTTTGTTTAGGTTGACTAATTCAGTTCGCAGCAGGTCATTGGAAAATACTTCTTCCATCGCGCTGGAACTTAGAGTAAAAAACTAAACAGAAACCAAAGATATATGTTGTCGTACTTGAACTTTGATTGTGGGCATACTTTGAGGGATCGTTTCCTTAGAACGCGAGGTACAGATATTTTTACTTATCAGTCACGTATGCTTAAATGTCAAATATTTTATTTGAAAAATTTGTAGTGCTCGATACAGCGACATAAAAATCTTGTTTCATTTCAAGTGACCTTTGACAACAGTGGTTATTTCGTCATCAGGGTATAATTTGCACAAAGCACGCAAACATTCGGATGCATTGAGCTTCACTTCTTCTTCCGGTGCCTTCACCAACTTTATGAGCGTCGCCGTAATAGTTTTCCTCAACGGTTCGGACATTTTATCGCCAGCCGCTTCGATAGATATCTGCAGAGCGTAGAGAGCTGTCTCTCTAACCGCTGAATCGTCCGTGACTGTCTTGAAAAGATTGTGAATTTCTTGGAAAACAGGATCACACCGAGTGTGAACTTGAAGCAATTTGCTGATTGCGTTGGCCGCTCGAACCCTAACTTGCCTCTGACTGTCAGAAAGCGCTTTCAAGAATGTTTGCTGCAACTGAGGGACAAATGGTCTGAGCAGATTTCCAACCTTAGACAACAAAAGTGACAAGGTGTCCAGCACGGCAACTTTGACGCTCCACGAATATCTGTCACCCAGGATTCTGATCAGGGGTCCAGCAATGTTCACTACTGATGAGCGCAATGCTTCAGGACTAGTTAGTTCAATCAACTCTGCCAAGCCATTGGAAGCTTGCTCTTTCTGGTCCGGATTTCCGTTGAGTATTGCTTCCCGGAAAACTGGTAGGATAGGGGCGATGCCTTTCGGAAGACAGAGTCCAGGAAGTTCGACATTCTTTTGCTTCGCTTTGTTTCGATAATCTATGGCAGCATATTCCACCGCAGATCGAACATCAGTCACATATTCAATTTGTTCCTTGCCCTCCAGGCTTCGAGTCACAGCATTCAGGGCATCCCAAGACAGAGACAAGACATGCTCATCATCATCCGTGAAAAGAAATATTAATCCTCGTAAAAGTTGAGGAACGTAGTCAGTGAGCGATGATTTTGATCGGCAACAGAAAGCATGAAGCAGCATCACAGAGGCTCGCCTCTCCTTGGGTGCTGTGTTTTTCGACGCTTTTAGTAAAAACTCGACAATACTTCTTTCTCCAAGTTCGTCGGCAACCGATGTGATTACTGCTTGACAATATTCGGTTTCCTAGAAAAGCAAAATCCAAGTATAAGTAAAGCGAATGACAAATAACTTTCAGTTACCTTGACTTCGTTAGGACCATCGATAGCTTCCGCCAGAGCCTGTAACAGCGCGGGAAGAACTTTGGGCAGGTGCTTAGACAGAGCTTCGCCGGCAACACTTGAGAGCACGGACAGTGCTTTTGTGTTCACCGGAACAGCTGTTAGTTGTGGAACCAGGTAAGGTAAAACTATCTTTGATTTGATGGCCATCACTTGTCGCAAACCGTCTAATGTTGCTTCACCCTTATCTGAGTCGTCTAACTGGTTCAAAAGAGGAGTCAAGATTTCGTCTAATGCTAGTGATCCAACTGCCGAATGCAAGCTATCGAAAGTTTTGGCGGCAGCCTGTCTGACTTCCGGTAGCGGATCATAAAGCGCCTTGGTGATGGTGGGTACAAGTGAATTAGCATATTGCTGGACCATCTCTCGGCTTGTCGAGGCCACAACTTCGCTGAGCCCGATGCAAACACCTTGCCTCTGATCTGCTCTATCGGATTCGAGGCCTTGTTCCAATATTGGTATGATTTCGGGCAGGACCCTTTCGCCCAATTTGCGGACTAAATCTCCCAGCGTTCGAGCAGCAACCTGTTGCTTGTCATAGCTGCTGCTAGCTAGACAGCCCAACAGCAGAGAAAATAGAGTTGGCAAAATTTCTTTCAGTGTTTTTGGTGTGTTGGTGACAACAACCTTCCAGACATGGAGAGCAGCTTGACGAACTGATAGAGACACATCAGATCGACCCATATAGAGACCGGATAGCACTCTGTTTCTTCTTTCGATACCAAGTGTGTTGACTATTGCTTTGTATGATTGCTCAGTTCCGAAGTTGTCATCTTCAGTAGCCGTCTCAGTTGTCATCTTTCCAGAAACGCCAGATATCTTATAAAGCAAGTCGCCAAGCAGTTGAACCGAACTGTATCTGATTCGCCAATTTTCGTCAAACAATCCACGTTCCAGTTGCGGCAGTAAAAGCTGAATTGCTGTCTCAGCGTACATGTTCACAACACGTTGTCCAGCTTTCAAAGCAGTGTCACGAACATACTCGTTCTCATCGGCCAAAGCTTTCAAAATTGGATTGAGAATTTTACCGATGAAAGGAGTGAAATCTTGGGTGAATACGATCGGTAAATAGATGAAAAGCATGATGTAACCATCGCGGACGTGCGGCTCAATGTTGTTCCTTTCAGCGGTAGCAATGATTTCCGGCATCATCTTCTCAAGGCGACGTAAGCCAAGACCACCAATGACTTCACTAAGTCCTTGAGCAGCACCAGACCTATCGACAGAGCTGCCTTCAGTAGTGAGGGTGGCCATGAGCCATGGCATCAGGTCGTCAAAGATTGCCTCTCCCATTCCCTTGACCATGGCACCCAGCGCACGGGCAGTTACCGTACGGACGTCAGGCACAGGATCCAGCAGCGACGCCTTCAAACCAGGAACAACCGAAGGCAGATAGGGGGCGAGATCTTTCTGATCCGTCAGAGAGTACATGTTTCCAATGATCTGGGCAGCGGTTTTTCTAGTTTCCGTAGAACGCTCTAGGAAAGCTCTTTCGATGCACGGCATTATAAGAGCCAGTGATGGGGCATCGATGAAGTGCACAAACTTTGTATTCAGCATCACACTGAGACATTTCTGTGTCTTATTGGCAGGGTCTTCTAGGGCTTCAAGAAGCATGGGCACAATTGCTTGGATCTCAGGGTTCCGAATAACCGAACCGATTTGCTTCAAAGCTTGAGCTCCAGATGAGAGAACTTTCGGATGCGAGTCAGAAAGGACGGCTATAAGCTTCGGGACAATCGAAGGCAAACAAGATGATAACTGCTTTGGTGCACAGAAAGCCATAGCACCTAGTAGCTCAATAGATCCGGCTTTCGTTCGCCATGAATCCTCTTCCAATGCATCGAGCAAAGATGGCAGGACAAGTTTGACTCCATGAGCACTAAGTTTACTCATCACGGCCTTGGCAGTGTCGTCAGTTGCTTTCCTGACTCGATTATTAGAATCTCCGAAACACAACAGTAAGTTCGGCAAAATGTGTATGATATACGGTTCGAAAAGTCGTCCTAGCATATTGCACAACATTTCAAAAGCAAACAAGGCTCCTTCTCGATGAATGGGGTTCTTCTTGTCTTGAATAGCTTCAGTCAGAGTAGCCATGATGCCGAGCTGCTTCAACGAAAGAATGCCAAGACCTTTGACAAGACCAGCGATGCCATAAGCAGCGCCTTTGCGTTCGCCGTAACTATCGGAGCCAAGCAACAACTGAAGAAGTTTCTGTACCATAGTTGGTGCTTCATCTTTAAAAGACGGCACCAAAAAGGGCAGACAATTAGCAACAGCTTCTTGTACGATCTGTGATGGAGTTGACAAACTCTCGATGAGCTTGACAACAATTGGCTTCACCTTGGGATCGTCCTTTTCAAGATGACGTGCAGCATTGCCCATCAAAATTACAACACTTTTTCTCACTTCATCGCTGGCCGACGAATCTGCAGCGTTGTCGAGGAACGTTTCAAACACATCCAACAAAGTAGTTATATGTTTCTTTCCGTGAATGTCAACCAAAGCAATGCCAGCTTCTAGCATCTGATTGTGCACAGCTTCGTTTCGATCTCCCAAGGCTTGCGGAACAAGGAATCTTGCTATCCGTTCCACCGAATCATCCGAGAACTGTGCTGCTATCTTCGAAAGAATGAGGGCCACGCCTAACCTTGGCTTGATTGTGTCAACATGAGTGACAGCGGTCTTGCGACCAAAAATATCCACGGCGGCAGGCAGCTCTTTACAGTTTTCATGGTAGATTTCAATCAGCTGTTCAACAAATCGTTTACTTTGATCAGGATACGAATTCAATAGATCTTCAGCAGCACCGGCCAAAGACTGGCGTAAAGGTTCTTCAGCTTGCCCAATATCTTCAACTATGCTGCTGCAGAGACTTTCATTCGGCTCAAAGCCACATTTTTCGGCTAAATTTGTTGCAGCCACTGAACATTTGGGTTCTGGGTCAAAGTTAGCAACAAAAATCCTTTTAATGAGCTTCTTTTCCAATTCCTGGCCGGTCCACTGATCAAGACCATCGCTGACCGCCATCAGTGCTTCAAGACTAGCCAATCTGATTACTTCACTTTCACTCTTCAAGCTTTCGAGCAAACATTCTACTTCTGCGGCCGTAACAGTTGCGCAGCCAGGTTGACCACTTGCTGATAACGCAACTTCCAAGAGAACTTTAGTCGCTTGCTTCTCAATGTGCGCCGGGCTCAGTGATATGAGTTGCAACAAAACGGATAACATCTCTTTTCGCGGAAGATATTGTGGATTTTTCAAAGATGCAAGGTTAACTTTGTTGGGATCATCTGAAATGTCCAGACACTCAACTTCTCTTATTTGCGAATGCTCGTTGACTATTTGCAGGCATTGTATTAATAGCTCATCTTTGGTTTTTTCAGCAAGGATGATCGACGACAACAGAGGGAACAGATAGACAAATCCTGGGGCCGTTAATCGTTGTTCCACGGCCTTGTGGAAACTTTTTTCATCGTATTCTCCTCCGAGTGGTCTACAGGTTCGCTTATAAACAGTAGAAATTAACCTATTGACAGCTTCTTTCAATGGTTCTCGAGTCCAAGCCTCGTCAAGTCGACAAGCTGCTTTCAGCTGACGCAAAGTCACATAGCCAATGGTGAGACCCAAAATTCGTAGTTCAGGCTCTAGCGAGAACACGCATTTGCTCAAATCAATGAAGAACTTGGCAGCTTCGTCCGCACAAAGGGGAGACGATAAGACACCAATAATAGCTGGCACGATTGTAGACACTTCATAAGATGCCGCAACCTCATTGCCTTCGATTGCTGCGTACAGTGTTTGAAGTGCAGTTGAGAAGTCTTCGTAAACTTTTGTGACGCGATCTCGAGTGACGGCTTCTCGTCCCAGCTGAAGTTTCTTCATTTCTAATTGTTTCTTGTTCAACTGCGGTTCAGCTTCCCCTTTAGCTTTTTTCTTCTCTTCGATTTCTTTTTTGAGCTGAAGTTCAGCAAGCTGTTCTTTGTGAGAATATCCACTTTCACGTTTGATATTCTTTGTCGAACTTTCACGCAATTGGTCTACAATAAAACTATCATAGAGATCGCCTTCAGGTGTTCGGTAGATTCCGTAGTCTTCCTGAGTAACGAGCAGTTCTGGTTTTCTCAGGATCGAAACAGATTTGTTTATAACAAGCGACATAAAATAGTCGGGGAAGTATTCAACGAGAGTAGTCAGAGCATTGCGACGCATCACTTTGCTTTTCGAACCCATGACCTGGTTCACTATTTCTTCCGAATTGTCACGCAGAAAAACATTGAGCTGTTGGTCACCAAAGATTTTACGCAAGATGGAAAGGTAAATTTTAGAGTTGGCTTGGTGGACGATAGGAACATGACATGAAGATAACATAGCAAGAGCCACCTCTTTCTTGTCATCATCCGCAACCGACAGGACATGAAGAACATCTATTATGGAGGACGATGCAATCTTGCGATTTCCAGGCTCTCCATCTTCCGAGGTATTCATGAACACTTCGACGAACGTAGCATTCATATTGACCGTTACCTGTTTCTCCAAAGATGACTTCAAATAGCGTTTAACAACTTCTTTTGCTTGGCGCCGGGTGACAAAGGAGTCCGGCTGTGTCATAAGCAGTATGAAAGCCGTCTCAAGCGATCTAAAAAACAAGTAGTATCAAGTTAGAAGAATTATTCATCATATTAATTTTAATTACCTTTGTCTTCCTAGTAATTTACTTTGTTGATCTACCACAATTTTATCTAACAACGAGATGAGCGCTTGTTGGGCATCTTCACTGGCAGCCTTGATAAACTTTTCGTTCAAAAAAGGAACCTTGTCAAAATCGGTGATACCAGCTATAGCGTTCTTAACTTTGCCCTCTGCGACAAAAAAAAATCTGAAGTTGTGATTTGGAATGCTGCAATTACGTACCTAACTGCTTGTCCACACTGCATATCCTCATTATCAGTAAAGAAGCATAGAGACCTTCAATAAGAACAGGCATCTGAGTTAAAGATGTCGTGAATGATTTTTGCGCCGAAGCTGACAAAATAGTCAACAGGTCAGATATGCCAGTGACTGCCATCTTTTCTTTCAGTGCAGCATTGAGACACGATATGCAAGCCGCTTTGACACCAGCAGTTGACGTCTTCATCTCGGATGTTGTCTTGTACCAGCCAATCAAAAAGCCCGGAACTTCAGTAGTTAGTTTCGAGCACCAACTTTGCATTTGAGTTGCTGCATGAACTAGGGTTCCTTCATGCACTTCCGACTTAAAAAGTGTGACGAAATTTTCACAAGCAAGTAAACTGATGTCTTGTCCTTTCTGTCCAGAGATCTGATGATTGGCCAAGGCACCAATTCCACTAAGTACGCCATATCTTTGATTAACTATCGTCAGCTTTCCTTCAGAACCGTTCAAAATGGCGAAGAAATATCTAATCAAGGTCTTGACTGAATTCTCATACGAGCATTTTATCGCTAAATTTTTTGCACCTAAAACTGCGAATTCTCGTAGATCATCTTCTTTTGAATGTAACTGGACTCCGATTAATTTGCCCAACTCCGTTGCATAATCACTGAGGTCGAGTTCAACTCTTCCAATCGAATGAGCCAGAATTTCGAATGCTATTTCAGGATTCCGCAAAACGGCACGCTGTGCAGCCGGAAGAAAGTTTTCTACAAAATCCTTGTCATTCATTTGCATCAAGACATACTGTGATGAGCAGGTTAGAGAAGGCACATCCAACTTGCTTTTGATCCCTAGGACGTTTTTGATGTATAGGTTGACTGAGTGGTCTTTAGTCGCAGCAATAAGATCCGTCTCCTGGACTCCCGCTAAGATATTGTAAAGAAAACTCCACATGACGACAACATCGACATTATCACTGCTAGTATTCTTGAGTAGATTTGCGAAGACGGAAAAATCAATTTTCCGCAACAAAGAGCGAATCTTGGGCTCTGCTTTTTTTCTAATGACTTCATCACCAGCCATTGCAATTGAAAATACTAGGTCCACCACTGTTTGAACAAGTTTGGACTTGCTCGACTCATTCATTGATGCAAAGGCTTGGCTACCCAACACATTAAGCCACTTCAACAGAACAAGATTGATTTTGGCAATATTTGAAGTTGGTGTTGATGTTCTAAGTCTTGATGAGTAACCACTAACCACATCAACCAAGACTCGTGGAGAGGACTCATATTTCTCTGCCAATGTTTGCAGCAATTTCACGACTAAGTTTCTTGATGATCGATCATGATATCGCGGTACAGTTGATAACAGATTCTTTATTACATACTTGAGAGCTTGCTCTGCAAAGAAAGGCCATTATTTTAGGTTCGAAGATATATCTTTATTACCTTCGGAACTGAGTTTGTCACTTCGATTAGCTAAAACTCGACGTAGTTCTTCAAACAAGCTTTTCCTTTCATTATACTTTTCTGTCAGAATAGTGATAGGCAAGGTGGTCAGAATTCGGAGTGGGTTCGACTCCTCCGATTGTTGTTCACCTTGAACAGTCATGTTGATTTAAGTGACTGAATACGAACACATACACTGAACATTACAAAAACATGCCAGAAAACGAAAACCGGCACACGCTACACTTTCCAATAACTGCTGTTTTAAGCATTTTGACACCAAGCGGCGCCACAGGCTCAGAAGCGACTGAAGTTACCAATTCTTTATGTAATTCAAAATACAAATCAAAAGAGTATTACACGTTTGTATAAGCCATAACTTTCCTTGAAAATATATTTATTTACTTAACACAGCAACATCTTCAGATCATTGTGATTAGCTGGACAAGCTCCGTTTTTAGGCTTCGATTGGATATCCATTCCGTTTTCAGGGCACGTCTCTTCTATATCCCTCTGACGTACCGACAGGTTTTTCTCTGGGACGTAGTCAGTAAATCCACCAGAATTGATTGATAACAACGTTGTGCTCGACATCTCCGAAATTGCATTTACGCTGGCTAAAAGTTCAACTTCATGAATGTCATGCCGAATTCGTAAATGGTGTTTGCTTATTTTAACTGAGTGAGTTATGCAGTTCTTCCATGTTTGCCCTAGAAACGTTCTGTTTTGTTTGTTGACTAAGATGGATGCATCAAGATGTGAAGAGAGGCGATGAAAGTACTTGGCTATCAAGGATATCTTATAGTACATCTCAACTTTCTTTGACCTGTCATTTGAAGCTTCGCTGATGATCACATCAAACAGACTTGAGATTGAATCTATCACAATTAGGTTTAAATCTTCATACACAGTGTCTTGAGTGTTCAGAACAGTTTCGAAAAGGTCAAAAAGTGCATCAACTTCAAATACCCGCGACACTAGGATATGAGATAATACTTGTTTGACGGCTTTGATTTTTCTGTATCTGAGCATAATGACCAGTTTTTCACTCGAGAAAGTAGCGTCACTATCAATGTATAGCACCTTTCTTCCACATAATGCTAATTCCAAAGCTAGTTGGTGACTGAAATGACTCTTTCCAGAGCCGTCAGGCCCCGTGAGCTCTATAACTTCTCCGCACTTAAGATGCAATAATTGATCTAAACTTAATCTTGAATTAGCGCCATTACTCTCAGAAAAGAGACTTACTGTGAACATCCCGTGAGTAATGATCGGCCAGAGTCACAACACATTGAGCTAAGTGCCTGCGGATCTAGAGAAAACATTTCCAGGAGTCGCTTTCTCCAGTCGATTAAAACCTAAATCACGGGGAAGATTAGCGTGAGCTAAATAACTTCTACTCACTTTAGGCGAAACACAACATTTGGTGCATATTTCAGCTAGATCTGGCCTCCACAACAAGTCTTCCACTGTATTCAATCCGTATGAACATAGCTTCTCAGACAAGGCATAGTGACTGGGATTATCTTTGATCCAAGACAAATGGCGTAAGATGGGCATATTAATGGCTCACATAAATTGCTAACGCGATTCACAATCAAACGTCAACAGAAGCCCGCCTTTGGCAATTGGCTCAGGGATCGTTTCGTGAGTGCGATCTGCTACTCCAGGAAACACACTCTTGAATCACTGATTGATTTTGATTGAGCTGCACCCATTTGAGATAAATTACTTGCCTTCAAGTTGTTCCAACTACATCATTAGTTAATTGTCATTGGGTGCAGCTGAGGCAGCTAACCTGCGGATATCGTAGTTTGCTTGAAGCGAATTCTCGTTCCGCATCTTCTATTCAGTACAATAATCAAGAGGCAATTATTCTGAGAGACGTTTCTCTTTTTTTATTCAAGTCCTGATTTATTTTCCTAGTTTTTGAGTATAATTAATGTGACATTCTCAAAGCAGGTTATGCAGTGTACAGTCTTATATAAAAAGCAAGATTTTCACAATGAACAACGAAACGCTGATGAAAAATACAGTACCCATCGAACAGAGAGGGGAAGGGAGAGAGAGAATGAGATAAACTTTCCTGTAGATGACAAATAAATCAAATCGTACCAAATTTTCAAGACTAAACCAAAACAGTGTGTATACAAGTGTATATAATTTCTTTTCTAGCTGAGGTACTGGCCATACAAGACATATTTCCCAAAAACGAATTTTTCCTTTCCTCTTCTTACATTCCATCAAATTCACTTAAAGCTTCTAGTTACGTCTCTTGGATATGTCTGTAAATATATGAATTATATATAACATTAGAAAGAAAGCTAAAAGAAGCTGCGAACTAGTCGGCTAGCCGAGACGAAAAAAGTTCGATCTTGTACCTTTGATGTTCTCGTTCTCGCAATCGACGCAAGGACCGTTCACGACCTTTGCTTCTCGAGTGCCAATCCGTCGGTTCCCTGTTATTGGATTTTCATATGGAAGAAGGATATATTTGGGGAATAAGGGCGAAATAAACGTAATCATATTCAACGACAGAGCGAGGAGGGGGGAAAGAGAGATGGAGAGGGGTAGCGAGGAGAGGGGAGAAGGGAAGGGGAGAGGAAGAAAATGCGAAAGTAAAAGTGATCGTTGAGGGAGAAGGGAATTGTTAGGGAAGTTTTGAGGGGGAAGAATGAGAAGACAAGACGCAAAATTTATGTCAAGTCACGTGATCATTTACCTATTCCGTCTACTAACCGGCATGCCACCGTCACCCTTTTCGCCCTTAGGGCCCTTCGGCCCTAAATTTCCCTGTAGACAAATACAAGGATTAAGCAACATCGTCATTTAGACTCCGTGCAGAGATGGAACAATGTAACCAACCTTTACTCCGTCTAAGCCTATAACAAGCAATAAGAGGAGAAAGAGGGAGAGGGAGAGAGAGAGGGATAGAGGGAAAACATCCGTTAGACCAACATTGACCATTTGGCTTTCGACCATGCATTACTCACCAGGTGGACCCTTGACCACGGGACACCAGGTGCAGTTGTTGAAGAAGAGAGGAGAGAGGGAGAGGAAGGAAAAAGTATTAAATGGACAAAGCAAACAATGGTTAAGGATATGTTATATATAGGATTGGGAAGCTGCGGCTAGGAAGGGAGAGGGAGAGAGAGAGAGACTACCACGCAAAGTAAAACTGTCGCTCTCGGCATTTGTACACTTTGTTCCGAACGAAGAAGCGAACAATGACCGTTCTATTTGGACACTTCGGCCAATTCGTTTAGTTCACACTTATATTTCTCTGTTAGGTTCGCTTTCAAAGCTGCCATCGTCTCAACATTGATCTCACCGTCACCGTTGGTTTGCTCTTCTCCTCTCTCTCTCTCCCTCTCGCTCTCGTTTCTCATCAATACTTTACCGAGTAAACTTCACAGGGGTCTCCTTTTCTTCCTGATGGCCCGGGTAGTCCTATAGTAGAGATGGGCATAATCATGAGCCATTCAAGTCAATGAGTTTTGGGAGAATAATGGGAAGTAAAGGAGACAAAGGGAAGAGAAAGTCGAACATTTTTCGAAACGATCATTTAGAACTGGAATTGTACAATGAGTAATCTTCGCAAAGGCCTTTTCATCTATTCGACAAGTATTTCAACGAGGGAGACGAATAGAGGGAGAGGAAGGAAGCTATTCTCATTGAAAATTGTCAACGGTAACGACAGACAGAGATAGAAAATCCGAAAGAGAGAGAGAGAGAGAGAGCTGCAAACTTACCCAAGGGTCCCCTGTCGCCCTAAACGAAGGATGTGAAGAAAGGGGAGAAGAGGGAAGAGGAGAAAGAGAATGGCATCAATGAAGCGACAGGTAACAAATGTCAAGTCATCAATCACTTACAGGATCACCCTTTTCGCCAATGCCATCCTTGCCCGACTCGCCCTTCATCCCGGGAGGCCCACGAACACCAGGAGCCCCCTGTCAAGGTTTGCCATCAGCGAGCGAATGGGCAATAGGAGAGGGAGAAAGAGGGAGAGGACGAGGGAGAGACAGAGAGGATGGTACAATTTATATACGTATAAATTCATCCGTGCATGTACACACTGTCGACGGTTGGCTGAGAGTTTCAACTTGATCTACTTACCGGCGGCCCAGGTGGTCCTGTAAATATGGCGACCGGAGGTTATTTCGTGAATGGCAATGAGTTTGCGTGATTTGTTATGCAATCAAGGAACCAGCGAGGGCACCGAGGAGACGAGGAAAAATGCAGAGAAGAGGCACGGGAGAGAAAGTGGGAGAAGAGGAAGAGACAGAGAGCAAAGGGGAGGAATCAATAATGATGGAGACAAAGTAGACACGTGCTGATTTCACGGGCGTTGTCAAGTGACTGTGAATGACAATGATAACCAACCTGGAGGTCCTGTCAATAGTTCGTCTCTGTCACCGAGGGCTTCGTAGTCCTTCAAGAAGGCCGCCGACGAGGAGGAGGATGAAGATGAGGCGTGCTATATGTACATCAAATGTTCTCATCAGTGTCAAGCTTTTTTTTGGATAGAATGCCGTCACGATCGTGGCCGTGAGCGGTTGCAAAACAAGTTGAGATGGAAGAGGAGAGAGAGAGAGGGGGAGAGGATAGGGGAGAGGGAGGGAGCCATGTTGACAAGCACACGGTTCGAAAATGAGAAAGAAAGATTCCTCTTGACGATTACTTACACTTCCGCCCTGATCACCCTTGTCACCCTTTATGCCGACTGGTCCTGGAGGCCCTCGAAGTCCTGAAGAGCAGAGAGGAAGAGAGGGAAGAGGGAAGAGAGGACAAAAAGTGGAACCATCATCATCATTTTGCTCCGAATGTCGCGCTACTCTTTTTTACAACGACAATACTTACCAGGAGGACCCATCATGCCTGGATACGTTGTATCACAATGACACGAAATTACAGAGATGGAGCCGGAAGAGAAGGGGAGAGGAGAGAGAGAGAGAGACATTAAGACGTGGAAACATATTTAATTAACGAGCACTTACCCGGTGGTCCCATGTTGCCGTCAAGACCCTACAAAATGGCGCTTAATTATTGCTCTCTGTCATTTTCATGGATGCCAATTAGGCTAGTCGTTAAATCACTTACCCTTTCTCCGGCATCACCAGCTCGGCCATCTTTGCCCTGAAAAGAGGAAGAGAGCGCGAGAGGACAATTGTTAAATTCAGTTCGGTTTCTCGAGTGTAGCGAAATTTGTCAAAAATCAATGATTCGAAACGGAAACGGAAAGACAAACTGTGTTTGCAAAGGTTTCACGAAGAAAGAGTAGAAGATGAACTTTGTTTGCTACTTACTCATTCAGAGCTTGACAAAGTCAGAGCGACAGAAAGAAGAGATGAAAGCGAGAGATAATAGAAGAGCATGAAAGAAGACAGGGTGGACAGTTGAAAGGGAAGAGCGAGAGGAGGGAGAAGGAGAAAGGGAGAAAAAGGAGAGGAAGGGAGAGAAAGGAGGAGAGCTTCTTTCGTTTATGTCAATTGACACAAACATGAAAAGACTAGTAAAGAGAGTTAGGTAAACATTTGCTTTAGCTACAACTGACTTGATCTCGCAGTTGGTGAAATAGCGAGAGAGGAGAGAGGAGAGTGAGAGAGGAGAGAGAGAGGGGGAGAGTTGCGTAAGGCATAGAGAGTAGAACAAGTAAACATAGACCAATGGCAGTATTGTAAGCGACAGTGCGAAAGAGAAATGGTGACTGACAGAGCAAAGTGTACAAATGCGAAGAGAACACCTAGTCACGCGTGACCAACTTTGCGCGCTAATCACTCCATCACAAGTATTGATTGCAACGGATAGTGATGAGTTTTCATTTTACCCTTTTTCCTCTTCGACCCCGATCACCTTAGATTTCAACAAGAGAGGAAAGCGTCGAGAGCAAGAGACAGAAAGAGAGACAGCGTTACGTAATGAGACCTTTAATTAGGGAAAACTTAATTAGATTCAGGGTCGTTTGATTGCACACCTTTATCCCCTTTCTGACCAACTTCACCGGCAATTCCTTGAGAGCCGGCATCACCCTGATAACAGTTTTTCCACATGAAGATAGCGATATGAAGCGAGAAAGAAGAGAAGAGATTGAGAGGGAAGAGGAAGAGAGGAGAGAGAGAGGCGCGATAGAGATCATGAAGCAAAGAGTGCAATACAAAGGAATAGAGCGCGAAGAGAAAGTCCATTGAAATAAATTGGTTCTTGTACAAAAACGCGAGCGAGGACATAAGCACGGTAAAAGCTGGGTGAGAGGTACTGAGGGAGAGGAGAGAGCGAGAGGGAGAGAGATGGCAGGAAAAATATAAGGGAGAAAGATGAGAAGATGAATCGAAAGAGGCTGAACATAAGCAGTCACGCAACACTCATGAACACAACTCAGTCTTTGGACACAATGGATGGGAACCGACAAGAAAATGAAGTACGGGGAAGAGCGAGAGAGAGAGGGGAGAGGGACATGCACAGAATGGAAACGGCGGAGATGAGGAAGAGAGGGAGAGAGGGACTCCCTCATCGTCTCAGGAGGAAAAACATAAAATACAATAAAGAAAAGTCCTTGGAAGCAGTTCGAGTACTTGCCTTTCGACCCTGTGGTCCTGGTAATGGTCACAAATGTTCAAAACATGATGGTAATCACAGAGAGCGAGAGAGGGAGAGAGCGAGTGAGAGAGCGAGTGAGAGAGCGAGTGAGAGAGCGAGTGAGAGAGGGAGCGAGAGAGGCCAAGAATAAAATGAGTGGCGGCAACGTCCAGAACCGGAAAAGGAAACTTACCCAACGGTCCTGTAATTTAGAAGAGGTTTATATGATTACCGCAAATGAAAACCCAGGTGAATTGAATAACAAATTACTCACCAGGTGGCCCTGATTAGGGAATCATGAATCATTGATTGGCCATTTGGAAAGGTATTTCGGGCGAAGGAGAGGCGAAGAGAACAGGTTTAGCGCTAATTGAATAACCAATTGTCCGCTGAACTTTACCTGGTGGACCTATTGTGCAGGGTTTCAATCAGAGTTACTTTATTTATGATCAGCCAGTTAATTGCTTTCCTGCCAGTGCAATTAGATTGTCTCTCCCTCTCTCTCTCTTTTCCTCTCTCCAACTGCCGTCGCACATCTTTATCTCTCTGCCTCTTCTCTCTCTCCCTCTTCTTGTTCTCCTCCTTTTCCACTTGCAAATTAAGCTCAGGTTATTTACCTGGAGGTCCTTCGATGAAACCAGTTGGAAAGGCATTGCCGTCCAGTGTCGTTGTCTGAAGAACAATCATTATGACGCAATCAGTTAATTGTGTTCTTCTCATCCGAGTAGAGTTCTGAATTGTACTAACCAGTCCTCTGTCTCCTTTGGCTCCCTTTTCACCCTGATGTGGAAAGATAGAGAGGAGAGGGAGAGAGAGAGAAATTTAAAAGTTGAAATGACAGTTGAGTGCAATTCCTGAAGTTGTAATTTAAAAGCAAATCAACTGATTGCCGCCGATTGAAAAACGCGGGAATATAGAAAATTATCCAATATTCTTCCTTTCATTGGTTGCTTCTCTCTTTTAATGACATGGCCATTGAAAGCAAAGGTTCAAAGACATAGAAATTGGGCGCAATTTACGAGGGCCGCCTTTGAGAGATAAAAACTGATGGATTCCTTTAGAAAGGAAAAAGAGGGCCCAGAGAGATGAAGGGCGAGAGGAGAGAGGGAGAGCGAGAGAAATTTCTGTTCTAATGTACTTTGTACATTGATTCCAATCCCTTTTTATTCCTAACCTCGATTTTTCTTCCTCCTTTCTCTCTGCTTGCAGTTTCCTTTTATCACCCAGGTTCTGGCGCTCGTCTCTCTCCCCTCTCTCTCTCCCTCTCGCTCCCATCTCTCCTCGGCTCATCTCTTTCAAGGTGAAGAATGGCCGAGGAAATGTAGTGAACGATGTAACTCAATAATGCGATTTCAAAGCAAACAATCTTGAATGTGCGGCCAATCATCACCGGAGTCCCCTTTCAATCGCCGCCAGCCCTGGATGGCATCGATCTCTCCCCTCTCTCCCTCTTTTCCATCTTATTTTTGCCCCTTCTCGCTTCACCTACATGCAGCCCAGCTGTATATTCAATCGGCAGTACACTTAGGTAAGCTACTCACTAACTAGTGCCGAGAAAATTAAGGATCGTGGAGGCGAACATTTCGCTCGCTAATTAGCCTTTCAAACTCTCGTGAGCATTAAGGCTTGTCCTGGCATAAATTTGCTCTCCCTCTCCCTCTTCCCTCCTCCTCTCCCTCTTGCTCTTTCAAGTGTGTGTGTGCTGCAGAGTATCACGCTCAACCTAACAACATATTATTAATGTTGAACAATATCCAAGTGCGAATTCCCTCGAGTTTCCCTCATTACGTCATACTTGCATTTCAGCAGCAATTTGAATGGAAAGGTAAACAAGTCTCAAAACTTCTCCTAAATGTTTGTTTGAAATGCGAAATTGGTTGGAAAAATGTTTCCTGGAACAGTTCAAATATGTTCGAGAGAGAAAAGTTTGGGAAAGTTCTGATCTCGAACATATGTCCGCTCAGAGTGTCTTGTAGAAGACAGATTTCGAACAAATATACATATCGGGAAATTTCTGAACAGTTCATGACCTCGATCAAGGCAGACTTTGGTCCATTGTTTTCAAGTATACAAGAAACAAAACTGGGTGTGTCATAGTCATTTGCTTTGCCCTCGCTTCCTCTCTCCCTCTCCTTCCTCTCCCCTCTCGCTCTCTCCTTTATCCCGTTTGCCTCTTTCCTTTTTTCTCCCACTACATCGCACAACTTCATTCTCTACCATTTTCGAGCCGCTCTATGATCAATAGCTTGCCTCTATTCTTTCCCTCTCTCCCTCTCTCTCCCCCTCTCACCCTCTCGTACCGTCTCTCTCTCTCTCCCTCTCTCACTTTCTCTCTCCATTACTTTCAGCCTTCATTATTGAATCAAAAATAAGTGGCGTGGAACTATATTTATAGACACATGCACATATTACATCCTTAATATATCGCAAATGTCTTCAATTTCAAATATATAATATAATTCCGAGTTCTGTTCAACTTTTTCTATCCTATAACTTTACGCTCGATAAGACAAAGTCATAGCCAATGTCTCTAGAAAAGTCGAACTTTGGGGCAAATATGGCGGCTTTGGGGGAATAAATTGCATATTTCATGACACATGAACGACCCCTTACCTTGGGACCTGGGAGGCCATCTTTTCCTGTATTTGTGAACGGTGGTCAAGTTTAGAAATACCCTTGACCATAAACATGTAGATATGGTACAAACCTATGGGACCCATGACACCGGGAAGACCTTTGACATAGATGGTATTGCATGTAAGTATGCGAACTGTGACATTTCATGCAACTCACCAATGGGTCCAGCTTCACCAGGAGGTCCCTGAGAGGGGAGGGGAGGGAAGAGAGAGAGAGAGAGAGAGGTCATGGTAAACCCGTGGTCAATGGAATCAGGTTTCGGTAAGTCGCAGCTTACCGGATCTCCAGGGAGTCCGACTCGACCATCGAATCCGGGTAGTCCAGTGGGTCCACCGGGTCCTATGGGACATCATTAATATGATAGTATTCTACAACTTTCATGTATGTTATATATTCAAAACTTCAACTTACCAGGTGGTCCTGTTGTGCACGGAAGATGCCATTTGAATGGTAGACAGAGAGCGAGAGGGAGGGGAGAGAGAGACAGCGAAATTTCAGTTCATCATTTAATGATGGTAAAATGGCTGTCAGGGATGATGGACTTGCTGGTCCGAATAATTACCTGGCGGCCCTGGATTGCCTGGTTCGCCCTATGGACATACCGATGCAAGTGATTGTGTGTATGAGAGCGAGGGGGAGAGGGGAGAGGAGAGAGAGAGAAAGTAGTTAGTGTAATGACAACATAGGCGTTTTCCTCGGTTTCAGTTGCTGTTTCTTTATGCAGTCATTTAGCTTTTGTAACATGGAAACAATTACGGTTACGAAAGAGGGAGGGAGAGAGGGGGGAGAGAGAGGAGAGAAAGAGAGGAAGAGAGAGAAAAGGCAAAATACACACACACATGCTGAAAGCAAAGTTCGAAAGAGAGAACGAGGGAGGGAAAATGAGAAAGTGCAGTAAGGGGAAGGGAGCGAAAGTATTCAGTAGAGAGGAAAGGGAAGAGGGAGAGGAAGTGAAACTCTGGGGTATAAAGAGAAGTAGCATATGAAGCCGAAAAACTTACTTTCAAGAGTAGTAAGTCCCCGGGAGAAAGAGTTATACCGAGACTAGCTAGACCCTGATAGATACCAGGCAAAGTTTTATGCGAAGGGAGAGAGAGGAGAGAGAGAAGAGAGAGAGAGAGACAGAGCGTGAGAGACAATGAGCAAAGGGAATGAGCAGAGGCGAGAGAGGAGAAGAAGGCGCATGTAAAGAATGGAGAGAAGAGGAAGACATGGTGGACAATGAGAATAATGAAGGAGAAAAAGGAACCGAACCAAGATTCGGTCATTGTTATGCGTTTTCTTCTAGAGGAGATAGTGGGAGCGAGAGAGAAGAGAGCGAGAGGGGAGAGGGAGAGAGAGAGCTAGAGAGAAGAAGGCCACGATGAAGAAGCAGCTTGAGAGATAGCTAGAATACACAGCAGTGAAGAAGTTAGCAAATTACGTAGACAGCGATGAAGACGAGGAGGAAGAAAGAAGAGGAAAGAAGCGTTTGACAGAGAGTTCGAGTTAGTTAGATGTTGATTTGCGAGAGAATGAATAGAACGTGATAGCGGCGAGAGCAGAGAGGAGAGGGAGAGAGAGAGAGCGAAAAGAGGAAAAAAGATGAAACATGAATATAGATCACCATTAATGATGGCAGCTATGTGTACAAGGGACCGATGAGCGGATAAGTATTTCGTGAACACATAGAGAGACAGCAAATGCAACGCATACACATTTCTGCGCAGCGATATATTTATATATACACACATGTGGCTTTCAAAGTAGAAAGCAATCAACTAACCTTAATGGCAATAACTTCAGCATAACCTACAGTTCCTCCTTGGAGTCTAGTCACTGATCTTTTCACTCCACCCTATAATTTTATGTTCTTTGGTCAATGACAAGGGTATATATGACATAGCTTCGTGTAGAGAGCGAGAGGAGAGAGGGAGAGAGAGAGAGGGAGAGAGATGGCTACACTTTGCTTTTAGCCCGGCGAGAGAGGGAGAGGAGCGAGAGGGCAGCAAAGTAAAAGTAATTTATGGCTCAAGCCCCGAAATGTTTGGCAGCTGCAATTAGTTGTGTCTTAGTTTTTCGACTAGAGGGAGAGAGGGGAGAGGGAGAGGACGAGAGAAGCGGGCTAATTGTACACCGATAAAGATGCCGTTGAAATGCCCGATGAAGAAGATGATGACTGCTTAGGAGACGTTGCTGCGGAGACCAGAGCGAGAGAGGGAGAGAGAGAGAGAGACCCTCATGCCGAATATAGGAAGGAAGCTCTCATGCTTGTCGTAGGATGAAAGAGAGATCTCCTCTTCCCTTCGCTAAACTCCTTATACATCTTCTCCCTTCTCCAGGACAACCTATAGGAAAGTTTCATGCGGACAAGGACACGAGGCTCACCTTAGTTGTCGTAAATAAATCAAATCCAGATTCGCCCTGTGAAACAAGAGATAGAAAGATGGTACCGAGAGGGAGAGAGGAGAGGAGAAGAGAGAAGGGAGAGATGTTCAGTATACATTTTCATACAGGTCTGAGCTTATAAATGTGACAGTAGGTTGTCAGTAGGAACACGTTGCTTGCTGATATTGCTACATAGAGGGGAAGAGATGCAACTACACGAATCTGATACACCGAGCGTAGGTTTACCTTGGAAAACCTTTCTCGCAAAGAGATACATAAATATCTCATGACCAGGAAATTCCTGTAACTATTTAAAATGGTATATAAAGTTCGGAGAGAGAGAGGGGGAGAGAGAAAAGTTTGACTTGCTAATCAAGTAAAATATGGCCAAGTAATGTAAAGAAACTTTTTTGGCCCATTAATCAATCGCCTTTAATGGTAAAACTTGAAAGCATGTGACGCATAGTTTCACCATTGTACACTGCTCTGCACTGCTCTCCCCCTCTCCCTTTCCCTCTCGCTCTCTTTCTCTCTACTTTTATTACAAGTATCCCGCTGCTATATGTGCTCAAACTCATTACGAGTTTTTCTTCACTTACCTTGTCTCCTTTTTCTCCTTTGACTCCCTGAGAGCGAAGGGAGAGAGAGAGAGGTCACGGTACATTATGGACGAGAGGAGAGGGAGAGAGAGAACAAGTTTGAGTACATAATATAAAAAGGGCATTAAGTGCTTAGCTGTCCCTTACCATTTCTCCTTTGGGTCCGTCAATGCCAATGGCGCCCTAGAGTGAAAAACAAAAATGGCGCCACATGTATGATATTTTGCATTTCCCTTTCACACGCTTTCGCGCTCTACAGTCTCTTTAGAATTGGCGATTATTTTTCACTTACGGGAAAACCTGTCATTTTGAGACGAAAGAGCGAGAGGGAGAGAGGAATAGGGGAGAGAGAGAGAGAGAAAAGAGAGCCAAAATTAGATATGAAGCAAGAGATTACGTGAACATCTTTTACGATGTAGTATCTCTTTTAAAGGTATTGAGTTGATCAAGTAGCTAGAGCTTTGCCTTTTATGTGCAATATACAGGTAGAAAAATGCATAAATGCACTTACCTGGCTTTCCTGGAGGACCACTGGAGCCGCTAGACCCCTGAGCCATGAGAGCAAGGGAGAGAGAGGGAGGGAGGGAGAGAGAGAGACGTAAATCAATCACAGAGAACAGTAAACATGTCTTTGCAATTTGGGCGGGAAGATGGCGGCCAAGATTGCCGGACTCCGACGGCAGAGAGGGAGAGAGGGAGGGAGAGAGAGGGAGGGAGAGAGAGACGAAAAGGGACACATACTGGTGGGCCTTGGGGTCCTTCTCGGCCACGTTTTCCTCGCTTGCCGGGTGGGCCTGACCATGGGCATCAGTTTGAGGTAGAGGCAGTATGGGAGATGGCAGCGGTGGTCCGTAGAGTGACCCGAGTGGGCACGATGGTCGTACAGCCGAGTGCAGAGGCAAGGGGAGAGAGAGAGGAGGGGAAGAGAGGAGAGAGAATGAAAATGCCAGGAGCCAGAGTCATTAAAAGCTTCACTTTACGGCCAAGAACAAGTGACCTCAACATTTTAAACACAGCACAAAGCAACTCCCGCGGCGAAGAGGGAGAGAGGGAGAGGGAGAGAGAGCAATTTCTACCACAATGAGTAGGCAGCTACCAGAGCTATTTCATTCACATCTCTCTCGCTCTCTCCTCTCTCCCTCTCAGTCCATTCGATTCGCAGTATGCGATTTCGGGCTAAAATCACAGTCACAGCGCTTTAGGTATATCATAGTGTATGTTTAGTGACCATTCACGATATGTGATATGTTATGGAAATAGTTAGATCAATAAAAAGAAGTATATTCTCCTACCAATGGCAGATATATACTTCGGTGAGAAGCATAGACATTTATATGACATGAAAGAAAAAGTGGAAAGCGAAACGGAGACCGAGAGGTAGGAGAGAGAGAGAGAGGAGGAGAGAGGGAAGAGAGAGAGACGGACATAAAAACTCGATTAGATCAACCTTTTCACGGTCGGCAGCACATTATAGGCTATTCAAAGTGACGAACTTGCCATTCATGGCGATACTTGCATTTTCCATCCCTCGCTCTCTCTCTCCCTCCTCTTTCCCTCTCTCCTCTCAGTTTCGTTCCCAGAGAATATGGCCTTCTAAAAAAAGGAGCGCTTCTCTCTGTCACTCTCCATATACTCGAGAATTCGTAACTCAACTATATGTCAGTTTAATCCCTAGAAGAACTGGATCTATTTGATCCATTAACATGTACGTGCTACAGGCCGGTGTAAGAGGGAGAGAGGAACAGAGGGCAAGAGCGAAAGGGAGAGAGGGGAGAGACAAGACTCATGCAAAGATGGTTTCGAGCACGTAGAGATTATGGCAAATATTTTGCAAGTAGCTGCTAATTTTTGAGATACGTAATCCAAGTTGAAAATCTCTCAATTTAGTTTTTTACTCTCTCTCCCTTTCTCTCTCGCTCTCTCTCTCTCCCTCTCTTTCCGAAAAGAGGATCCTTTTTCAAAGTGAAACACAATCTCTCGAAATAAAATGCGACTCAAAATTGATTGACGTAAAATGCGTACCACTGAGTCTTTGTGTTTCCTTTCTCTCTTCTCTCTCTCCATGTCGCTCTTCCTCTCTCCCTCTCGCTATGCTCTCTGCGACAGTCGTGGCCTCCCCTCCTCTTTTTGCCATTATATATCTCTACAAGATACCATTGACCGCTTAGTAGAGGCACAATTTAATAAATGTGTTTCGTCAGCTCGAAACGAATCAAGCTCGGCTTGAGGCTCATCGTAAAAGAGTACATCTTCTTCAGTCCTCTCCTCTCCCTCTCTCCTCTTCCCTCTCTGCCTCGCTCCATCGGTCGCACAACTGTATCCGTTTACCATTCTGACTGTAGTTGGTTAGCTCCTAGCGAGACCAAATGCTATTCTATTCGAATCAAACACATTTGAAGAGCGCGAAAGAAGAGACGAAAGAGAGAGAAAGAGGGAGAGGGAGGAGGGAAAGCGAGATGAGATAGAGAGGAAACGAGAAACGAAAATGTTGCTCAAGACTTGAGGCGGCAAGTCAGAGACACGACTGGCTAAAGCTACGCCAAGTTGATGGCTAGAGAATGGAGTGATTGAGAGTGAGAAGAGCGAGAGGAGAGAGAGAACAAGAGAGGGAGAGAGAGAGAGGGAAAAAGCAAGTGAATGTTATGGCCTAAGTACTCAGTAGTTCGGAAAACAATTAAACGAAAGAGGAAGACAAGAGCTCGTTAGCGAAGGATCACAGGATTTGCACCGATGGTCTGCTAGTTCCATCTCTCTCCCTCTCGGCTCTCTCTCTCTCTCTCTCTCTCTTCCCTCCTCAAAGCACAATCTGGTTGACCATCTTTAAGAGAAAGTCAGCTGCATAGGCAAGACTGATGAGACGAGAATAAGTCAGTGGACAGTTTGTCGTCCTTTTATAGATTGATGAGGTCTCCTTTGAGCCGGAGAGAGGGAGGAGAGAGAGAGAGGGCGAGAGAGATTGAGAGCAATAGGGAGAAAGTAAGTCAAGTAGGAAGAGGCTGATTTAGTTGGATTAACCGCATTGGCTGAAACTAGCCGGACTTCGTCAAGTTGAGTCAGTGAAATTAAATAACTCACCCGGAGGACAAACACACTCGGAGGGAGAGTTGACATCTCTCTTCGTCCTGTCGAGAGACGTCTCTTCAAAGCGCTGCACGTGTTAAAATAAAGAACAGTTCGTGTCACGTCATCCATCATTTCGTGGTACATGGAGAGGAAGAGACGGCAGAGGGAGAGAGAGGAGGAGGAGGTGAAGAAGGGAGGGTGGTAAGTTAATTTAGAGCATGTTCATGTTGAAGCAATTTAGTAATTGCGAGAGGCATAATAAAAGCGGCGACGGCAGAGGAGAGAGGGGGGAAAGGCAGAGCGAGAGGGAGGGAGGGGGGAGAGGGAGCGAAGCACAAACAAACTAACCAAAGACTTGGACACACCAGTGTGAACCTTTGTCGGCCCCTCTAATTGCTCTAGACGGCGTTCGATTGCTCGCAACTGCACTTGGTAGCTGTGACATTCAACTTCTAAATTGTTCACGTGTTGTTCAAGCCGAAAAATCCTGATGAGGCCAATCAGTGCAATGGCACCGGTGGCCGTTAAACACAATACCAGAGTCAACTTGGAAAGCCAATGACTGGAATTCAATTTCTTTTCCATTGTCGAACTTGTTTTTTTTCTGTCTCCTCTCTACCTCTCTTCCTTTTCTAGCTGCTCTTTTCACAGAACAGAACAAATGTTCACCGGTTCAATAAAGTGAACAGTTGAACCTTTGGCTCGCTTTGTCGGCACTTTGTACACACACACACTCGGCTATAACCATAGAGAAAAACTTTCTCTCTCTCTTCCCCTCTCTCTCCCTCTCTCCTCTACGCGTCTTGTAAATACCCACTTTCGAATGTACAAAATACACACAGAACACTTGACGAGATGATTAAACTTAGCACTGGAATGTGGACCATGAGAGGAGAACACTGGAGAAGAGGCGAGAGCGAGAGAGGAAGAGAGACAGAGCGAGAGAGAACGTATTATAAAGTGCCGACAAAAGGGAATTCTTTCAACTAGAAGTCCAAACTAAAGCGACAATTTCTATGCTTGTCTCGCACTAGCACTTGAGAGTCGCAAAGAGAGGGAGAGAGAAGGAGAGGAGAGAGCGAGGAGATGAAAACCTTACAGCTAATTGCAGTCCAAGTTTTTGGTTAGGCAAATAAAAGAGCGAGAGAGCCAAGCGAGAGGCGAGAAGGGAAAGAGAGTGAGCGAAAACACAACTTCGACCGCCGGCCGGGGAACTACTGAGTCTCAAGTTGCTCTAGCCGTTTCTTCTCTCGCTCTCTTTCTCTCTCCCGCTCAATCTATCGCTCTCGCTGGGGCTTTGTGAAACCTTCCAGCGGACTGTCTCTCTCTCTCCCTCCCTTTCGCCCTCTGTCTCTTCAACGCACTCTCGGCCCCAAGACTTGCAAGTTTTTCACAAATAAATCAGCGACACAGCTGACATCTATCGGCGACCAAAATAGAAACATCCGCAAATTAACGGCCTTCTCTTTTTCTGTGGCAAACTAATCATCGTGTACCCTTTTTTCAAACGTAAGCAAAAATATACATCTTGTCCTAGACAGAAACATTTCGGTATACAGTAAACAAAATCAGTAATGATTACAAATTTGCTCTCTTCACTTTCGCCCATCCTTCTTCATTTGCTTCTTTCCTTTTCCCTCTCGTCTTTGCCGTTCAGCGAAGATCAACAACGTTAACAGGCACACTGGCTTCGAAAGCAACATGCTCACATTCCTGATACAATGGCGGCTCACTGGGATGGGGATGGAAACCTGTCAAGGAGCAACTGGCGATGAACTGTAATCCGTAGTCACGAGTGAGCGTGTAGAGGCCAACTTGATCGAATTTGGGTGCGCACACAATTGCAATGGCTTCGGGCAGCATCAGCTGATAGGAGCAATGCGTGTGCAAGTCAATCGACGACATGAAGGCACTCTGGGTCGGATGTGTGTGAATCCAGCCAAAGGTCATCAGGTCATGTTCGTCCTGGTAGTCGAATAGCTGCTCTTCGTTTTCCGTTTGACACGAGTCACTGGTTCCCTTTTGCTTGGGTATTAGAACATGAGTGACAGAAAGTCGATTGTGACTCAGTTTACCGGCCAGGATGCCGCACGTCTCCACATTTCGGCGAGTGTTCTTCTCTACACTGTTCAAGAAATTTACAATCAGGTTGCTGGGTATTATCACTTTGCGCATCCCGTCGAAGCTGCATTCTTCTTCATCGAAGTGAACGGCCGGTTTGGTCGAACGGTCAATCCAAGGTACGGACCTTTGGTTTCGCTGGTGTGACTCCGAATACTCTACAAGATGATGAGCAGTTCCCGGTGAACCGTCTTTGCTCTTATTATTCTCCTCTTCGATGCGAGCCCGAGCAAAGCGCTCCTGAGCCTCCCGAAGCCTGGCCGTGAGGTTGTCGTCCACATTTTCATCTACAAACTTGCCATTAGAACTTTCTGCAGCTGCTTCACTCGCCCTGAGCTGGGCTTCGAAACGACGATGTTTCTCTTCGGCTTCTCGCTTCGCTTCCTGCAAAATAGATCAATTGGAGTGCATTAGCATTATTAGAAAGCATACACTCCTCTCGCTCTCCCCTCTCCTCTTCCCCTACTCACTTCCTCCTCCAAATGGAACCTGTACTGAGCTGCATACCGTCTCTTCAAGTTGGCCTTTAGCTTTTCCAAAATTGGAAAAATTTCCTTACACTGGTCTTTGATGATTCGCTTCTCTGCCGGATCGGCGGACTTGTATTCAGGATGCTGTGGAACGTTCTGTACGAATAAACTGAACCGTATCTGGATTAATGAATCAGTCACACCGTTTGGGCAATCAACTCACGTGATATATCGCATGTACAACTGAAAGGCACGCTCGTCGTCACTCTCGTCCCTGTAAACATTGGCCATTCGCAGCAATTCCTTTCCTGATCTGAAGTACCGTTTCAATGGAACACTAACGTCAAAGACAATCTTCTCTTCGCTCTTCGTGATCAAATGTTTCATCCGGGCTTCAGGTATCATGTAGGCCATCTTTAGGTTGGGTCTTGGTTTAGATGACAATTAAGAGGGAAATCAACGTGGTTAATCACATCCGAAAGGGGCGACAATTAAGACCTAGAAGAGAGAAAGGGAGAGCGAAGGCAAAAATGACTCAGAGAAGGCGTTGCTATAGCGAAAGTAGCAAAAACAGCTGATCGGTGAGTTTCTCTCAACTCACGCAGCGTGCCGAGCATTTTTTATTCGCCATTGCGTCACACTTTGACCGGCTTTTCTTAATCTTAGTCCAGTATTGTATGATTTAACCATGTCTGAAAATGGAATATCAAGACCCGAGCTTGTGGCTATTGTTGTAAAGGCCACCCTGGTGGGCCTAGTGAGTTATTTTGGCTTAAAGTGGGCTTTTGATGCCCTTGATCCGACCCGTAAGCAGAAAAAGGAAGCTCACGACAAAGTAAGTTTGCATCAGAATTGATTGCCACGTGACTCGGTAGTAATGATTGGCTAAACACTCTACAGGCCCTTACACTTCTCCAGCAAATTGGTGTCGAGAACAAGCACATTGATCTCAATGAGTACGAGATGTCAATAGCTGCACAATTAGTCGATCCAGGCAGCATAGAGACGAGCTGGGACGACATTGCCGGCCTCACTGACGTCATCGATGACATCAAGTCAACTGTGATATTCCCGTTGAAGACGCCCGAACTGTTCGCCAGCTCGGAGTTACATCAGCCGCCTAAAGGTGTTCTATTTCACGGTCCTCCAGGCTGCGGTAAAACGATGCTGGCAAAGGCGACCGCCAAAGCAGCTGGAGCCAGGTTCGTATTTTGATATGTTCTGTCACGTGAGCCGCCATGATTAATTTTTATCACCATCCGCCAGGTTCATCAATCTTGAAGTGCCGGCTCTGACGGACAAATGGTACGGCGAATCTCAGAAATTGGCTGCGGCAGTGTTTACGCTAGCAGTCAAATTGCAGCCATGCATCATATTCATCGACGAAATTGACTCTTTCCTTCGCACGAGAACTTCGCACGACCACGAAGCTACGGCCATGATGAAAGCTCAGTTCATGATGCTCTGGGACGGTCTGAGCTCTTCCAGATATTGTCAGGTATGGCGAACGTGTAACTTGGGTGCCACCACCAGTGTCTCATACTTAGTTCTGTCAATGATCAGGTCGTAGTTATGGGGGCCACCAATAGGCCTCAAGATGTCGACAAGGCTATATTGAGAAGAATGCCTGCAATGTTTCAAGTTGGTTTACCCATCAAATCGAAGCGCCTTGAAATATTGCGTCTAATTTTGGCCCATGAAAATCTTGACGAAGCCGTTGACTACGACTATATAGCCGGCATGACGGATAGCTTTTCTGGTAGTGATCTGAAAGAACTTTGTCGCGTCGCAGCAATGTTTCGTGTCAAGGAACTCAATTTTACTTCTCTGAACCAAAGTACTCTCATTCGTAACTTGAGGCCCATATCCATGGCCGACTTCAAGGAAGCTGTTCGCAAGATGAAGGAGGCCAAAGTCCTTGCCTCGGGTCGCTTTGCCGTGCACCTAGAGAACGAAGCTCTCGATTAGTGTCTAGACGGTCAGTGGGGTTGCCATGGCAACCATTTGGCTCATTAATCTACTTTTTCCGACTGATTTGGGATTCTATACATAGATTGTAGACTTTGTGCAATATGCAGCTGTAATTTGACTTAGTAGTGACACTCGCGCCCTCGGTTGCATCATCATTGATACACGCTTTCATATTTGCTGATGAACAAGCATGGAGACATTTCACTCCCTTTACAAACATTTCAAATTCCATTTGTCAGCTGTAAACTGTACAATCGAACTCTGCCGTCAACAAAAGCCATTGCATATCTGGTTGCAACATGCACCACTAAACACATTGGGTCACATGTTCAGAGCATGTCAACATAAAAAGTGGGTGATAACCGACTTCCTAGACTTGAGTCAGGTGCAATTAAAGTAAATATTGTCATTTTGCAATTGTTGAACACGTGCTGTGCACGAGATTGCCTTTGACAGTCGCAGTGTGCATCCCTGATGCCACGCTCTCTCCCGCTTCCTCCTCTCTCTCTCCCCTCTTCCTTTCGGCTATTGTATTTTCTACCTGTTCAGCATACATTTAGAGCATTGTCGTCAAACCTAATCTCGACAGGTCACAAAAAGGGAAATCTTTTTACTTTGATGTAGAGAAAAATTATCTGTAAATTACATTGTTACATGTTTACAATGTCAACCATTTACTGGGGAAAATATCGTTATTTGAGAGGACAATTAATCTAATCCAGATGCTCGTGGTGAGCGTTTGCGTCTCTCCAAGTAGTTCGAAGCCAATCATTGATTTTCGTTAGATAACCGAGTCGACTAGCGTTGGAAATCAGGTAGCCAAGGGTGCTGACAATGACGAAGAACCAGGACAGGTAGAGGGCGTAGTCGGGCTGCTTGACCACCCGTATGGGCAGTGGGCCAAAGTAGTCCTCCTTGTGGACCATGGGGTTGGCCGATGGGCGAAGGCCGCTCAGCTTCCAGATGAACTCGGCCAGTGAGTCGATGCTCATTAGGCGAATGTCTTCGCTCAGTTTGCCGATTGCTTTGCCGTTCTGTAAGAAGAGGATTGTCGGGACGCCAACCAAGCCGAAGCGCATATTTATTCTGAGGTGGGAGAGGGAGAGAGATAACGAGAGGACAATGAACGGATTACATTTTCTCAGAACGTGTCACGCTGTGTACATGTTCTAGGCTGTTGTTCATTCTGATCGTCGAAAGATAGTTGGAGCGAAAGAGAGAGAGAGAGAGAGAGACGCTCAGAATAAAACTCGAGACGAACAAACAGCGAGAATTTGATTAAGTTCTAAGAACCCGTCCCCAGAAAGGGGGAGAGGGAGGAGGGAGGGGAGAGAGACATACCCATTGTGATTGTATGCGTTGAATGCCAAAACGTGCAAGTGCGGATAATACCGGCCGAGGGCATTGTAGTGCAACGCCACTTGGACGCTATAATAGTCCCACGGGTAGTAGAACATGATGACGACACATTCGCTCTTGTTGTCGGCATCTGGCACGCTTTCCAGATACTTGACGATTTCCGTACTGTTTACCACTTTCGTCCTTGGGAACTATTATAGGAGAGAAAGGGAGAGGGAGAGAGAGAGGGAACCGAGTTAAAAAAGAAGAGAAACAGAGGGCGAATGGAGAGAGAAAAGCATCCCGATAGAACAAAAATAGTGAGTCATTTTTTCGGCTCGCATTTTCAAATTAACGTCGAAAGGGACGTCATTGTTGCCATGAGCGTGACAACTTTCGTGAGCTTCATCTCCCCCTCTCTCTCCTCTCCCTCTCCACGCAGTTTCTCGGAATGCATTTAGACAGCAAGTTAAAGAACCAATCGTGCAAGTTCAGGGTTCAACGAATGCCGCCAATTACAATGAAATGTCGCAAAAAAGAACGGCAAACATTTGAGGAAGAGAGTGAAAGACAGATCTTCCTCCTCTCTGCCGTCGTTCGCTCTATCTTTTTCTTGCCTCTCCCTTCTTCCTCTCCATCTCTTGCTCTCGTCTCCCAGTGACGTGCACAAAGGGAAAATGAATAGGGAAGATGGAGTGAAGCCGTGTACTGATAATATATTAGCCACTTGCCATAGATGAATGGCAAAGTGAGCGCGATATGGGCTGAGAAGAGCGCGGGCGTTTGGCCTTCGCTACTGCCATTGGAGTCCCTCTCCCTCTCTCTCTCCCTTTCCCTCTCTTCCTTTTTGCTCCCGCTCTGCCTCCACTTCCTGGTGCACGGTATGGTACAAGGTGACAGACCGGCATTGAGAGGCAATGAACAACAAGAATAGCCTTTGGAGTCCACGCGGGCTGCGTCATAGTCGCTAAGCTATATTTGCGCCACAGCGAGAGAGGGGGAGAGAGAGAGGCAGAGGGAGAGAGGGTGATGCGTGAGTGCAAGACTAATCGAACCTGATTATCGTGCACACCGATCAGCTGGCATCGTGTCCAGTTGTCTCACTTTGCATTTCCCTATGAGGTAAGTGTCAAAGAACCTTAGGTGACATGGCAACGGATTACGCTCTTTGCTGCCACTCCTCACTGCCTTGCCGTGGAATTGGCTTCGAGAGCGAAAGGGAGGCAGAGAGAGAGCGAGAGCGAAGGAGAGACCAACTGAAAGGGAGAGCGCGACAAAGAGTGTATCGGAATCAGTAGCAGCTTTCAGCTTCGTCATCGCAGTGGTGTTTTGCGGACAGAGAGGGGAGAGAGGGAGAGCGAGAGAGAGAGAGAGACAAAGGTAACAGTGGGCTTGCTTCATCATAATATTCTTGTTTTCAACTCGCCTCGTGGACTAGTTTGACCTTCGAAGCCCTCTCGTTCATTGGATGACTTTTCAAGGATAAACGACTACGTAAGTAAATGAGTCGTGTGTGGCGAGGGAGAGAGCGAAAGAGAGAGAAAGGGAGGGAGGGAGAGGGATAGAAAACACCATCTTGATCGTCTTTCTCCTGGCTGGGCTTGCTTGCCTCTAATGCTCAGGGCGAAAGTGAGATGAGAGCAAATGTGCTTGAATACGATAGCACTAACGAAGGCAGAGGAAGGAGAGAGAGAGGGAGAGAGAGGGAAGAGAGACTGCGCAGTAAAGTAGCAAGAGGATAAGGAAAGGCGCTCGACTTGCATAATGTTTTTGTTGTTGTCGTGTAATGTGTGTGCTCAGCATCGACGATATGCACAGCCATTCCTTCTAGTGATACTCAGATAGAATTGTTCTTAATTTCAGTATTCGTTTTGTACTGTTCACCGAGAAGCTCGACCTGACTGCTTGATTTCGTCATTTAAGAAACATGTATGTGTGTTTGCAAAGCTCATACACGGATTGTCAAGAGAGGGAGAGACCTGAGTGTGCAGCCTGAGAGCGAGCGAGAGAGAGACTTGGAGCGAGAGGAAGAGAGCGAGAGAGCGACACATTTAACTGTCGCGCTGTTGCTGTTGACGACATTGCTTATTATCGTTATCTTGCAGTTAATTCGCCATTTGAAAAGTAAACGTGTGTCCTATCTTTTCTTGTTTCTTCTCTCGTTTGTGTAGACACGTCCACAATTCTAACAACTTCTTCCCTCGTATTGCAACACACAGACTTGATGTAGTCTCACAAGAAGCTGAGGACAAAGCAAGAGACACTTTAAGAGAGAAGAACAAAACACGTGCAAGCATGAGTCTAAGGACGAACCAGAAATTGCTCCTCATGAGAGACCATGCTCAACAGGAGGAAAAACGCGAGGCCTTACAGAGACAACGGCAACAACACAGTCAACTGTCGCTGCACCATCAAGTGGACCCGTCAGGACATCGGCCCACTGGGCCACAGAGTCCACCCTTGCACCCTCAAATTTCGAGGGTTCAGAATGAAGTTCGTCTAGAGAATCCGACCAGCTATCATGTACAACAGCAACAAAAAATGACTTCAACCTCAGCGCCCACGCAGTCAACCTCGTCCCCTTCCTCTTCGCAACTTCATCATTCTACGAGCAGTTACAGCACTACTGGACCTCAGTCACCCTATCCCCTGAGTCCGGACAGTCCACTGTCGGCGCCACCTTCGTCAGCATCTGAGTTCGACGAGGGCATCTGGGAAGACTTGAACCGAACCCTTGGCCTGGACATTGGCGACGTACTGAACAGTGATCAACAGGGCCACATTGCGTCCACAATGCCCGCTGACATGAACTTCATGTTCAACGCTGCCGCCGTCGTGGAGGATTCTCAGCACTCGCAAACTCAGAGTGAAGCGTCCACATCAAAATTATCAACGTCATGTCCTCCACTTCATGAGAATGATCTACATGCCTGGGCTAAGGATAGACAGAAAAAGGACAATCATAACAAGATAGAACGAAGGCGACGGTACAACATCAATGACCGCATCAAAGAGCTGGGCACCCTTCTACCCAAGGAAGACTCGAGGTATTACGACATTGTCAGAGACTTGAAACAGAACAAGGGCACCATTCTCAAGGCATCTGTCGACTTTCTCAAGTGTCTCAAGAAGGAAGTGACTAAGATTCCTGACTTGGAGAAGAAGCACAAGGACCTGGAGTCGGAGAATCGCCGAATGATGCAGAAAATACAGCAACTTGAACAGCAAATAGTTTCCAGCCTGCGAACCTCGGAAGCTGCCTCATCGTACTCGTCATCCTTCGGCAGTTACCCTCAGAACCAGAGCAACATTTGGAACCAGCAACAGAGTGGTCTCATGAATGTCGACAGCCACCACGTGGCGCCCAGTTACATGCAACCAACTGATAATCAGGTTGACAATGCTCAAGAGGAGATGAACGCTTATGAAACTGGTCTGAGGAAACTGGACGAAGGTATCACATACTTGAGCTCAATACAGAGTCAGTCAGAAAACAAGAAGCAGTTTCCGCCAATCAAGCAAGAATATGACGACTTTCAGAGTCAGAACAGTTCAGGTACTGGCTCCTCGCTCACATCACCTAGTCCCTACTTGCTAAATTCAGCCAACGTGCCATACACACATCTACTACTCAGTGACACCAGCAAAGATCCTCTCTTCACTGCGGTGCTCGTCAAAGAAGAGGTTCTGTCACCTCAAGCCATGGACATCTGCAATTAAGCCCGATGACAATACACTGAATGATTTATGATTAAGAAGATTGCTAAAGAATGTTTCTCATGTTTGCATAAATATATATACGTCAGATTTCGTTATAAGTAAAAGACAAAGATCTATTTCGCCAACTAAGTGGTTCATTAGGGGGACGAATACTAGTCAGCGCGAAAAGTAGAGTGCATAGTCGATCAAGCTGGACTTATCCGATTGCGACACAGTGTCGTCGACCCGACTGAGTCTCTTTTCGAGACGTAGACGACTTTCTCAGAGATTTAACGATCGAAGAGTCGTTACTCGAGGGTACTAATATACTTCAAGACTCCTCAAGTATTGGAATACTTTTTGTGAAGTGCTCACTGTGCTCGAATATAAGAACTTAACACATACCTCAGTCTCCGGAATAAGCCACTTTTTCGTGCATATGTCATGATACCGAGTAGAGACATCATTGAGCTTAGTATCTTTTACGCCATCGAGGGCAGGGTCAGATTCCGTTGCAGCTTCAGTTGGACCCTTGTCTAGATTCGAGTCAATCTGATTCGCATTCTCATCAAACATGGCTGTCGAGCCTTGGTATTGATATTCTTCATCACTTGCCAAGGAAGCTGTGACGTGAAGTTGCCAAAAAGAATGATACGAAATTTATGTAAATGGTCTTAAAAAAGAGAACACAGTGCGAAAAATCGAAGGCTGAGGGATGGCCAAGAGGGAGAGGTGTGTGTGTACAATGACGCAAATGCCCGTATCGGGTGGACTCAAGGGGTGATATTTATGATATTCATGATCCAATAATACTCAACATACCGGAACATATTAGCAGCAAGTGACAGGCAGTTAAGAGTATTCGCAAAGACATGATTTTTGTCGGTGTGATTCGAACCACTATGATTCACCGCAAGTTTAGGTGTACACAACAAAAGAGAAGGGACCGTTTGACTAGTACGCCTGGTAAAGATCACGCGAGCACCAGGTGTGACCTAGTTTCAGACGGCCGGACGCAATACAGAAATGGTCCCGAATTTCGGTGACAGAAGCAGCCTTTATGCACGAGAAAAGAAATGCCCGGGACGCATGCGCGTTGAGCCTGTAGCAACAGGACGCTAGCCAACCAGCGTCGGAGGCCAACCAGGCTCCGCCCTCGTTTCTTTCTCTTCATTCTAGTCGTTTGGCAGATAATACAGCTGTTAGTACTGTCAAAGTGTAGCCAGAATAAGAGAAAGAGAGAGGCAACCGAAGAGCGAGAGGGAGAGAGGAGTAGAGAGAAAGGCCATTCGGTCTTTGTCCACAGAACTCGACGGTTGTTCTAGGTTTTTTAGGTTTTCAAATTTTTCTGTTCAATGTACGAATCTCCTTCCGACATGCTACTGTCAACTGGACACAATACCGGAGAAAGAATGCCTTCAATTGGACAAGTTGTCTCCAAGGTCAGCAATTTGGTGGCCAACTCTCAGCCGGCCCACCGGACACTGGGTTCGAAACAAAGCGAACAAAATAGCCTTCATTCGAGGTTCTACACGGACCATACCTTGAAGGACATTGACCAGGACATAGAAAATAGGGAACCTGTGATTCGAGATGGTGAGTAAATGCACTTCACTTTCCTGCTTTTGCCGGTTGCCGGTCTTGATGTAAAAACTCACCTCCCAAACATCATCAAGTTGCTTTGTCGCTCTCTCCCCTCTTCTCTCCCTCTCCCTCTCTCTCCCCTCTTCTTGATTTCTCTTTGTCCTGATTTCTTTCGCTAATGTGTTTTTCTTCCTCCTTCTTTCCTGTAATGTCCGTCAAGTAGATCTACCTCCTTCGTATGACGAGGTGGCCGACAGTGAGATAGTGATTCGGCACATAGCAACAAAGATTGAAGTTGAACTCAAAGAAGCTAAACGCACAAGCCTCGACTGTGGTGAAGTCTTAGTACCTTGTAATCTGACTCAACAAATTGCCCAGGACATTATGGCCATGTCTGAGAGCGAACCCTGTGGTCTTCGCGGCGGCGTGATGTACATAAATCTAGAAGAGAGCGATCACAGTGACCTTCGTAGGGTTGGCTGCATCAAGTTGGGCAACTCTGTGCCAACCTTTGAAATGTACCTCAATTTGAAGAAATCTAGCGGCAGTTGGATAAATCAGGTCTCCAATAGGTTGTTCAAAAATTTCAATAGGAACAGTATCATAATAAGCGAAGGCTACCAATTGTCCAAGAAGAAGCTTTACCGTTCGGACAGCATATCCGCTTAGAAGAATGAAGAGAAGGCGAAGCTGCACAAGTCGCACACACATACAGAAATTCTCTCAAGTACACAGCTACACATTTGCCTTTGTTGTTAGAATAGTAACAAGACTGAAGCCAGCTGCGATTTATTGATCCAATTTAACACACCGAAGTAGTAGTTATCTTCCTGCCGATAATATCACTCTTTACCATTTGAACATATTCCTCGCCATCCATGTTTATCGTCGCATCCCTATTCGTCATCGCTTATTACTTCCTGCTCTCCTTTCTCTATCTGTGGTTAGTCTTGACTGTTGTTGACCGCAAGTCACTTTATTGAACGCCAATCATATCCAGCATATATTACTACATATATATATATATATTTCTCTTAACTTATTCTTCGAAACAATTTTACCACAAGAGAGAAAGAGATAGAGAGCAGAGAGAAGAAAACATACAAAAAGTTGTTCTCATATAGATATATGTATACACATTATATATATATATCTGTTTCGCAAGATCTCGTCATTGTCGGCTCCGATGCAAGTTTACGGACGAATCGATATTTCAAAAGCAAATTCGTTCTTGGTCTCTCTGGACACACTTCGGCAACTGTCCAACATGCAAGCGAACTGGAAATGTACAAGATGAACAAGAGGAGACAGAGAGCCCTCTCCCTCCTTTCGCTCTCCCCCTCCTCTCATACACCATATACACTTAAAAATATATGTCGAACTAGCAAAGAAGAAAACGAACTATGGCTAGTCGCAAAAAAAGATAAAAAAAGATCTTAGGTATTATTATATTACGAAATTTTTTTAGTACTTCATAACCACTACTTTTAGCCCTTATCTTCAAATTGTCATTATTTAGGACATTATTTTAATTTCTAAGATTCAGTTTTTGATTTGCAATAACTTTTCCCTTCTCACCCCCAGTTCTATCACACAGAGGTTAGAACCCAAAAAAAGAAGAAACTTAAAAAGGTGAATTATTGAGTCACAGAGTCTTTTTCGAACTGTCCTTAAGTTCGAAGGATTCGCAAAAAAAAGAAAGTGTAATAAAAAGAAGGAGAAAAGTTGCCTCTATAAACACATTCGTGTATAAGTTGTCCATAATATTCGGGCTATGTGCGCTATAAAAGCCTTTTCTGGCGATGATTTGTGACACTGGCAAAAATATATTACATAGTACTATTTTCGTTGCTCTCCCCCTCTCCCTCTCGCCCTCGCTCCCCTCTGCCCGTCTCTCGGTGACTTTGTTCTGGAATCAATGATTTGGTTCTTTGAGTCCCTTCTAGGCAGCTCTGTCTCCAAGGCCGGCAGGCCCGTTGGCAGGCTACTAGTACGCACTAGTCGACGGTTGAGCCGCCTAACGACCGATATATTTTCTCCTATCTCTAGGCCTTTTTTCTGCGCGAGGCAAATATTTTGCTCTCTCTCTCTCTCTCTCCTCTGTCTCTCTAATTGCTTCATTCGCTCTCCTCTCTTGCCTCCTTTTTTATGCTTGGTCTCAACGTGATGTTCGTTAATGATGAGCTTTGCATTTTTAATTGTTGTAATTAGTGCAGTGTGCTCCTATGACTCGAAACCAGAGAAACAACTGTCACCAGGGCGAGGGGTAGAGAGGGAGAGAGGGGAAGAGAGGGAGAGAAAGAGAATAGAAATGATAATCAAGGTTCAAATTTAGACGCAGTACAGTTTGTGTTTGTTTGTTTTGCGCCGTTGATCCTCTGTTTTCAACTGCAAACTGTGATTAATTAGCTTTAATTTGCGTTTCCAGCAAAAGGCAAGTGTGCGCCTTAATCACTAAATCCCGGACAAGATTAGACACTGAGTTGCAAAAGCAACGGCAAACACGGCAACAAAGGCAACGCCGTGGACATCAAGAGCAGGGGATTACTCTCTTGACCACTCTAATCCGGCGATAATGAGGCAAATGCATGCTAATTGCACTAGTTAGCATCAGGATGTTCAACTGGATTAGTGAACTGAAAGCGCAGAAAGGGCTCTCGTGAGTGGCAACAAACTGAGCATAATGATCTTTTCTTGTTTTTCGAAAGGGGGAGAGAGAGAGAGATGAAAGGGTCTCCTCTCATATCGTCCCTTCGCTGAACCACTACTGGATTTGGAACAATTTACTTCTAGTTTCTATTTGCACAGACATGAACCATCGGCAAATATACTCTTTTTTCATGCAAACCCAAACCGGAGCCCAGGAGAGCCCGGATAGTCGTTTCTCTTCTCCTCTCCCTTTGCTCCCTCTTTCTCTAGCCTCTCACCCGCTCTCTCCCTCTCCCTCTTCCTCCTTTCAGCTACCACAATCAAGCTGGACTGCTTGAGGACATGATTAACGAGAAAAAGTCAACCAGCCTACACGTTGGCCTGCTTCGAAAATGGCTATTCTCTCTCTCTCTCTCTCTCTCTCTCTCTCTCTCCCGGCTTAGCAAAAAACGCTTTTTACGAACTGATTGGCCACCATTTACAGGTTTGTCTCTATCCTCTCTCCCTCTCGCTCTCTCCCTCTTTCTCACTGGTCGTCTCTTGCCTTGCATTATCATTGAATCAAGATGAAAATTAAATGCATTAAGCCGCCGTAAATCGTGATTCTAATCCTCCGCTTGCAACGCCAACGCAAAAAAGGCTGCCTTTATGACTTGCTTCTCTCTATCTCTCCCCTCTCTCCTTCTCTCTCTCTCTCTCTCTCTCTCTCTCTCACTCTCTTCCCTCTAATTTCAGGTCATTTCTTGCCTTTCAATTAGCATGTGGCAGGTTACCTTGGCTCTGAGTGTGCACCACTTATAGTTGAACTGAATAACACATTTCTTCACTTTCGACAATTGTTGAACATTGCCGGCTTTGCAAAAAAGAACTTTATTATACCAGTTTAACTGTGGGCTCAGCATAGGCAAGTTTCTCTCTCCCCCCTTCTCTCTCTCTCTTCCTCTCTCTCCACTTCTCAGTTTCATGCATACATATAACCAATGTCCTTGGTGATACCATATTCGGCTAAAGTGTCTTTTCTTGTTTCTCGCCCTCTGCCTCTCTCTTTCTCTCCCTCTCCTTTCGCTTGCAATGTCTCTCCCTCTCGCTCGGTCTCTCTCTCTCCCTCTCTCTCAAAAAGAGGCAGCCTTCATTGTTTTCCGCATAGTGACCTTGGCATGGCTGGCCAAGTGTCTCTCCCTCTCTCTCCCCTCTCCCTCTACATATCATAGGCATCAAGTGCCATTAATTGCACCTCAACTCGGCGGTAATATAGCTAATTCTTGTCTCAATCATGACGTTGGTTCCTTTTTAATCGACTCATACATTCCAATTTCGGTGTCACAGCGACAAGGGAAAGGGCATGAAGGGAACATGCAAAGAGAGGCAGAGAGCAAGGGGAGAGGGAATGACAAAGCTAATGATGATGGAAAGGCAATTAGCGATGAGCCTAATTTGGAGAACAACACCTCGTTCGCCGAATGTAATGGTGACCAAGCTTCCTCTATGTCACCGTCAAGGCAGCCATTGCATCATCATGCCGATAAATTATTATGATTCACAGAAACAGGGCTTGCTTCGTATACTTTTCTTGTCCCTCTTCCCATTCTCTCCCTCTCTCTCTCCCTCCCTCTCTCTCCCTCTCCTTTCTCCCTCTTCCATGATGAAAAATTTATTCACGAACAACAACTTCAAATGACAAGCGAGCAAACAAATTGCAGCCCGAACAAAATAGGCACATCTAATCTAGCTCTTTCTCTCTCCCCCTCTCCCTCTCCTGTTCCTCCCTCTCTCTCTCTCTTGCTCTTGCTCTCGCTCTCTCATCCTTCTCGAGCATCTCTCAATCTAATGCCTTACGTGACTTTGAAGAATGAGCTATTGCCACGGAACAAAAACAGAACTGCAGTGAAAAAGGCAGTAAAAAGCTAGTACTTCACAGATAATTGCTTTGTGAGATTGAACTAAATTAGGAAATGAATGGTTCGTGTTTTTCTGCGCAATACTTCAATTGAATTGAATTAAGATGGAAATTAAGTGCGCTCTCAATGAGCCGAAGACTACATGAGGTTTATCTTCTTCTTTTTTGCTTATTTGTTGGTATACATAGACACCGTGATAAGGACGGAAAAGTACACGTACATTCAACTGGCAAGACGCAGTCTATCCTCTCTCCCTCTCCCTCCCTCCCTCTCGCGCTCTCTTGTGTCTCTGATTAATCTCCTATTAATCTGGCTTTTAATTGCTGACTAAGCCGTCTCTTCTCCTCCTCTCGACTTAATCTCCTAGACACAACCCGTGGGTGAGCTGGAAAGACGTAGAGGTCTAGAGATAGTGTTTGAGAGGGAGAGAGAGAGAGAGAGAGGAGAGAGGGAAGCGAGGGCCAGATAAGAGACTTGAAGTTCAATGAATAAAACAATACCGGTACCAAGGATGGAACAAAATATTATCAGGCTCTGGGCTCAGCACGATTTCTCTCTCTCTCCCTCTCTGTCTTTCGCTCTCTCTCTCTCTCTCTCTCTCTCTCTCTCTCTCTCTCTCTCTCTCTCTCTCTCGCTTTCTTTGTACAAAGCACACAACTGCGAAATATTTGTGTGCTCAAGATAAAGAGATTTGAAACGAGAGGAGAGGATATGAGGGAAGAGAAAGAAGAGACGTAAAGAGCGAAGAGAGGGGAGAGAGAGAGACAAAGTCTTCCATTCTCCTCATTCACGTCATGAGCTTTTTTCAAAAAATAGGAAGTCAACGATCGCTTTTTGTGCTACTTGACAATGTCATGATTTTCAAAACTTTAAATTGCAATCAACTTCTCCTATCTGCTTGACATTCACCATTGACTTGGAAACGTGAATGCAATATGGCTGCCGTAGATGGATATCTGAATGTCATGTAACTTTATCTTGAGCATGCGGCGAGAATATGCATATTAATAAGAGACTGCTAAATTATTTCTTGCATAAATCAAGGTTGCGAGCGAGAGAGAGAGAGAGAGAGAGAGAGAGAGCGCGGGAGAGAGAGAAAGCGAGAGAGCTAAGTTTAGAAGAATATTATGAGTGTACGTCAATTAGTTCTTGCAAAGATTTATTCAAGAGGCATCAATCTTGGGCCCGAGAAAAAGAAAACTGTATGCTTATAATTAGTTAGCAAGACACTGAATTAATTAAATGACTAATAAAAAAAGAAGCTTTCCATCTCGAATTTCACTTTTGTGGATTCCATTTCACCAATTTGCAGAAAAGTAATCGTCTTTGCTCATAAACAAGAGAATATCTGCATTTACAATCGTATTTTACTTCTTCTCGGTGCCAATTAAGCTTGCTCCTCGGATTTGAATAATTCATCCCTTCTCTCCCTCTCGCTCTTTCTCTCACTTCTTCTTCTTACTCGAAGACAATTCGCCAGCTGGCTGACATGTTGAGCTCGGGCTTCCGGATGACAAGTATCTTGCTCTCCTGGTCATACTTGAAGTCCAGCTTGGTGCTCTGCAGCTTGACCACAGCGGTCACTCGGAGCGGCTTCTTGGGGAACCGGTAGAAGGTAACTCTTTCCAGCCAGGCTTGGGTGTTGTATTGTCCTTCGGTAACTCTATATATGTGAAAAATGTGTTTACGGAATGCAAGTAGCACGAGATGAGGTGAAGAGGAATGACAGGAGGCGAGGAGGAGAGAATAGTTACAGAACTAATTAAGTACACACGTGCGAAGAAAAATGAGCGACATGACGCGAGAGACGGAGAGGGAAATGAGAGAGATAGATAGGGGAATATAGAGAGAAAGAGAGAGAGAAGGAGCAAAGTACACTTACGTGTAACTCAAGTTCTTTTTGTCGTATCTAATTGCCGCCAAGACAAATTTTCCTTGGCGGTATTCGAAAGACGAGCCATCATCTAAATATAACTGTCCGTCAGCATTTTTCGCCGAGTCATCCAGTACAATATCCAAGGAAATAGGGTCTTCAGTTGCAAGAGCAGCGCTCCTTCGAATCCTCTCTCGCCGAGGTATAATGCTTCCACTTCGCTGGAAATGGGGAATCTTGGAAAGTGGTACATCAATAACGTACGATTTGCCGCCGTCATATGTAATATTCTCCTCAATATCGTACCAGCGAACAGTCTCGTCGCCGGGGAAATATGCATCTATAGAGGTCTGGCCTTGCTGGAAAGCTGGTTGCACAAGCAGCGAGTCTCCTAAAAGGAACGACTTGTCCAATGCAAATGTCTTTGTATCCTTAGGAAACTGGAACCAGAGAGGTCGCATCGGCGGCATTCCATTGATTGAATTCTCGCGGAACAGTGTGTACATGTATGGCAGATATGTGTAGCGGGTTCGAATTGCTTGTCGAATATGTTGCTTTGTTTGCTCATCAAAAAGCCAAGGTTCACGTCTCTTTGTGTCAAGATGGGCATGAGCTCTGAAGAAGGGCTGAAAGGCTCCCATTTGATACCAGCGGACAACTATTTCCGTTGACTCGGGATTGAAAAAGAAGCCAGGTACGTCGGCACCGGAAAAGGTCATTCCGGCAACAGAAAGGGACAGAATCATTGGAATGCTCTCTTGCAAGTGGTCCCATTTGCACATATTGTCCCCAGTCCAGGCAGCGCAGTATCTCTGGGAGCCCACGAAGAAGGCTCGAGTCAATATGAAGGGACGCAAGTTGGGCCGATGAGTAACGAGGCCGGTGTGTGTCGCCTTCGTCATCAACATGCCGTAACTTCAAAGAAAGGGAGAGAGCAAGGGCGAGAGAGGAAAAGAGAGAGAATTATTCAAGCTCGAGATCATAGATCACTTGCAAACTAGTTAATCTTACATGTTGTGAACGTCACGATGTTCCCAGTCATTGAAGTGCTTCACATCCTTGGGCGCAGTTATTTCGGGCCCATTGAATACGGATGGCTCATTCATGTCATTCCAAATGTCAACAACTCCTTCAGGGAATCCTGGAAAGAACTCGGGCTGAAATTTGTTGGACCACCAGTGTGATACTTCGGGATTCAAGTAGTCGGCCCACATCGAAGCGCCGGGCCAGCACCAGCCTTCATAGTCCGAGCCATCTTTGTTCTTTATCAAATAATTCTTTTCTACTGCCTCATTGTATGTTGGATAATTTGTGTCCTTTTTGAGATGTGGGTCAATAATAGCAATCAAGCGCCTTCCCTTTGTTGTCAAGTTGCTGATGAGTGTTTTGTGGTCTGAAAAGGTAACTGGATCCCAAGTGAAGTACTTCTTAGAGCGACCCTCGGTGTACTCAATGTCCAGCCAGATGGCATCCAATGGAATGTCATGGTCATCGAATCCTTTGTCAACATCACTCACTTCCTCTTGGGTGAAGTAATTCCAGCGACATTGATGGTAACCAATCGAGTAGATGGGCGGAAGTGGAGTTACGCCGGCAATCTTGGCATTTTGCTGCAAGACAGCTTGTGGTGTAGGTCCCATCATGAACCAAACATCAATCAAACCAGTTTCAGAGATCCAGTGTGTCAGTCTAGATTTAGAGTCTCCTGAAACCAGATTTGAAAAAAGACCAACGACTCCATTGCTTTCCGGTTCGATGTCAATCCAGGTTTCTGATGGATTGAGCCACAGCATACCAACTGTCATTTCTTCCGAGTGAGCCATCATCATAGGAATCGAGCCGTACAGAGCCATGGGGTTCTGCGTTTCATACTCAAACACATCCAAGTTGTACAACCGGTAGGGGTCTGTAGTTCCTTTCGTGTTCTTGAGTGAAAATGAATCGGCGTGCTCTGGAATACCGTAGACATGTTCCATGCCAACCATTGTAAAGTCCATGCCAACTGACATCGGTCCGTAAGGTTTAGAGTCTGTATGCGATTTGTAAGTTTCCTCCCACATTCCATCTTCGATCTGAGTAAAAAAGTAAATTAGAATGACGTGTACAATCAAATTAAACATACTTGTTCGTTTTCCGGCTTGTGTCTGAAATGCTCGAACTTCATCAGTCCACGCTGATTTCCACTGATGACCAGTTTTCCATTTTTGAATAGATCGACACGGAATGGATTAGAGTTGATGACTACTTTGTTTCCGTCTCCGAATGTAGCTGTAAGACCGGCTTCACTTTTTTCAACCAGATCAACGCTGGTTAATTGCAAATCATCAGCGAGAGACAGCTTGGCTTCAAACCGTTTCCGTTCCGAATTGGGCTCATCTATCAGCATTCTTAGTATTCCTCCACCATCTTTAACTGCTGATAGGGTCAGTTTAAGTGGCACGCCGGTCAATTGGTCTTTGAGCTCGGCTTGCAAGCCCAAACCATCGCTTGACTTGGAAACGGAATCAGGGACTAACAGCCATTTTTGATCACCTTCTTTAACATTCCGATGACGCCTGAAGAAGATACATGAATCATATTTAGATAGTGCCAAACTGTAACAGCGAGACTGACTAACCTGCAAAATGCACTTTGATCACAGGTTTTGAAATTGCCACGGTCGACAGCATATATCGCGTCCGTCATGATCAGTGTCACTAATGCCAACACCAAGTGACCACTAAATGGACTTCTTAAGAAAATTGTGCCCATCCTCTAATCGGGCAGTGATGAAAATTTTCCACAAGGAAAAGAACTTGTATTTTGTACACAAACAAGGGACGAGCTTGTACGTGAAAACGAGAGAGAAAAAGAGAGTGTATTGCCGGCAAGCTCTCGCTCTCTCCTCTCGCTCATTTGCTCCCTCTTGTGAGTTGGCTGATTCAGCTTGCGGCGTGTCGCAGTCACCATGGTTGCATAGCATTTTGATTGCGAATCGATTTTTTCTGGACTGAATCGAAAAAGTTCCAGTTTGCCGAATAACAACAACAGAGTTGTTGCTATGGCAGTTGATATTTGTCTGAAAAACAAGTCATTTCGAAAGCTGGAAAAATTTGGACATTTGCGTAGAGGCGACAGTATTCGTTAGTTAAACAGTATGATTTATGAATTTGCAGAGCGATCTCTTAATGCTCTGGTTACAAACACATACTTGTCAAGTAGAAGTAGTTGAGATAAATTACGCATTGGCTGAAAAATGTAAATTACGACATGTATAGAATGAGTTAAAAATTTATGCTTTCGTTTGGATCAGCTTGGTTTGCTTCAGGACAAACTTGTTCTTGAAGAAATTGCAATTAACAAATTTCTGACAAGCTGCCGGTGACACTTGACTGCAATTTCTCAGGTCAATTAATGTTAAATTGTGACAACGCTTGAGAGAATCGAGACTAGTGTCAGATATGTTGCTGCACGATGAGACGTTTAGTTGAGTCAACTTTGCAGATCTAGCAGTTCCCAGAATGGCGATTCCCATGTCAGTAACCCGTTGGCAACCACTTAAGTTGATGTTGGTTAATTGTGGTAAATGGTGCGAAATTAGTCGCAACGATGTGTCAGTTATGTCGGTGTTGGACAGATTAATCTCACTGAGCAGCCTGAGTCGCGTCTTGGAATCATTGAGTCCTGGCCGCGAATCATTGGGACTTGAAGACAACTCACGAATGAGTTCATCGTTAAGTGATTCCACCCAAGACAGATCTAGTTTTCTTAGCAAAGGACAATTACAGGAGTTAATTGCTCCAGTTGCAGTTGCGCTACAACCACTTAGTGACAGTGATTGAAGCCGAGGAACTCTTGCAATTAGCCAAGAAAGTTGCCTCTTGTTGATGTTCGTCCAACCAAGATCCAGATGCAGAGGCTGCCTTTTCACTATGCCTATCAGTATTGTCGAGTTGATTCTTTTCCCCGAAAGGTCAAGAACTTCCCATAATGTAGGGTCAATGCTCCAAGCGCTCCAAAGCCGACAAACTAGCATGCAGCTCTTTAGGTCTTTACGAGTTACATGTTGCAACACTGGCAGTATTGCATCTCTTTCGAGAGATAAATTACTTTTCCTCTTCAATCTAATTTTGCGCAACATTTTCGTGATTCTCAGAGACTTTTCAGATTCTTCTTCAGAGTCATCTTCTCGGTCGGGCTCGTCTTCATCTTCTTCCGATTCCGAGACATCCTCCGGCAATGGAGCCGGTCGGATAACGTACATTGGCTGAATTAATTCCCGTACAGCCTTGGGTTTAAGTAAGTCAGCTTTCTTGTCATCTATCGACTTCTCACAAATTCCACTGATCTCATTGTCAGTGTCCTGTTCGTCCGTATCATCATCATACTCCACGGGAAGCTTTGCCTTGCTGTCGATAATCCCTGTCGTTGGTGTTTGTCTGTTCATTCCGAATAAACCTGACAAACTTGCTGTCGGACTGTTCAATGCACTATTACTACTGCAACTGCTACTGTCGCTGAATTTAAGGGAGAGCGGCTTCTGTTTTTTGAGAAATCCAAAATTTGGACTATGACTATTAGCAGGTCTTTCAGAATTTTTCTTCAGACTTTTTAAACTGCGAAACAGTCGGTCCTTGAGTGTCTCACTGTTCTTTTTTGGCTTAGATTGGCCTAAAAGAGATGCATTTGCTGCGGCCAGCTTCTTTTCTTGGTTAATTGCTTCTTGGAGTAAAGGGAATCTGGCCGAAGCTTTGATGAATGAATTCTTGGCGCCATTTTGTTTGTCACTGTGCATCAATGGGATGTCCGGGATCTTTAGCTGTGTTCTACATTGAATATCGCTTTCATCACTTGACGACTCGTCTGTGGAATCACTTTCATCTTTACGTGGCCTATTTGATAGTAGAAAATGAATCATGTATTCTTAGACAAAAATAGTAACAAACCTTCTTAACAGCTTGGGTCGACAGCATGACATTTTCTCTCTTGACACTAGGAACAATTATGCTCGCAACTGGAGAAACGCTGTTCGCTTGTTTCGGAGGTCTAGCATGCTTCTGTGGCCCAGATTTTCCTGTTGATACACATTTGGGACATTCCCAGCTGTTTGGTAAATCATCTTTCTTGGCCAGCCCGAGCGAAAGTTCGGGATTTTTTTCTTTAAAGCAAACAGGATGCAGAATTTCCCAGCAATTCGAGCACTCCATCAATGATGACAGATTTTCACCATCGACAATAACAGTGGCCACCATCTTTTCCCAACCGTCACGACCACAGATGATACAGCAAGCTGTATGAGGCAATACGGGACACATGCATTGCCTGGCTATGCACGATTGTTTCATTCGTCCTGGGCCACCGAATTTCTTCATGTCTTTGCAGAAATGACATTCGCTACAGTCAGCCCGCACACAGGCATCACACTTCTTGCAGCGTGTCCTACGTCGCCTAGAACTGTCATTGTTCTTCACCGAACCAGGTTTAGTGCATGATGATGGCTGTTTCAAAGTGGCCAACGATGGGTCAGTCTTGTCACCAGTCTTCTCGATGGTGACGTCCGAAGCTTCTTGACTACCAGCAACATCAAGCTTTCCGAGGCTCTTGATTGGACTTTTAGGTCGGTTTTCGGTTGATAACAAAACTGGAGACGGTAATAAAACAGAATTAGCAATAGGCTCATCCATATTTATAAAATGCTTGGCTTTGTTGATGTAAAAGCTGCTGGCTATCGACAATCGACCATCGACACTCTGCTTGCATCGATAGTCGCAGAGACGCCAAACTCGTATCTTGTCGAGGCGCGCTTCAATCATTTTTTCAGCACGTGCAGTGGATGTTGATCACGGTACGTGTTTCCTTTCCTGTTGATGTAATTTAATTAATTGCTCTTGAATCCGGCTTTGATTAGATTTGTGAAATATGGCTCGGCATTTATATGCTGCACTCATTATTCTACCATCATTTAGGGACTGGCACATATACCTGTTTTTCAAGGGGCCTCCATTTAGCTTTTCGTTCTATCGTATATTATTCACATTGATCAAGTCAAGGCTTTCTCCCTCTCTCTCTTCTCTCTCCCTCTCCTTATTTCCCTCCCTCTCCTCTACGTCTCGATTTGATGTCTGGCTCAGATAGCATCACTGACACAGAGAGAAATGGAGGGGAGAGAGAAACTATGGTGAAAGAGAGGGAGAAAAATCCCAAGAGACTAAATGTAGATCCCTGATGGGCAGATGCTGCTTTCATAAAAGTGAATCCAGAACCGTGACAGAGATAGAGGGGGAGAGGGAGAGAGAGAGGGAGAGAGACTGCTCTAGAAATAAACAACAAGCTAGAAGCTAGTTTGGTTAGGAATGCTGTTCTTTGGTGTACTCTGTCTTTCATGCGTTATCATTTCTATATTTTAATGCAAGAACCAAACCGCAGAGTCATCAAACGGTTTTTACTTCTTCTCCCTTCTTATCTTTCGTTGTCTTTGAAAATTTGCCGCCGTAATAGCTTTAGTAAATCAGTTGAGAGTGACATTTTGTGTAACAGTCATTAAGTGAACTTCTTATCATTTCCTGAATCTAGTTCTTGGATTACCTACCAGTAAGTCTTCGAAACGTAAGTTCTAAGACTTTTGAATTGTCATTCTGATTTTCGTTTTAGAAGTGAAAGGTGTGTGAGAAGCTTGACTTTCGTCACGACGAATAATTAGGCGCCATTTAACGAAGTTAATTAGTGTTTGCCAAGAACAAGAAGTTCAGTTTAAAATGGCTCGATTCGCTTTAATTCATTCCTGAAATCCTAATGTATGGTAATGAAGAGAATATTCGAGCTCTGAATAGCAGAGAACTGGTCCCGTGTCGAAGGAGACAAGGAGAGCGAGATAGAGGGAGAGAGGCGAGAAAGCAAACTCGGTATACTTTCACTTCACGCTGTCTAGTTGCATCTAGAAGTTGTTCCCAAGCCTCAGGTTAGTTGTAAAGTGAAAAAACGAGATAGTAAGAAGCAGAGGGAGAGAAGAAAGTGCGTCAGAGAAGAAAAAAGTAATGCACCTGTAGATCTACTTTTCACTGTTAGAAACCGAATGGCGGCTCTCCCTCTCTCTTCCTTTCCCTCTTCGCGTTCTCCCCTCTCCCTCTCTTTCTCGCTCTCTTTATCTGTGGCCGTTAAGAGCCTAGTAAAAACCAGAGGCGCCTTGGTCGGAATTCACACGGTGAACAAGAACTCGGTCAGTCCCTAAAGGGGGCCCTAAGACCCTAGTACCAGTAGATGGCGGATGCCACAGGGAGAGGAGGCAACTAGTAGAAGAGAGAGAGAGAGTGCGAGTGACTTTTCGACTCTCTCTTTCTCTCCCTCTCTCTCTTCCTCTGTCTCTCTCCCGAGCCCTATGTGTCTTTCGGACAGACAGGCTCTAATTGCTTCCCCTGAACGGTTAACAAAGTCGTAGAGGTACCGCGGAGAAGCATCCCTGAACGAAACGATCGACCAAAGAGTACGAAAGAGCGAGAAAGGAAGAGAGGAGAGAGAGAGGGAGACGATGGCGGCAACCCTTTGAAAAACAGGTTGTCGTCGAGCGGACCAGAGTCGCGCCAATAACGACGCGTCTCGGCTCTATCTCTCCGCCTTTTTTGCTCTCTCCCCTCGCTCTCTCCTCACTTCAGACCATAGTGTATGCTATTTGATTTCTGTTTATCCCTCTTTTCTTTACTACTAAACCTACCGGTAGTATAAGTAATAGAACCCGACTTAACTTCACTTCATTCTTGTCAACAGCTCTCAAACGATAAAACGGCAACTATCTGAAAAGTTTTCGTGAGCTCACCACCGATTCCAGTTCAAACTCATCTCAACAAGAATGTCTCGCTCAACACTGCGAGCTGTGGCGTATGTACAGCGAAGATACTGCTCGGTGGCCACACTGTCTCTGGCGGAAGCCCCGGGCTGCCCCTATGCCCGGGCGGCAAGACAAGGGACTACTCGTCCCACTTCTTGCAAGAGTGCCTCTTCGCCTCCGGTGGCCATGACTGTGACAGTTGCCGACGCAAGTAGCAAGATTGTCAAGAGCTACGACCAAGTCCCGTCTCCCAAGAGTTGGCCCATTGTGGGGACAACCTTTGACCTAATTCGTGCTGGTGGCGCTGAACATGTCCACGAATACTGTGATAAGAGGCACAAGTCACTGGGACCAATTTACAAGGAGACCATGGGTAATCAAGAATTTGTCTTCCTCTCGGATGCTCAGCTCATTCAGAAAGTATACCAAAGCGAAGGGAAGTATCCGGTACACATGGTGCCCGAACCGTGGACACTCTACAATCAGAAGCATAACATCCAGCGCGGTCTCTTTTTTATGTAAGTAATCGTTCCTTGGAGAGATGAAGCAGGATAACAAATGTCTTCGATTTCCTCCTTGTCCTTACATAGGGATGGACCAGAATGGCGGGAGCGAAGAAAGAGCCTGAACAAAGTGTTTCTTAAAAAGCAAACTGTTTCCCAATATTCTCAAGTTTTCAACCATGTAATTAGTGACCTGTTGAATGGTTGGTCAAAGTTTGCTGTGTCCACAAAGGAAGTCGAACCACAGTCTACGTCACCATGTTCATCCAGGGCTAGTACCATTAGTCACCAGGACGGAGGTGCTGGGAAAGACGACCTTGGAAACGTAACTAGTCTCGAGCGAGAGCTGTACAATTGGTCCATTGAATGTGAGTAGAATATATTGAGGGTCCACATAATTAACGCTTGTGACGAGATAGAGAGGGAGAGATGAGAGATGGATGAAGATATGCATAAATTTCAACCAGTTTTTCTGCAAGCTTTAGTTCACTGGGCTCGGCCGTGTTTTCACGTGCAGTCACGGGCTTTCTCTTCAGGGCTCTCTCTCTCTCCTCTCGCTCTCTTTATCTCTAGCTTAAAACGATTTCTAGACATGTGACCCATGGTGTGATGCTTACCTGCGCCCACTTCAGTGGGCTGTGTGTGCGATAGCGTCATCAGCTCACTGTTGATTTTCTTGTTTTTTATCGTGAGCAGCTTCTTCTTATTTCGTAACTTTGATCTTTAGAGTAAAGTGTCTCAAGTTCATCGTTTCCTTAAATAAACCTTAGGTGCTTTCCCGTAGAAACTACCTTGTCACGAGAGAAGAGAGAGAGAGAGAGAGAGCCTCTGGTACTTGTCTATATCGAGATAAGCACACATTAGAACATCTTTACCGTTTCGTAACCTGTTTCCTCTCTCTCCCCTCTCCTTCGTTCGGAAGGAAAAACTTGTTGTCCTGTCATTGTACCTTTCTAGTAATTAGAATCTTGAGATCCGCTCCGCGAAACTGCCTCTTCCACATTCCTCTCAAAATATCATTAGGAACCCTATGAAGTCAATTAAGCATCTTCTATCTCTCTTCCCATTGACTTGCAATCTCAATAGCACTAGGAGCGATGATCTTTGGCCGGCGGCTAGGATGCTTGCCCAGTGGTCAAGATGGCGAGCCGTCAATGCAGTCAGCGCACAAAATGCACGAATTTGTTGAATGTGTCCAGAAAATATTCACTGAATCAGCAAAGTTAACCATGATCCCTCCTAAATTGGCCAAGGCACTCAATTTACCAGTTTGGCGACGCTTCGAAACGGCGGCAAGTCAGGCCCTCGAACTTGGTGAGTGTCATGAGCTTGAGTGAAACGTCTCTCATGATAATTAATCGCACGTTTCCTCTCTGCCATTCGCGAACTGTGCAGCTCGAAGCTACGTGAAAGATAATGTCCATCTTCTCAATGGCACTCAAGGGGAAGCAATGAGCGGATGCCCGCTTCACGGCGCGCAAGGCGTCCTCAAGCAAATGACTGTGGAAGAGAACATTGAACAAGATGAAGTTGTACGCATAATTACAGATTTATTCATCGCTGCAGCGGATACTGTAAGTGCACGTTCGATAACATTCATGGCAAGCAACCTGTGATTAATCTTGGCCTTTGTTCTCGTTCCATCCTTCTCCCATTGTTGAAATATTCAGACATCACATGCCACTCAGTGGGCTCTCTACTTGCTGTCAAGGCATCCGGAAAGCCAGGAGAAAATCTATAATGAAGTCACCGAAGCTCTGGGTGATGACACTTGCCTGCAAGAGCATCACCTTGCTAAGTTACCTTACGTCAAGGGTGTCATTAAAGAAGCTCTCAGGTAATAACGAGATAACGTTTTTCTCCTCTTCGCTTGCAGCTGTGTTGGCGGCAATCTTTTCCCTTAATTCTTTCTTTGTTGTTCATTTCTGAGAAGTGAAAATACTTGAACTTGAGGTTCACTTTTCGTTTCGGAAAGCAATGATACGCATATATATACTTGTCTGTTATGTAAACACGAGCTTGTCATAGTTTTCACCAAAAAAATGGTGTCATGCGATTCGTCTCAAAAATAATCTCACTCTTTGCTCCTCATCTTCTTTCGATTGCGGTTATCGCAGTCGCGCATGCCTGTCTAACTATAACTCGTTGACTGATTATGCAAGCAAAAATACTAAATTTTTGATTACATTTGCAGATTATACCCGGTTGCACCATTTTTAACTCGGCGCCTTGACGAGGATATCATTCTCGATGGTTACCGAATTCCTGCCGGGGTAAGGTGTTGCACAATTGGATCAAGTTTAAGTGAACTAATTGTGGTCTCATGGCTTGCTTTACTTGATTTTGGCAGAAAATGATCGTCATGTCGCTCTACACTACGGGTCGCAGTGAAGAGTATTACAGTGAACCAAATAACTTTCAGCCCGAGCGCTGGATAAGGAAAGATAAGAAGACGACCCCCAACAATATTAATAACAGTGATAGTCAGAGTGCGATTAACTCCTATGCTTATCTACCATTTGGATTTGGAGCACGTGCTTGTATTGGAAGACGTGTTGCCGAAATGCAAATGCAATTTCTTCTCTCAAGGGTAAGTTTTAGATAGTATTAGGGCTCGTGTTGACTATCTGGCGTCTAGTGGTTTACTTTTTTCTTCGTCGCCTCATCCTTGTATATATTCGAAACTCAACCTCTTCTCTCTCTCTCTCTCTTTCCCTCGCGGATTTTCTCTTTCTCTATTCCCTTAAAACAGGTTGTTCAAAGATTTAAGATTCAATCTGGCAATGAGAAAGAGGTAGGGATCAAGCTGCGAATGATTACGACACCTGAGGAGCCTATTCAGTTGAAACTAGAGTCACGAGATTCTAGCTCAAGAGTTACTTGCTGATGAACACCTCGGCAACCTTGACACTGTGCATCCTTTGCCGGTTTCTCTCTCCTCTCTCCGGCTCTTTTTTGGCTATCACTGAAGATGAATATTTGGTATCATGAGAAAAAAGATACCCACCGAGCTTGTCCCTCTCGTCCCACCGTCAGCTGATCTTTGGTCTCTAGAAAATTGAGGATTTTCCCCTCTCATTTGACAAAATGTCATACCACCGGAAAAGGAAGCACAGAACGAACAAATTTGAATCTCAATGAAATAGGTTTCGAGTGATCGAAACTCGGGTATATTTTTGCTTTTATGAATGCACATTGTGGCAATTTTCTAGCTCATGGAACTTTTTGATAGCGTTTTATATGTATTTTTGTGACCATGGCTAAGTGTGAGAGGTGTTCACTGATTGATTGTTATAACTTATTTGATATTATGTATTTTTGACAAAGGAAAGAGAAGAAATTTACTTTAATAGGAGCAAAGTGAAAGAAGAAACAGAAAACATTATATATATATTTTTGTAAGTATTGTAGACGTGACAAAGTTAGGAAAAAGGAAGACCTCACGAGAAGCGTCATAAATTGTTGTAGTCGAGTCGCGACAATGACCTTGGCCGTGAAAATAAATTAAATTGACTTGAAATTCTCTCTCGCTCTCTCTCTCTCACTCGGTGCGGCATGTTGCGTGCAGGCTTTTTCACGTAAGTCTTGCGCTGCTGTCAAGCGAAAATTTGCTCTTCTCTCTCTCCCCACCTCGGCCTATGTTTCAGAGAGACATCCTATACATGTGGCCTTGACATAGTAGGGAACCCAAGTGCGCACCAAAGAAAAAGAACAAGTCGCTACTTTTGCTCTCTCTCTCTCCCTCTCCCCTCTCTCGCTCTCTATCTGTTTTTTCACTCTCACCTGGTCCTGCTAACGCAACAGATGACGCGCTGAAGGAGAGTTAGAGGTCGATCAAGGTTCTCATAGCCTTCACTTTTCATGACAGGGAGAGCGCGAGAGGGAGAGAGAGAGAGAGAGAAGCCTGCGTGATCAATATTCACAGACCTATAGATAGTCTCTGGAGAGGCTACCGGGACAACTCGTTCTGTCTTGCTCTCCCCTCTCCTCTCGCTCTCTCAAGTGAATGCTAATAAATCAGAGTGAAATTTTTCGCTACACGAGGCACAAAGAACACACCTTTTCATGGTCATAAGGCTCTCCATTGCTCTCTCTCTCTCTCTCCCTCTCGCTCTCCCTCTCTGTCTGCCCTTGCCCTCGAACCGGACGCTCGTCCCGAACAGGAAGGAAGTCCCTCTCTCACCAGTAGACCTTTGGGCACCTTTGTGCTTTTATTATTAGAAAACCCCAGAGGTGTTCCATGTGAGAAAAAGGCCAGCTGACTCTGTCCCTCTCTCGCTCTCCCTCTCGTTAGCAAGGAGAGGGGACTCTCACCCTTTCGTCCATAAAAATAATTTGCCCTTGGGTGGACGGGACCCGAAAAAGGAAAGCGACTGACTCTCACTTACTCTTTGCCACTTGCAAGACTGACTGACGCCAAGATGGTCTGCATGATAATTAATAGCCATCATTTTCCCAGAGAGTCGACAACGTTAGATAGAGCGAGAGGGGAAAGAGAGAGGAGGGAGAGAGAGAGGAAGAGAGATGAAAACGAGAAACGCCCTAGGACGCGAGATCGCGCTCCATGTCGCTCAGCTGCTCCTCAAAGAGCGTCAGCCGGTTGTTGTTGACAGGCGAAAAGAGTGAACTTGTATGGCGAGAGGGAGAGGAGAGGAGAGAGGGAACGAAAAAGAGAGTGAAAGAGTAAAAGTAAAAAATTCTATCTATATCATAAGATTAAATGAGAGGAGCCTGCAGGCTCTCCCTTTCGTCTCGCGTAGATTAGCTGGATTAGACGATCGCGATGAGTCAAGTTGGTGCACCGTCTCTTCAGGATCAAGATGCCAGCACCGAATTGTTGTCTAAATCACAAACATCAAGGCAGTACTTAGAACGTAAGACGGTCAATGCCGAGGCCATTGCTAGAAGAAGGCTCACTTGTCGAAAGCCAAGTTGAAAGTGTCTTCAAGAACGTCGGCACTGTTGGCCGGCTTTGCAATGGTGGCCATGGTGGAGCTCCAGTTGGACAATAAGAACGAATCTGTACCAAGGGAACTGCTCTTGTCGTTTACAATTTGTACAGTTCTACTGGTGTCCACCCATTTGCTGGCCTTAATGATCTCTACCTGCATTCTACCTTACGTTGACGCCGTTGCCGCCAATCAGGATGCTACTATTGAAGAGATACACGAATCTCCGCACATAAGAATGTCTGCCTTTGTCGAAATTGCTTGGACATTGTCCAATGTGTTCGGTAAGCCGAAGCAATCATGCAAGAATGTTCAACTTTGAGCTAATGGGGCAACCTCCTTCCCTTTCTCTCTCCCTCTAACAGGCATCTTCCTCTTCTTACTCGAAGTAATAGTCATTTGCTGGGTTCGCTTCTGGAGCCTCGAAGGTCCAAACAACGAAAGTGGCCGTAATGCCGCCTGGGTGGCGACACTGGTTCTCATACCCATCATTGTCATATTTGTCGCCTTTGCCGTACACTTCTACCGGAAGTTGACCACTCATCGTGTCGAGAGGGCGGAAACACACCTGAAAGACCTGGAGAATGTCGTCAATGACCTTGACTCTCATCTAGAAAGTGCCCAGAAAACGCTCTCAGTGCACGCCTTCTACAATGTGTGCAATTCAAGTCGCGACTCGGGCGAGAGTCAACCCCTGACCGGAGTGCGTGAATCTAATCCAGTTCTCATGGTTTGACCAGTTTTGTGTGGCAAACTGCTGTTGTGTTCAGAGCTTTACACTGCTTAACTCAATTTAGTTTATACCTCTCGAAGGAAGAAGTACTGATCTGTAAACAATCTCGTGTCCCTCTCTCGCTCTCTCTCCCTCTCTTTCGGCCAAAGTTGTTGTTAAAGTGCAATTCGCTCTAAGGAGACGACCCCTCAAGAAAGGCACGTTTCGTTTGTAGCGAAGATGAATGTTCGCTCTCTTCTCTACTTATTATGAACCTGTTTTTCCTGTAATTTTTTAATATAAATAAATTCGTAGGTTCGAGAAACAAATTTGGTTGTTTTCTTTGGCTCCAAATGGATGTTACTCGGGACAATTTTGTGGCATTGCTGCCTGAGATTGAGGAGGCCATCAAAACGTCAGACTTTGTTGCCATTGACACTGAATTTTCTGGTTTACGAAAAGGAAAATCAGGCAATTTGTTTGACGTTCATGAGGAGCGCTATACGAAACTGAAAACAGGATGCATGGACTATTCCTTAATCCAGTTAGGTTTGAGTTGTTTCAAGAAACTGCCCGAAGGGCGAAACTATTGCTGTCACTCGTATAATCTCTATGTTTTCCCGTACAAAGTATCGGGAATTCCAAAAACATTTGACCGAAGCTTTGAGCTGCAACCGGCGGCGATACAATTCCTTCGCCTTCATGGATTCGATTTTAATCACTTATTCGACAAAGGAATCAATTGGCTGACCGTCGAAGAGACAACCGAAGTTGAAAAATTATTAATGGATAGTCTTGAGAAAATAGAGGCCGTCGACGACAAGGGCTCCTTCACAGTTAAAGCCGAACACCAAGAATACGTTAATAATGTAATGCAGCAAATCGAAGATTTTGTGAACAGTGATGAAACGAAAAAGCTTGATCTAGCTGCTAGCACTCCTTATCAAAGAAAAATGATTTACGACTCACTTCAATCGAAAGATTTTTACAAAGACATTTCCATTCAGACCTGTACAGAGAAGATTAAGCGAGAACATTACTTGAGCATCACTAAATCCTCTAAAGAAGAGCGGCTAATGAAAACTAAAGATATTCTCACCGAAGCTACCGGAATTAGTGGCATTGTCCAGCTTCTAGTTAAATACGCTAAGCCTGTCATCGGTCATAATTTGTTGCTTGATCTCATGCACGTCATAAACCAATTCGTAACACCACTACCAGCAACTTACAAAGAGTTCAAGCAAACTGTTCACAGTTTGTTCCCTGCTGTCTATGATACAAAATTCATTGCGTCCACTTTGGATTTCAAGCAAATATTACCAAGTAAGTCAATGGCATTGAACGAATTCTTTATACAGTGTTCTGTTCACTAGGTACTACTCTGGGGGACATGTTCAATTCGGTGAAGAAAAGCCCATTCCACGAAGTTTCAATGGAGAAGAAGACTAGCGGAGAAGGAGACTTGCATCAGGCTGGTTACGATTCATACATAACCGGAACTTGCTTTGCTGCAATGAATGAATTTTTACGCGAACGCTATAAATCGGACTCGGAATCAATATGTGGCGAAGTTAGGCGATATGTAAATATGTTGCACTTGACGTATACTTTTGACATGACTCACTGGAACCTTGGTCAAGATGATGTCGTTCTGGACCGTAAACATGTCTTCCATGTGACGTTTCCCGAACAGTGGACAACCAACGACTTGACTCAATTGTTTTCTGCCTTCGGCTACGTCACCGTTGGCTGGCAAGACAGTACGTCAGCTCTTGTTGGGCTCAAGAATAGCGCGAAGTGGAAGGAAGTTAAAAAGAGCTTCCAGAAAGGTCCGGTCTCTTTGTCTTACGCGGTTTCAACCTACGATGAATACTTGAAGAATGTCAAGAATGCTAAGAGTAGCGAAGTTGCTAGTGAGGAGGCGAGCAAGCGGAAGTCTCCGGTTGAGACAACTGAAACAGAAAGCGAAAACAATGCAGTGAAGAAGAGTAAAGTTGAAAAGTTATTCGCTGAGAGTTCAGATTGGTAGAAGGAGGGAAAAGGAAGAGAGGGAGAGTGCTTTGTTAGTTACAGCTACGTGTGTCCACGTGAGTGTGCACATTAAGCAGAGCTAACGAAGTGCTAGAAACAATCCTTGTCAGTCGCCACTGTAATTAGCATTTTTGTGTTGAACCTCAACATGCATCTCTCGCTCTCTCTCTCCCCTCTCGTCCCCTTCTTAGCTGAATTCGCACAATAAAAGCCAATAGAAATATAGGACCGAACACGATGGATTCATTACATTGTTTGTTCTTGCAATTCCTTCTCTCGCTGTCACGAAAGGTCTGAGATACGCTTCAACGCCAATGTCAGCGAGCTTTGCTTGTGCCTGCAACTGAAGCCTCCTCTCGCCCTCTCTCCCTCTCCCTCTTCGCATCTTTCGCTATCTCGGTGCTAATCTTAATGTTATGGGAGGTGACATGCGCCAAATCCTCGGGCCGAACCGTTCATTTTCATCCTCTCTCTCGCTCTCCCTCTCTCACGCTCTTCCTCTCGGTTCACCTACTCTGGAGTTTGTGATGTAGTTTCCGGAGCCACTCCGGAGTGTTCAGTGTTGATGTAACTGGCGGTGCTGGACAATATTTGCTCAAGTAGTTGTAGTTTAGAAACCCTTTGTACTGGAGAGCGCGAGAGGGAAGAGAGGAAGATTGAGATAGAGAGGAAGAGACAGACAGATAAGTTTTCTTAGCGATACTTTGCTTTGTCAGATAAACTTGACTAATATCAGTCTCTCGGTCACTGGCTCTCTATACCATTTCCGGTCGCCGAGAGATAATCACCGTTCTGTCCAGAGTCGCAGTTGATCAGGTATGTCCGCCGACCACCAGCCCGGAGTCCTGGTCAAGGCCAAGCTCCGGGTGACCACCAGTGACGGGCTGGGCTTCACCGTGACCCAGCGGCCCAGTGGTACGCCACCGACGCTCATGGTCAAAGGGCTGACGGTGGGCAGCGAGGCGGAAAAGTGTGGCCTAGTTCGACCCGGAGACATTGTGCTACATGTCGACGAGGCCGATCTGTCCAAATGTACATTCGAAGAGGGCCAGAAAGTTCTTTGGTCACTGCGGCCTGACTCAAGTGTGCGCCTTCTACTCCGGGCGCCCTTTGGGTACACGACGCGCCTGGAAACGACCTTTTTGGCCGACGGTTCGCCCAGAACTTTTCGAATTACGGAGCGACTGTATTCCAGTTCGAAGAGCAGAGACAAGGCCGCCGATTCGAACGGTTCTAACTCTGGCCATTTTCACGGCTCGCCCAATGGGCCGCTCGTTGGGCTGAATTTGAAAGAGAACTGCGATTACGCAATGCCGGAAACGTGAGTCCGTGTGTGTGTGTGTTTTGTTAATGTGTTTGTCACGCTTGATGCCCGTTGCCGTTAGTTAGTTAGTTAAGAGTAATCATGACTTTTTATGATTCAATTTTCGGTTTACTTTTGATAAAATATGAAAATTGGCTTTTTATGAATTCCAGAGTAATTGGTAGAGTTTACACTTGGGAAGAGAGAGGGAGAGAAGGGGAGAGGAGAGATAGCGAGAGCAGGGTAGGAGGGAATTGTTCAGCTCTCTGGAGATGGCTTCAAAAATATCTGGCTTACCAATCAAAACTTTCGCTATCGAGTTGTGTAAAGTTTTTTTGAGATATGTGCCGTTAAAAGAGTGCCGCGTGAGCCATTAATCACGAAGCGTAATGTATGCATTACAAATGTCACTTGTTTTTTGCCTATATATCTTTGTCTATAACGTCGCTCTCTCTCTCTCCCTCTCTCGGCGGCACTCTTCCATCTTGCCGCAGACATAGCGTTCTATTGGAAAGGCTGAGGTTATGCGATAGAGAGGGGAGAGAGAGGAGAGAGAGAGAGAGAAAGAGAGAGCTTATGGGTTTTTCCCTGACATAGACAGACATGTACGTCGAAGGTAGAGAGCGAGAGGGAGAGAGCGCGACTTCGGCAGCTTATATAATCATTGCAGTCAAGTAACTGTCCACGAGCCACATAGCTGGCCAATGTCTGTCGGCCATTCATTGTACATTTCATTCGATTAATGTTCTACCACAGTGGACATTTTCGCCGCGACTAGTGAAGGGAGAGAGAGGGATGGAGAGAGGTGGAAAGAGGGAGAGAGAGAGGAAGAGAGCTCTGATAACCGCAAAATATATGGTACAGGAGTATGTGTGTATATATTGTGAGTATAAAAGCCAATTACTGTCTCCAGCGAAGAGTAAATAATCATTATGGAAATGGTTTGTTCGCTGAATGTACAAAATAGGACATTAAAGGCACGGAGAGAACATGGACAAGAAAAGTGTGTGTATGTGCGAATGTTCAGGGGATCGCTCTCTGCTCTGTGTAGAGGGAATTTTTTAAACAAGATTTTCTAGTTTGCAGTTAAGGGCTCTCTCTCTCTATCTCTCTTTGCTATCAGGGTAGACCTTCAAGTTGCTCTAGAACTTGTAGAAGTTCTAGAACATATGGCGAACACTTCGCTCCGAAAAAAGATGACAGTGACTTGATAGACAGGAAAATAAGATTTATGCAGCTTTATGCTTCCATTGTTGAGAAGCTTGAATTGCATGATGGCGTCCCAATAAAAAATAGAGTGCATTTGTCGTTTAACCTTCTTACCTGACCAAGTGATTCTCTCCCTTCCTCTCCCTCCCTCTCTCCCCTTTTTCCTCTTTTCCTCTACACTGGATATTTATCAATAAATCTCGCGTGCTCTTTGGCTTTCCCTTGCATGTGTGTATTTACCCGATGACGTCACAGTTTCTCTGGCCAAGGTTGTCCAGTAGAAGTGGACTTGATTTAGTTCTGTGATATTTCTTAAACTAGTTTGCCGTTGACTGTGAACAGCTTGTTATCAAGTCGTCTTCTTCTTTCCCCTCTTTTTTGAATTGCACAATATGTCTCCCGTGAGTCCTATCTCGGCGACCATCTTGATTTGAAAGAGAACCCCGTGAAGCTTCTCTCTTTTCAAAGAGCTGTGAAGCGGGAACTTGTTAACACAACTTGCTTAGAATATAGTTAGTTAAGACTTTTCAAATTAGAGACGAATTCAAATGAGAAAGCACTTGAGAGTGAAATTGAGGTTCAATTACTTCTCTCATCACCTATTTCCCGTTGGTGTCCTTTACGACTTGGTTCGATTATACCAACAAAGATGGCCGCCGAGCCAGCGGGCCAATTGAACTGTGTAGCAAAGTTCTTCAACTTGGCTGGGAGGCTAAGAGAGGGAGGGAGAGAAGGAGAGACAGCTCTAGATAGGCATGTTAATTGTGAAAGCCAGCTCTCTCCTAAGATTGCTGACACTAATTAGGACGACTTAATGGATTAACGCTTGTCCACTCCGCTGACAGGACCGAGACACACAAGGGCAAGTGTCCGGCTCGAAGGGCCGAAAAGCTGAAGAATGTCTCAAGTGCAGCTGTCACCGTGGACACCTTTCACCAGGTTGACCTCGAGGTGACCTGTCTGACCAGTGTCCATATTTCACAGCTAATTACCCGGTTCTCATTTAGAACATCGGATGCACTGGCAAGGTGTGCAAAGGTTCTCTGATGAACTGGAAGCACCAAAGTGGCCTAAATTTGAAGCGAACCCCTCGAAGTCAGGCCGAAGTGATTAATTATGCGCGCAACTTTTTCGATCAATATTACGCCTCCATCAAGCGCCTCAACTCGGACAGCCATGAGCAAAGGTGGGCCGCCATTGTGGGCCAGGTCCAGTCGACCGGAAGTTACCAGCTCACCGAGACGGAGCTCATATTTGGCGCCAAACTGGCCTGGCGCAATGCGGCCCGTTGCATTGGCCGAATACAATGGTCCAAGTTGCAGGTTAGAACCCTTTGGAACCTTTTACAGGCCTTTTTGTGGTCCATAATTATCGCCTTTGTGAACAGTTCAAAGTTTTTGCCAGGTCACGTGGACATGATTAATGACCTTGAAGTACTTGAAGCATTCACTGTATACTTGCTTTAATTATTATTATGACAATGTGATATAATGTGATATGACCCTTTTCATGTAGCTTCGTGAACCCTTTGTGCACCGCTTTCCACTGTGTACATGTAATTTCCTCCTTTGACAGTAATCATGTACATTTTCCCTCTCTCCCTCTCTCCTTCGCCCTTCTCTATTTGCCTATTCAAGGTATTTGACTTTAGGTTCATTTCGACGCCTCGGGAAATGTTCGAAGCCATTTGCAATCACATCAAGTACGCCACAAACAAGGGCAACCTGAGGTAATTACGATGTAGCCAACATGTGACCCACTGAAGCGATCTCTCTCCTCCTTCCCTCTTCCCTCTCACGCCAACTGCCAGGTCAGCCATCACCATATTTCCGCAGCGAGAGGGCGACGGCAAGAACGACTACCGGGTCTGGAATTCGCAGCTGGTCGCTTATGCAGGTTACTCGGATAATGAGGAACCGAATCGAATTATCGGCGATCCGTCAAACCTGGAGTTTACTCAGGCAAGTGTTTTCATTGGCTATCTCCATATTCATCCCTAATTTGACCCCTTGATGCTAATTGCTGCCCTTTGGCTTTAGTTGTGCGAAAAACTTGGCTGGAAAGGTAACCGGACCCGATGGGACATTTTGCCCCTGCTACTGTCCGCCGAAGGGCAGGATCCGGTCATGTTCACCATTCCCGATGACCTGGTGCTGAGAGTGCAACTTAAGCATCCAAAGTGAGTAGACTTCGAGTCACGAAAGTCGACCGACGCCTTAATTAGCAATAAGCTGCTTAATTAAAATGCATCGCCTCTCTCTCTCTTTCCCCCTCACTCGCTCATCTACCGAATCTTAATCACCCTTTTCTGGGCGCTCATAATAGATTTGATTGGTGGGACCAACTGGGCCTGGAATGGTATGCACTTCCGGCGGTGTCCTCCATGCTCCTAGACGTCGGGGGCATCGAGTACCCCGCCGCGCCCTTCAGCGGGTGGTACATGGTGACCGAGATTGCTTGTCGCGATCTGTGTGACGTTCATCGCTATAATATCTTGGAGGTATTTATCTCTTTGCTCTCCCCCTCTCTTAATCCGGTTAGATGAATTGCCGGCCCATCCATAACGGCCTCCATCTTTGTTGACAGGAAGTGGCCAACCGGATGGGCCTGGACACCAGGTCCAATACCACTCTGTGGAAGGACGCCGCCCTGGTGGAAGTGCACATATCGGTGATAGACAGCTTCCAGAAAGCCGGGGTGACCATAGTTGACCACCACACGGCCGCCGAGTCCTTCATGAAGCACCTGGAGAACGAACAGCGCCTGCGCGGAGGCTGCCCCGCCGACTGGGTCTGGGTGGTGCCGCCCACCGCCGGTGGCCTGACGCCCGTCTTCCACCAGGAAATGCTCAACTATGAAATGAAGCCCAGCTACGAGTACCAGGTAAGTGGGCGCTGATTGCGGCCATCGTGGCTGATTGTCATGCAAATCAGGAAGCGGCTTGGAAGACACATGACTGGAAAAAGGCGCCAGGTTCGAATGAGGAGGTGACGCCAATTAGGAAGATCAAGTTCAAGGAGATTGCTCGGGCAGTTAAGTTCACTTCCAATTTGTTCGGCAAGGCGCTGTCAAAGAGAATCAAGGCCACCATTTTGTACGCCACTGAAACCGGCAAATCGGAACATTACGCAAAGAGATTGAGTCACATCTTTTCTCACGCCTTCAATGTCAATGTAAGTTAAGTTTGTACGAGAAGAATAGAATGTGGACAAGAAAAGGGAGAGATGAAGAGGCAAAGGGGAGAGGGAGAGAGGTAGAGCGCGACCAGCAAATCGATAGGTTTTGCGGCTGCAGCCGCCGCTGAACTTGTTCTTTCAATGTTCTAACTCGAAGTTGGCTTCTCGTGAAAACTCGACAGGTTGTCTGCATGGATTCGTACGACACGTTTCACTTGGAACACGAAGCACTCCTACTCATTGTCACCAGTACCTTTGGCAATGGTGACCCGCCGGAAAATGGCGAATCCTTTGCCCGGCAACTGCAGGCCATCAAGATGACCGGAGACACGACGCCGGACATTGAGAGTGTCAGGTTAGAACCCATAGACGTGAGCCCAGAGTGGCCGAGAATGCATGTCAAGCTGAGCCGACGCTTAATTCCTTGCTCTGACTAATTTAACTGAATGTAGAAGCATATCCATGTCGTATTTGCGTATTGCGTCCATGGACTCATTATCCGAACCGGCACAGAACTTGCCGACTATGTACGAGGACAGTGTGTCTCAGGTCGGCCCACTGTCCAACATTAGGTAGGCATAATCGCATCACCGGCTTTCGGGGATATTGGCTTAATGTCTTAGTGAGATAGACAAATGTCCTAAGATTACTTCGGGGATTTAGTTCTTTTTCTCTCTCTCTCTCCCTCCCTTGCCCTGACTTCCACTCCTTCCCTTCCCGGTAGGTTCGCCGTCTTTGGATTAGGCTCGAGTGCATATCCCAATTTCTGTTCGTTCGGCCGCTTCATCGACACCATGTTGGCCGACCTGGGCGGTGAGCGGATATGCCGAGTGGCCACCGGCGATGAACTGTGTGGCCAAGAGCAGGCCTTCAACGATTGGTCGAGGCGAGTGTTCGAAGATGCTTGCAATGTGTTCTGTCTCGGCGACGAGATTAATTTGTCCGAAGTTATGAAGTCGGCCACCCTTAAGCCGGTGGCCTTTTCGGCGGACAATGTGCGCCTAGTGCCAGCTGAGGCCTCGAACTTGGACAGTCATTTGCTGAAGGGGCTGACCAAAGGTTCTAATAGAAGATTAGTGCAGCTCAGCGTGCTGGCCGTTACTTCGCTTTACAGTGAACTAATTGAAGACAGCAACACCGTTAAAGTTGAACTTGAGGCCACTAACGAAGAGACGGACAGCACGGCTTCCGGTTTCACTTACTTGCCCGGCGATCATCTGGGAGTGTTTCCGGAAAACGATTCGCGTTTGATTGATGGATTGGTCAGTCGGCTTCCGGACCTAAACTTTGACAAGCACTACATGATCATGATGCGAAGTATTAAGCAAGTCGGCTTAAAGGAAGTCGAAGAGTGGTTAGAACATGATCGATTGCCGGTGACATCTTTGCGCTATGCACTGACGCGATACTTGGACATCACGACTCCGCCGACACAGCAATTGCTTAATCTTTTCCGTACATTCGCCGATGACGAGGCCGATAAGCAGCAACTCAAGAACTTGTCAGTGGACTCGAGAAAGTATGAAGAATGGAAGGCCCTCAATTTTCCTAATCTGCTAGACGTTCTAAACATATTTAGCAGTCTTCAGCCTTCGGCCGAATTTCTGTTGACCCAGCTGTCACCCATGCAACCACGTTTCTATTCCATTTCTTCTTCTCCGGCTTACAATGCCCTGGCCGGCCTTGGTTCTAGAATGCTAGACAGTCCACTTAGAAAGGTTCCGCCGTCTAAAATGGCCAAGTGTAGGCCAGAGGCGCAAACCTTGGCCACAGTTTCGCAGTCGTTCGACAGTTCACCTCGAAGTCAACCTGGAACGCCAACGATGTCCAACTTGAGCACTTCCACTCAAGGCTGCACTCGCGTCGACTTGACTGTTTCCGTTGTCCAGTATAGAACACAAAAGAATGTCCGACATTACGGAGTTTGTTCGAACTTTCTGGCCAATGCGAAGCCGGGCAAAAAATTATACGGCTTCATTCGGAACGCTCCAAACTTCCGGTTGCCCGATGACGAGGAAGTGCCAGTAATCATGGTTGGACCCGGAACCGGAATCGCGCCGTTCCGTGCTTTCTGGCTGCACAGGTTTGCCGCCATTGTTGCCGAGAATAAGAGGCAATCAGGTCCCATGACACTCTTCTCGGGCTGTCGAATGCCCGCCATGCAACTGTACAGGGACGAACTGTTGCGAATGATTCAAGATGGTGCTCTAAATCATTCATACGTTGCCTTCTCACGCGAACCACACAGGCCCAAGGTAATTTGCATATTAGATTGAGCTTGCTTTCCGAGTGTGCTCTGACAAATCATAAATCAAATTTAAAAGGTATACGTTCAAGATCGCATGATGGAAGCTTCCAAGCACATCTTCCATCAGCTTGTCAACAACAATGGCCACTTCTATGTTTGCGGCGACGTGTCAATGGCTCAAGACGTTTGCAAAACACTCAAAACAATTCTGAAGCAAAATGGCGTCGAGGATCCGGACACGGCCATGCTTCAGCTGAAGGCACGTATTGATTGCCCTTCACTTTCGTTACACTTGTGATAAACTGATTCTCTTTTGCAGGAATCGATGCGATATCACGAGGACATATTTGGAATTACTCTGAGAACGGCCGAAGTTACTCGAAAAGGAAGGACTGAAGCTTTACGAAAGACCGACTCAATGAGTTCTCTCAATTAATATTTCAAATATTGCCCATTTCTTGGCGGGATTTTACCTTTTCGAATTAACGACATTCTTTGGTGTGACAACGTTTCGATTTTATTGACGGACTAGGCTTAAATTTTTCAGATTTGTTCATATCATGATTGAAAAAACTAAATATATAATAATATTTCTTCGCTTAATATATACTTCGTTAAATTCATTTATGACTCAATTTGACGATTAAAAGTTCTCAAAAGTGAACGAGTGAAAAGTAATTCGCTGTTCGTCGTCAAGTAATCCGTTGCTTTTGTTTCGCTAAGATAGCTGAATTCCAAAAACATTTGGGCAGAATTTAGAGGCAAGTTGAGTTCTTTGCTTTTGGGCAATTTAGAGCACATGGTGAAAGCGTCGTGTATTCATGAGCAATGGCAGAATTAGTCGAGACTAGAGCATACTTTGCAACAGTTGCCTTTTGTCATTTATAGAACACCACCACTCGGACATGGAAGCAACAGTGTAGATTCAAGCGGTAAGCTCAACTTGCTAATCTCTAGAGTATACATATAAATCTCTTTATGTTCGTCGACTTTTTCTGTACATATAGAACTCTCTTGAGAATCATAAAGTGCAGAGTATGCTTTATAATAAGTGAAAACATACTACTTGGCTCCGGTCATTTTTGAGAAGGCCTGTTAGCGTAATGAAATTAGATTGGTCAGCGGAAAAGGGCTGCAGCACTTACCTTCGATAATTCCACTCCCATGGTTGCGTTCACGACCGGAGGCAGTTGACTCATTAGTCGAGCCATGTCACTTGATATTCCTGTGGGGCCACCGAGTATTACGATTTCATCCGTCTTGGCCAGTGGCGCCGAAATCTCAGCCGCCACTTTGGGCAGAGCTTCAAGAGTGAGAGAAAGGACAGCAGCTTCGCCGTACAGCTTGTATGCAGAGGCTTTGGACCGCATCCTCTCAGCCTCGGCTTTGCCGATGGCTTCTATTACTGAAGCTTCGGCAGTACCAATCACCTTAATTTTATGGGCTTCGGCAGTGGCAGCTAGCACTGTTTGAGATCGTTTTCCTTCGGCTATTGCTTCAACCTTGTACGCTTCGGCTTCAGCCGGCAGCTTCACCGTTCCAGTCAGTTCTTTCTCTTTTCTCGCTATTTCCTTCTCTTCGATGGCTATTTGCTTGCGCCTCTCGACGACATTGATTTGCATCTCTTCACTTCGTATCAGCTGTTGCATCTTTGCAGCTTGCAACTCATAAGCTAGTTGTGCTTCAGCTTTTTTTGCATTGACTTCAGAGTCGAATAGTGCTTTTTGCAGTTGGAATATTCTATGGGAATCTTCAATCTTTGTATTGGCTCCAAATTTGATATCCATGGAGGCCTTTTCGCATTCTGCTTCTCGAATGCCAGCATCTCTTTCAGCCTGGGCAACACCAATACTGGCATCTCGTTTAACTGCAGCCGTTCGCGCCTTTCCCAATGACGACAAGTATTCAACCTGATCATAGACATCTTTGATTGTAAAGCTTAGAACTTCTATACCCATTCGGCCAACATCTGGTGTTGCCACTTCACGCACCAGTGAAGCAAACTGATCTCGGTCTCTGTATACTTCCTCGACGGTAAGCGTACCTGCGTGATAGAGAGCCATCAATTAGCGGTGCACTGGCAGCCACGAAGTATTACTAACCGAGAATAGCTCGTAGGTGACCTTCCAAGGTTTGCAAGATTACTTGCTTAATATGATGAATATCTTTTCCAAGGAACTGCTCGGCGGCCATTGCCAAGAATTCTCTGTCAGTCATTACTTTACATTGGGCGACACCAGTGACCGTCAAGGGTACACCCTGAGCAGTTTCCACACTTTCACATTTCGGCGTTAATGTCATGACCTCCAATCCTAGTCTGTAATAAGACAAAAATTAATCAATCATAATCATCGAATGTTTTTGTGACGCTAAACTGCATCATCGCATTTTTTGTTTCGGAAACACATGCTGAGATATTAATGAGATATTTTGGTAAGTCGAAGGCTAGAGTCGCTTCATTAAGGCTGATTGAGAAACTGTCCACACGTGGAACTCAATCTATTTGCTGGACAGCCTTGACCTTCGCAACCCTGAGCAACATGGAAACAAATATGGAGACATCTGGTTGTCAACAACAAAGTAATAACACTGTGACACGAATTTACAAGGTGAAAAAGATCGTTATCTAAGTAGAACGGACTGCACGAACCTTTGGATGTCGGTCACCATCCACCAGGCCCATGCCCAGCCACCAACTACCATTGTCTTGGATGTCGAACTACAGCAGCCACCTGTAATTAGACAAATCATTAGTTCGAATTAATAAAACGCTTCCAGTTCATCAGTTTATCGCACATATATATCTGAACTACTAGAGCTTCACCTAATATCTGTTTCCTTTCAAGTTCATTGTATGATTCAATACATGAAAGCTAGACGAGCTAGTTCAGACATTCAGAAAGTACATTCTAACATACCTGAGACTACGAGGGCTTCATCAGGTCCGACAGTGTGGATATTTCCCATGTTAGATGCGTGTTCTATGTAACTTCAACTCAAACTAGAAACATCACCTCACAGGATGTAACAAGAAAAATAATTGGAAAGCAAATAGACGCTAGTTTAAAAGAAGGCGTTTCCCGGCAGTGTTATCAGTTGTTGAGTCAAGGTAAACAATTCAGTTCTTAGAATGCTTCATCAGCTTCGAATAAGAACCAGAACCCTTCTTTTTGTTTTTCAGTTGTCCACACTAAACACCAAGTCAATAGATTACTGGACGTTAAGACACACTAAATAAAACGCAAATTCAAGACAAAGGCGTGTATTTCATATTATTAATAATAAAATATACAAGGAAAACGGATGGACTGCGATCACACTCTCTTCGGCGTCACTATGGCTTCCTCGAGGCCGTCTCTTCGTTTCTCTCTCTCCTTCCTCTCCCCTCGCTCTCCCTTGCTCTCTTCGGCCTCCCGCCTTCCTTCCCCTCTGTGAGTCATATACGCCTCTTTTATTCACTAGATGCTAATATGCTTGAAATGTAATTACTGTGCGTAAAATTTAAACAGCGCAAGTAAGAGGCCCAATGACCTGATTATGATTACAATTGATTGATGAGAGGCACTAATTAATAGCCTAGCCGCAATCAAATGATAAGACCGCAACAAAAGCAGCGATCGGAAGAGACGCCGACAGCTCGTAGATGGCGCCACGTGCTCACCGCACCCGATTGTTCACGAAGACCACTGTGGACTGCGCAGACTCCTAGTTACCTTTCACATTGCATTTCATTTTGTCACTTTGCTTGTAAGGCACGCAAACACACTTCACAATTGTTAAAATATCTTTGCCATATCTATCCTGTGTTTGATTATTTAAACAAATTATGTGCGACTCCAGTGATCTGGACAGACAGATTGAACAGTTGAGACGATGTGAAACAATTAAGGAGTCCGAGGTGAAGGCACTGTGTGCCAAGGCAAGAGAAATTCTCGTTCAAGAGTCCAACGTACAAAGAGTCGATGCCCCTGTCACTGTATGTATTTAAATGTCATTGGCGTGATTTGTTTAATTGTTTGCGTCTCGATTACATTTCAGGTCTGTGGGGACATCCATGGACAGTTCTACGATTTGAAAGAGCTTTTTAAGGTGGGCGGTGATGTTCCTGACACAAATTACCTGTTTATGGGTGACTTTGTCGACCGCGGCTTTTACTCTGTGGAAACTTTTTTACTACTTCTTGCTTTGAAGGTAAATATTGAAACCAATCTATCTGATCTCATCTACTAAAGTCCTATGTTCACAGGTTCGTTACCCTGATAGAATAACCTTAATCCGTGGGAATCATGAAAGTAGACAAATTACTCAAGTGTATGGGTTTTATGATGAGTGTCTCCGAAAATATGGGTCGATCACGGTTTGGCGCTATTGTACAGAAATATTTGACTACTTGAGTCTATCTGCCATTATCGATGGAAAGGTAGGTTTGGAAGCTACATGTTGCAAAAGGTATTGACTCTACTTTGTTACAGATATTTTGTGTCCACGGTGGTTTGTCACCATCAATTCAAACTCTCGATCAGATAAGAGTAATTGACAGAAAGCAAGAAGTACCACATGACGGACCGATGTGTGACCTGCTGTGGTCCGACCCGGAAGACACACAAGGCTGGGGTGTCAGTCCCCGAGGTGCCGGCTATCTGTTCGGCAGTGATGTTGTCGCACAATTTAATGCAACTAACAGTATAGACTTAATATGTCGAGCCCATCAGTTGGTCATGGAAGGCTTTAAGTGGCATTTTAATGAAACAGTATTAACTGTTTGGTCCGCTCCCAACTACTGTTATCGTTGCGGTAATGTAGCAGCCATACTCGAATTAGATGAGAACCTTCAACGTGATTTCACAATATTTGAAGCAGCACCTCAAGTAAGTTTTTACCAAGTTAAATGCACTCTAAATATAATGTTGACATTCACATTTGTCTAGGAACAACGGGGAATCCCATGCAAGAAGCCGCAACCTGACTATTTTTTGTAGACCATCATTTCACTCCGAAAGTAATTGCATCCCAGCTGTGGCCAGCGTAAACCTGGTCCCGAACAAGCCGCTAGGTGACGAAGTGAAGTGCTTCGCGAAAGGCTGCGGCACTTTTTGTTACTAGCCATTGCATCATCTTTTTCTACAAAAGCCGAAGACTTGTCATACCTGATTCTTTTTTAAAGTTTGTAATCGAGTTAAAATAACTTCATCCAAGTTACTTGGTTCCGTTTTTAATTAATGTACTACTCGTTTGTCTAAACGATTTCATTCTGAAGACTTTTAGTTAAGTAAAGAATCAAGTATTCTTGATCGACATCTTTTGAAATCCCATGCAAAGCCACAAAATCGCTTGTCCGCGAGAGGCGCCAACTTTGGGGGCCGTCTCTGTAATCCGAGCGCCAAATTTGGTTGAAGCCGATGGCAACTCGCGCCTCTTCGTTGTTGCTCCGCAATGGTCGCTTCGTTTCAACTTCAGTAAACGTGTTTTGTAACTTTCGCCATTTAGCTAGTAATTGCAATCATTTCATTCCATTAAGACGAAATATGATGACAAAACGAAGTATCGTTGCCACCATCACCAACTTCAAGTGTAAGCTCTGTCCTACTGTTTACAGTGAAGCATCTTTGTTGACACAACATGTTCATGAGTTTCACAATCAGTCCGTCTCTGTACTGGTAGAGAAGATTGATTTCAACAAATATGTATTCCAAGGGAAGAGGAGTTCCAGCTCTTCGAATGAAAATGAACAACCTGAAAAGAAACCGAGACGGAGCTTAAGAATCCAAGGAGTCGATGTGAAATCTTATGCAGGAGGAGATGTCGAAGTTGAACAAGAAGAGATCCTCATCAGTACAGGACAGTCAATTAAGTCCAAGCGAGCTGGATTCAGTGCAATTCAAACTGATATTCCCAATGATTGTCTAGTTTTCTTTGACTTGGAAACTGGTGGAATGTCGAACGAAGATGAGATCCTCGAAATTGCTGCAATGTATCAAGATCAGCAATTCAATGTGTATTGCCTACCAACTAAGAAGATCAGTCCATTTGCAACCAGAGTCAATAAACTCTCGTTCAAGAATGGCTCGTTGCATTACAAAGGTGTCAGAGTGAATGCAGTTCCTGTGCGTCAGGGACTGCAGAACTTCTACAACTTCCTGCAAAAGCTACCACAAAGTGGTAAACTTGTTCTGGTTGCCCATAACGTCAAATTTGACTCTAGAATGCTGCTAAACGGACTTGCAAGGTGTCAGATGCATAAGGAACTCGAGAAATACGTGCTAGGATTTCTGGATACTGTGCCAATGTACAAGAGGTTCTATCCAACATGTCTGAGCTTCAAGCAGAGTACTCTCGTTCAAACTTTCATGGAAAAAGCTAGTCGCTCTGCCGACTACAATGCTCACAACGCAATGTCCGACGTCGTATACATGGTCAAAATGTTCGACCTAAAGCTCAAGCCAAAATTAACGCCAGCATTGACCAAAGATTTTTCTTACACACTAACCTCTGCTATCAATAAGAATTCCGTCATAGAAAGAATGGAGAAAAAACCTGCACTACCAAGTATGGAAGTTACAGTTGAAGAGATAAAGATCTTAGCAGAATTCAATATGAAGCCTGTGGTGACAGATAAGGAGAAAAATGAAATGGAAGCACACAAAGCCATTAATCGGATTGTGAGGCATTACAAGAAGAGAAAAGTTTAGCACACAGTATTGTAATGTTATTTAGAACGCGAAAGTGAAATGTATGACTGATGAACTTTCTTTCATATGCTCCCAAAAATTTTCAACAAAAAAACGTTCTCATAGTTGTGAATGAATAGATTTGAATGGATTTTGTCTACGCTAATAAAAAACTCTTGTAGCTACATCGGTATACTATGTTAGTCATGTTGTCGCACCACACCAAGTATCTCAGATGACTAGAAAACCTACAAAATAACTGGTCCGTGTACTTCTTTGAAGCTTATGTTTCAAAATGCTTGTAAATGGACGTGACGTAAGCCATTATACTGTTCCAATCAGGTCGTTCTTGTGAAATCATCTCATTAACATCCTGCAGAGAAAATCGGTTAATTAGCAAAATTTATTCAGTGTGACGAAGCGTCAACAAAAGAAACTCACCAGAGTCGATTTGACACCAACTGATTCCGCTGCACTGAAAGCTACTGTGAAATTTCTTAACTTGTTCTCCTTGTCAAGTTCACTGTATGGAACATTATCGGGCAGGTAGGTGTGAAGTAGTGCACAGAATGCCAGGCCGTCGTTCCAAGAGCTGCTGAAATTCGTTATGTCGATGTTCTTATAACCCGTAGTCTTGTTCTGGCACCATTTCAAGAGAGCGTTCCTCTTCGACCCTCCACCGATAACCAGAGCCGCCAAAGGACTGTCTTTATTTGAATCACTTTTATCACTGAAGCAAAACAAAGTTACTCAAGAGCACCATAAACAGAGCAATTTACTTACCCATAGCTATTGCGTCTTCGTAAAGGCTCTAATTTGCTTAACGGAGTTGACTTCTTCCTTGGAGAAATACAGTCTTTGTACTCTGCGATTGTGTTGCAATCTCTTAGAGTATTATTTTCTTGAAAGGTAATTTTTGGTGAATCAGGACTAATTTTGAAGCTCGATTCACTTCCGCTTAGATTGGACATATGGGTAGCGCAGCACTCGATACTGGATGTAGACGAACTCCTAGAAATGGCTGGCACAGGTTCGTTGGGATTAGGCATGTTCTTGGTTTGTCTTGTTGCACATTCGATGGATTCGATAAGGCTTTTCACTGACAGCTGAGAAACTATTCGATCCGGTCGCCTGGAATTATTTCGAATAGTAAATTGCGGAGAGTCCTTCCGAAGGACAGGACTGTAGGGAGAAGGACGAGCAGGCACTGATATACTTCTCATAGTCACAGGTGGAATGGTGGGCAGGGTGCTGACCATGGGCAGCACAGAGACTGACCTTCTTGTTGTTAATACATTGGTAGTGTGATTAGGATACGATGATGGCGAGTTAGTACTAACAGGTTCATTGGTGGGTTCAGGCTTATGTTGTACCTTTTTCAGTCTTAATATTTCAGATTCAAGTTCGAATAGTTTCTCGGTCAGCTTCTTATTCTTGAGGGTGACCTTCTCTAAATTTTCTTGGGTTTCAGTCTTGAAGTCATTGGCAACTCGAACGGCCGTTAATAAGTCTGTCTGGAATGATTTCCACTCTCTGTCCTTCTCAATCATATGTGTCTTGTTCAAATTGAGTTCTCTGAGCGTTACCTCATATTTTGCCCTTAATTCGCTCAGCTGACAGTGTAGATCGCGAACAACTGACTTCAGTTCTCGCTTGTCTTCTAAATACCGTTGACCACGAATCTCAGCGTCACGTAATTTACATTCAAGAAGCTCTTGTTGCTTTGCATAACGAATCTTGTCCTCGTCGGCAACGGTACACGATGATGAAGACTTGTCATGGTCACAGCTATTATTTGAACCTCTGGTCATTAGGCCTACTTGATGACTCGAATCAGTGGCATTGGTACAAGGAACCAGCTGGATTACACTCATGTGAAAACTGAATTTACCACTGGGTTAGAGGATTTGAGACGAGTGGAGAGAATATACAGTATAACAACACATATACACACATGTAATGAAGCGCAACGTTCGCAGCTCTGAGAGAGAGGGAGAGAGCGAGAGAAAGAGAGGGAGAGAGAGTTGACAAACAGGGAGGCGGCGATTCGAGAGAGACTTTGCCAATGGGCCGTTTTCTTACTGATTTTCTCTCCTCGTCCCTTCGGTCTCTTCTCTAAATCCAAACTGAAAAGCCAAAGTCGAGCAAAAACGGCGACCTATCCCACTTTGTAGGACACAATCTTTGTACAAAATTGCACCATGAAACACAAAGTAGCGTCTCTAATTACTTGCTTCTTTTCACTGTGCTTAAGCCCTGTAAGACTGAACCGGATTTCTTCGGTCCGTTGCATCAAGTTGGCAAATGTCAAGTGTACCGTTGTGTGAAATGATAGCGCCGGCTAATTAGTGCATAGACTGATAATGTGACATTTTTTTCTTCCTTTTTTCAAGAGACACATTATGCAATCTTAGAGACGAGAGCACATGTAATTTTATAGGCGAAGCCAATGCGACAAGATATGGGTATCGACTATTTTTTAGCTTCGTAAACAGTTTCCGACGACAGAGACCTCTAGCGGAGATGCTGTTTGCTGCCATTTGGCAATGTTTTGATTTCTCGTTTTTGGAAAGTGTGATTCTTACTTAATTTTTATTGCTCTTCCGAGTTCATTTTCGTCATGGACGACTTACTCGTCTTTGGCTATTCATGTAAACTCTTCAAGAATGACGATAAGGCTTTAGAACTGGACCAAGGGAAGAATCTATGTCCCTGGATGGGCGATGAAAATTTACTGATTGACAGGTCCGTTGGTAATCATGGATAAAGATTTAGAACAAAATCAACCTTTGTTTGTCGAGCAATATGCGACAGAAATGTCCAACCTATTTACCCAATTGATATTCGCTTGCAGCTCCAGAATTATTTGTTTAGCAGTGAAACAAGCAAACCGATAATAACCGTGATAACGCGGACTACTGCGGTATGATGTTCGAAGCCTCTTAATTGTCATTCAGGTTCAAAGGTACTTGGTTTGGTGTAACTCTGAGACGCCATCGTGTATTTCAAAGCAATCTAGCTTTTGGGAGTCATGTCTAGTCGTGGCGTCGAGCCTCAGTTGAACACTGTCTAAAATCCATTGCTTGATTTTTATCCTCAGATTCGACTGCCGAGGTTATCTGCAAGACATTAAACCTTATGAGGTATCCAAATCTCTGAATCAAATTGTAACCAAAGCTGAAGAGCAAATTGAAAGCCAATGTGATGCAGAAAGATTCGCCGATCTAAATGAAGATCCCCATGGTATGTGCTCTCAAATAGTATCTCTCGGAAGGACGATGACATCTTTCTCCGTCCATTTTAGAGGAAGAAATCGAAAAGCTGAGACATGCCCTCTTGGCTGAAGGAGCATACAGTCAATTGCCATACAATTATGATGGAAATGATCAGGATCAACCGAGCGAAATCAGTCCTCCTTCAGCTGAAGTAGAGGAGGCGTTTATTGCTCCACCAGGATTAGAGATTCCAAGCTCTATGAAAACTGTAAGGAATGATATGGAAAAAGTGCTAAATAGTTTTAATGGTGTGTTTATATAGCCTGTCGGCATGAAAGAGCATGGTTTGATTGAGAAGACAGCGTCATTTATAGCTCAAAATGGTCTTCAAATGGAGATAGTCATAAAAGCGAAGCAAGCGCAAAACTCAAATTTCACTTTTCTAACTTACGGCTCTGAACTAAATCCTTATTACAAGCACTTACTAGGGGCGATAAAAGCTGGTACATACTCGCCTTCGGTAAGACCTAAAGAGGAGGATAATAGCTCTGATTCAGAGAATTCTGACTCTGATGACGGAGGTTATTTACATCCGTCCTTAATGGCAAAGAAAACAGTCCAACATCCTGCAGTTGCTGTGTCAGGGAAGTCTTCAACTGAAAATAACGCGTATTCGCAGTTGATACAAAGTCTCAAAGAAAAAATTCCTCAAGAGATAGAGACCAACTCAGCGAAGCCGCTGTTGCTGGGCGGGCAAAGTGAGGCCGAAGTTCTAACAAGTTGTGATAGCAATAAGCAGAAAAAGTGGCCGCTGTTACCTCAACCATCTCCTGAAATTCAGCAAATTATTGATAAATTGGCCTCGTATGTCTCCAAAAATGGCAATGAATTCGAAATGTCAATTAAGAAAAGAAATGATGAGAGGTTCGACTTTCTAAGTCCTGGTCACATGTTCCATTCGCATTACATCAAGAAGAAACTTTTCTATTTGGACCAAAGACGAGAAGAGGCTGCTAGTCTTCTTCAAAAACAAAATGAAACTGCAGAATCGAAAAAAGTTCTGTTCTCGTTTTCAGTGAAAGACAAGAAGTCGGTAGATACTAAGGGCAATGGGTCGAAATCTTTGAGGCCAAGTGACGGTAAAGAAATGAAGGACAACACAGAGCTTGCAGACAGGCTGGCAAATGCAGCCAAGGAGGGACTGTCAAGAGACCATAAAAAATTGCAAGAGGAGAGGAAGCGTCGTGCTGCCCTGTTTCTCAGTCTCATTACCGCTAAGCAGGAAAGCAAAGAAGAATCAAGTGCTTCCGGTGACACCTTCTATGGACCAGCGTTACCGGTGATTACAGTACCCGAAAACTTTGCGAAGCGAGAAAAAGAAAGTCAAGCACCTCCTGCTGAAGAGCGAGAAAAGCGGAAGCTAGTTAAGCCCATTGTCCCTTTCATTCGCCCAGATTACAGACCGGGCTCTAAGCGCAGTCGTTCGAGGTCACCTGAGGCACGGAGCTCATCAAGTAAACATAATTCTAAACATAGATACCGAAAATAAACCTGGAGAGGTTCTAACTCAACGCGCAACAATAGTAACTTATGAAACGACCCCTCTCGTGTTTTCATGCGGACTGCAACCAAATTTTGCCAATACTGACGTTTTTGTGATTAAATCATTCAATTTGCTTTCGCCGTGTACTTAACTCAGTCAAGTCATGGGGAAAAAGTCTACCAATTCCACAAAGAGTGGCAAGTTCATGAATCCAACTGACCGTACTAGGAAAGAGGCTAGAAAGAAGGAATTGAAAAAGGTTCGTTTTCACTATCTATGCTTCATACTCATATCGTCATTTTGTTCAGAATAAGAAACAGCGAGCAGTGGTCAGAGCAGCTGTCATCAAAGGAAAAGATCCTTATCAGATACTGGCTGATTTAGAACGTCTTGATCAGATGGGTAAGAACAGGATATTTGTTTTTTTGTGCTCAAATTTGGTTGTCATTTTAGAATACAACGTCAACGAGCCTCCATCACTCAACGAGAAAGTCATGTTGGAAAAGCGAAGAAAACTTATGGAGACCTGGGAACGAGTTCTTAGGTTATATGTATGTTCAAATTCGTCATATTCCTTTCACTCTAAGTTGTGTATTTGCAGATTAAAGAGGAGAAAGATAAATATCTAGAACTAAAGCGTCTTCAAGGCGAACAGGAAGCTAAACGGAATGAAATGAGAAAGTTCTATCAAGCTGTGATGTCAACCAAAAGCGTAGACCTCGAAGAGATACCCTTGCCTGACATTCCGTCAGCTCAAGACACTAGTTGCAGTGACATACCCACTCCTATTTTGAGAAAAACGAATCTAGTTGCCGCGAGAACTAATTTCGATAAGACACCGCCTGGTCCTCCACCAGGTCCTCCTCCAGTTCTGGACGATCTGATAACTGAGGATATCGATGAGCCGAAGAAGCGTAAAGGTGTCAGTTTCGTAGAGGAACCTAAAGAAGCCGACGTCAACGAGTTTCTGAAAGAAATAGAATTTGTCTCTGTGCAGAAACCTCCTCCTTCATTGCCGACAGCCACAGCATATCCTCAAATTCAAGCGGAGTTTGCACAGCCTCCTAAAATCATGGTCAGACCAAACATCGCGCCACCAATGAATTTACCTCACATGCCGCCTATCATGCCACCGCACCCTCATGGCGGAGCTGCAATTCCTCCTCCTATGAATTATCATGGGCAACAACATCCACGCATGAACATGAACATGCCTCAAATGTTACCACCGAGGCCCATCATACAGCCCAGTGAACAATCGTTCGCATCAGAATCAACTTCTACAAAAATTGGTGCTACTATAGAAGCGAAGCCGCAACTGCGGAACCTTTCTGCCGATGCCACGAGATTTACTCCAGTATCTCTCAGGGTGAAAAGAAATGATAAACAAACTAAGAAATCAGGTATGGTAGCAGTGTTTCCTTTTCAAATTGCGTTAATTATCGTTTTCATAGATTCTCATCTACATCCTCGTAAGAACGAAGCTGCCTCGTCTTCTAAGCCAGCCACTGGTGATGCATATGATGCATTCATGAAAGAAATGGAAGAGTTCATGTAAAAACCATTCTATATTCAGATTTTCGGCAAAATTTGTAAATAAAACATGCTAAATCGACCAATAGAGTGAGCTTCTTGCAAAGCAGGCAACGAAATACAGAGCGAGCCGAAGTGAGTCAAGGCCGGTAACCGATAGAGGTCGCTACACGGTTGTTGCCTTAAACATGCTGTTCGTTGTTGATGCGTCCTAATCACAATTAGAAGGGTTTCGATCATTCGTGAACTGTGTTTAGGTAGCTTCTCTAAGTACTTATCCTACAGTATTTCATAAGTTTGAAAGTGCTTGAATTGTGAATAGACCTAGGCCGTTTCGTTAGCCAAATAGCGAATATGTCCAGGTGAATGAGGTAAATACTTGATTTTCCTTGACTGCAAGGTTAAATGATGGACCTAATCAGCGGTAATGGGCTAATGATGGAAGTAAGTTGCGCTTTAAGATAGAGAAGCAGCCTAAATTTGAATCTCCTATACAGAGTTCATCTGGTTACCAATCATCTTTGATCTTCAAAAACATAGAATTTGTGAATGCGAAAAATTCCGAGCCAAGCGAGGTTTCAAGCGCTCTGAAATCGAAGTATCACTTTCTAACTCCAGAAAAGAAAGAACAGAACGGACATGATTCCTTCAGCTCAAACAAAACTAACGGATCTAAAAGCTTTGATAATGAAAAAAGTAGTAATGTCAGTGACGAAATCCCGAGTTCTAAATATGTCATTGGACCTACGGACAAGGTTTTTCTGGAATGGAGGAAGGTTTGTTGATTTACTTCGTGATAATTTTTATCCAAAACTGACGAATTTATTTAGATGACCAAAGTAGGAGCTGGTCTAATCAATTTGGGAAACACTTGTTTTATGAACTCGGTCTTGCAATGCCTCACATACTGTCCACCTCTTGTAAACTACCTCATGTACGACAACGACCATCAAAAGAAATGTAAGTAACATTGAAAGTAAACCATAATTATCGGCTACTTTCTTAGGCAAGCTTGGGTTCTGTATGACCTGTGAACTAACTGACCACGCCAAGAAGGCTTTTGAATCTTCAAATCAAGCTATCAAACCATTTAAGATTGCCCAAAGATTGAAATCAGTAGCGAGACACTTTAACTTAGGGCGCCAAGAAGATGCCCATGAGTACCTACGTTATGTGATTGACCACATGTCCAAGAGCTGTGTCACTGCATTTGAAAGTTTACACCCACACTTGAAATTAGATGCCGCAAGTAAACAAACTACAATAATCAACGAAATTTTTGGTGGTTTCCACCGGAGTCAAGTTCAATGTTTACAATGTAAAGCAACAAGTAACACTTATGATTACTTCATGGATTTCATGTTAGATATTAAGGTAGGTTCTGAGGTTTTTCGAAGTCTCCCTTGCTAATTCAAGTTAATGTATTCGAACAGAACGTCAGTTCTCTTGAAAAAGCCCTTGAAAAATTCATTCATCCAGAAATACTACAGCAGGAAAACGCCTACAAGTGTTCTGCATGTAAAAAGAAGGTGCCTGCAAAGAAGCGTTTCACTGTTCAGAGAGCACCCAAAGTCGCAACATTCCAGTTTAAGAGATTTGACTACAACAGAGTCTTCGGTGGAAAAATAACGAAGGCAATATCGTATCCGGAAATACTAAACTTGCGACCTTATATGTCTGAAAATCGAGGACCGAAACTGATGTACAGGCTTTTTGGTGTTCTTGTACACATGGGTGGCTCGTGTAATTCAGGGCACTACTACTGTTTCGTGCGCAACTCTAATAATACGTGGCACATTATGGACGATGCTAGAGTCGGATCGACGAGTTTGAATAATGTGTTAAACCAGCAAGCTTACATTCTCTTCTACGTCCAGATGCCCGATCCCCAGAGCATAAGCACGAGAAAGACTCTGGTTCAGACCGAAGCGAAAAAGCAAATAGTATCTAATGGTTCTAATTACATCAGTAGTCAAACACCTTCAAACAAAAATAATCCTTCGATAACTGTCAACTCTTATAGTCGTCCGAGCACTCAGTCCAATGGTACAAATGGTCTTGTCGACAAAAATCAAAACACTGCCGCTGCCTCTCTCAAGGTTCCAGCTAGTAATGGTCTGAAAAGAACACATGAAAACGAAAGTGACAGTAGTCCTAGTGAACAAGCTAAAAAACTCAAACCAGATAGTGAGGCATCTCCTTTGAAGAAAAGCGATGAGAAGAGAGAACTAATAACCATCAAATGGAGTGACACTGTCAAAAGAGATCTGTCCTACAAATCGAATTCAAAGTTCAAAGTTTGTCTCTTACCTCAAGAGGTGAAAAGTAGCACTGCCAGTCCTGAAAACGGTGAACCCGAGTCTACTTTAGAAGGGTTTGGTAGTAAAGGTAAATCAACTTTTCGAACGATACTTCAGTGCTAATAATCGTTCTTGCTTTCAGTTAAATCGTGGGATGGCGCCGAAAATTCCGTTGATCAAGTTGTTAAGCATGAGCGCGAATTGGGAAATCGCAAGACTATCGATGATCTTTATGACGAGGAATTCGATCGTGGAAAGGTTTGTTGAATTTTGCTGTAAGCTACTGAGGCTGAAAGTTTGCAATTTTTCTCAGGTGAAGAAGGTCAAACAGAAGCTGGTCATGAGACAGGACAACTATAATGGCCCCAATTTGTTTCAAAAACAACAAAACTACAATCATTCATATGGTTCAGGCCACAGTGCATCAGGTAATCATTATCATCAGCGGAAGAGTAATCATAATAACCGTGGCCAAAACGGTAACGGTCATTATGGAAATGGACGCCGCTGGAACGGGCACGGAAAAGGTTCTAATGGCCGAAAGTTCAACAACAGTCATCACAGACCTTATCGGAGATGAGCGGGAAGGAAGTGCTGCTAGAATGTATGAATTTTGTGATTGACTCTTCTTTTTAAGTCCTTCGAATGTGACGAGCGAATGCTATCATGAAGTAAATAAAGATGAACTGTAATTTGTCAATGACTTTTTTTCCGCTCTTCTTCAGCTCATTCGCTTGACGTCACAATCGGGTCATGCGCACTGAGCATCAAAGAGACAGCATTCTTCATTAGTGATGGTAATGCGGCTCAAAAGTCTAAAGTCACGAGCTGACACCGTGCTGCCATTAAATTATTCTTGGAATAGTTCTCTGGTGTACTTGATGAACGAAAGGAGTACGAAAATAGCAGCAAGAAAGTGAGCCAAGAATTAATCTGAACGGGAAAGTGGTGCGAGTCAATAGATGACGACAGTTGCCCATGACTAGAAGCAGTGCGATCGGATGATGAGGCGTCGCTGACTATACGACAGAAAAGCCTTCCTTCTCTCTTGCTCGGTGTTGTTGTTTTGTTGCTTCCGATTTTGCTCTCATCATCCACCAGAAATTGAATTGACGGTTCGCTAAATCTGTGACCGAGTGACTGAGTCTCGGTACTCATTTGTGGTGTCATCTTGAAGCCTAATACTGGTGGCACCATTAAGCGTCATCCGTTGTACGATTTGTATCTGTCCACAATGGATGTGGACGAGACGGGAAGTCGACCTTCGAGCCGAAGTAGTACACGCCGAAGTCCTATGCCACCTCCAAGTAGTACTGGAATCATCCTGAACCGTCCTTTGGGCCATTCGGCAGCATCAGCAAGTGGTGCCAACAATGCATTTGCCACCTTACCTCGTTCTGGGTCGTCGAGTTACCAACAACGGGACTACTCGTGTCCGCCGCCAATGTCGAAGAACTTTGCTTCCCGAAGGTCAAGCTCTGGAATATTCTTCACCAGCATGTTCTCATCCAGGTTTCGCCATTTGCAAAAACTTCACTCAGATGCATTTTCAATGGGTCTGAATGCTGTTTGTATGCCAGGTCTGCCGATGGGCACCATGTTCCGATCATCTCTGCCTGCGACGCCAATGTGTACTCCTATTCACCGGGAACCATTTCAACAATTCACCGAGGAAGCTATTCGGGAACGTCTCTGCAAAACACCATCACCAAGGAAGAACAGAATCTTTTCGCCTCTAGATCTGGACATGCCGATCGCTGACTCAAGGAGTGCATCAAGGGTCAGCCAAGGCTCCGAGCAGCCCATGGACATCACCTGTCCATCGACACCCATCACAGAATCCCTTTACGAAGGTAATGCAAACGAAGAAGAATCCACGGCAACTGGTTCATCAAGTGGCAGCAGCTTCTCAGCCGGTGACTCTAGTCAGACCTTTGCTCGTCCTCCCAGGTATCCTCAAGACCCTCATCGGTGATCATTCATTCCCTAGTCTCTTTCTCGTGCGAAAGATTCACGTCCCCTTTGCACTTCAAGATGGACTTCTATTTACTTATCTGATTTGGAATATGAAATTATATCCTTGTTCATTTTTTAAATTAAGCAAACATTTTATTACTCGATTTTAGTCAACCAAAGATTTCGTGGAAAGATATAACAGACAGAGGCAAGATAACAACAATAGATGTTGTGTGTACACCCAAAAAAACTTGTAATATAACAGAAACGAGGATTATTACATTAATTTAACTTTAATTGTTTGCTTTTGTATAGACGTTGCTAAGTTATAAATAACTCCTATCACAATAAGATCATATTCTGTGTGTCAACGAACTTCCTGCCAATTAGTCGGAGTCGTAGTCGTCAGAATCGTATGTTCTCATATAAACCACAGTTTCCTGGAGTCTGAATGATATACTAAAAAAGTATTCGCATGTCTCGCGAAGAGTATGTATGGTGTAAGTCCTTAGAACCGGAACAGCGTGCGTCGTCGTCAACCATGAATGAACTGACAGCTTTGAGGTGACGGTTTTCATTCTCATGTCACTGCTCTCCGCTTGTGATTGGCTCATACAGTAATCCTCTTCAGTTGATGCACGCCTGGAATAGTCTGGCGAACTGCCGTCGGAGTATTCCGATTGGCCGGTTGTCGAATATTTCCTGGACACTGTGTCACGTGAGAATGTTTCCTGGTCATCGTAAGTTTCCCGTGAGTCCCTCCGCTCCGAACTGTCTTCTAAGTACAGTTCGGCGGATGATGCAACATTGGTGGTTCTTTTTCGTCTAACTTTCATTCCTCCACTGGATTCCGTGTGACTTTCAACGGCCATAGAAGACTGCATAGACCTTTCTCTTCGTGATATCATCATCGATGATTCGCCTTCGAATGATACTCTCCTTGAATTGTCTTCGGAGCCATCGTTCGAATATTCGGTTTGACCGGAAGTTCTTCTGAACATCCGTCCGCTTGCCGACATTTGCTGCTCTTCAAGTGACTCACTCCTTGAGCTGTCTTCGACATACATTTCTGCCGAAGATTGGACTTTGCTTGACTTTTTCCGTCTCACCTTGACATCACTTGACTCAGAATAACCTTCAGCAGCAACTGAAGATTTTCGGGAACTTTCAGTTGAACCAATGAATATTTCACCCGACGATCCAAGCTTGTTCGATTTCCTCCTACGAATCCTGACAATTTCCGCTGGTCCGTCGTCCTCCGCTTCAACCTCACGTCGCAATATCACAGTCTGCATCATGGCTACTGGTGATCTAGGTTCGGTTACTTCGCAAGTCATGTAAACGTCTTCAGTCTTAGGTTCCGGTTCACGTTCGATGTCTCTATGAACGAACCACCAGTCACTCATCCAGTCTTTGGACTTTCCTCGTCGAGCACCGAGACGCATTTGATCAGATCTAAATTCCGATTCTTCGGCATCTTCAGTCGGCTCTTCGATCACAACAACTGTCTTATTTATCTCAGTTTCATCAACTTCGCGCCGTGACGAAATTTCTGTCGATGATTCGAACTTTTCCGATTTTCTCCTTCGAACAGTCAGAGCTGCCGACTCCTCCTCTTTTTCATCTACGGTTTCGGCTTCTTGTCTCATGGAGATTTCAACCGAAGATTCAATTTTTTTCGATTTCTTTCTTCGAACAGTCAGAACTGCTGATGGTTCCTCCTGCTCTTCTTCCTTTTCTGCTTCTCGTTGTATTGACAGTTCAGCCGACGGTTCGAACTTTTCTGATTTTCGCCTTGGAATTGTGAAAGCTGCCGAAGGTTCGTCTTTTTCATCTCCGGTTTCTACTTCTCGCTGGATAGATAGTTCAGCTGACGATTCTATCTTTTGTGACTTTTTCCTTCGAATTGTCAGAGCTGCCGAAGGTTCCTCTGGCTCTTCTACAATTTCAGCTTCTCGTCGTATGGACAGTTCAGCCGACGGTTCGAACTTCTCCGACTTTCGTCTTGGAAGTGTAAATGCTGCCGACGGTTCCTCTTTTTCGTCTCCAGGTTCAGCTTCTCTCCGTATGGATAGTTCAGCCGACGATTCGATTTTCTCCGATTTTTTCCTTCGAATAGTCAAAGCTGCCGAAGGTTCCTCTTGTTCTTCTACAATTTCAGCTTCTCGGCGTATGGACAGTTCAGCCGACGGTTCGAACTTCTCCGACTTTCGTCTTGGAAGTGTAAATGCTGCCGACGGTTCCTCTTTTTCGTCTCCAGGTTCAGCTTCTCTCCGTATGGATAGTTCAGCCGACGATTCGATTTTCTCCGATTTTTTCCTTCGAATAGTCAAAGCTGCAGAGGGTTCCTCTTTTTCTTCATTCTTCTCGACTTCTCGCGGTATGGATACTTCAGCTGACGATTCGATGGTTTGCGACTTTTTCCTTCGAATGGTCATCGTTGCCGAAGGTTCCTCTCTTTCTTCACTAGTTTCAACTTCTTGTGGTATGGATAGTTCAGCAGACGGTTCAGACTTTTCCGATTTTCGCCTTGGAAGTGTAAAAGCCGCTGAGGGTTCCTCTTTTTCATTTTCAGTTTTAGTTTCGTGTTGTATGGACAGTTCAGCGGACGATTCGAACTTTTTCGATTTTTTTCTTCGAACATTCACAGCTACCGACAGTTCCTCTATTACTTCTCCAGTCTCAGGTTCGCGTGGTATTGACAGTTCAGCCGACGATTCGAATTTCTCTGATTTTCTCCTTCGAATAGTCAAAGCTGCCGATGGTTCTTCTTTTTCTTCCTCCTTTTCGTCTTCTCGTCGAATGGATAGTTTTTTACTTTGCGTGGCGATTTGCTGTTCTTCAAGTGAGTGTTCTTCAACGTACATTTCTGCCGATGACTGGACTTTGCTCGACTTTTTTCGCTTCACCTTAACATCACTCGGCCCAGTAGATTTATCCTCGGCCACTGGAGATTCTCGGGAGCTTTCAGTTGAACCAATGACTGTTTCATCCGACGATCCCAGTTCGTTCGATGTCCTCTTACGGATACTGACAACTTCCGCTTCTAAATCTTCTTCCGCTTCAACTTCACTTCGCAGTATCACAGTTTGCATAACGTTTACCGGAGATGTAGGTTCGATTACTTCGTAATCCATGGAAACGTCTTCGGTCTTAGGTTCAGATTCCCGTTCGATGTCTCCGTGAACGAACCACCAATCACTCATCCAGTCCTTAGACTTTCCTCGACGAGCACCAAGACGCATTTGCTCAGACCTGGGCTGGGAGTCTTCGGCATCTTCAGTTGGTTCTTCGATCACAACTGTCGTTTCCACACCAGTCTCTTCATCAACTTCGCGCAGTGACGAAATTTCTGCCGACGATTCGAACTTTTCAGATTTTCTCCTTCGAACTGTCAAAACTGCCGACGGTTCCTCTTTTTCTTCCCCAGTGTCGACTTCGGTCGGTTCTGCAATAAAAACAACTGTTGCTGCTATTTCAGTTTCATCATCAACTTCGCGCCGTGGCGAAAACTCTATCGACGATTCGAACTTTTCGGATTTTCTCCTTGGCACAGTAAAAGCTGCCGACGGTTCCTCTTTCTCTTCCGTTTCAATCGGTTCTTTGATCACAAACGTAGCTGCTACCTCAGTTTCATCGTCTACTTCCCGCCGAGGCGAGATTTCTGCCGAAGATTCGAACTTTTTCGATTTTCTCCTTGGAACTGTGAAAGCTATCGACGGTTCCTCTTTATCTTCTTCAGTTTTCACCGGTTTTTTGATCACAAGTGTCGCTGCAACGTCAGTCTCAACATCAACGCTAGGTCTTGGCGAGAGTTCCGCCGATGATTCGAACTTTTGTGATTTTCGCCTCGGAACTGTAAAAGCTACTGACGGTTCCTCTTTTTCTTTCGATTCCATCGGTTCTTTTATCACAACTGTCGTTCCGGCTTCAGTTACATCATCAACATCAGGCCGTGACAAAATCACTGCCGACGATTCGATTTTTTCCGATTTTCTTCTCCGAACTGTAAACGCTGTCGATGGTTCCTCTTTTTCTTCTTCAATTTTGGTCGGTTCTTTAGCCACAATAATTGTCTTTACTATCTCCGTTTCGTCAACAACTTCGCGCTGGGGTAAAATTTCTGACGACGATTCGAATTTTTTCGATTTTCTCCTTGGAACTGTAAATGCCACCGTCGGTTCTTCTTTCTCTTTCGTTTCAATCGGTTCTTTGATAACGAACGTAGCTGCTACCTCAGTTTCATCATCAACTTTAGGGAGTGGCGAAATTTCTGTCGGAGATTCAAACTTTTTCGATTTCCTCCTCGGAACTGTAAACGCTACCGAAGGCTCCACTTTCTCTTCTTCAGTTTTAATCGGTTCTTTGATCACCAGTGTCGCTGCCACCTCGGTTTCATCAGCTATCATGGGCCTTGGCGAAATTTCTGCCGAAGACTCGAACTTTTCAGATTTTCTCCTCGGAACTGTGAAAGCTACCGAAGGCTCCTCTTTTTCTTCTTTAGTTTTCACCGGTTCTTCGATCACCAGTGTCGCTGCGACGTCAGGTTGATCATCAACTTTAGCCAAAGGCGCAATTTCTGCCGATGATTCAAACTTCTTCGATTTCCTCCTCGGAACTGTAAACGCTACCGAAGGCTCCACTTTCTCCTCTTCAGTTTTAGTCGGTTCTTTAATCACCAGTGTCGCTGCCACCTCAGTTTCATCATCAACTTTGGGTAGTGGCGAAATTTCTGCCGATGATTCAAACTTTTCAGATTTTCTCCTTGGAACTGTAAATGCTACCGAAGGCTCCTCTTTTTCTTCTTCAGTTTTCACCGGTTCGTCGATCACCAGTGTCTCTGCTACGTCAGGTTGATCATCCACTTTAGCCAATGGGGCAATTTCTGCCGGAGATTCAAACTTTTTCGATTTTCTCCTTGGAACTGTAAACGCTACCGAAGGCTCCACTTTCTCTTCTTCAGTTTTAATCGGTTCTTTAATCACCAGTGTCGCTGACACCTCAGTTTCGTCAGCTATCATGGGCCTTGGCGAAATTTCTGCCGAAGATTCGAACTTTTCAGATTTTCTCCTTGGGACAGTAAACGCTACCAAAGGCTCCTCTTTTTCTTCTTCAGTTTTCACTGGTTCTTCGATCACCAGTGTCGCTGCTACGTCAGGTTGATCATCAACTTTAGCCAATGGCGCGATTTCTGCCGGAGATTCAAACTTTTTCGATTTTCTCCTCGGAACTGTGAAAGCTACCGATGGTTCTTCTTTTTCTTTTTCAATTTCGGTCGGTTTCTTCATAACAACTGTCTCTACCTCGGGTTGATCATCAACTTCCGGCTTCGGCAAAATTTCAGGCGGCAATTCTACCTTTTCCGATTTTCGCCTTCGAATAGTGAATGCATGAATCGGCACCTCTTCTTCTATAGTTACGGTTTCTTGTTGCTTGGATGGCTCTTTACTTTTCGTAGTCTTTTTCGACTTAAGTTTTGGTGCATCATCAGATGGAATGACAGTGCTGATTACCTCTTCAGGTTGAGCCAATACAGCATCGGACGGAAGAGACGGTGTTAATGCTACCTCAATCATTTTGACTTCATCAACGGAGGTCGAAGTTTCTAGCGCCGGCTCATCAATCAATTGGACAGCCTTAATTTCATCCAGAGCAACTTTGCTAGACTGTACATCAGCTGGCTCTGTGACAGTTTCACTTGGATTCTCAAGAGGTAAAGTCTCAACAACCACGACATCCTCGACAACTTCGATTTTCTTTTTCGGTTTCCTCTTTCTGGCCGCTGGTACATCCAGAACACTAGCGGTGAGTGTTTCCTCTGGCTGAGAAACCAGTTGTGACACCTGTTTTTCAACTACTGCTTCCTTCACGGTGACATCTGACGGCATTTTCACGCACGTTTCAAGTGAAACATCTTGGATCGTATCTATTCCAATCGAAATGACTGCCGATATATCAGCACTTACGGCTTCTACTCAAGTAATCATTGATTAGACAACTTATTCCTCATGACTGTTTAGCTGAACGAACTTACCTGTTACAGATGTTGCTACGGGTTCTAAACTGAAGGCGATGTCGGCAGCAACTTGCGATGCTGTTTGTCTTATTTCCGGTACGGCAGCTTTTGATATTTCGACATTGTAATCGTTGATTGAAAGAGGGCTGGCAGTAATTGAATCATTCTCCTGCATTGCTACTACCGCATGTGTACTTGTCAATGAAATATCTGGTTTTTCAAGCATTAATTCAGATGGTGCTGACGTCTCAGTTGCTTCAACGGCTGTCATTCCTGTATCAAGAGAAATTTTTTCTGGTCTCAGTGGTTCAGGTTTCAATTCTAGAGCATCTTTTCCACTCAGTGAATCAACATGGCTAGGAACTAATTCTTCTACTACTTGATAAGGGATGGAGCGCTCTGCAAGATTTGTCTCAACTGGGAGGGCACTTGCAGCGTCGAGCATTTGCTGATGTTTTTCAACGTGAGACGAGAGCTCGGCAAGCGAGCTTGAACTAGTCAACGGTTCGGCGCGTGAAAGCACTACATCTGAGTCGGGCTTTAGCGTCACGTCAATTGCTTGACTAGCGGTCTGTGACGGAGTACGATACCGAATGGCTTTCCTTTTTTCCGTCTGTGGAACTTGAAAGCCTATCTCAGAGTCGAACGTCACCTCATCATCACCAGTGGCTGCCTTCGTGTCAACAGAATCGACAACAACTACTTCAAGCGATGGCAAAGACACTTCTTGCATAGCTGGCAAGTTTAACACGATGTTCTCTCCAACCTGTGCAACTTCTTTTCCAAGCGGGCTACTCTCGACTATTTCCTCAGGTTTGCGCTGAGAAGTTTCCAGCACTGTGTTTGATCTATCTTCCCCTGGTTGTTCCAGTACAACAACCACTTCCTGTGATTGAAGCACCAGCTCTGGTTTATCAGATACGATTTTAGCGGGAACAATGAGAGATGCTGTCTGTTCTTCATCTGGTTGGGACACTGCTGGTGCGGTTCTGTATTCGGCTAAAGTGTCCCGATTGAGTTCCGAATACGTGTCCAGTGACGTTTCGCGCTGTTTAATGGTGGCTAAGGATTCTACCGTTGATGCTTGCGCTTCTGAGGAACCTAAAAATTCACATGAATTATTCCACGGACAAAGTGAATCAAAACTAGCCACTCAAGGCAACGAGAGATACCTGATGTTCTTGGTGGTAGTTCTACCACACTACGCGCTACATCGACAAGTGACTCTACTGCCGATTGTTTCAGCTCATACTCTGTCTTCAGTTCCGGGATTTCTACCTCATCATTCTCGTCAGCTGATGTGCGTTTCCTGACTTTTCTCGACTTTCGCGGTTTTTCTAGTTTCGAAGCTGCTGTGGCAAGTGGTGACTCTGGATTTTCAAAAACTAATTCCATTCCCGTCACACTTTCAGCTTTCGCTGAATAAGTGTCTGAAGGTGTATCTTGAACTGCCTCGGTGGCATGTAATTCAACCGAATGGACCGTTGCTTCGACACAGTCTAGGGATATTACAGTTAGGGCTGCTAACCAGAAACTGGACATGAGTGAAAAACTACCTGACATGTGAGTAGAAACCGGTCCTACGCTTTGTCCGACGTCTAAGTTCGTCCCAACTGTCACTTTTTCGGTTTCGAGTTCAGGCACCGAAGTATCGGGACTATATTGAAAAGGCTCGAGACCGCCTAGATCAGTAAGTGCTTCTTCTTGGGAAAGTATTCCAGAACGTTTCGCGCCAACGGTTACGTCTAACTTACTTAGCTCTGCTTTATCTGCTTCCGTTGTATCAACGCTATCCAAATCCACATTGAGAGTAACTAATCCAGATTTCTCATGAGCGATATCTAGTTGCAGCATCTCCGGTGTCAACTTTTCTGAACCCAGTTGACTGGCTAACTGTGTCTCGTCCGCGTGGGATACTAAAGGCGACACGCGATTCTTGATACCTGACTTTTTCCCAACTTCATGAGCTGAGATCGGTAGACATGTCTCTAAAGGTGTTTCCTGCTTTTCATCAACCGCGAGGAGCACGATTGGATATGACTCAGCTTCAGCGATGTTTAAACATTTTTCAGCTTCCACCTCAAGCGAACTCATGACGACTGTCTCATCACTCACTGCCGCAGTCTTGTCTTTTCTACTTTTAATAGCTTTCCTTGACTTACGTTTCGGAACATCACCAGCTTTGCCAACAGTGCTGAGAACCACATCCGATTGAACTGTTCCGGCATTAAACCGAGTGGTCGAGGTCACGGCTACATCTTCAACCATTTTTGCTTCATCGACTGAAGCTACATTCTCCAGGGAGGTCACGTCATTAGATTGGGAAGTCTTCATCACTTCCTGAGTTGAGCTGCCAGAATCAACTCTAGCTGGCTGTTCACTCACATGACCGAGGCTTTCTAGAGGTAAGCTTTCATCTATCATGACGCTATTTTGAACGGCATCCAGTGTCACCGCCGCATCTTCGGTTAATTTGCCTCCGTCATCTGCAGTCACATTGTGGAGTGAATTCTCTTGGCTTGACTGGGCAGTCTTGATCTCATCGAGAGTAACTGTGCTAGACTGAAGAATAGCTGGCTCTGTACCCAGATAACTAAGATTTTCAAGAGGGGAACTTTCGACTACTACTACACCTTCCTGTACTTCGATTTTCTTCTTTGACGTTCTGGCTTTTTGAACTGGTACGTTAAGAAGGCTAGCTGTTAGCTTCTCATCCGACTGAGAAACCATATGTGACACTTGTGTCACCACCGCATCTTCTACAGCTTTGGTTTCGTCGATCAAGGTTACATTGTCCAGAGCAGTTGCATCACTTGATTGGGCAGTTTTGATCATGTCCTGCGTCTTTCTGGCCGACTCGGTTTCAAAAGCTTGCGAATTCAACTTGGTCGGATTTTCGAGCTGCAGATTCTCAACAATAACGACACCTTCTTGAACTACGATTTTCTTCTTTGATTTCCTAGGTTTTTCAGATGGGACATCGTAAAAACTAGCCTTAAGCTCCTCTTCCGGCTGAGTAGCTTGCTGTGACACTAGTGTAATCGCCGTATCTGAATCAATTTGAAATTCGCCAACGGATGCTAATTCTTCCAGAGAAGTCTCATCACTCGATTGAGCAGTCTGAATGAATTCGTGTGTGACCTCGCCAGACTCTAGTCTAGCTGATTTAGAAATGACTTGAGTGGGTGTTTCAAGAGGTAAACTTTCAGCAATAACGGCACTTTCGCGGAATTCCATTTTCTGTTTTGATTTCTCAGATTTTCCAGCCATTACGTCGAGTTGACTTGCAGTTTGTTTCTCGTCATATTGCGATACAAGCGGTAAAATTCGATTTTCTACAGCTGACATTGCCACAGCTGCACTCTCGGGAATTGATGAACAGCTCCCTAGAGATGTTTCTTGCATTCCGTCCACGGCGAAGAATTCACCTACATGAGCCTCAGCTTTCACGCAATCTGAAAAGTTTCCGGTTAAAAGTGGATAAACAAACCATAAACTAGTCTACCTGTAGCTGCTATGGGAACTGGCCCTAAACCGTGCGAGACCCCGATATTCTCTTCTACTGCCGATCGTCTAGTATCGACAATCGATACCGCCGTCGAGTTATCGCGACTGAACTCCAGAGGATTGACAGAACCAACATCACTGAGCTCTTGGTTTTGTTGAAGTATTCCAGCGCTTGTTGCGATAACGGTTCCATCTAAACTTCCTAACTCTGGTGTAGCTGTTTTAGACGCATCAGCGGCTTCTAAGTTCACATCAAAACAAGCTACACTAGATTCCTGGCTAGCTATGTTGGTTTTCAGTGAATCAGTAATCAACTTCGCCGAGTTTAGTTCACTAATCGAGTCTATTTCGCTCGGTATTATCACTTCTTGTACTACTTGATACGGAGACTGTTGTTGCTCATTCAGCGACGTTACCGTAAGATGTCCGATAGCATCAAGTGGAGATTCACGGTGAATAACGGTAACCACGCTCTGAGTACGCGAACTGTCAGCCGTTGCCGATTCTGCTACAGAATTTGAAACAACTGAATCCGTTTCCATTATTAGCTCGACTTGCTGGCTCGCTGCTTGACAGGGGGTCGAGGCGAGGTCGACATTGTCGGAATCTACCGCTGCCAAAGCTTGCGAACACTCGGACTCGAGAGGAGCATCTTGGTCATTGATCGCGACTTGACAATCAACCAGATACGTCTCAGCGGTCGTGAGACGCGGCGTTGAGCTCTCTAGCGCAAGCGAGCTCATAAAGACCGTCTCATCACTCACTGCGGCTATATTTGCTATTGGTCTACTTTTAATTGCTTTCTTCGACTTACGTTTCGGAGCATCACGAGTTGGCGCCACAGTGCTGAGTATCACATCAGATTGAACCACTACGGTATTAAACGGAAGAGTAGATGGGGCAGCCATTTCTTCCCTTGATTTGACTTCATCGACGGAGGTCACATTATCCAGAGGGGTCACATCATTCCATTGGGCAGTCTCCATCACAAGCTGAGTTAAGCTGCCAGATTCAACTCCAGCGCTGTCTATGCCCAGATGATTCAGATTTTCAAGTGATACGCTTTCAACAATTATGACACCTTCTTGAGTGCCGATTTTCCTCTTTGATTTCCTGGTTTTTCGAGCTGGTACATCAAGTAGACTAGTTGTAAGCTGCTCATCCGATTGAGAAACCAGCTTTGACACTTGAGATGTCACAGCATCTTCGGTAGCTTTGGTTTCATCGATAGATGTTACATTTTCAAGAGAGGTTACATCACTTGACTGAGCGGTCTTCATCATGTCTTGAATCTGTTCACCAGACTCAGCGGCAGTTGGTTGGACACTCAAATGACCAGGATTCTCAAGCTGCAAACTTTCAACTACCATGGAACTTTTCACAATTTCTATGTTTCCAGATTTTTCGGTTTCTGAAGACGGAATCTGAGATGTTTCCAACATTGCGGCTGACATATCTTCTTGCGGTTGATCCAGTTCCTGCGCCATGTGATACAACGAAGAGGGTCTGGCGATATCATTGCTTTCCACCTTAATATTCTCAGCGTTTTGCAAAGGTATATCTGAAGAGATCAGACCAGCATTCACTCGTTGCAAAGATCTGTTGAGTTTTTCTCTTGTTACTTCCACGTCTCTGAAATCACCGAAGTTTTCTAGGGGCACTTCAATTGCTTCTTGGCTAACTTCGGTCACTACTTGAGCAGTTTTGCAAGATTCGGCTTCCTTAGGGTGGACGTTTAAAAACTTCGAATTCTCAAGATGTGTATTCTCTACCATGACGACTGCTTCTTGGGATTCAAGCATTAGTTCTGGTTTACCAGAGTTTAACATTGCAGTATCAATCAGAGACAGCTGTTGTGCTTCATCGGCCTGAGATATCACTGGCAAAGTTCTATATTCGGTTACTGAAGCTACAGCTGGAGTTTCCATAGGAAGTTTTTCAAGCGTTTCCAGTGATGTTTCGTGCTGTTCACCGATAGCTAAAGATTCTACTGATGAGGCTTGAGCTTCTAAGGAACCTGGAAATGTAAATTGAATTATTTGACAGACGAAGTGAAACAAAAGTAGTCACTCTCGGAAACAAGATATACCTGGTGATGTTGTCGATAGTTCTACCATACTATATGCTACATCGACGAGTGCCTCTACTGCCGATTGTTTCATCTCATACTCCTTCTTGCTAGACTGAACACGAGCAGGCTCTGTGCTTAGATCACTTGGTTTCTCGAGAGGTAAAGTCTCGACAACCAAGATACCTTCCTGAACTACTATTTTCTTCTTTGATTTAGTTTTTCTGGGAGCTGGCACATCAAGCGTACTAGCAGTAAGCGTCTCCTCTGTCTGAGAAACCAGCTGTGACATCTGCTGTTCAGTAGCTTTTTCATTCACGGTGGTATCCGACGGTATTTTCACAAAAGTTTCAAGTGAAACATCTTGGATCTCACTTATCGCAACCGAAAGAATTGGCGACATATCAGCACTAACGTCTTCTACTTAGGTAAGCATTAATTAGATGACTTATCTCTTCTCGTTATCCTAGACAAAAAACGTACCCATTACTATTGCTGCTACTGGTCCTAGACTAAAGGCGACATCGGCAGAAATTTGTGATGCTGAATGTTTCACTTCCGGTACTGGGTTCTTCGATACTTGGGAATTGTATTCATGGGGTGAAAAAGAACTGACCGCACTTAAATCGTTGTCCTGCATCGCTACTACCACGTTTGTACTTGTCAATGAGATATCTGATTTTCCGAGCATTGGTATCGATGATGCTGATGACTCAATCGCTTCAAGTCCAACGTCAACGGCAATCAGTCCTGTGTCGATAGCTGTCTGCTCTGGATGCAGTGTTTCCGGTCTCAAGTCTGGAATATTTATTCCACTAAGTGAATCAACATGGCTAGGGACTAATTCTTCTCCCAATACTTGATAAGGAATGGAGCGCTCTGCAAGATTTGTCTCAACTGGGAGGGCACTTGCAGCGTCGAGCGTTTGCTGATGCTTACCAATGTGAGACGAGAGCTCGACAAGCGAGCTTGTACTTTTCAATAGTTCGGCACATGACAGCACCACAGCTGAGTCTACCTCTAGCGTCAAGTCAATTGCTTGACTAGCGGTCTGTGACGGAGTAAGATAACGGATGCTTTTCCTCTTTTCCGTCTCTGGAACTTGAAAGCCTACTTCAGACTCGAACGTGACCTCATCATCAACAGTGGCTGCCTTTGTGTCAACAGAATCGACAACAACTACTTTAAGCGATGGCAAAGACACTTCTTGCAAAGCTGGCAAGTTTAATACGATGGTCTCTACAACCTGTGCCACTTCTTTTCCGAGCGGGCTACTCTCGACTATTTTTTCAGGTTTGCGCTGAGATGTTTCCAGCATTGTGATTGATCTATCTTCCTGTGGTTGCTCCAGCTCCTGTGCTTGACATGACGGAGAAGGTCGGGCAATATCCATACTTTCCACGTCAAAGACGCCGGTATTTTGAAATAGTACATCGGAAGACATCAGACCAATATTTACTTGTTGGCTGGATAAGTCAAGTTTTTCTGTCTTCACTTCCATGTTCTCGAAATCGCCAAAGCTTTCTAGCGGTATTTCAATGACTTCCTGTGTGCTTTCAGTTACGTTGTGTGAAGTTTTCATGGATTCAACTCTTGATGGGCTGACGTTGAACAGCTTAGAATCTTCGAGCAATACATTTTCTCCTACGACAACAACTTCCTGTGATTGGAGCACCAGCTCTGGTTTATCAGATACGATTTCAGCGGAAACAATGAGAGATGCCGTTTGTTCTTCATCTGGTTGGGACACTGCTGGTGCGGTTCTGTATTCGGTCACTGAGTCTGCTACTAAAGTGTCCCGAGTGAGTTCCGAATACGTGTCCAGTAACGTTTCGTGCTGTTTAATTGTGGCTAAAGATTCTACCGTTGATGCTTGCGCTTCTGAGGAACCTAGAAATTCACATTAATTATTCCCCGGACAAAGTGAATGAAAACTAGCCACTCAAGGCAACGAGAGATACCTGATGTTCTTGATGGTAGTTCTACCACACTACGCGCTACTTCGACAAGTGACTCTACTGCCGATTGTTTCAGCTCATACTCTGTCTTCAGTTCCGGGATTTCTACCTCATCATTCTCGTCAGCTGATGTGCGTTTCCTGACTTTTCTCGACTTTCGCGGTTTTTCTAGTTTTGAAGCTGCTGTGGCAAGTAAACTAGTGACCAACGTTCCTTCAGATTGAGATAGCAGCGGTGACTCTCGATTCTCAGAAACTGATTTCATTTCGGTCACACTTTCGGCTTTCGCCGAATAAGTCTCTAAAAGTGTATCTTGAACTGCCTCAGTGGCATGTAATTCAACCGAATCTACCGTTGCTCCGACACAGTCTAGGGATATTACAGTTAGGGTTGCTAACCAGAAACTGAACATGAGTAAAAAACTACCTGGTATGTGAGTAGAAACCGGCCCCACGCTATGTCCGACATCAATATTCGTCCCAACTGCCACTTTTTTTGTCTCGAGTACAGGCACCGAAGTATCGGGACTATACTGAAAAGGCTCGAGACCGCCGACATCAGTTAGTGCTTCTTCTTGGAAAAGTATTCCAGAACGTTTCGCGCCAACGGTTACGTCTAACTTACTTAGCTCTGCTTTAACTGCTTCCGTCGTATCAACGCTATTCAAATCCACATTGAGAGCAACTAATCCAGATTTCTCATGAGCGATATCTAGTTTCACTTGTGTCACCATCGCATCTTCTAGAGCTTTGGTTTCGTCTATCACTGTCACACTGTCCAGAGCAGTTGCATCACTTGTTTGGGCAGTTTTGATCATGTCCTGCGTTTGTCTGACCGACTCGGTTTCAAAAGCTTGCGATTTCAACTTGGTCGGATTTTCAAGCTGCAGATTCTCAACAATAACGACACCCTCTTGAACTACGATTTTCTTCCTTGATTTCCTAGGTTTTCCATAAGGGACATCATATAAACTAGCCGTAAGCTCCTCTTCCGGCTGAGTAGCTTGCTGTGACACTTGTGTAATCGCGGTATCTGCATCAATTTTAAATCCGCCAACGGAGGCTGATTCTTCCAGAGAAGTCTCATCTTTCGATTGAGCAGTCTGGAAGAAATCGTGTGTGACCTCGCCAGACTCTGGGCTAGCTGATTTAGAAATAACTTGAGTGGGAGTTTCAAGAAGTAAACGTTCAGCAATAACAGCACTTTCGCGGAATTCCATTTTCTGTTTAGATTTCTCGGATTTTCGAGCCCCTACATCGAGGAGACTAGCTGTATCATTCTCGTCAGATTGCGACACAAGCGGTAAAACTCGGTTTTCAACAGCGGACATTGCCACAGCTGCACTCTCGGGAATTGCTGAACAGCTCCCTAGAGATGTTTCTTGCATTCCGTCCACGGCATGGAGTTCGCCTATATGAGTCTCAGCTCTGAAACAATCTGCAAATTTTTCCGTTAAAAGCAGATCAGCATAAACTAGACTACCTGTAGTTGTTATGAAGACTGGTCCTAAACCCTGAGAGACCTCGATATTCTCTACCACTGCCGATCTTCTAGTATCGACAATCGATACCGCCGTCGAGCTATCGCGACTGAACTCCAGAGGATTGACAGAACCAACATCACTGAGCTCTTGGTTTTGTTGAAGTATTCCAGCGATCGTTGCGATAACGGTTCCATCTAAACTTCCTAACGCCGGTGTAGCTGTTTTACAAGCATCAGCGGCTTCTAAGTTCACATCGAAACAAGCCTCACTAGATTCCTGGCTAGCTATGTTGGTTGTCAGTGAATCAGTAATCAACTTCGCCGAGTTCAGTTCACTAATCGAGTCTATTTCGCTCGGTATTAACACTTCTTGTACTACTTGATACGGAGACTGTTGTTGCTTATTCAGCGACGTTACCGTAAGATGTTCGATAGCATCAAGTGGAGATTCACGGTGAATAACGGTAACCACGCTCTGAGTACGCGAACTGTCAGCCGTTGCCGATTCTGCTAGAGATTTTGGAATAACTGAATCAGTTTCAATTATTAGCTCGACTTGCTGGCTCGCTGCTTGACAGGGGGTCGAGGCGAGGTCGACATTGTCGGAATCTACCGCTGCCAAAGCTTGCGAACACTCGGACTCGAGAGGAGCATCTTGGTCATTGATCGCGACTTGACAATCAACCAGATACGTCTCAGCGGTCGTGAGACGCGGCGTTGAGCTCTCTAGCGCAAGCGAGCTCATAAAGACCGTCTCATCACTCACTGCGGCTATATTTGCTATTGGTCTACTTTTAATTGCTTTCTTCGACTTACGTTTCGGAGCATCACGAGTTGGCGCCACAGTGCTGAGTATCACTTCAGATTGAACCAATACGGCATTAAACGGAAGAGTAGATGGGGCAGCCATTTCTTCCCTTGATTTGACTTCATCGACGGAGGTCACATTATCCAGAGGGGTCAATTCATTCAATTGGGCAGTGTCCATCACAAGCTGAGTTAAGCTGCCAGATTCGACTCCGGCGCTGTCTATGCCCAGATGATTCAGATTTTCGAGTGACACGCTTTCAACAATTATGACACCTTCTTGAGTGCCGATTTTCCTCTTTGATTTTCTGGTTTTTCGAGCTGGTACATCAAGTAGACTGGTTGTGAGCTGCTCATCCGATTGAGAAACCAGCTGGGACACTTGAGATGTCACAGCATCTTCGGTAGCTTTGGTTTCATCGATAGATGTTACATTTTCAAGAGAGGTTACATCACTTGACTGGGCAGTCTTCATCACGTCTTGAATCTGTTCGCCAGACTCAGCGGCAGTTGGTTGGACACTCAAATGACTAGGATTCTCAAGCTGCAAACTTTCAACTATGATGGAACTTTTCACAACTTCTATGTTTCCAGATTTTTCGGTTTCTGAAGAGGGAATCTGAGATGTTTCCAACATTGTGGCTGACATATCTTCTTGCGGTTGATCCAGTTCCTGCGCCATGTGGTACAACGGAGAGGGTCTGGCGATATCGTTGCTTTCCACCTTAATATTTTCGGCTTTGTGCAAAGGTATATCTGAAGAGATCAGACCAGCATTCACTCGTTGCAAAGATCTGTTGAGTTTTTCTCTTGTTACTTCTACGTCTTTGAAATCACCGAAATTTTCTAGAGGCACTTCAATTACTTCTTGGCTGACCTCAGTTAATGCTTGAGCAGTTTTACAAGATTCGGCTTCCTTAGGGTGTACATTTAAAAGCTTCGAATTCTCAAGATGTGTATTTTCTACCATGACGACTGCTTCTTGAGATCCAAGCATTAGTTCTGGTTTACTAGAGTCTAACATTGCAGTATCAATCAGAGACAGCTGTTGTGCTTCATCGGCCTGAGATATCACTGGCAAAGTTATATATTCGGTTACTGAGGCTACAGCTGGAGTTTCCACAGGAAGTTTTTCAAACGTTTCCAGTGATGTTTCGTGCTGTTTACCGACAGCTAACGATTCTACTGATGAAGCTTGAGCTTCTAAGGAACCTGGAAATGTAAATTGAATTATTTGATGAAATAAAATACGAATGAAACAAAAGTAGTCACTCTAGGAACAGGATATACCTGGTGATGTTGTCGATAGTTCTACCATACTATGTGCTACATCGACGAGTGACTCTACTGCCGATTGTTTCATCTCATACTCCTTCTTGCTAGACTGAACACCAGCCGGCTCTGTCCTTAGATCACGTGGTTTCTCAAGAGGTAAACTCTCGACAACCAAGACACCCTCCTGAACTACTATTTTCTTCTTCGATTTAGTCTTTCTGGGAGCTGGCACATCAAGCGCACTAGCAGTAAGCGTCTCCTCTGTCTGAGAAACCAGCTGTGACACCTGTTGTTCAGTAGCTTTCTCATTCACAGTGGTATCCGACGGCATTTTCACAAACGTTTCAAGTGAAACATCTTGGATCTCATTTATCCCAACCGAAAGAACTGGCGACATATCCGCACTAACGCCTTCTAATTAGGTAAGTATTAATTAGATGACTTATCTCTTCTTGTTCTCCCAGAAAAACAAACGTACCCGTTACTGTTGCTGCTACTGGTCCTAGACTGATGGCGACATCGGCAGAAATTTGTGATGCTGATTGTTTCACTTCCGGTACTGCGTTTTTCGATTCTTGGGATTTGTATTCAAGGGGTGAAAAAGAACTGACCGCACTTAAATCGTTCTCCTGCATCGCTACTACCACGTTTGTACTTGTCAATGAAATATCTGATTTTCCGAGCATTGGTTTAGATGATGCTGATGACTCAATCGCTTCAAGTCCAACGTCAACGGCATTCAGTCCTGTGTTGAGAGCTGTCTGCTCTGGATGCAGTGTTTCCGGTCTCAATTCTGGAATGTTTATTCCACTAAGTGAATCAACATGGCTAGGGACTGATTCTTCTCCCAATACTTGATAAGGAATGGAGCGCTGTGCAAGATTTGTCTCAACTGGGAGGGCACTTGCAGCGTCGAGCGTTTGCTGATGTTTTTCAATGTGAGACGAGAGCTCGACAAGCGAGCTTGTACTTGTCGATGGTTCGGCACTCGACAGCATCACAGCTGAGCTTACCTCTAGCGTCACGTCAATGGCTTGATTAGCGCTCTGTGACGGAGTACGATACCGGATGGCTTTTCTCTTTTCTGTCTGTGGAACTTGAAAGCCTATCTCAGAGTCAAAAGTGACCTCATCATCACCAGTGGCTGCCTTGGTGTCAACAGAATCGACAACAACTGCTTCAAGTGATGCCAAAGACACTTCTTGCAAAGCTGGCAAGTTTAACACGATGTTCTCTACAACCTGTGCAACTTCTTTTCCAAGTGGGCTACTCTCGACTATTTTCTCAGGTTTGCGCTGAGATGTTTCTAGCATTGTGATTGATCTATCTTCCTGTGGTTGCTCCAGTTCCTGTGCTTGACATGATGGAGAAGGTCTGGCAATATCCATACTTTCCACGTCAAAGACGCCGGTATTTTGAAATAGTACATCGGAAGACATCAGACCAATATTTACTTGTTGGCTGGATAAGTCAAGTTTTTCTGTCTTCACTTCCATGTTCTCGAAATCGCCAAAGCTTTCTAGCGGTATTTCAATGACTTCCTGTGTGGCCTCAGTCACTTTGTGTGAAGTTTTGCTGGATTCAACTCTCAATGGGCTGGCGTTAAACAGCTTAGAATCTTCGAGCAATACATTTTCTCCTACGACAACAACTTCCTGTGATTGGAGCACCAGCTCTGGTTTATCAGATACGATTTCAGCGGAAACAATGAGAGATGCCGTTTGTTCTTCATCTGGTTGGGACACTGCTGGTGCGGTTCTGTATTCGGTCACTGAGTCTGCTGCTAAAGTGTCCCGATTAAATTCCGAATAGGTGTCCATAGACGTTTCGTGCTGTTTAATGGTGGCTAAGGATTCTACCGTTGATGCTTGCGCTTCTGAGGAACCTAGAAATTCACATTAATTATTCCCGGGACAAAGTGAATGAAAACTAGCCACTCAAGGCAACGAGAGATACCTGATGTTCTTGATGGTAGTTCTACCACACTACGCGCTACATCGACAAGTGACTCTACTGCCGATTGTTTCAGCTCATACTCTGTCTTCAGTTCCGGGATTTCGACCTCATCATTCTCGTCAGCTGATGTGCGTTTCCTGACTTTTCTCGACTTTCGCGGTTTTTCTAGTTTTGAAGCTGCTGTGGCAAGTAAACTAGTGACCAACGTTCCTTTAGATTGAGATAGCAGTGGTGACTCTCGATTTTCAAAAACTGATTTCATTCCGGTCACACTTTCAGCTTTTGCTGAATAAGTGTCTAAAGGTGTATCTTGAACTGCCTCAGTGGCATGTAATTCAACCGAATGGACTGTTGCTTCGACACAGTCTAGGGATATTACAGTTAGGGTTGCTGACCACAGAAACTGGACATGAGTAAAAAAATACCTGGCATGTGAGTAGAAACCGGTCCCACGCTATGTCCGACATCAATATTCATCCCAACTGCCACTTTTTTTGTTTCGAGCACAGGCACCGAAGTATCGGAACTATACTGAAAAGGCTCGAGACCGCCGACATCAGTTAGTGCTTCTTCTTGGAAAAGTATTCCAGAACGTTTCGCGCCAACGGTTACGTCTAACTTACTTAGCTCTGCTTTATCTGCTTCCGTCGTATCAACGCTATTCAAATTCACATTGAGAGCAACTAATCCAGATTCCTCGTGGGCGATATCTAGTTTCAGCACCTCCGATGTCAACTTTTCTGAACCTAGTTCACTGGCTAACAGTGTCTCGTCCGCGTAGGAAACTAAAGGAGATACTCGATTCTTGATAGCTGACTTTTTCAAAACTTCATGAGCTGAGATCGGTAGACATGTCTCTAAAGGTGTTTCTTGCTTCTCATTAACCGCGAGGAGCACAACTGGATATGATTCAGCTTCAGCGAAGTTTAAACATTTTTCAGTTTCCACCGCAAGCGAACTCATGACGACTGTCTCATCACTCACGGCAGCGGTCTTGGCTATTCTACTTTTAATCGCTTTCCTTGACTTACGTTTGGGAGCATCGCCAGCTTCGCCAACAGCGCTGAGAACCACATCAGATTGAACTGTTCCGGCATTAAACTGAGTGGTCGAGGTCACGGCTACATCTTCAACCATTTTTGCTTCATCGACTGAAGCCACATACTCCAGGGAGGTCACGTCATTAGATTGGGAAGTCTTCATCATTTCCTGGGTTAAGCGCCCAGAGTCAACTCCAGCAGACTGTTTACCCAGATGACCGAGGCTTTCAAGAGGTAAGCTTTCATCTATTATGACGCTATCTTGAACGGCATCCAGTGTGACCGCCGTATCTTCGGTTACTTTGCCTCCATCAATTGCAGCCACATTAGGGAATGAAGTATCGTGGCTTGACTGGGCACTATTGATCACATCTAGAGTAACGGTGCTAGACTGAAGAATAGCTGGTTCTGTATCTAGATGACTAAGACTTTCTAAGGGGGAACTTTCAACTATTACTACAACTTCCTGTACTCCGATTTTCTCATTTGACGTTCTGGCTTTTTGAACTGGTACGTTGAGAAGGCTAGCTGTTAGCTCCTCATCCGACTGAGAAACCAGCTGTGACACTTGTGTCACCACCGCATCTTCTACAGCTTTGGTTTCGTCGATCAAGGTTACATTGTCCAGAGCAGTTGCATCACTTGATTGGGCAGTTTTGATCATGTCCAGCGTCTTTCTGGCCGACTCGGTTTCAAAAGCTTGCGAATTCAACTTGGTCGGATTTTCGAGCTGCAGATTCTCAACAATAACGACACCTTCTTGAACTACGATTTTCTTCTTTGATTTCCTAGGTTTTTCAGATGGGACATCGTAAAAACTAGCCTTAAGCTCCTCTTCCGGCTGAGTAGCTTGCTGTGACACTTGTGTAATCGCCGTATCTGCATCAATTTGAAATTCGCCAACGGATGCTAATTCTTCCAGAGAAGTCTCATCACTCGATTGAGCAGTCTGAATGAAATTGTGTGTGACCTCGCCAGACTCTAGGCTAGCTGATTTAGAAATGACTTGAGTGGGTGTTTCAAGAGGTAAACTTTCAGCAATAACGGCACTTTCGCGGAATTCCAGTTTTTGTTTAGATTTCTCGGATTTTCGAGCCCCTACATCGAGGAGACTAGCTGTATCATTCTCGTCAGATTGCGATACAAGCGGTAAGACTCGGTTCTCAACAGCGGACATTGCCACAGCTGGACTCTCGGGAATTGCTGAACAGCTCCCTAGAGATGTTTCTTCCATTCCGTCCACGACATAGAGTTCGCCTATATGAGTCTCAGCTCTGAAACAATCTGCAAATTTTTCCGTTAAAAGCAGATCATCAGCATAGACTAAACGACTACCTGTGGTTGCTATGAAGACTGGTCCTAAACCGTGAGAGACCTCGATATTCTCTTCTACTGCCGATCGTCTAGTATCGGCAATCGATACCGCCGTCGAGTTATCGCGACTGAACTCCAGAGGTTTGACAGAACCAACATCGATAAGCTCTTGGTTTTGTTGAAGTATTAAAGCGCTTGTTGCGATAACGGTTCCATCTAAACTTCCTAACTCTGGTGTAGCTGTTTTAGACGCCTCAGCGGCTTCTAAGTTCACATCAAAACAAGCCACACTAGATTCCTGGCTAGCTATGTTGGTTTTCAGTGAATCAGTAATAAACTTCGCTGAGTTCAGTTCACTAATCGAGTCTGTTTCGCTCGGTATTATCACTTCTTGTACTACTTGATACGGAGACTGTTGTTGCTTATTCAGCGACGTTACCGTAAGATGTTCGATAGCATCAAATGGTGATTCACGGTGAATAACGGTAACCACGCTCTGAGTACGCGAACTGTCAGCCGTTGCCGATTCTGCTAGAGATTTTGGAATAACTGAATCAGTTTCAATTATTAGCTCGACTTGCTGGCTTGCTGCTCGACAGGGGGTTGAAGCGAGGTCGACCTTGTCCGAATCTACGACTGCCAAGGCTTGCGAACACTCGGACTCGAAAGGAGCATCTTGGTCATTGATCGCGACTTGACAATCAACCAGATACGTCTCAGCGGTCGTGAGACGCGGCGTTGAGCTCTCTAGCACAAGCGAACTCGTGAAGACCGTCTCATCACTCACTGCTGCTATGTTTGCTATTGGTCTACTTTTAATTGCTTTCTTCGACTTACGTTTCGGAGCATCACCAGTTGGCTCAACAGTGCTGAGTATCACTTCAGATTGAACCATTACGGCATTAAACGGAAGAGTAGATGGGGCGGCCATATCTTCCCTTAATTTGACTTTATCGACGGAGGTCACATTATCCAGAGGGGTCACATCATTCGATTGGGCAGTCTCCATCACAAGCTGAGTTAAGCTGCCAGATTCAACTCCGGCACTGTCTATGCCCAGATGATTCAGATTTTCGAGTGACACGCTTTCAACAATTATGACACCTTCTTGAGTGCCGATTTTCCTCTTCGATTTTCTGGGTTTTCGAGCTGGTACATCAAGTAGACTAGTTGTCAGCTGCTCATCCGATTGAGAAACCAGCTCTGACACTTGAGATGTCACAGTATCTGCTGTGGCTTTGGTTTCATTGATAGATGTTACATTTTCAAGAGAGGTTACGTCACTTGACTGGGCGGTCTTCATCACGTGTTGAATCTGTTCGCCAGACTCAGCGGCAGTTGGTTGGACACTCAAATCACTAGGATTCTCAAGCTGCAAACTTTCAACTATCATGGAACTTTCTAGGACTTCTATCTCTTCAGATTTTTCGGTTTCTGAAAACGGAATCTGAGATGTTTTCAACATTGCGGCTGACATATCTTCTTGCGGTTGATCCAGTTCCTGCGCCATGTGGTACAACGGAGAGGGTCTGGCGATATCATTGCTTTCCACCTCAATATTTTCGGCGTTTTGCAATGGTATATCTGAAGAGATTAGGCAAGCATTCACTCGTTGCGAAGATCTGTTGAGTTTTTCTCTTGTTACTTCTACATCTTTGAAATCACCAAAGTTTTCTAGAGGCACTTCAATTACTTTCTGGCTGACCTCGGTCACTACTTGAGTAGTTTTACAAGATTCGGCTTCCTTAGGGTGGACATTCAAAAGCTTCGAATTCTCAAGTTGGGTATTTTCTACCATGACGACTGCTTCTTGGGGTCCAAGCATTAGTTCTGGTTTACTAGAGTTTAACATTGCAGTATCAATCAGAGACAGCTGTTGTGCTTCATCGGCCTGAGATATCACTGGCAAAGTTCTATATTCGGTTACTGAAGCTACAGCTGGAGTTTCCACAGAAAGTTTTTCAAACATTTCGAGTGATGTTTCGTGCTGTTCACCGATAGCTAAAGATTTTACTGATGAGGCTTGCGCTTCTAAGGAACCTGGAAATGTAAAATGAATTATTTGAAAGACGAAGTGAAACAAAAGTAGTCACTCTAGGAAACAAGATATACCTGGTGATGTTGACGACAGTTCTACCATACTATGTGCTACATCGACGAGTGACTCTACTGCCGACTGTTTCATCTCATATTCTGTCTTGCTAGGCTGAACACCAGCCGGCTCTGTGCTGAGATCGCTTGGTTTCTCAAGAGGTAAACTTTCGACAACCAACACACCCTCCTGAACTACTATTTTCTTCCTTGATTTAGTTTTTCTGGGAGCTGGCACATCAAGCGCACTAGCAGTGAGCGTCTCCTCTGTCTGAGAAACTAGCTGTGACACCTGTTGTTCAGTAGCTTTTTCATTCACGGTGGTATCCGACGGTATCTTCACAAACGTTTCAAGTGAAACATCTTGGATCTCATTTATCCCAACCGAAAGAACTGGCGACATATCCGCACTAACGCCTTCTACTTAGGTAAGTATTAATTAGATGACTTATCTCCTTGTTATCCTAGACAAAAAACGTACCCGTTACTATCGCTGCTACTGGTCCTAGACTGATGGCGACATCGGCAGAAATTTGTGATGCTGAATGTTTCACTTCCGGTACTGTGTTCTTCGATACTTGGGAATTGTATTCATGGGGTGAAAAAGAACTGACCGAACTTAAATCGTTCTCCTGCATCGCTACTACCACGTTTGTGCTTGTCAATGAAATATCTGATTTTCCGAGCATTGGTTTAGATGATGCTGATGACTCAATCGCTTCAAGTCCAACGTCAACGGCATTCAGTCCTGTGTTGAGAGCTGTCTGCTCTGGATGCAGTGTTTCCGGTCTCAATTCTGGAATGTTTATTCCACTGAGTGAATCAACATGGCTGGGGACTAATTCTTCTTCCATCACTTGATAAGGAATGGAGCGCTCTGCAAGATTTGTCTTAACTGGGAGGGCACTTGCAGCGTCGAGAGTTTGCTGATGTTTTTCAACGTGAGACGAGAGCTCGACAAGCGAGCTTGTACTTGTCGATGGTTCGGCACGTGACAGCACCACAGCTGAGCCTACCTCTAGCGTCACGTCAATTGCTTGATTAGCGCTCTGTGAAGGAGTACGATACCGGATGGCTTTTCTCTTTTCTGTCTGCTGAACTTGAATGCCTACTTCAGAGTCGAACGTGACCTCATCATCGCCAGTGGCTGCCTTGGTGTCAACAGAATCGACAACAACTACTGCAAGCGATGGCAAAGACACTTCTTGCACAGCAGGCAAGTTCAACACGATGTTCTCTCCAACCTGTGCAACTTCTTTTCCAAGTGGGCTACTCTCGACTATTTTCTCAGGTTTGCGCTGAGATGTTTCTAGCATTGTGATTGATCTATCTTCCCGTGGTTGCTCCAGTTCCTGTGCTTGACATGATGGAGAAGGTCTGGCAATATCCATACTTTCCACGTCAAAGACGCCGGTATTTTGAAATAGTACATCAGAAGACATCAGACCAATATTTACTTGTTGGCTGGATAAGTCAAGTTTTTCTGTCTTCACTTCCATGTTCTCGAAATCGCCAAAGCTTTCTAGCGGTATTTCAATGACTTCCTGTGTGGCCTCAGTCACTTTGTGTGAAGTTTTGCTGGATTCAACTCTCAATGGGCTGGCGTTAAACAGCTTAGAATCTTCGAGCAATACATTTTCTCCTACGACAACAACTTCCTGTGATTGGAGCACCAGCTCTGGTTTATCAGATACGATTTCAGCGGAAACAATGAGAGATGCCGTTTGTTCTTCATTTGGTTGAGACACTGCTGGTGCGGTTCTGTATTCGGTCACTGAGTCTGCTGCTAAAGTGTCCCGAGTGAGTTCCGAATACGTGTCCAGTGACGTTTCGTGCTGTTTAATGGTGGCTAAGGATTCTACCGTTGATGCTTGCGCTTCTGAAGAACCTAAAAATTCATATTAATTATTCCCCAGACAAAGTGAATGAAAACTAGCCACTCAAGGCAACGAGAGATACCTGATATTCTTGATGGTAGTTCTACCACACTACGCGCTACATCGACAAGTGACTCTACTGCCGATTGTTTCACCTCATATTCTGTCTTCATTTCCGGTATTTCTATCGCATCCTTTTCGTCAGCTGATGTGCGTTTCCTGACTTTTCTCGACTTTCGCGGTTTTTCTAGTTTGGAAGCTGCTGTGGCAAGGGGTGACTCTCGATTTTCAAAAACTGATTCCATTCCGGTCACACTTTCAGCTTTCACTGAATAAGTTTCTGAAGGTGTATCTTGAACTGCCTCGATGGCTTGTAATTCAACCGAATGGACCGTTGCTTCGACAAAGTCTAGAGATATTACAGTTAGGGTTGCTAACCAGAAACTGGACATGAGTAAAAAAACTACCTGGCATGTGAGTAGAAACCGGTCCTACGCTTTGTCCGACGTCTAAGTTCGTCCCAACTGCGACTTTTTTGGTTTCGAGTACAGGCACCGAAGCATCGGGACTGTACTGAAAAGGCTCAAGGCCCTCTACATCAGTAGGTGCTTCGTCTTGGAAAAGTATTCCAGAACGTTTCGCATCAACGGTTACGTCTAACTTACTTAGCTCTGCTTTATCTGCTTCCGTTGTATCAATGCTATCCAAATCCACATTGAGAGTAACTAATCCAGATTTCTCATGAGCGATATCTAGTTGCAGCATCTCCGGTGTCAACTTTTCTGAACCCAGTTCACTGGCTAACTGTGTCTCGTCCGCGTGGGACACTAAAGGCGACACGCGATTTTTGATACCCGACTTTTTCCCAACTTCATGAGCTGAGATCGGTAGACATGCCTCTAAAGGTGTTTCCTGCTTTTCATCAACCGCGAGGAGCACGATTGGATATGACTCAGCTTCAGTGATGTTTAAACATTTTTCAGCTTCCACCTCAAGCGAACTCATGACGACTGTCTCATCACTCACTGCCGCGGTCTTGGCTTTTCTACTTTTAATAGCTTTCCTTGACTTACGTTTCGGAACATCACCAGCTTTGCCGACAGTGCTGAGAACCACATCCGATTGAATTGTTCCGGCATTAAACTGAGTGGTCGAGGTCACGGCTACATCTTCAACCATTTTTGCTTCATCGAGTGAAGCTACATTCTCCAGGAAGGTCACGTCATTAGATTGGGAAGTCTTCATCACTTCCTGAGTTGAGCTGCCAGACTCAACTCTAGCTGGCTGTTCACTCACATGACCGAGGCTTTCTAGAGGTAAGCTTTCATCTATCATGACGCTATCTTGAACGGCATCCAGTGTCACCGCCGCATCTTTGGTTAATTTGCCTCCGTGAACTGCAGTCACATTGTGGAGTGAAGTCTCTTGACTTGACTGCGCAGTCTTGATGTCATCGAGAGTAGCTATGCTAGACTGAAGAATAGCTGGCTCTGTACCCAGATGACTAAGATTTTCAAGAGGGGAACTTTCGACTACTACTACACCTTCCTGTACTTCGATTTTCTTCTTTGACGTTCTGGCTTTTTGAACTGGTACGTTAAGGCTAGCTGTTAGCTTCTCATCCGACTGAAAAACCAGCTGTGACATTTGTGTCACCACCGCATCTTCTACAGCTTTGGTTTCGTCGATCACGGTCACATTGTCCAGAGCAGTTGCATCACTTGATTGGGCAGTTTTGATCATGTCCTGCGTCTTTCTGGCTGACTCGGTTTCAAAAGCTTGCCAATTCAACTTGGTCGGATTTTCGAGCTGCAGATTCTCAACAATAACGACACCCTCTTGAACTACGATTTTTTTCTTTGATCCCCTAGCTTTTTCAAATGGGGCATCATAAAAACTAGCCGTAAGCTTCTCTCCCGGCTGAGTAGTTACCTCGCCAGACTCTAGGCTAGCTGATTTAGAAATAACTTGAGTGGGAGTTTCAAGAGGTAAACGTTCAGCAATAACGGCACTTTCGCGGAATTCCATTTTCGGTTTTGATTTCTCGGATTTTCCAGCCATTAAGTCGAGTTGACTTGCTGTTTGTTTCTCGTCATATTGCGATACAAGCGGTAAGATTCGATTTTCTACAGCTGACATCGCCACAGCTGCACTCTCGGTAATTAATGAACAGCTCCCTAGAGATGTTTCTTGCATTCCGTCCGCGGCAAAGAATTCACCTATATGAGCCTCAGCTTTCACGCAATCTGAAAAGTTTCCGGTTAAAAGTGGATAAACAAATCATAAACTAGTCTACCTTTTGCTGCTATGGAAACTGGTCCTAAACTTTGTGAGACCTCGACGTCCTCTTCTAATGCCGACTGTTTCAAATCGAAAACCGATATCGCAGTAGAGCTACCGCAACTAAACTCCAAAGGTATGAAAGATCCAACATCACTAAGCTCTTGGCTCTGTTGAAGTATTCCAGTACTCGTCACAATAACGGTTCCGTCTAAAGCCTCTAGCTCTGGCATAACTGTCTTGGATGTATCAGTCGCTTCTAGATTGACATCGAAACCAACTACGATAGATTCCTGACAAGCTATATTGGATTCAGGTGTATTGAAAATCAACTTCGCCGAACTTAGTTCCCTAATCGAGTCTATTTCGCTCGGTACTATCACTTCTTCGACTATTTGATATGGAGACTGTTGTTGATTATTTAGCGACGTTAAAGCAAGATGTTCGATAGCATCAAGTGGTGATTCGCGGTGAACAATGTTAGCCACGCTCTGAGTACGCGAACTGTCAGCCGTTGCCGATTCTGATAGAAAACTTGGAACGACTGAATTGGTTTCCATTAAAAATTCGACTCCTTGGCTAGCTGTCCGCCACGGAGTTGACGAGAGATCGACATTCCCGGCATCTGCGAGTACCGAGTCTTGAAAACATTCAGACTCGAAAGTAAGTTCCTGGTCGTTAATAGCTACTTGACAATCAACCGTGTGTTTTCCGGCAGTTGTGAGAGATGGCAACTGGGAGTCTTTCAACTCAAGCGAACTCATAAGAACTGTCTCATCACTCACTGCGGCGATCTCGGCTATTGGTCTACTTTTTGAAGTTTTCTTAGACTTACGTTTCGGCGCATCGCCAGCTGGACCGACAGTGTTAAGCACAACATCGGACTGAATCATTCCGGCATTAAACTGAAGAGCCGACGTCACCGCTATGTCTTCCATCATTTTGACTTCATCGACGGAGGCCACTTTTTCCAGTGAGGTCACATTATTGGATTGGGCAATGTTCATCAAATGCTGACTCAAGCTACCGGATTCAACACCCGCTGGCTGTACAGCCAAATGAGCTAGACTTTCAAAGGCCACCCCATCAGATTGAACCACACTGGCATTGAACTGGAGAGCGGATGTGACAGCCGTTTCTTCAATCAATTTGAGTCCTTCAACTGCAGCGACATTATGAAATGGAGTCTCATTGCTTGAGTGGGCAGTCTTGATCACATCCAGAGAGACTGTGCCCGACTGAGGATTAGCTGGCTCTGTACTCAGATGACTCAGGTTTTCGAAAGGTGAACTCTCAATTGTCAGTGTGGCTTCCTGAACTCCAATTTTCTTCTTTGATTTTCGAGCTGGTACATCTTGAAGACTAGCTGTTGGCTTCTCATCCGACGGAGACACCAGTTGTAACACTTGAGTCACAGACACATCTGCGAGTACTTTGGTATCTTTAATTGCTGTGACATCTTCTAGTGAAGTCTGGGCGATTTCGGTCACACCAAGAGAGACTCTGCTAGACTCGTTTACAGTGGCTTTGACTTCCAACTGCGTTGTCTTTTCAAGCTGAAGATTTTCGACAACAACAACACCCTCTTGGACCCCGATTTTCTTCTTTGATTTTCTAGGTTTAACAGATGGTACATCAATTATCGTGGCTATAAGCTCCTCTTGTGGCTGAGAAATTAGCTGGGGCGCTTGTGTTTCCGCCTTATCGGAATCTATTTTGAATTCACCAACGGATGCTACTTCTTCCAGGGAGATCTCATCGCTTGACTGGGCAGCCTTAATGAGATCTAGCGTTACTTCGCCAGAATCTAATCCAACCGATTCAGAAAATACATGAATGGGACACTCAAGAGGTAAACTTTCAGCGATCACCACACCTTCTTGAGATCCGATTTTCTGTTCGAAATGTGCCATCTGATCTTCAGTCAATTCTACGTCGGTCATAGGTGTAACTAATTGCGGTAGAGTATCGTAAGAGATATCAGTATCCGTTTTTCGTTGAAGAAAGCTTTCATCCTCAAGGTACTGGAATTTCTGCAAACTGTCGGGATTAGAATCGAGCACGGAACTTTCCTTGTCAATGCACTTTAGGTTGACGGTTTGCTCGGCAAATCCAATTTCGTTTTCGATTCGGCATTTATAGACTCCGCTGTCTTCAGAAGTCAACTGCAATATGTTCAATGAAACAAATCCGAAGTCATGGAAGAGCTGGAATCTAGGTCCTGTCTTCAGAGACTTCTCATTGTGAAACCACCGAACGGTCAGATTTTGATCATTTGCTGGTACGATTCGACACTCGAACTTGGCTACTTGGCCCACAGGGCTGTTCGAATCGGCAAATGGCGTCAAGAATTTAGGAGCCACTCCTCTAGGTTCCTGCTCCGTCGGAAGTTGAACAACCGGGGCTTCCGTAATCGGGCTCTCTTCTTCGAGCGCTGCCGGAGACACACACCGGAGGTTCACCTTCATTTCCGCCATTCCGACCGAATTGGTGACCCGACACGTGTAGAAACCACTGTCCCCATCGGCACATTGTACAATGTCCAGTGACACAAAGCCAAAGTCCGAAAATTGGTGGAAACGTGGACCTAAACATGTGCAAAAGAAAGCAATATTCCGAATAAGAAAATGGCGAGAACGACAAATAAACAGTTTCAACTGAAGGGCAACAACTTGTTGCCAACAAGTGAAGCCGTCTGAACATCGGCTCGGCTTATTTTTTCTAGCCGAGAAATAAGACCTTTGCCCATCAACGCTATTAGAGCAAACTGTTTTGAAGCAGTGATGGGCAAACAGCCGAGCTGGCGAGTCGAAGCGGCGCAACCCTCTCCAGCTGAGCTGGCTAGTTTCTGCTCACTCGTGTTCGAAACTCACCGACTGTAAGCTGTTTATCGTTGTGAAACCATTCCACTTTCATTGTGTCATCGTTGACTGGTTCGATCCTGTTCTCAAAGTGTGCCGAAGCGCCATCTTTGATGACTGAGTGATTGAAGTGAGACAAGAATCTTGGCGGTTGGCTGGGAACCTTCTCTTCGATCTCAGGTCTCTGGGTAATTGATTCGTCCACAAGTGACTCGCGGTTAATTCTACTATGATCCTCAAGGTATTGAAATTTCTGCAGGCTCTCCTCAGGTGTACACTTGAGCTCCACTTGTAACTCAGTGGCGCTGAGAGCATTGGGATTAGACGCCCTGCACGTGTAAAGGCCGCTGTCTTCGGGAGTACATGGCTGAATATCCAGCGATACGAGACCATTGTCATGGATTACATGATGCCGCGAACCTATGGTTAACGAAAGAATGACCAATTCAGTGGTGAAGCAAGTACACTGCAAGAACTTACCGATTGTAAGCGGCTTCCCATTATGGATCCATTCAATCTGCGTATGTGGATGGCCAGCAGGCTCGAGACGGGTCTCGAAGTGAACCGGCTGCCCTTCCTTGATGGAGACGTTTTTGAACCCATGAACGAAGTACGGCTTGACGTTGATGGATTCATCCCAAGACAGATGTCGCTCAATACGTAGAGCATCTTCCAGATATCTGAGCTGTTGCATTCCACCTGGATGTTGTGGTTTCGGCAGCGAAGCAACTGACCTGTTAACTCTTAAATTTACTTCAGTTTCGGAAAAACCAATGTCGTTTGTGATTCGACAAGTATATACACCACTATCTTCGGTGATACATTTGAAAATGTCGAGAGATATATAGCCAGAATCCGAGAAGTGTTGCCAGCGTGATTCAACGGGAAGAGATTTACCGTTGAAGAACCACTCAACTCGCAGCGAACGGTCATTACGAGGCTCGATGAGACAATCGAAATGAGCGCATTCTCCCTGATTGATCATCAGATCGCGAAATGTCTTAGTGAACACTGGTTTTCGCTTGATATCTTCGTCCATCTCAGTATTACGATACAAGCGAGAGGCATCTTCAAGAAACTGAAACCTTGCGACACCTTTATCAGTGTCATTCCGGGTAACGCTGCTTGTGGCGACAATTTCTAGCCGCACCGTACATTCGGTAGTGCCTGTTCTATTTGTTGCCCGACAGGTATAGACTCCACTGTCTTCAGTGACACATTGCAAGATATTGAGATAAATGAAGCCGAAGTCATGAAAAGTTTGAAACCGGGAACCAACCATCAAAGCTTTTCCATTGAGAAACCACTCGACCACCAGAGTTGGGTCATTGATTGGCTGAATTTTGCAGTCAAAGTGAGCAACTTGACCCTCCATGATGCGTATGTCTTTGAGCATTGTCAAGAAAACTGGAGGAATCTGAAGATCAGAACATTCTTCGAAAGTTTGCTGCGGTGCGATTGGTTCAACGTGACGTAATATAATTGTTTCCGGTCCTTGACGCCTTTCCGGATAGATAGTTCTTGTGGGACCGTGTAGATGGAGCTCCCAAGGCTTATCTTTGCTCTTGACTTGCTGAACAACGTAAATTCTACCTCTGGTGATACAAGTACCTGCGTCGTTAGTTGCAGTGCACTGATACCATCCAGAATCATCCGCAATTGAACTATCAATGCTAAGCACCGATTGGTCGCCAGTGGTGGTGATTCTAACATGCGCCGAGTCATCTGTAATTTGCTGGCCATCCTTTTGCCAAGAAATTCGAGGCGTTGGCATTCCAGATACTCGAACAACAAGCCGGAAACTATGGCTCTCGTTAACGTTGAGCGACCGATACCGCTCGACAAAAGTGGGCGACATTCTCGGACCCTTTGGAGTGACATTTAACAACATCTTGACGGACGCTTCACCGATTCGATTTTTAGCCACACACCTGTAAGTGCCAGCATCACTTCGGGTTGTTCTTGTTATCATGAGCGAATGGATGCCCGACTCATTGACCAGAATCTTGTGTGTCGCGTCGTCCAGAATCTGTAGTTCATCAAGATACCAAGTGACTTCCGGCACCGGTCTACCCCAAAGTTTGCAGTCAAAACGAACCATGTTCCCTTCAACATTTTGCTGGTCTCCAGGAATCTTAGTGAAAGACGGCTTCAGGCCCACTTCGCCGACATGGTTGTTGTCGGTTGGTGTCGTTGAGCGCATCGTTGGGCTATCGCTGGAATAGCCGATTCTCGGAGACGGTGCGTTTGGTCCTACATGGCGAAGCCAAACTGTTTCCGACCCTTGTTCCTTTTCCGGTTGAATAATCTTGGTGGGTCGCGGTAGATTAAGTCCCCAAGACTTGTCCTCATTGACGGTGTGCGTGATGACATGAATTCTACCGCCAGTGGTACAGCTACCTGCGTCGTTGGTTGCGGTGCATTGATACCACCCCGAATCGTCGGCAGTCGAACTGTCAATAATCAGCACCGATTGGTCACCAACAGTGTGAATCTTGAAATGAGCAGAGTCGGCGTAAATTTGGTGGCCATCTTTTTGCCACGAAAGTCGAGGCGCAGGAACGCCAGTGACCCGGACGACCAGCTGGAAGCCATGACTCTCGTTGATGTTGAGCGTCGACTGGAAACTTTTCGATGAACTCAGGTACCATCTTGAGAGCCTTTGCAGTGACACCTAGCGACATGTTCACCGAAGCTTCGCCGACTCGATTTTTAGCCACACAGCTGTAAGTGCCGGCATCACTTCGAGCCACCCTCGTTATCATCAGCGAATGGATGCCAGATTCATTAACCAGTATTTTGTGGGTGGCGTCGTCTAGAACCGGCAGTTCATTGCAGTACCAAGTGACTTCCGGTACCGGTCTGCCTGACAATTTGCAGTCAAAACGAACCATGTTCCCTTCGATTATTTCCTGATTTCCGGGAACCCGAAGAAAAGATGGCCTCAGGCCTATGGGTGACAAGCTGCGGCCGAAAGAACTCGAACTGGGCGTAGTGCTCCTTTGCTGTCGATCAGCCATTCGGTTCGGAGTCACAGAACGCCTTGCTTGAGACATTTGCTGCTGAGTTGAGTTGCTTCCATATGTAGAGGAAGAATGTTCTGCGAGACTGTGTTCGTGGGCCGAAGATGACTGACTCTCAGCCTGTTGCTGGGCTATTGATAGATGGGGTTGCGTTATTCGGTAAATAGGAGAACTTCGCCCGTGAACTGTCATGGCTTCAGTCCGCTGGGACTGTTCGAACATCTGGGCTTGGTTTGACTGAATACGGGCGTTGTCGAGGGTAGTCGTTCCTGTTGGTTGCAGTTGAGACTGTTGGCGTACCGAATGTTGTACATTCGATTGCTGGGCGACCGATTGTTGGGCGACCGATTGCTGGACCGTCGATTCTTGAACAGCCGATTGCTGAGCGGCCGATTGTCCTAGAGAAAGAACTCTGCCGGAAGGTGATTGTCGTCCTCCATAGTTTAATCCGTACATTGAGGAGCTCTGTACGTCACTTTGGCCGCGATTTTGAGACTGTCGGAGTACCGAAGAATGCAGATTCGACTGTTGGGCATCCGATTGCTGGTTGGCCGATCGCTGGCCAGCTGATTGCTGAACGGCCGATTGTCCGTGAAAAAGGGCGCCACCGGAAGGTGATTGCCGTCCACCATAGTTGAAGCCGTACATTAAGGAACTCTGTGCGACACTTTGTTCGTGAGATTGAGACTGTTGACTTCCAGCAAATTGCTGGTCCGACGATAGTTGATAGTGTTGTTGTTGGTTAGTTGAAGAAGACTGGCCTTGAACGACCGATTGTCCGAGTCGTTGCTGTGACTGTCCGAGCTGTTGCTCGAACACTTGAGCTGGTTGATTCTGAGCAAAGGCACTTCCGGAAGCAGCTGTACTCATTGACTGCAATTGAGATGGTTGACGAACCGACCCACGGACACTCGATTGCTGGGCCACTGATTGTTGAACTGTCGATTGTCCTTGAGAAAGAACTTTATCGAAGGTCGAACTCGCCTTCGCTAGTGCCTGAGCTGCCTGCAAAGAATGTGGCATTTGGGAAAGACCTTGGTTGACGCTTGAAGCAGCGAATCCTTGGCTTGAAGACTGGACACTAGCTTGCTGGACTTGCGACTGACCCACTTGTCCGACTCGGCTAGATGAGAACTGAGTGGAAGCGGAGTACATTTCCTGGTGGGCGACTTGTTGCTGATTTTGAAATTGTTTCATATCAACGTATTGCTGCTGTGTATGGGACATCCATTGTCCAGTGACAGCTTCTTGGGACGATGAGGCTGGTACCAGTGGTTGACCAGCGCCATCTATGTTTGTATTAGCAATACTCGTGTTACATTCTAGAGGACGATGTCTTACCTAGTTGACGAGCGATACTGATGGTCAAGGAAGCCTCGCCAGCTTCGTTGACTGCGGTGCAAGTGTATTCACCGTCGTCATCAAGTGTCATGTGTTCTATGGTCAGGGTGCTGACGTGCGTTTCTGAGTCGTAGGTTATTTGACGCCTATCGAGATATTACAGCTGATGAGCCGTGACTCATCAAATTTGGACTCACCTTCCATTGGACTCAATTTGAACGCCTTGCCTTGTCCAGTAAACCTGAGGCCTAGGGGTGCCGAGTACGCGGCACTCGAAGTGGGCATTGTTGCCCTCGACCACTTGACCAGTTCCAGTGAACTGTTCAAACGACGGTGGTTGGTTCGTTGTATGCCTTTGAATCCTACGTTTCATTTTTTTCAGAACAATCGAAATAAGGCCACTAATGAGAGCACGGCTCTTCACACTTGAACTAATTACTCACGGTGATGGTAGATTACGAATCACCATATTTCGTCAATCGAATGACCACGTGATTCACTCAGAACAAACTGGGCTGTCGGGCAGGCATTCGCAAAACTATCAGAGACGGCGACGAAGAGTATTCGAGTAGTCGGAGTAAAAGGAACGTTGGTGACTGAGTTGAACTTAAGTCTGAGTCAAGCGTAAACAGTTCTAACCGTCGAACCTTTTTGGGGACTGAGGTTTCCGCCTAGAGGGACATGTTCTTGTTGCACGTCTATGAGCAAGTCCTGAACTGAGAAGTGTTCTAATAAGCAAGAAGTGAGTCTCTAGTTGCTTTACACTTTCTTCCTCATTCTCCCGTTGCTCGAAATAGAATGTGAACCGTTCTACTTTTAGAGCTATGTTTAGTGCTCACAGGTCCAGCCCTACTGTGTAGCGCTCCCTCTCTCTTCCCCTTTCCTCTTCTCCCTTTTCTCTCAGCACCTATATTCAAAATAACTTGGCTATGGCGGCCTTTGAGTATACTTTGCAACGAAAGAGGTAATGAGAGAGTCTTCTAAATGATTTAATCACCAGGCAATCGTCTTTTCAATATTCCGAAACGTCAAGTTAGTACAAGTAGAAGGAAAAAATTATTTCTTTTTAAAGTACATCCTGAATGTAATTGTCTTTTTTGCGTAAAACATTGAACAGATACAATTGTATATCTTCTTAAATATTTGCTCTCAAGGAGCGGCTCCAATCACTTTAAGCTGTCCCTGTGTCCGAACGCCACCAGCAGGGGTGGTCAGTTCCAATCTGTAATTGCCTTCATCCTCAGGGAAAGCCTCTGTAATTTGCAAACTATGGACATCTCCATCACTGCTAATCACGAAGTAGCGTGACTGCTTGACTTTAGTGTCTCCCTTAAACCAAGTTGCTTTGCCACCTGAAAGAATGAGTTCAAAAAAATCAGTAAGACAATTTTAGACATTCCGAGCATACCTTGAGAATTGGTTATTCTAGCCTTAAACAAAGCGGACTGTCCTTCGGGCACCACTGTTCCCTTCAGTGCTTCGGCAATCTGCGGGGCAGCGCCCGAGTGGGCCATAGTCTTCGTCTCTACCGGACTCATTGGTCCCTGGGCAGCGGCCGAAGCTGCGGACACTTCGACAGTTGATTGGCAACGAGCTTCGCCGACCTGGTTGATGGCAACGCATTCATATGTACCAGCATCTTCGGGCCTAACTTCCAAGATAAGCAAGGTGTGAACATGGCCAGCCTCGAGCATCTTGTGTGTGATGTCCGCTTGAACTTTGACATTGTTCCTCAGCCAGAACACTTGCATGGGTCCGGTGCCAGCCACTGTTGCGTCGAGTCGAGCAAACTGTCCCTGGGTCACATTCAGGCATTGTATGGTTCGCGAGAAACTTGGCGGCTCGGTGTTCTTTGTCTCCTTACGCTCTAGAGAAATAGAACAAGAAAAGGGAAAGGCGTGGCATTAATTTTGCTTTTCGTTAGCTTGCAAAACTTTTCACTTACGCTCAACTATCAGATTGGCTGAGCACTTTGCGGCACCTCCCTTATTCTCTGCCTTGACGCTAAATATTCCACTGTCCTCCACTTGAGCTTTAACTATAGTTAGAGTTGTACTGTCATTAGTGGTGACGATCTGTGAACAATAGAAAAAAACGGATGACGAATGGTTAACTAAATTGGTAAATGAATAATTAACACTGAAGTACCTTTATGTCTCTTGAATCTTTCAGAACAAAGTTTTCTCTATACCAAGTTACACTTGGCACTGGAACACCAGAGAACTTGCAAGTGAATATGGCAGCTTCGCCAGCTTGAATAATTGCTGGCTGTACTTTAGCAGTGAACATTGGCGGCCGGATACTTTCGTCAACTGGACCGGAAATCATCACCTCCTTGTTAACAACCTTGTGCTGTTGCTCAAGCGTATCAGTATGCTTGATGTTTCTGGTGGCTTCCAAATTTCCAGGTAGATGTTCTTTCTGGACTTGTTTGCTGACTTGGCTCACAATTTCCTTTCCTTCAACAACGCTCTCGGCAGTCAGTCGATCTGCAGCTGGTACATGCTGATTTTGTTGAACCTGCTTACTGGCTTGGTTCAGTACTTGCTGTCCCTGGACAACGCCGCCGGCATTTCGTTGTTCGGCAGCTGGTACTTGCTGATTTTGCCCCTGTCGGTTAACTTGGTTCACTGTTTGCTGATTCTGCCCCTGCCTGTTAACTTGGTTCACTATTTGTTGATTCTGCACCTGTTGGCTTGTTTGATTTACTATTTGCCTTTCCTCGACAACGCTGCCGGTAGATACTCGTTCTATAATCGGCCCAGGGTTCTCAACTTTATGCTGGTAAGACTTCGCCATATATGAAACATTAGATTCATTATCCAGCTTGGCCTCGGCATTTCCTGACTTGTCAACGTAGAAGACATCAGACTTGAGTGTCTTGGACGAAATATGCTCGGTAATCTTTCGTCTCTCAGCTTCCGACAGCTGTTCGGTGCGATAACGAAGAGCCTCAGAGCCACCAGGGTTTAACTTTTCTTCGAACACCTTTTCCAGTTCGGTTTCCTTGCGCTCTTTTTGGAACCTCGTTAGGTCGGTGTCATACCAAGCTGAAACATGACAAGAAAAAACAGTTAGCAACGAAGTGAGACTGACATGTTCTATTCAGTTTGAAAGAACTATATATAGTTCGACAAAAAGAAGACAAAAACCTACGTCGTGGCGAATTTTTCAAAACAAGTCGATAGTCATCGTTTCTAGAATGAACTTTCAAAGTTGTCCAGCAGTAAGCCTCGCCCACAATGTTTCGAACATAGACTTCGACTTTTCCGGAGTCGTAGGGACGAGTCTTCGGAACTTCAAGGTGATAGATGCCATCATAGTTGAGCTTGTAGCGTGTCCCGTTGACACATGTATTTCCGTTGAGAACCCACATAACTCGTGGCCTTGGATAACCTATGACTCGGCAACAGAACTTGGCAACGTCTCCCTCAGCGCACTCATACGGTTCGGGAGCCATAACAATGATTGGCGCCATTCGCTGTTGCTTGCCAGACTCGATATCGTCCTGGATCAAGTTTTCACGAAGCATATGCGTGAAGTCTTCCAGCTCCATAATTCTCTCTATACCTTCCGGTACATTCGTATTGAAAACAACGTTCGACCTTGCAACAACTGTCAGTCGAACTGATTGGCTTGCTGTTCCAAATTTGTTTGTGGCTCGGCATTCATAGGTTCCACTATCTTCCTCAATAGACTGAAGAATGTTCAGATAAATATAGCCAAAGTCATGGAAAGTTTGATACCGAGAGCCCACTTGAAGGGCACGTCCATTGTGGAACCATTCAATTCTGAGCGATGGGTCACTGACAGGCTCGACTCGGCATTCAAAGTGGGCAGTTTGATTCTCAGCAATTTTCCCTTCCGTGAAAGGGGTAATGAATCTAGGTGGACCGGAAACACCTTCATCCGCCACCGGTTCGGACCTCTGCAACGGCTCTTCCAGGGCATGAATGCTCTTGAGACTGTCGGGGTTTTGACTCTCCAAAAGCAGATTTTCTTTCGAGATACATTTGAGAGTAGTCTTGCACTCAGCATGGCCTACGCTATTGCTGATGCGGCAGACATATTCACCGCTATCCTCCTCAATGCAGTGCAAAATGTTCAAGAAGACATAACCAAAGTCGTGGAAAGTCTGGTATCGCGAACCAATCATCAGCGATTTTCCATTGCGGAACCATTCGACTCGCAGCGTTGGGTCATTTATAGGTTCGATACGGCATTCGTAGTGCGCCATCTCGCCCTCTTCGAGTGAAACTTCATTCAAGTTGGTGACGAATCTCGGCGCAACTTTAACGGAAGTATCCGCCTCTGATTTCTTCGCAAACCTGCTGCCGTCTTCCAGGTATTGAATTTGCTGTAGGCTTTCAGGGTGTTGACTTCCAAGGAGCAAGCTCTCATTGGCTACGCACCGCAGTTTAACAGAGCATTCGGCAACGCCCACTTTGTTGGAAGCCCGGCAGACATAAACACCTGAGTCTTCCTCAATACATTGCAGTATATTCAAGAAAATGTATCCAAAATCGTGGAAAGCGTGGAATCTTGACCCTACTTGCAAAGATTTCCCATTTCTGAACCACTCGATCTTCAAGTTTGGATCATTTACTGGTTCAACTCTGCATTCGAAATGTGCCATTTGACCCTCGATCAGTTCTACGTCAATCATGGGTGTAAGGAAACGCGGAGGAGTGTTGTAAGATATTTCAGCATCAGTCTTTCGCTGGTGGCGGCCCTCGTCCTCAAGGTATTGGATTTGCTGTAAACTATCAGGATGCTGAGATTCTAGCAGTAACCCATCTCTATCAATACACTTGAGATTGACTGTTTGCTCGGCGAATCCAATCTTGTTTTCTATTCGGCATCTGTAGACTCCACTGTCTTCAGAAATCGATTGCAATATGTTGAGTGAAACAAATCCAAAATCATGGAAGTGTTGGAATCTAGAACCGGTCTTCATAGACTTGTCGTTATGGAACCACTGAATGGTTAGATTTGGATCATTTGTTGGTTCAATTCTGCACTCAAAGTGAGCCACTTGGCCCTCACCGATATTCGAATCGATAAATGGTGTCAAGAACTTGGGCGCCATTGCCGCCGGCTCTTGTTCAGCTGGGCGCTGACCACGCGGTGCCTCCAAATACTGAATTTGTTTCAATCCTTCCGGATTCTGACTCTCTAAGTCGAGGGCGGCTCGAGACAAACACTTCAAGTTGACCTTCATCTCAGCCATTCCAACCGAGTTGGTAGCCCGGCAAGTGTAGAAGCCACCGTCTTCGTCGACACATTGCCTGATGTCAAGTGACACGAAGCCGAAATCGGAAAATTGGTGGAAACGTGAACCTAAATTAAAACGAAAGATAACAATAACAATCAGTTCAGAGAAATGAAAAAAGAGTCGAATAATAAACAATTTCAACTGCAGCCTCACAGTGAAGCCGTCTTAACGGCTCTGCTCAAATTTGCAGTCAGCTGAAAAAGTATAATTTTTCTCAACTTGCTCAACCTAGAGATGGGCAACCAACCCAGACTTCACTCCAGCCTTTTCATGCATTAGTTAGTTATGGTTAGACCTTAACTCCTCACTGCTTAAAGATAACATGTGTTTGTGTTTTTAAACTCACCGACTGTAAGCTGCTTATCATTGTGAAACCATTCCACTTTCATTGTTGGGTCGTTGACTGGTTCTATTCTGTTCTCAAAGTGTGCTGATGCTCCTTCTTCAATGATTGAGTCATTGAAACGAGACAAAAATACCGGTGGCTGGTTGAACACCTGGTCAGCTGATTGTGGACGAGCGAACCGGCTCATGTCCTCCAGATATTTGATTTGTCGCAAACCATCAGGATTATTGGTGTCCAATTCAAGACTTCCCTTTCCAATGCAAGTCAAATTGACTCTGGATTCAGCGTAGCCAATCTTATTCGAGATTCGGCAAGTGAGGATACCGCTGTCTTCAGCGATGCACTGCAGAATGTCCAGAGAAATGAAGCCGAAGTCCAGCATGTGCTGGAATCTGGAGCCAACTTGAAGAGATTTGCCATTTATGAACCATTCTACCTTCAAGTGAGGGTCATTGTCAGGCTCTACTCTGCATTCAAAGTGAGCAGTTTGATTCTCCATAATATGGACATCCGTGAATGGCGTCAAGAATCGGGGAGCAGTTCGAACGTCAGTTTCCTCTTCGTTTCGTCGCTTGTACTTGCTTTGATCCTCAAGATACTGTATCTGTTTCAAGCTGTCAGGATGCTGAGTCTCAGTCAGCATAGAAGAGTTAGCCACACATCGAAGGGAAGCCGATGCTTCGGCATATCCCAGAGCATTGGTGATTCGGCATGTGTAGACTCCACTATCTTCAGCAATCGACTGAAGAATGTTCAGAGAAACGAAACCGAAATCATGAAAAGTCTGAAATCGAGAGCCAACTTTGAGGGCAGTCTTGTTATGAAACCATTCGACCTTCAAGGTTGAATCGCTAATGGGCTCAATACGGCACTCGAAATGAGCTACTTGACCTTCGACAATTGAAATATCTTGCAGTGGCGTAAGGAAGTGGGGCCTCTGGCTAATTGATTCGTCAATAAACGACTCTCGGTTCCCCTTATTATGGGCCTCAAGGTATTGAATTTTCTTGAGGCTCTCGGGATGCTGACTAGACAACTCAAAGAGTCCCTCCGGTGTGCATTTCAGTTCCACTTGTAGATCACTGAAGCCAAGTGCATTGGAAGCTCTGCACGTATAAACACCGCTGTCCTCAGCCACACACTGCTGGATATCCAAAGAAACGTAACCAAAATCATGGAAAACGTGAAATCGCGAACCTTGAAAAAATGCAAATTAGTCGAACAAAATCAATTAGCGGTGATGACTTACCAACTGTAAGTGATTTTCCGTTGTGGAACCATTCGACTTTCAGGTTAGAATCATTGGCAGGTTCGAGTCTTGTTTCGAAGTGAGCGGACTGCCCTTCTTTGATGAACACATTCTTGAAGGGAGACAAAAAGTAAGGCTTGATGTTGATTGATTCATCACAGGTTATTTGTCTTTCGAAACGAGTTGCATCTTCCAGGTATCTAATTTGTTGAAGGCCGTCAGGATTTTGTGAGTTCAGCAAAAGAATAGCTGAACCAAGAACACTCAAGTTGACTTCCGTTTCCGCGAAGCCAAGCTTATTCACGACCCGACAAGTATAGACACCAGTGTCTTCGGTGATACATTTGAGGATGTCAAGCGAAATGTAGCCAAAGTCCAAGAAATGTTGCCAACGAGAGCCAACGAGCAGTGATTTGCCGTTGAGATACCACTCGACTCGCAGAGATGGGTCGTTCTGGGGTTCTACTCGACATTCAAAGTGAGCCGATTCACCTTCGTTGATGATCAGGTCCTGAAACTGTGTCAGGAATACGGGCTTTTGTTTGATGTCCTCGTCCATCTCAGTATTGCGGTTAAAACGAGTTCCATCTTCTAAGATCTGGAACTTCTCGAGACCTTCATCCGTTTCGTTCTGGGTGTCAATGTCACCAGTAGCAATTACTTCGAGTTGGACAGTGCTTTCAGCGAAGCCTAATCTATTCGTCGCACGACAAGTATAGATACCACCATCCTCCATAACACATTGCAGGATATTTAGAAATACGAAGCCAAAGTCATGAAAGGGTTGAAACCTAGAGCCGACCATTAGGGATTTGCCGTTGAGAAACCACTCGACCACCAGAGTTGGGTCATTGATTGGCTGAATTTTGCAGTCAAAGTGAGCAACTTGACCCTCCATAATGCGAAGGCTTTTGAACTTAGTCAAGAACATTGGAGGCATCTGGGAGTCTTCGTAGTCATCGAAATTTTGCTGAGGTGCATTTGGCTCAACATGACGTAGCCAGACTGTTTCCGGTCCTTGATCTTCTTCCGGCTGAATAACCTTAGTTGGCCTAGGTAGATGGAGCTCCCAAGGCTTCTCCTCACTCTTGATGTGCGGGATGACATAAATTCTACCCCTGGTGGTGCAGCTACCTGCGTCGTTGGTTGCCGTGCACTGATACCATCCCGAATCATCGGCCACTGAACTGTCAATGCTAAGCACGGATTGGTCGCCAATGGTGCTCATCTTAAAATGTGCTGAGTCAGCAAAAATTTGCTGGCCGTCCTTTTGCCAAGAAAGTTTGGGTGTCGGAACTCCAGCGACCCGAACAACGAGCTGGAAGCCGTGGCTCTCGCTCACGTTGACCGACTGAAACCGCTCGATGAACTTGGGCGCCATTCTGGGGTCTTTCGGAGTGACACTCAACAACATGTTTACGGACGCCTCTCCGAACCTATTTCGAGCTACGCAGGTATAAGTTCCGGCATCGCTTCGAGTCGTGATAGTGATCATGAGCGAATGAATACCCGACTCATTGACCAGAATCTTGTGTGTCGCATCGTCCAGAATTTGCATTCCGTCGAGATACCAAGTCACTTCCGGTACTGGTCTCCCCGAGACTTTGCAGTCAAAGCGAACCATGTTTCCTTCAACATTCTGCTGGTTTCCGGGGACTCGAATAAAAGAGGGCTTCAGTCCCACTTCATTGCTGGTGTTGCCGGCATAATTGTTATCAATAGGTGTCGCTGAGTAAATGGTTGCGCTGTCACTAAAAAAGAAAAGGTTGACAACTGACAACTTTAGACTGTTTTGACTTACAGAGACATAGCTTTTTCGTACGTTGAAGTTCCGATATCCAGGTTATTGTGTTGATCATGCATAAAAGCCTGTTGAGCCTGATGCTGTTGAACTCTTTGCTGTGACAAAGTGTCATAAGCCTGCTCATTGGCTAACTGTGGCTGCGCAAATTGCTGTTGCTTGGGTGAAGCTTGCTGAATAACAGCTGGCTGCTGTTGTGGCATAGTTCGAGTCAAAGTGTTCGAGCTCGAATTGTCGCTCCTCAATTGCTGATTGACAGTTTGGTTCTGAGTGACAGATTGCTTTGCTTGAGGCGATTGCTGTTGACCATAGTTTGTGCCATACGTCGAGGAATTCTCTACAATACTTTGCTGGTAAGTTTGAAATTGCTGAGTTTTAGCTTGCTGCTGAGCTGGTGACAGCTGGGGCTGTTGTTGCCGAATGACCGGAGATGGTTGGCCATAGACTACGGAAGATTCGACTCTTTGCTGAGACTGTTCAAACACTTGTGGCGGTTGGTTCTGAGCAAGAGCATTGTCGAAAGCAGTGGTGTCTATTGACTGTACTTGAGACTGTTGAAGTGCCGACCGCTGGACACTTGATTGCTGGACCATTGATTGCTGAACCGTTGATTGTCCTTGCGAGAGAACTCGGTCAAAGGATGAAGTGTCCATACTAGGCGGCTGGACAACTTGCGGAGAGACTTGTTTTTGGGCCAGAACTTTGTCGAATGCTGATGTGTCGATTCCTTGGTTGAAGGACTGGACATTTGATTGCTGGACTCGCTGCTGGCCAGCTTGTTCGACTCCCATAGTTGAGAACTGAGTGGACGACGAGTAAAGTTCTTGGTGAACAACCTCTTTCTGATTCTGAAATTGTTTCAAATCGACAAACTGGTGCTGAGTTTGGGACTTCCATTGCCCAGTGACGGCTTCTTGCGAGCCAACTTGCGAGGAAGATAAAGCCGAAGCCGGCACCAACGGCAAGCCAGCGCCATCTATATTTGAATTGAGTATACTTAGCTGGTCTATCAGAATAATGTCTTACCCATTTGACGAGAGATGTTGATTGTCAGCGAAGCTTCACCGGCATCATTGACTGCCGTGCACGTGTATTCACCATCATCATCAAGGGTCATTTGCTTGATGGTCAAGGAGCACACAGCTGTTTCCGGGTCATATTCTATATGACGCCTAATAAGACAAAATCATATCTTAATTTGTTTGCTCACAATGAGTCACTCGTACCTTTCATTTGACTCCACTTGTATACCTTGCCTTGCCCAGTACACTTGAGGCCTTGGGGTTCCAAGCACGCGGCACTCGAAGTGGGCATTGTTGCCCTCGACCACTTGACCAGTTCCGGAGAACTGTTCAAACGACGGCGGTTGATTCGTTGTTTGCCTCTGAGTCCTGGATACAAATGTTAGCACAATTTAGCACGCTTGTTCCTTCTAGCACAATTGTAATCCAAAATTGAGTGATTTACTCACGTTGGCGCTATGTTACGAATAACCATATCGAATTAAACTTAAGAGAGCACTTTTTCACTTAGAAACAGGTTGCGTTGTCGACGACGGACATTCGACAATATTTCAAAGATGTCGGCAGAAAATATTGAGAAGTTGGCAAAGTGAACTTGGAAAGTGAATTCTAAACTATGTCGGAGTGAACCGTAAACAGTTCTAACCGTCGAACCTTTTTGGGCTGAGGTGTCCGCCTTGAAGGACTTACTATTGCGTGAGAGTCTACGGAACAAGTTGTGCACTGAGAAGAAGTGTTCTGAAAGCAAAGAAGCCAGTCTCACTTTCGTGCTTCTCCTCAAACTCGAACTTCTTTTAATAGCTCCAAACCGTTCTACTTTTTGAACCTTTTTTGGCGCTCGAAAGCCCTGCCTTCTTCCGAAGGGTCTCTCCGTCTCTCTTCCTCTCCCTCTCTATACTCAAAATAACTTCGCTGCAGCTACCTTAAGAATGCTTCTTGCTCGTTTTCTTAGCAACTTTCTTTTTCTCTCTCCCTCTCTCCTTCTCGCCTGTCTTCCAAAGCTAGCTTCTTGCAATATTCGCTCAACTGTGACTTGAATCAGCTGCTAATGACGAGCGAACTGGTAATTCTTAGTCAATGAGAACGTCATGCTGATCTCCGTCCCGATGTCAGCTTGATTCAGTCGTCGAAGGAATATTTCAGAAACAACGCTTACAGCCATTCAAGACGAGTAATTATGTAATTGTCAAGTATACGTTTCGACATTGAATGTCGAGTAGTGGAACACAAAAACCATAGAAAACAAAGTGCGCTGGCTCTCTTAGTGAATGCTCTTTTCACTGGAAATACAAATATTTTTGTAATGATTAACGGGTAAAAACGTTAAGATAAATACTGGATCAGCAATTGCGATCATTTTCGCCCTTTTCCTTTCCAATAGCATCGGGATTTGCTAGAGGGTCCAATTCGGCGAACAAGTTGAGCCACGAGTTGTTGGCTGATTCTTTGGTGGCTTGGGTTTGCTGTTTAGGCGCCGTGTGTGCGCTTGACTTGTTGAGATTCATTGCGCCGAATGCCTGTTCGAGTAAATGACTAGGAAGGAATGCATTCTCATTTGAATCTTCAAGTAAATTCCCATTAGCGCCGCTGGCAGCTGTACTTGGTTCAACGACCGGTGAGAAGATGTCATCTAATAGGTTAGACTCTTGTTGTAATAGTTGTGTTAGACTTGAAGAGGCATTTGCACTTTGGTTCTTTGTTACGGGCTGTTCTTGCCCAAGATCAAGCAATGGAGCAACTTGTTCGCTGCCATTTGAGGGCTCTTTGGCTTTACCTTTCGGCTTCTTTTTACTAGCGAGCCGCTTCTCCATTTCCTGTAAACTCTTGCTCACTTCTTCGTCATCTTTGTATTCGGCATCAAAGAAAATAAGTCTATCTTTGTCGTCTTCGCCAAGAATTTTCTGAAGTCATCATCCCTCGCAGATGACGTTTTGTCATTTGCCAACTGCTTACTTGGCTCAGCCAACTCCTTCACAATATTCCATTCGTAGTACTGGTAACCTTTGAAAGTTTCCGCCACTGTATTCATTGTTCGGGACGTTTTGTCCCAGAATAGAAGCCATGCCGACTGATAGCCGGCTAGAGAGTGACTAAACAAGTTGCAACGTGAAGCACTCAGCATATCAATCTTTTGAATTGTGTCAAGCTTAATTCTGTCAAATATTATTTTGGTCCGTCTAACGTGTCCTTGGACACGGCGGAATTTCTCCAACTGCTTGTAGGTGTCCGGGTCGAGTTGAGCACTGACGTCTTTCATCCACAACAAGGCTGCTCTATATGCAGTCCTCGCCTTCTCCATCTTGTTTATAGTTTCGTAGGTGTCAACTATGGCCCTATACTGGAATGTTTCGACTTCGCTGTAGAGTCTAGCCAAAGGATGTTGCAACTGGATTCGTTGCTGTGCAGTGTAGCTCAATGTTTTTCCGGATGCCAGCATCATCTTTCCGGCGCGTGTCTTGTCAACCTTACTTGCCTCCTTAAGGAAACGTCCCGTTGAATTTTCTTCGTGGGCCAAGCAATACAGTCGGTCCTGATAGCTTTCCAAAATGTACAGCAATTGAGTACAAGTGTCTTCGATTGCTCTGAACAGCTGTTACACATAGGGAAGCCAGCAATTAGCCCATGTCACGGTTTGAAAACAGAACTTAATTACCTCTAGCTTAGAATCAAGTTCAGAATCGCTGGCAACTATACAATCGTCTTCTTTTCTCTTCAGTTTTCTTATAAATGTTTGCTTTGCTTGCCAATATCTTTGTTGCATTTTCGAGACGCCAGAGTCATCATACCGTTCCACTTGTCTGTCGAAACTGCTACCGTACAGCCCTCGACTATGAAAACGAACTCACATTCAAGACAGTATCAAACAACGTTCTACTTACGATTGACTCATTCTTGAGACAGAATGACTTGAAATTGACTAGATTAGTTTTATCAGAGAATCACATCCACGAAAAACAAGACAACTCGACACAGAATAGTCGACCGGTAAACTATCTGTAAACACACTGCAGACTATGTGCGTGATGACAAAGACAACTGTAATAGTCGACGATCATGTCTTCGCGACTGCCCAGCTAGTCACGTGACCATAACACAAAGTGATGTCACTTTCGCAATTAACTTGTAAACGAGACCAAAGCTGTTTTTGAATTACGTTAAGACCCAGATACTGCCTTTAATCTTTTCTAGAATGGATGAAGAAGAAGTGATCTGTTCGCTAGAATCAACTAACCATTTGTCACAATTCTCACATGCAATGTTCGAAATGCTGGAGAACGAGGAAATGGTCGATGTGACTTTGTCCTGTGATGATGGTCTTGTACATGCCCACAAAAATGTACTTTCGTCGCAATCAAGCTACTTCAAAAATCTCTTCTCTAGTCTTGCTGCAAAGAATCTATGCAATAATCCTGTTATAATTGTGAAAGGAATGTCATTGGAAGACCTGAGATTGCTGTTGAAATACATCTACGTTGGCCATGTAATGGCTCCCAAATCAAAGATTTCTTGCATTCGAGAATACGGCGAAGCATTCAGAGTTAATGGTCTATATACAGCTGATACCAAAGATGTTACTGTGAAGCCTAATCAGCGGGAAAGGAGTGCAAGACGCAAAAGCTCACATTCAACGGCAAATGACACAGTGACCACTGACAGCGAAGACAGTGAATGTTCGACTCGAGACAATGTCAATACTGCACACTCGTCACTTGAACCAATGAGACTCCTTGAGCAAACTCTAACTATTCCGGACCAAGTAAACGTGAGTTAAAACTATTGTTATCTACTATGACTTAAAGCCTTATTCTAGGTACCAAATCACAGCGAAGATTACGTGAAGCAACCATGTTCATCCAACAGTCTGTTCGTATCATCAATGAACACAAATCACGGCGGTCATTCAAATCGCGAAAATTTGTCCCTCGGACATGTTCACCATGAGCGACCTCGCTTCGGCGTCGAGCAAAGTCCTTCTAACCTAATGCCTCTTGCAATGTTTCCTCATATGTCCAATACATTGCCCCCTGATGGTCTCTATGGTCTTGGTAATCAGCCAAGCCTGGCTCACATTTCGAATCAAGCGTCCCGGAGTCAGGTTGACTATTCATCGCGAAAACTATATGTGTGTCCCATTTGTCACAAATCTTTTTCCGAGAAAGCGAACATGAAGCGACACACCGAAATACATTCCCAGCAGCGCCGAAAGTATGTTTGCGACATTTGCGCCAAATGTTTCTCTTGGAAAGACAACTTCCTTCGTCATAGACGGTCTGCCCATCAGACTTGATCTACAGAGAATATACGACCATTGCTCTCATATATGTATCTTCTCATTCTCGGATTAACAATGTAGGATCAGTTTATTAGTTTTTTTTTGTTCTTAAAGCGTCAATGTTAATCTCGTCAGTCTATGCGAAATATGAAGAAATACAAAGCAAATACAGTCTTTCAGATTCAACATGGAATCAAAGAAGTATATAGCATGCTTAATTGCGAACCACATTTTGAGGTGAGTAATACGATACACTGAGCTGTGAATGAACAGTATAATTGTGGCGCCGAATGGCTTGCGCGGAAGACACCACTTCGTCACAGTGAGTACAACAAACTGATGAACTTGTCAGAGCTTGAGAGAGTGAATCTCCATTTTGCACGGCCTAAAAATAACAGTGGTTAGTTCTCGCGACAAAAACTTGAGTAACTCACCTTCAGGAAAGGCTCTGAACCGGTGCGTTTAATTTCGATTGGATTTTCATCTTCATTGTCGGATGTGTCGTTCACTCTCCTTTTGACTCCGTGTTTGACATATTTAAGTAGTATCAAATGTTCTTCAACTAGTTGCTCGAGTTTTTCAATTGTGAAAACTTTGCAGAACAGATCTTTGGCTTCCTCGTCGTCTCTAACTTTCACTTCATGCAGCTTTAAATGCTCAAGGGCTTTGCCTTCAATTGTAGGGAATCTCCGTTCCACACCTTCGTGCTTACATATGATGCACTGGTAAGGAGTGTATTTAAGGTGTAAAAAGATATGTTCTTTAGATACACAATTTTGTGAGAATCTCGGCTTCTTTTTATCTTGCAACAGTTTATCACAGACCAAACAGGTTGAGAAATATTTAGGATCCACAGAATTCCACAGGTCAAACTTTTTCTGTGATGTCAAGAAGTCAGTAACCCAGTTTTCCACAGGTTCACATTCATTGATGAAATATGTCAAACTTGAAGCTGGCTGAATGCGTTGATGAAATTTGACATGATGCCGCTGCACACTGACAACATCGCTGAATTTTTTTGAACACAGCAGACAAACTATAGGGCGATAGTCGAAATGTTTGGCATAATGGGAAGTAGCGTCAGTTATACTTTTGAATGTTTTCGACTCTTTGCAGAAAACACAAAAGTAATCAAAGTCTGGAAGGGCTTTCTTGCTTTCTTCGGAAGCTTCGTCATCGTATATCTCGGGAGTCAGGTCAACAGTTAATCGAACAGTATGCTTTGGTCGAGACAGTTGTGCGATTTGGTTAGACATTGATGACAATGGATGGGGAACATCGACGACAGTTGTTTGCGGTATGTGGTTATTCAGTAGGCTCACTAGTAATGGCCTGTTTTGCTGCGGTTGGACTTGATACGAATTATATTGGTGTTGTGGTACTGTCGATTGAAGAGTAACGAATGAATGATTCGCCATCGGTCTTTGATAGTTTGAAACAGTGCCATTGCTTGAAGCTGATGCAGTTGCCGGTAGGAATGAGGAGTTTGAATAGCTGTACAGCGGAGGTGAGGAATGGTGTGGCTGAATATTGTCGTGAGCTGCGGCTGAAATTTCAGATATTTTGTCTTGCCTTTTCTCGTTCAGTTTCTCTTTGTACAATAGAGGTACAAACATTTTCATCGACCATTTGAATGTTTTTTTCTTCATACTGTAATATTTTACCAGGAACTTATCCAGAGCGAGAACAGCAAGTGACCTCTTGAAGATTTGATTCAATGGATCGTCAATATTTTCGGGATGCTTATTCAATATGTGAAGGTATGCAGTTGACGTAGCCATGGTGAGTACATAATTTTTCCCCACTTTGTCACATAAGATGCATTTGAAAGGCAAATAGGACAAATGTTGCAAGCAGCTTTGAAACTGGACTGTCTGGCTTATCGTTTCCCTCGCATTCAAGAGACTGCCTGGTTTGGTTACTTCACACACAACACAATTTCGATGATTTCCTCTGGACAAGCCGTTCTTCGTCACGTTTATTCCATTTCGTTGAGCATCAAGAAAAGATCGGATCCATGTGTCATTTCCTATGTGTTTAGTGAGTTTGATTCGGGCATCCATGTCTGTCGGATGAGCTTTCTTATAATGAAGAAGCATTTTGTACTCATTGGTTGTAACCTCAGAGCAAAAGTTGCACTGATAAGGGTAATAGTCCAAGTGTTCCTTATAATGGTCTAAAGCGTCTAATCGTGAATATTGCTCCTTTGAACTCAAACAGAATATGCAGAAATACTTGGCCTGCAGGAAATAAGTTAAAGGTTTATAGAAGCTATCGAAGTAGAAATACTCTTGTACTTACATCATCGAAATTTAGAGGGACAGGAATTACTTCGGGAACTTTGATGACAAGTTCAATCTCTTCCGCGTCTAAAACCTCCGGCGGTGCTACATCTTTGACCACTTTAGGTTTATGTCTATCTTTTTGTTTCTTGGTTATAATACGGTCAGCGTCATTCATCACTTTCAACGTCTTCAGTTTTTCAGGACTGATGCGTGGCAATGAGACCTTCAACGACTTGACTCTTTCGATTGCTTCAGCCTTTAAATCCACTTCGACTGTTGGTGTTTCAATTAATACAGGTGGAGCAGTGTCCATTACACTCTGTTGCATACAAGACTCTGATATAACAGATTCAGACTGAGGTTCCTTAAATATCACTTCTTTATGCTTGTCTGTCGAGGATATCGACTTGTGTCCATTAACCAGAACCTGTACAGACGCTCCTTCCTCCATTCTCTTCATGAATTTTTTCTGCATCTTGACAAGCAAAGAATTTAGCTTTCTCACTGGCAATATGATATCGTCTTCATTTGGCGTAAACGGATTGAAACTGTTCAAGGTTTCTGAAGATGTGAAATAATACAAATGGCAACGAGCATGGGCCTCATACTCTGATGCAATTTCAGCCACTGCATTGACCAAGCGACCTGAATTCTTGAGTTTCCAGCAAAAATCACAGTGATCCCAGTACTCGAACGTGTCTAAGGCCGTCAGTGATCGACAATACGATGCGATCCAAGTCTTCACAGCTTGACACTCCTCCTGAGTGATGTATGTCCTATTTACGCCATGAGCGCCACAGTCACCAAGAATCGGCGACGCTCCTTTGATGGTGACTTTATCACATTGCTCACAAAGGTATGGTATGCAAGAATGGACCATCAAGTGCTTCCTCAACAAGTCGACATCTGAGCTCTTGTAAGCACAAAATGGGCACAGCAATAATTTAGAAGCCATAAGGGAAGCAATCGTCGCAATACAGTTCGAAGTAAATTTCTGGCTTTCATCAGCCGCTATTGGCTTCAGTGTTCGTTCCTCGGGGACCGTCTCAGTAGTGCAATCGAAGTTTGGCGGGTTGTCTTTATGCTGTCGTACCCAGTTTTTTTTCAAGCTTTCATCCTTAAAGCGTTATGGTCGTTTATTTTCAAATGTAAATTTACTCAAAAAAAACAAATTCGTTTAGAACTTAAGTAACATTTACATGCATCGTTATATCGGGAAGATTAATGACACGATCGCCAACGATGCGCACATGTCTGGTTATATTTGTCTTGCACATTTCATAAGCTGATTTAGGCGTAGGACTGTACAGTTCTATCCTACTTAATCGCGAGATCTTTGATTGGTCAGGCATCACCACCAGCTTCTTGCCTAAACGTTTTAAAATTAGAGGCTGAGGATTTTTCATTGGCATGTCAGAGGAATTATCGCTAACTTGTCTAGCATTAACAAGATCGGAAACATAGTTCTCAATAAACTTGATTGGGAACGCTTTTTTGAAGGATTGGCTAACAGTTTCAACACTTAAATTTGTCTGCTTGTGGTGAGAACGCATGTGCTTGAGCGCTTTCTCATTAATACTCGAGAAAAGAGAACTTGAGCCATTGAGTTTGCACACAGTACACTCGTAGGAAACGTATCTAAGGTGTCTGAAAACATGGCTTCGAAAGGCATCTTCATTGTGATTCGTGCAACGGAAACTGCAGAGTGTACTCGTACCAGTCTTGGAGCAAACAGGACAGAACTTGGCACATGAGCATTTTAGGACTAGGCTTTGAGGCAAATTATTTTGACATCTTAAAAAACTGTCAATCCAGCGCTCAATAGTCATATCTTCGGCAAGAAAGAATCGAAGGTCTTCAACAACTTCATGAGTGACTAAATGATGGGCTGAGTATGATTTCATGCTGACGAAAACCTTTCTACACAGTCGGCACTTGATTGGCTTATAGTTCATGTGATAACTATAATGCTGCGATGCAGCTACTTGACTCTCAAACTTCTCGTCACAAAAGATACAAAAATATGGAATACTTCGGTTCAGCTGTTCTAAGTACTCGTAGAATGCATGCGTTTCAAATGGTGACACTTCAACAACAGTTTGTTGACCATCTTCAGCAGCGGGCGAAGGCACGATCAATGGATTGAGAGATACCTCGTGAGAATGCAAGACGGTGCGTATTCGAGTTAAATCTGTCGGCAGCAAAAGAGTTGGAGGGAAAATTGCATCAGTGAGTTTCTTGGCAGGTTTCTTCTCGTCACAAGCTTCCATGCCATATTTGCTTAAGTATTCGCTTAACCACACATCCAGTTTAGAAATAGCAGCAGTTTTTTGATATATTTTCCATCTTGATTCAGTCTCATCTACAGTCGGATGTTTTTGCTTTATATGACTATGCGCTTTGCTTTCGAAATACGCTATCCGGAACTCTTTTCCTTCCTCTTTGCACAGAACGCATTCAAACGGCAGATAACATAGGTGGCGATGAATATGGTCAATTTTCCTGTTGACAGTACATCGCCGAGGCTTGGCTTCTTCAATTTTTTCTACAGGAAATACTTTGCTACAGACAGGGCAATGTTCGCGAGGTGGAAATGCAGTGATACCAGCTTTCTGTGAATTCAAAAAGGTTTCTATCCAATCATCAAAGTGTGGCCTTTCTTTTCGCTTGAATCTTCCTTTGGCTTCATCGGAGTGATTAGCAGTATGATGAGCAAGAAACTCCGGCAAGTCTAGCAAAGCTTTCCCACACAGCGAACATATTAAAGGGTAATATTGCAGGTGTTCTTGATAATGACGCTTGGCAGAATCTTTCTCCTTGAACCGTTCATCACAAAATATGCAAAGGTAGGTTGTAACCTAGTTATTAAGACAAATTAATGCGGCAAACCAGCTCAGGTAGACTGACTTACCACTTGGCCATGATTTCTATCACCTCGTAGAAGACTCATTTCATCATAATAAAAGATGTTATCCAATCACCTGCCCTTGTTTTCCTAAGCAACAAGTGGGGAGCGTTTCATTAATTCTCACTTTCCTGATTCAATGCAAAGGCCTTAAAGATTCTAAACAACTGAACTTTAGAAGTCGACAATGTCACCATTAACCAGCAAACAAAGTTTAATTCGAAAGGGTTACCTTCAAACTGACAACAACGTTTACTCTCTACTCAATTACATATGCTTACATGTGTGAAAGGGACACTTTTCCGAGTGTGTGTGTGTGAGGACGAACAAAGGAAACCAAATAGATATACGGCAAACAGGGCGTATATAAAGTGAACTAGAGAATAGCCCAGAGTCAGGATTTACAATACCGTTTCCTAGAAAAAGGAAATAATTGTCGAGCACGCCGACAGGTTTTACTGGCCTTCGGCGAGACACCAGCGGCTTTGGCGGCTCTCTATCGCCACCGTCACTGACCAGTTCTAAGGAAACGGTCCCTCGGAAATTGATCGCCAATATTTTGCTTCAACTGCAAGCTACGATCGTTGTTTTGCGATAACGTGATCAGTGCCAGTTATTGAACATGGACCCAACAAAGTCGGCCACTTCGGTTCAGAGCCAAGATGCTGGTTCGGTTGAACCCAAGGATCCACAGGATGTTGCCCTTTTCGTGAGTATTGGTGGGAGGTTCTTGATGCAAGTTTGACTCATTCTTCGCTGACACGTCAGGTACAAACATTACTTCAACAAGTTCAAGATAAGTTCCAAAATATGTCTGACCAAATTCTGAATCGCATCGACGAAATGGGTGGTAGAATAGACGATCTTGAGCACAATTTAGGTGAGCTTATGCAACAAGCTGGTGTTCAGGGCGACGATGGCCAGAGTCAAGCTAATCAAGACGAACCCAAATAACTGAAGAAGTATAGTAGGAAATAAGTTCCACAGTCGTTTACTCATTATGATTGAAATTTGTTTATTACAATCATTAATCTGATTTAACATTAAACTCATCAAGGAATATGCATTCTTGATCAGCATACTCATTGAGATGCCCATCGTTAGAACTCTCAGTCTCTAACTTGAAGCTGAAGCCCAAATCTTCAGTTATTTGCAAAGGATTACCAGACATCAGAATCTTTTCCAAGTGGGAACAGTGTCTCAAATTACGAATGTTATCAGTCGAAGAGATTTCTATCAAGAAACAATTGTGTTCAATTCCCTTTAAAGGCGATTTAAAATACTTACTGTTATGCTGAATAGAGAGCACTTTCAGAGACAACAGCCTGATATTTCTATCTATCACCGAAATCTTGTTGTTGTCAAGCACAAGAATCTCGAGGCACACGAGTTCATTGAAGTTCCTTCCGATAACGGTCAGCTCATTACAACTCAAGTCTATGAATCGAGAATGGGCAAAGTCTGAAGTCGAATAGAAGCTGGTTAATTTCGACTGCAGCAACGAGAAGCTCAAGTTGCATTTGCCGCGATGTTCATCAATCAAAAGCTTGCTCCCTACGAGTGAACTACGGTTATGACAGTCCATGATATCGCGATTCTAGATACTCACTCTGGTCCAGATAAAATTTTCGTCTAAGAGGATCCAACTCAATTAATTTGTTGACAGTGTCTAATTGATCCACACTTTCAACGAGTGAAACGGCACTGTTAATCCCTAAGAAACATCTCGATTAGTCAACGACAAGGTGGACGGCATAAACTTACATTTGTTTTCAGGTTCCATTTGCAGCAAACACTTGAGTGACTCAATGTTTTCGGACTTTAGGGAGTATTTTGAGCCACTTCGAGCAGGAATGTTGGACTTGTAGACAACTATTTGCTTCATCACATCCTCGAGATTGATGTTTACTTCATTTTCACAGCTGGTGATTTTTAATGCTTTCAAATCACACGGTAGATTAGCGTACCATATATCACTGAATACTTCATTCATCGGCTTAAAAGTTTCACTCAACGATTTGCCATTCTCATTTAAAACTTCAAGCGGAAGATTTCGTGTAACCCTGTCCAGAAACAAGACCATCTTGAGTTTAGTCTTGTCAATGATGAATTTAGTCAACATAGGCAGTGCTCTGGACTTCTTCTTGTTGGAATTCATGTCATTGCCAAAACTAATGCTCGATAGCCATTTATGATAGAACCAAGCTGACTGATCGGTTGGATCTGTGAATACTGCATTCTCAACCAAGTTGTACTCATCGTCCCATTTGTCTTTGGAAAATGAAGTTACGAGTCCCTTATCACAAGCTTCTGTGAACAAAGAACTTCGGTAGAACCATGACGAGAAATTCGAGAAGTTTTGCTTGATTTTCTTCAGGGTGTAGTCCAGCTCATCGCTCACGGAGACATTTGCTTGTTGACATACAAACCTGCGGTAATCCCAGCAATGGACTGAGATTGTTTTCAGATTAAACGAAATACTCAGATTTCGAACTTACAGTTTCGCTCATCCAAGTCTAAGAACTGATTACACAATACGATTTCCTGTTTGAGGTCTGGTTTAGGTGACACTCCAATTATCCAGGCTCGCTGATGCCAGGCATTATATGATTTGACATTCCTTTTCAAACACACTATGGTGAGCTCGAGCTCGGCGTCACATAGCTTTTGAAAGACTTCCGTAGCGCTGTTGTCGTCAGCCAAAGCATCTGGTTTGCGATGCAATATGATTTCTCGGCGGTAATTCCACAAAGTGTATACATCAGGATTAGCTGACAACAGCTTGGCACTTATACCAAAGGCTTCATCGTCAAAAGCTTCTTCCTTTCGCTAAAAGAAGACATTTTACAAAAATCGAACATACTTGAGAGCATAGTTTACCTTTGCGAAAACAGCGTTTAAGCCGAACTTGAACTGTTCCGCTTTGGCCTCTCTTTCTTTCCTCTTTTCTTCAGCCTTTTCAGCTGTAGTTTTCACCTTGACTCTTCCATGCTGATGAAAAGAGATGATGAACACAAAGGAAATAGAGCTGGAAAACAGGACTCACCATTTTTACTCCGACAAGTTGGCGACAACCTACACAGCTGTTGCAATTAATATGGAGACGACCCCCGTCAATAAATGCCACTTGAACGTCAAGCAAACGTTATCAGAGATTCATTTATTCGACTGATAATAGAGATTCGAGCAAGACTGAACAGACAGCGTTAAACACTTCAAACTTAGATTAACAAAATATATTTCCTTTATACACAAAGACACTGGTTGATTTGATTCAACTGGGTTTCCTGATGATCGGCAAGTCGGTGAAATCGATTCCCCAGAAATCAAACTGATTCATTTCCAGATCTGGTTCTACTATGAGGATTTGTTTGCCTTCACTACTATCTAAGGTGTCTGACGGAGCGTTGTCTATCCGTCTACTTCTCAGAGTAGGAAAGTCATAATCTCCAGCGTTGTGAGGTCCGAGCGATTTACAAGAGCGCGGTGGATTCTGGACTGCATTGTACAATGACGCAATGTTGGGTTCGGTGGAAGGTTTCTTTCTCTTCCTCTTAGGGACTTGATCGCTATCAGCTTTATGGCTGTTTGTTCGGCGTCTTTTCCGTTTGGAATTCTTCAGCACGGCTTGAAATTCGATAATAGTGATTTGTCTTAAAGGAAGTGGATATGATTTATTGTTCAACATGGCCCTTGATGAGGTTGGGGGTTCTGAGGAGGATCTTGGACGCTGAGGTAGTTTTGCGGGCACATGTTCGGCTTCATGATGAAATTCGGCGTATGCAGGGCGTAACTCGGTTGCTTTGATTGTTGGCTCTGTTCTGAAGTCGGTAAACTTGTCGAGTGACTCAGTGAAATGCACCCAAAGTCTGTCCACAGACTTCTTAATTTCACTCTTCGACAGTTTATCGAATTTAAGTATCTCCACCTCGTTGGCCCAGTCGCGAGTCACAGGTGGAATTTGTGTCATTTGGCAAGACACGTGCTCTTCAACTGGAATCTCTTCAGGTATAATGAAGACGCCATCACACTCATCAAAGGTCATGTCGACGGCAGTTCGATTCACACGCTCAATCTCATCACTATCAAGACAAAGAACACGAGACTGAGCAAACAACTTTTTGTCGCAACTGTTGTTTGGACTGTGATTTGCTCTTTGACCACAGGCGTCGTTGGCGTCCGCCTTCTCAGAAACTGTTTTCTCGTTTAGAAAGCTAAAGTTGTGGCTGTCCGTCAAGTGTTTGACCAGCTTGATTGCGTGCACATTGTGGTCACACAGTGGACATTTCACCGATATCATTGTAAAAATTAAAAAGATAATTGCATTGAAAAGACTAATAAGGCCAATTAGAAAACATTCAAGTTGCCATTCTGGGTAGTTTGTTATTCTTGAGAGGCTCTCTTCCAACTAGCGCCCCCTTCTGTGCGCTCGAGTTCGTTCCTTGAAGGCGGCGACTTGTGAGAGGGACAATCTTTTCGAGAGCAACTTTTATTTTCAAGTTTATGATATTTGGAGAACAACTGAACTTTGATTTTTATTATTCCGAAACAATTTTGAACTTTGAGTACTTTAATCAGCTTAAGAGACCCATCACATTTATAAAAGCTACGCAATACGAGGACGAAACAAGTCGACAACTCAGAGGTCACCATGTAATCTGGCCAGTGCTGCTTCTAAATCCAGCGACTTTTTATCATCTAGAGATGCGGGTGGAATATTTTTTTCGCCCTCATCATCGTCGCTTGAAACATCGAAAATGGTAGGAGTAGGCGCTTTTACCGGTGGCAATAAGAGCACTTCCTCGTCTTGATCGAGCAACTCAGCTACTTCCGGTTCAGGTGAATCAAACTCGACACTTGTTGAGGGTAAAGGTTCTACTCTAATCGGATCAAGATTTGCATCGAGACCACTCAAATCAACTGGACCATCGAGTCCTTTGTTTGCAAGATCTCTTTCCTTTCCAGCGATACAAACATACAGATTAAAATCTGCCGTGACACCATAACTTTGCATCAGAGCTTGATAGAACTCCATCTTCTTTCTCTCGATAGAATCTTCGATAATTTTGTCCAGGCACAGGTCACGGACAACCGGGAAAAAATCTATAAAGTGTAATAAATAAACATTGTGAAAACGGAAGTAACAGTGAACCTAATATGAAAGTCTCACCTTCATAATTATAGTTCGCGAACACATCTCTGTGACTCCGAGAAGCGTGATCCAAAGCTTTGGCTTTATCATCAGCAAAGCGCTTCAGGCATATTTTGCATTGTCTTTTATAGTACGAAGTATGGGTCCAGTAATGATTTTCAAATTCAATCATGTTCGAAAACTTTCTGGGCACCATGCCAAGATTTTCGTCGGCGTTCAGTATTTTAGACGCTTTCTCACATAATGGACATGTAATGTAAACTAAAGGGTTTTTTGGTGAATCGCTTTTTAAAGGAGGGTGCTTATTTTGTTCTCTGGCGTACTTGAACTGTCGATTAAAGAAGATGCCAATCCAGTTTCCAATGTCAGGTCTGTGATTGTCATCGTCCCACATCTTTAAGGGATCAATGCTAGGGTGCATTTTTGAATAGTGTTCTCTGAGCGCTAATCTACTTGCTTTGTCGTCATCGTCTTCGTTAGAGAAAAGCGCACTCGCATCCAGCATATTACACTTTCTGCAGTGCATTCCGTAAGAGAGATGTTGCTTCAGATGTCTTATCCCTTTCTCAATATCAGCAAAAAGGAATGTTTCAGTACAATTGTCGACGATGCAAAAGAACTCTTCACTGACTGCTTTCATACGATCAACATTTTCGAAGTCGAAGTATCTTCTTCTTTCGTCATCTGCTTGTATTTTCGGCAACCTTTTAACCGATGCTTTATTCACTTTGGGACACTTTATCTCTGTAATGGTAGTCGTCATCGGCTTCCAATTCGCGTCATGCTGCGATTGACGCAAGGCTGCGGCTTGGTTTGCGGAGAGAGGTCGTTCCTTCCAATTTCTCGGCCCAGCATCCACCACGATTGAACTGTTCAGTTTTTCTAAAAGTGGAGCCACTGCTTTGCCTGGAGCCGGAGCTTTTGGATGGCTGGGTTTACTTCCCACGGTGCCTGAAGGTGCCTTCTGTCGTAAATCAACCATGGGCTGCACTTTCCTGAGTATTGTGGCCCCGTTCTGGTTAGCATCAACGATGAAACAAATGATGCTTGTAAGAGCGTCGCTGTGCTCTTCTCTGATATGCTTATTCACTTCAGCCACACTATTGATAAAATCACAACGGGAACATTTGATGCTTTGAGTGGCCAAGTGATAATCACGGAGATGATTGAGCTTTTTGACAGCAGGGAAAGTTATCTCACAGACTGTACATCGATTGAGTGCGCCAGTCTTAGAGGGCATGTATGGAGCCACTGGTTCGGAGATCATCTCTTTTTCACGGTCCCGACCGCGCTTAGCCACCGGTTCATCGATTTTCTCAGTAGCATCATTTTCCTCGATAGAAGGCTCCACGAAAACAGCTGATTTCTTTTTCGGAGTTCGCGGCCTCTTTTGAGAATTGGTAACACGACTAACTCTTACGCGGCTATTGCTAGCTTCAGCCAGCAGTTCTTGAACACTGCCAGACATGGGAGGCTGCCTCCTCCAGCGCAGAATTTGTCTGCTCTTCATCACCACTCATCACAAGGTCATCCTGAGCTACTGCCTTGATAGTTTCATCAGCGTCTCTGACCATTTCTGGGTTCGCGGACAACGAGAATATACTTGAATCGCCATTAGTTTCGACTCCATCTAGGACTTCGATATTGTCAGTTGGATCGTATAAGCACAGTGGAAAATCACGATGAGATTCAGCAATGTGCTGAAAGACGTCAAGCTGTTCAACGGCAACGAACTCGCAGTAAAGACATTGATAGTGCGGAAACTTCAGCTGCTTGTTAACTCTCAGAGATCGGTAGTGCAAGAAAAATACTTCTTCGTTCGGATGTGGACCACAGACAGTTCTTTCGCAAATCACCACTGCCGATGGAACACCGACGAAATCCTTCTTATTTTCAACCGCAGCATCATAATTCTCCGGATGATTAGTACAATGGTGGATTTCGACATGAGTGATTCGCGCAGCTCTGTACAGGCACAGGTTGCACTGAAAGACTCGAAAGCCGTGATTGTACACTATATGATCAAACAGTTCTTCCCGTTCCATCATTATCTTATTCTTCTTCTCCGGAGCTTCACACATATAGCAGAAATATTTAGCATCACCATGTTTATTCTTCATGTGTCGCATGTACATATCATAACCATTTCCAGTCCAGTAGCATTGCTTGAAGTCGTAGGTGCACTTGAAGAAATGACACAGTTTTACTTGAGTAGCATCAAGTGCCGACACATCAGTAATAATCGGCAATTTAGCGGCCATTTTTGAATCTCATGTCCCTTCGACCACTGATGATAACATCACGACTAGACTATTGTAACTCTTACGAAAAGGTGAACCCGAAAATGCAGCAGAAAACGCTCAAATTTTAGGGACCGTTTCCTCGGTGCGATCTGAAAAGCCGCCAAATGCTTCCCCTTGACACGTCGCAACAAAAGCAGCGTGGCGCGCTTCGTGTCAATTTCGAAATGTCCAAGTTCAGACTTTTCGAAAAACTCGTGAACTGATCGATTCTTAATTTTCTTTTTATTACAGGGACCATTTGTTTTACATTTTGTTAACACGAAAGAGATGGGGAAGAGGTAAGCTGACTACTCGAAGGTACTGCATCCGGTTTCGTCACATGTTCGCAGAGCAATTTGAACTGTTGACCTTGTTCCGGAAGTGGTTCAAAGTCCAAGCAAATCAAGAATGCATAAATTTAGTCTCGATTTCCGTTCTAATAACTACATTGTCCATTTTGTCTTGTCTGGCAACAAGCTGCAAAAAGCGATTAACTGAACTCGCCGATTCAGTGATTAATTCAATCGAATTCAAACGACTGTGTTGTTAAAACATTGAGATTTATGTCCGGTATTCTTTGTATAGTTCATCTAATTTATGTACAACTGCATCCAAATTAGCAAACGTAATTCTCATTCGGTATCATGTTGGTCAGTTCACAGCAACAAGAAAGAAAAGATACGAAAATTACCTGTTTTTTAACAATAAAAGATGAAGTAATTTTTGCAATGTAATATTTAAGTCACGGAAGATGTTTTCATTCTAACTATCTTAACTTTTCCTTTATAAATAATAATCACAATGTATGTATATATTTGCGAAATATATGTATAGAATATGAAATGACTTGAAGCTTTTTTGTACATTTATGTTAAAGTAATGAGGTGTCAGTTAACCGATGATGAATGGTATTGTTATAAGAAAACATCCAAGTATAGGTTATCGTCTCTCTATGTACTATCTAGCTTTTGTACAATATCAGTACCTTGGCCTAGGACACAGTTTATATTACACAATTATGGAGCTTTAATATTTACATATGCAGAGAGGGGAGAGAGGGAGAGAGAGAAAGAGCGATAGCGTGACAGAGAAGAGGATGGCAAGTACTTCGTTCAAACGAACATGAAACATGAAAGAAACTGTTATTCTATGGAATAAATAGTTGAAAGGTTCGGCGCACATTTTCGTCTTCACTCCTTCTCAGCAAAGGGAAGAATCAATGTCCAGCATCTTGGAATTGACAGCTTTGTGTCATTTTAAGTACAGTTTGGTTGTGACAGAGCGACAGCTAGGCCGAGAACTGGGCTTCCAATTGGCTATCTGGGCGAAGGGCCGTCGGTTTCTTTGATACCATTATTAGTAGAAGGAGTTCCATTAACAAGAGCAACGGACGAATTAAATTCGGACCGTTGACTTGTCGACACTGATGAATGGTCACGTCTAGATGACTCTTTGACGCTTTCGAGCGTGTTCTCGACAAGAGAATTAATTGAGACTTTCGTTGTTAATGATGGCGAGTTACTGTTACTACTGCTCGTACTTGATCCTCGGCTACTTGCGGCCATAGTAGTTATCAAAGGCGTACTGGGTGATGTTAGTGGCACTGGTGTACTTGATGCACTAGTAGGAACTGACCCGTTGCCAAGTGCGGACTTCCTTCCCGACGGAGGTGACGGCGTAGACTTGCAAGAGGACGAAGAGGAGGACGATGATGATGACGAGGACGAACTGTTACTAGCAGCAATCGAAGTGGAAACGTTAGAAGGGGGCGGAGTGGGCTTCGCGCGAACATTGGAGCCAGCTGATGCACTCAGCGAATGCAACGAGTTCAGGTAGGGATTGGGTGCAAACATGGAGCCGTGAGGCGATGGCATCGGCGGTGGCGGAAGGGGCACCGACATGCTTGGCGGAGGCCTGGCCGAGTGGGCGCCCAGCGGGTGGTGTCCGTGGTGGGCAAGGTGATGGTGTTGATTGTGCGAAGGTGCCAAACCGCCGGCGAAATGACTGGATAACATTGGATCAAGGGGCGGCCGAGGTAGTGGCGGGTGATGAAGTAGCTTGTGTTTGTCAAATAAATCCGATTTATCCTTTTCCAGTAAACCAGCTGCAGCTCCTACTACTGAGCTTTCCTTGACAAGTTTCTCTGTCAAAGGAGCGCCGCCGCCCGACGAGTTCAGTATGTTGTAGCGTTGAAACAAATGTTCCCTCTCAAGTAAGTCAGGTCTCGATGGAAAGTCATGTAAGCTTTTGAAGGGATCCACTGGATGCGCTGGCGGAAAGAATCCCCACAAAGATTTGAGTGGATCGACGTGATCAAGTGGACCAAATGGTGACCCAAATGGATTGTGAGAGTGCGGATGGCCCATAGAGTGGGCTGGGCCGCCGTGCTGCCCATGGTGCGGTGGCATCGAGAAGAGACCCATGAGACGGGCTCGTTCCATGGGATGCATCCCCAGTGGCCCCAGGCCGGCCATTGCGCTCGACATGATGCCAGGTGGCGCCATGGTCGGGAAACCCGATGCACTGGTGGCCATTGAGGCGAAGGCAGTTGCACTGTGGTTCCTCATAAAATCACTGGCTGCAGCTTGGGAAACCTTCATGCTATTGTGCAATGCTTGCTGCTGGTAGTGATGGTCACGCTTGTGGTCACCCTTCAACTCGAGTTGCCCGTTGCCGCCATTGTGTTCCTTTCTTTCCTCCTTAACTTTTATATCATTGCACTTGTCATTTGAGAAGGCACTGCTACCACTACTGCCACTGCCGCTGCCACTTGCAGCTTGTTGATTAGACTCAGAGTACTTGGCAATCTTATTCAGCGACGAATGGCCAACTGGAGACTTTGAATGTTCTCGCTTATGTCCTCTCGAATTACTGCCATTGCTGTTGTTGGGTGCGCCGTTACTTCCGCCGTACACTTCCCAGTTGCGTTTGTAATCCTTCGAGTCTCCGTTTCGGTTGACAGAGTCAATGGCATTGCAAGCGGACAGGGATGACTTGTGACTGCTATTCTCTTTCACATGCTTCCCTTCGGAGGAGGAAGAGGAAGACTCTCTTTTCTCTTCGTGTCTACTCGATCTACTTTCACTTGATCTACTTTCCGAGATTCGTTTTCCTGTCCCTTCGTCCTTCTTGGCCCTGGTGACATCGGTTGACAGTCGGTCACGATCGGCTTCAGCCTTCAGTCCTCCCCAACCTGTCACGTTCAGCGCTGAATTGGAAGCGGAGGCCGAGGAGGAGACCGGTGTCGCCGGTGGACCAAAGGGAGGAAACAGGGACAAAGGCGGCCGAGAACTTGTCGGCCCGGACCGCAGCCACGAATCTGGCAGGGGGCCGCCGAGGCCCGTTAATAAAGGAGGCATGTCCTTTGTTGCGTTTCCGAATAGACTAGAAGGTGTCACCGGAGAGGGCGGAGGAAGGGGCACGGCACTGGAGCCATGGGCCAAGCCATTCATGGGATTATACGAAGCCAGGCTCCCAGGAAAGCCGGCTCTTGGGTAAGGAGGAAAATTCATGTGATTCGCGCCAAATGGCGAGCCCGGCGGTGGCTGAGCATTCAAAGGGGAACCAGCAAAGGGCGGCCGGGCCATAGGGGCAGCCGAGTGGTGGCCAGCTGCGGCGCTAAGTAGCGATGACGAGAATGACAGTTCGTGCGACGACCGAGGAGGTAGAGAGTACAGATTATTCAGTGGCCTTAAAATGTCCTGGCTAGGTTTGTTCAGATTCAGAGCCGGGCTGCTGCTTGCGTTCGATTGTAGACTCAGCGTAGAGGAAGGCGTGCTCGTCTTCCGAGTCGAGCCTTCCGAGTGACTGTTCGGTTTTTGTTGGTGGTGATAGATTTCCCAGGCAATTCGAACGTGCATTGCACACCATCGACCAGACTTCTACACAGAGTAAACAACGAGAGAGCGGAGGAAATGAGGGCGAGAGGGAGAGAGAGAGAGAAGGAGAGCGAGAGAGGAAGATGTTAGAGACGCAAAGGGATGGAGCGGAATGTTCAGGAAATTTGAAACTAAAAATTCACTTACGGGTATCGGCTTAGACTTATTTACATTGGGTAAAATGTTTGCCTGAAGGATGAGAGGGCGAAAGAGAGGGGAGAGAGGAGGGAGAGAACAGTAGTAAGAAGTGAATTATGACTGTCATTTTTCAAAATGTTTGACTTGCAGATATGTTCGAAAAAATGAATATCCAACACAACGAACCTTGGGCTGAAAAGCTGCTAGATGCCCCGGAGGGCCAAATGGCGTACTTGAGCCACTGGAGGACAGAGGCGAAGCAGGCACTGGCGTGGTAGCTGAAACATTGGCATTCGGTGTGCTCAGGCCAGAAAGTGGCGGAAAGCCCGCTAGGCCCGGGTGTGCGCTTCGTCCGTAGAAAGAATCGATTTTGGAAAATTTGTCAAACTGCAAACACATGAAAAGTATAGAACATGAGCAAAGGAGACAAACATATGAGCCAGTGATGTAACTTGCCATATGAGGATTCGTAGGTACTAATGGACTGGACATTGGCGGAGGGAGACCGTACGGCGAGCCGGCCGGATGTAGCGAATTATTCTGAGTCATTTCCTGTCTCATATAGGGAGGTGGTGGTATGGCAATGGATCTGTCATGCGATGCAAGGAACCTTGTGTTCAGTTCTCGCTGTAGGAAATCTTGATCTGAAGAGAGATAAAAAAGAAGAGAGAGAGAGGGAGAGCAACATTAGAAGGAGATACATGGCTATAGCATGAGATAGCACGAGGAGGTGCAATGACCATGAAGCACAACACTTACTGGGCTGAAAGAGAGAATCTCCCAAAAAGGGCGCGGGAGTGGCGGTGGGTGCAGCGGCACCGCCGACCGAAGGCAATGAAACTGGTGGTGTGGATGCCGGGCCAGCAAACATGCCCAGCGGGTTGGTGTGGTGGTGATGCAACTGATTGCGACTCAGTCCCGGCGTGCCTATGCGTGGTGGCAGCCCAGGTGAAGGCTGGTGAGGCGAACTGCAGGCAAGAGAGGGGGGAGAGAGGGAGAGAGAATTTCATTAGAATCAATTGCGTGTCAAGAGCAGCTTAGGGGCGAAGGAGGGCGAGAGAGAGAGAGGAATATGATGTACCTTCGAGCCCACAAATTAGTCTTTGTCAAGTATTCCGAACTAATGGGCGACACGGCGGGCACCAGGGGCGAGGGACGGGCGAACGACGACTTTGGCCCGATGGCACTTCTACTTGCAGTTGGCTGTAAGATGGACCTCGCTCTACTTGGCTCACACTCGGAAGAGCATTTGCTATTACTATTCAATTTATCGAGTCCTGGGAACACCGGTAGGTTCACTGAAGGCGAATGTATCCTGGAAGTAGAATTAACAGAGGCGGCCTCTTTGAGGGCGCCCTTGCTTGACGAGCAGAACGGGTAAGTACTTAGGAGTGGTGGACTTTTGAAGTCACGTGACAGAGTGTTTGTTGTCCCTTTGCACAGAGATGATGATGGCGAAGGACAATGTTGACTCGAGTCAACGACGAACTGTGTCGCCGTGTTATTAGTGTTGTTCGCCTTGATGGCTGGCGGAGAGGGAGAGAGACGACTAGTGGCACTGGCACTCGCACTGGCAACACTCACTTCCTGTACATCTTGGCTCTGATTAGCGGAAACAATGGCAGAGTCAATAACAGTTGCAGCAGCTGCCACTGACGAGCAGCTCTGGTAGTGCTGTTGAAATTCGGTGGCTTTGCTTGACGGCGACAGAGGGCTAACTGTCTCCGTGTCGGCACTCACTATCTTGGCCTCGTAATCCTGATAGTTGCTACTCGTAGACGCCGGTGAGTGACTGGTGACACTGGCCGAACTTTCACGGTCCTCAGAGTTGCCCTTGATGCAGGGCGACGAGTCGGAGTCCGAGTGCGTGACCACGGTGACCGAAGTGTCCACTAGACTGGCCTCTTCTTCCTCCTCTTCCTCTTCTTCCAAGGTACTTCCCGTCCCTGTAGACAGATGGGTGGCACTGGAACTACTTGAACATTCCTGGTCATGAAATTCGCTGCTCTCGACAACAGCTGAAACGGTGAGCGTAGTAGTCGTAGGCGTCGTCGGCGAAGAGGGAACCGGAGAGCAAGGCAGAGGCGAGAGGGCCTCAGTAGTGTTTGTTGTTTGATTTGGTGTAAGTAAACCCTCGGTGGCGTCACTGGTTCTAGAACCCGTCGAACAAATGGTCACTGAACTGGCTGCGTCGTTGGCTTCTTCCAGCTCAGATGGCGAGACTTCGGTGTTGATGGTTAACGACTCTGTTAAACTTGGTTTCCTTTCCCTCTCTATTGGAAGTGAGCCGAGACAATATTGATGACTCTGGAAATAGCCGAGAGAAGGAGAAAGGCAGAGAGGGGCAAGGGAGGAGAGAGAGAAAGAGAGACGAATTAGTCGCAGAGAAACGAGAAAAATGGGCCATAAATACATGAGCCCACAGACAGGCAGAGTCAAGCAAACATAGCATAATACATAATCAATTGACATGCATGCGTGTCGAGAAACAATCATATGATTCATAGTATAATCCAGTTTTCCTTACCATCTCTCCCTCCTCTGTCTCTCTCTCCCTCTCTCCGTTTGCATATAACTTTTTCTCCTAGCTCTTCCTCTCTCCCTCTCTTTCGGGCGAACCTTCGGTGCTCTCTCGCTCTCCCGCACAAATACACACACATACAGAGATTACCGCCTTTTCGTTATTCAAATAGATTCTCGTTGAGTCACTTGAAATTCACGATAAGAACACCTAATATCTCTCATGACAACTCATCTAATAGTAAATGTATACAGTATGCATCACGAATCTCAGCGTCGCAGCAATTTGGGTGGTTAGAGGGGAAAAGGAGACGAGAACAAGAGGGAGAGGGGGAGAGATAGAGAGGGGATCTAGAGAGAAGTATAAGTATTCATATATTATATTTTATCCATCCAAGCCTGGGTTTCATGTCTCTGGCATGTATGCAGAGCCTCTTCTCGAGAGGAAAGAGAAGAGAGGCACTCTGATTCGAGCACTCTTCACCTTCATCTCTCTCTCTCTCGCTCTTTCGTCTCTATCTCTCCCTCTACTGTATTTCGTTCTCTCCCTCTCATGCCAAGTGCCTGGAGCAGCTCGTCCTCAATAATCGACAAGGGCTGCAGAGCAGTTTCATCTCTCAGTCTCAACAAGTGCTCTAAGAGAGACACAAGCTAAAGTCTTTCTCCCTCTCCCCCCTCTCTCTCTTCCTCTCTTTAAGGATCATCTCTCGCTCCGAATGACCCGAGCAAGGGAGAGAGAAACCCTCGAGTAAGTACTTATTCCTCTTGAAACTATTTTTGCTGCTGCAGATGCTATCAAGCCGCGTGCCACTTGAGCTGAATGAGTGAACGACGAGAGCGAAGAGGGAGAGAGGGAGCGAGAGAGGGAGAGAGAGAGAGAGGGGGAGAGAAGAAAGTTCATATCTGTATGCCGCTTCACGGAGAGGACATGCTGACGGGCTTGCACAGCACAAACCTTTAACTCTTGTCAAGAGACTTGCACCATACTTCAATTATTAGTCACTCTCTCTCCCTCTCGACCCCTCTCTCTCTCTCCCTCTTGTTGCCTTAGTATTCGCCGAGCGGTGCACGTAATTTCATTTGAGAAGCAGAAAATAACCTCTTTACGTGTTCAAAGGCAAATTAGCATATTAAATATAAACGCGTTGATGTTCAGCTTTCATAACACCTCATGCAAACGAACCATCTCTCTTTTCCTCTCGCTCTCTCTCTCTTTCTCCCTCTCTATTCCTCTCTATTCCTCTCTCTCTCTCTCTCTCTCTCTCCCTCTCTCAGCGGGTACCCGAGCACGGCGTACCAGACTCACCAGATTTTCACAGCAAATGAATTGGAGGCTGCGTGCGAGCTGCGGTGGGTCTTTCGTTTCTCTCTCCCTCTCTCTCTTTCCCTCGCCTCTCTCGCTCTGTCTCTCCTCTCTCCCTCCCTGGCTGTCTCTCGCTCTCCCTCTCTCCGTGAGCCCATCGATCCGGCTCACCCACTCTTTTCATTATTATACTCTGTGTTGTCCGCTTAATGAGACCGATTTGCGCCGGATAACATTTACTTGCACTAAGGCTCAAGATTGCTAGTATTACTCAGCTACAAAGTGCCGCTGAGAGAGGGCACAGCATACAGAGGGATGAGAGGGAGAGAGCAGAGGGGAGAGAGCGAGAAAGAGAGAGAGCGAAAATCTGGCTAGCATAGTGCTCGTTGAAAATAGAAAACAAGCAGCTTTGCCTGCCTCTCTCTCTCCAAAGTGATTCCCCTCTCGCTCTCTTCCTCCCTCTTTGTATCGTGGCAGCTCACATACAAGCCGAGGTGTTTAAAACCCCTAGTCATCACTAAAGTCACTTTGCAGCCGCTCGAAGGGGACAGACACAGAGAGGGAGAGAGGGAAGAGGGAGAGAGAGATGACACAAGCTACGATGCTCACTTTATGGCACGCCTAGTGTCACTTGCCGTCCTCGTTTTCTCTCCTCTCCTCTCTCCTCTCTCCCTTCCCTTATTTCCAATGGGCAACACAAATAGATGGAAATATAGCATGTAATTTTCGCTCCAGAGCTCCTGCAGCAATACATAGACACTAGACTGGCGATAATTGAAAAGGGAGAGAGCGAGAGGGGAGAGGAGAGGAGAGAGAGACACAAAGTGGAATCAGGCTGGAAACTTGTTCTCTTCGCTATCCTGGTTTATAAGCGACGAGTGCCAATTGAAAGGGCATCACTTCAAGAGCAAGGAGGGGAGCGAAGGCGAAAAATATTCGAAAAGCCGACTAACAAGCCATAGCCGAGAGAGATGACGAAGAGGGAGAGAGGGGGGAGAGAGGGAAAGAAAGCCGGCGTCAAGTAAACCGCTAATTACAGGCCCTGGCAGTTGCAAACTTGACAACGGGATGACCGGACTGGGCCGATAATTTCCCTTTCCATTCTTTCTTCCTGGCTCCCTCTCTCGCTGTTCCTTTTCCTCTCTCGCTCTTTCATTCTCTCTCTCTCCCCCTCCCTCTCCTTCGGGTCTGAGTCAGCACACCGTGAAGCGAGAGAAGAATATTGATGGCCCTAAATGATACCCGCAAATGGAAGCCATTAGAGGGAGAGAACATGCATTTAAAGCATGTGTACGAGTCCAAAGTCGACGATTTAACTTGTATGCATGTCGAAGGGCGATCAACACATTTGTGTCAAAACCGCCTCTCTCGCTCTCTTCCTCTCTCTCTCTCCCTTCCTCTCTCCCTCTGTCTCTCGCTCTGCTTCATAATCTTGCTTATACACGCAAAGCCCGACGGAACAGCATCATTATATTACATACCGTACGCACAACATGAAAGGCATATATTTCGTCTCCGGTGTGCGCAGCGTTAATAAGGCTGAACGGATTCCTGCTCCTCGGGCATCAATTAATGTCTCTCTCCCTCTCCCTCTCCCCCTCTCGCCCTTGTCTCCTCTCTTCCTGCCTGCCTTGGAGTCCGCTCTTTATTGGTAGCTAGGAGCGGAACCATGTGTTGGTCGCTCGAGAAACCGACTTGCTCGATTGACCTGAGAGCAAATCGCTGCCAGATGTCCACTATTGACGGACATAACTGGCGCACTTCCGATAAGTGAATTACACTTCGTGAGACACGGCGAGAGGGAGAGAGGAGAGGGGGAGAGAGAGGAAGAGAGCGAGAAATGCTGACCGCCGATTTACGTAGCTCGAGGCATGGACGGCGGCCATCATTTCGCTTACAGACAAGCAAAGTAGATTAATTGATTTGTATTGCACAAAGTCGAGAGAGGGGAGAGAGAGGGAGGGAGAGAGAGAGATAAAAGAGAGAACGTGCCTCATCTTTGTCAAGCAAATCCATTCAAAATGGGTTCGCTAATTCGAGAGGGGAGAGATTGCCGCCTCAGGGCACAGGATATGCCATTTTGGATGAAGTCACACATTTTGGAATCATTGCGAGAGAGGGAGAGAGAGGGGGAGAGAAAGGTATGATGCTTAAAGGGACACCAACATTCCTGGAAGACGTGTGATGACATGTGATGATTACGACGAGAGCACGTGCCGTCATTGGCACAAAATTTGCTTTCAAAGTGGAAGACATTACAGACAAGCAACCGAGAGGGGAGAGCAGTATTGAGAACGTGAAAGTTTAAAATAAAATGGCGCAACGTCATGAGAGATGTAACAGAGAGCAGTGAAGGGAGAGCGCGAGAGAGGGAAGGAGAGAGGGAGAGAGAGAGAGCGAAACGATACATCGAGCGATACCGAATCCACGGAAATAATACATAAATCAGGCTCACCTTCAACAACAAGCAATCTATGTGGCGGCCGTTGAAATGTTCCGTTAGAGGAGAGAGGCGAGAGCAAGAGGGAGAGCGAGGGGGAAACAAGTTCACATTCGTGTAATCGGCGAAAGCAATCCCAGCTATTGCCGACCGCGAATATCACGTCACATTCGCACAAATAGAGCGACATATACTCGAGAGAGAACAGACAGTCTATTCGATGGAACGAGCATAGAACGCAAAGCAGAACAATGAGAGCTGAGAGCACATCGACGAGCGGAGAGCGAGGGAGAGAGAGGGGGGAGAGAGCGAGAGAGGGACACGTTTCAGAACATCCTTAACATTGGGTTACATTGAGAAGAAACAAAGAAAGCCATGCTCAGTGTCACTTCGATGCGACTCACTCAACACAACATAGTATAAGTTCCATAGGATGGCAGTAAAGGAGAGATAGGGAGCGAGAGAGGGAGAGCGAGTGAGACACACATACACAGAAACGACGTTGCTTCTCTCTCTCTTTCTCTTTCCGCTCTTCTTCTTCAGTCTAGTGACACATGAGGGAAATGAGACAAGAAGAAACGATGAACTGCGCTCGGTTGCTTCTTTCTATCGCTCTCGCTCTCTCTCCCTCCCTCTCTTTTTCTCTTTCGCTCTCTTTTACAAGGACGGAGGAGACAGAGCATCACATGAGAAAAGAGAGTGAGACGAGAAGAGAAGACCAGCGACAACGCACTGTGAGGTCGAGGGGAGATACATTGCAGAGAGTGTGAGAGCACGAGAGGAGAGGAGAGAGAGAGAGAGAGCGCGAAAGCGAGCCGACGGTTCGGTGTGCCGAGCTGCGACTGACTGAGGGAGAGAGCGCCGAGAACACGGACAGACCGAGCAACTCCCTTCCCGAGAGAGGGAGAGAGGGATAGAGAGGAGAGAGAGAGCGCGCCGCAGCTGCAGCACTTTTCTTCAGCACACTCTGGTATTGATTCTCTTTCGAGCTGGCTCTCTCTCTCTCTCGCTCTGTCTCTCCCTCTTTTTCTCTGGCGGCAGAGAGGAGAAGAACGTGGCTAACAAAAATGCAGCAGCAAAGTAACTCCGGTCGAACAGGTTCTGAGGCATCATCGATTTGAAGACGAGTCGCTCTCTCTCCCCTATCCCTCTCTCTCTCCCTCTCTCTCTGCCTCTCTTTCTCGGTCGGCGCCTTCCACTTCTTTCAGCGGCTACAATATGATCCACAGAGAGAAAGGAAAAAAGCTCACTTCGCTTTCACTTTGACTCTCTCGCTCCCTCTCCTCTCCTCTCCTCGCGTCTCTGCCTCTCTCCCCTCTCCCTCTTGCTCTTCATGTTTCTCGGTCTGTCGTTCCCCTCTCTCAGCTACTTCTTTACATTGACATAACTACTAAAGGACAATATGTCAGAAAGCGAGCGAGAGAAAGATGTGCTCCGTCTCGGGACCGATCACACACTTTGCCATTCTCGAGGGCAACATTGGGTAATATGTACTGGCAAACGAAATGGAGACAGAGCGCCAGGAGAGGGAAAGGGGAAGAGGAAGGAAGCTAGAGCAGAGAGGAGAGAGAGAAAGGGAGAGACACGACTCTGCTAGCCACTAATTCACACAGTAACGCGTGAGCCATAAAAGCGCTCAGCAAACAAACTCACACGCTTCTTTAGTTGCGCTACTCAAAACTAAATAGGCCAGATAAACAGAGACATAGGAAAGTCGTCCGCACACAAAGCAAGAGAATGCGACGGAGGAAGGGAGAGAGAGAAGGGGAGAGGCGAGAGAGGGAGAGAGCGAACGAGAGGAGTTAGAGCCGACTCCGAATGAATAACAAAACAGGAGTTTAGGGAAAATAAATGGAAATTTGCATCGCTTCGTCTTCTTCCCTCAATCTGTCTCTTCCTCTCTCCCTCTCTCCTTTGCTCTCTCTCTCTCCCTCTCTCACCCTCGGTCTCTCAGGAAGAGCGAACGAGAGGAGAATCTCAAAGGACTAGGCTGCTTGTCCGCTTTCTAAAATGCATCTTCTAAATCAAATTCCGAAAAAGTAGGAGGAGGAGAAGGAGAGAGTGAGAGGGGAAGAGAGGGAGAGGGAGAGAGACAGAGACAGAGAGGCTTTTTTGACAGCAATTCCCTTGGGTGAATTACTGTTTTATATGCGATGCGACTAGCCGACTACTAGGGAAGTCGTGTCACGCAAGCGCCAGCCTTTCAACGGCGCCTTTCCGCAGTCCCTTCGTTCCCTCTCCCCTCTGCCTCTCCCCTCTCTCTCGCTCCGAATGTGTACTCTGCCCATCTATTAGCTCAAGCTAAACACGAAACCAAAGAGGATTAGTTAAGTCTGAAACCAACAAATAACAATACAATGCAATTGGAGGCTCAAGTTAAGTCAGACCACCAAGCAGCACCTGGCATACATCAACAGCGTATCCTTCGCCCTCATCCTCTCTTCCTTCCCCTCCCTCCCTCTCTCCCCCTTCTTGGAATTCCTTGAGAAATGGCGGACCACAGATCACAGAGTCGTTCAGAGAGGGGTTTACTTCACACATACACAGTAGCGCTTAAAGTGAAAGCTAATTGAATACACGCCTCGTATCCTTTCAAAGGCAGCTTCAAGCTGACGGATAGTGGAGGAAAAAATCAAGCATCTCGAAATAACTGAGAGAAGGGGAGAGAGGGAGAGAGAGAGAGGAGAGAGAGAGAGAGAGAAGAACGAAAGACAGAGAGGGCGAGAGCTTTGCCAAGAAAGAAGGATAGAGAGGCAAAGAGAAAGCGAGAGAGTCGTCATCCTCTTCGCTCGCTCTCTCTCTCGCTCTTTCACTATCTACGTCTCTCTCTCCCTCTCGCTCTTCCCCTTAATAGTGTCGAGTCATCCTAGTTAAACTAAACTTCTTTCAAAGCGCACTTAATCTTCTTTACGAAAACCATCAAAATCACTAAACGCATGAAAGAAGCACACAGAAAGGAAAAAGAGAAAAGAAGGAGGGAGAGAGATGAAAAAGAAAGCAGTAAGTAGGGAAAAAATCGGAAAGAAAAGACAGAGAGCCATAGAGAGGGAGAGAGAGAGAGGAGAGGAGAGAGGAAAGAGAAGAAAAAGAGAGCGGAGAAAGAGACTTGAAAAAGATGGAGAAAAAGGGAGAATTGAAAAAAGAAGAGTGAGACGAGGAGAGGAAGTACCAGATTTTCTTTCAAGAACATTACTGAGCGAAGACCGAGAAAGTATACTAGAGTGTAAAGTTGCTCGTATAGAAGGATAGGAGAGAGAGGGGGGGGGAGAGAGGAAGCAAAGAGAAGCAAAAAGGGCTCAAGACAAGCGTAAAGAGGGAGGGAGAGGCGAGTGTGCAAAGAAAAAACTTGGGCCGTGATAGGCAACGAGAGAGGGGGAGAGAGAGCGACGGAAAAGAGAGGGAAAGAGAGATGAAGTTCATTAGGAAGACGACAAGAGGAGGAAGAGAGAAGCCAACAAGATAACGCCAGTGGAATCTGAGACGACATTTGAGATGATGAAAAAGAGAGCGCGCCGAGAGAAGGAGACAATTGACCCCGACTTCATCATCGATTTCTCTCCCCCTCTCCTCCTCTCGCTCTCTCCTCTTTCAGACTGCGTGTGCGGCAGCTTGTTTTTCTAAGACAACCCAAAGTAATAGTCAAATAGAGTGCAATGTCTCTGCCACGGAAACTGATCATTTGCCAATGCAAGATTTTCCTTGCGTCTTATAAAAGAGAGGAGAGAGAGGGAGGGAGAGAGAGACCCGAGCCTATAATTTGCGTTACCATCAATATAAACAGTCAACTGTGTACATGTATACACAGTTGCCCTTGCACCTGGAATTGAGCCTAATGAAGTTCCCCTCTCGGTCTCTCCTCTCCTCCTCGCTCTCACAATCTACAAAACGAGCCGCCGGCAGAGCCAGAGTTGAATGGCGAGACATTTTCTCGCAAAAGCAACCACAATCTGGTTTTTTGTTTCTCTCTCCTCTCTCGCCCTCCCTTCCTCTCTCTCCTCTCACCACTGCCGTCTCAGTTTTGCATTTTTATCCTCCGCTAATGGCGAGGAAATGAAGCTTCAAACAATGAATGTGCTCGTTGTCACTCTCTTCGCTCTCTCTCTCTCCCCCCTCTCTCTCTCTCACTTCTACCGGCGAAGGCATTGCCGTCAAGGTTGATAGAATGTGCACTCTCGACAAATTCACAGCCACTCGACATCAATTACCAGAGAGTAAAAGGAGAGAGCGAGAGAGCGAAAGTGAGAGGGGAAGAGAGGGAGAGAGAGAGGGCGAGAGAGAAAAGCGAGAGCGAAAAGTTAAGTGTTTAACAAGACTTTTGTTGTAAACAAAGAGAGGAAAAAGTTGCCACGAAACCGACTTTTAAATTATTGCATCGTGAGAGGTGACAATACAACTAGCCTCTCGCCTCTCTCTCTCCCCTCTCTTTCTCCCTTTTCCTCTCTTTATCGCTCTCTTTGTAAATGAACAGAGATAATTATGAGGCGTCCAATTAGTAATATCCTCACCTATTTATGTGAGCAATAACTTATAATTAGAGAACACAGGGGAGCAAAAGAGAGAGAGAGAAAGAGAGCGAGAGGGAGAGAGATAGAGAGCGAGAGAGAAAGCGCAGCTGGCTCTAGAGGCTTGACAGCTGAAAGCTTAAGGGCAATGTTTCAGAGCAAGAGAGAGAGAGAGAGAGAACTGCTTTAGACATAAACACAAACAATTTCCGAGAACGTGTAGAACGTCAATCATCGCCATCCATATATTATTATATATATCCCAGAATAGAACATATTCTCGTCTCTATTGCTCTCTATGTTGCAGTAATGGTGAATTTATGCACGTCTTTCAATAGAAAACATGTATATCAGTGATTACGCGAAGAGACGACTGAGCTGCACTGAGTCATTAGCTCATAACGCGTCTATCTGTGCACTTAACCCCACTGAATTATGTCAGACCAGTGGACTAGAAGTTTCTCTCTTTCTCTCTTCCTTTCCCTCTCTGGCTCTCTTCTTTCCGTCTTACTGACACCGCCCCTCGAGAGAGGGAGAGCGAGAGGGAGAGAGAGAGAGAGAGGTGTCTAGTCCATCATTAACAAATTAATGCTTCTCACGTAAGGTCTGTTCAACATTTTCTTGTGATCACGGGTAACAAAGTGTGAGGCCGGAGAGCGGCTCGCAGTGCGCCGTGAGTCACGTCGTAAGCAGAGAGCTGCAGTCAAAGACATGCCTTACACAATGGCCGAGAGGGAGAGGGAGAGAGGGAGAGAGCAGTTGTGGAGATACAATCTTGACCACAATGAGCGAACATAAGGCGGGTCAGAGACTGTCTACATTTTCTCCTTGAGAACACAAAGTCCGGTGCCGTGGGCTGCAACTTCCTTCTAGAGCAAAATTAACCTTTCAAGGCTTCTCCTCCTCCTTCTCTCTTCTCTCTCCCTCTCCCTCTCTCATTTTCTTCTCTCCCGCTCTCTCTTTGCCCACATCCTCAAGGCTATGCTCATTTCGCAGTCCGCTGAAGTAGCCTGGCTCGTCCTTGCCGACCATGCTATAAACATATATTTGATCTCTATCTACAGATAGTAAGTCATTAGTATCCTCAAAGAGCCGAAGCTAATTAGACTTTTAATTCACGAACTGCATCATCATCATCATTTTCTTTCCCTCATGCTCTCTTCTACTTTTCGCTCCACTCTCACCATCGCTCTCATCCACAAGCAATGAAATTATAATAGGCACCAAGGTGCGTATGTCAGACAGAGAAGAGAGGCAGAGGGAGAGAGGGAGAGAGAGAAGAGGGACAAGGATACGAAGCCACATATGTGAGACAGCGAGTGACATATATGTATATACATAGACGACAGTTGACTTGATGGATACGATACCTTGTTGCCAGCACTAAATGTCTAGCATGAGAAACTCGCTATTGATTGGGCAACACCCACCGGTTTTTCAACTGGTTTCCATCTTCAACCCAATCAAGTTGACTTCTTCGCTCTCTCCCTCTTCTCCCTCTCGCCCTTTGCATCCTCTTCCTTCTCTCCCCTCTTCCTCTCATAATTTCATGCCTCTGCCACTCCATGTAGCCAATAAATTAGCCAGTGTTCAGGGCTTGGAAACACTAAAGCTACCTCAGTTTTTGTGCCTTTCATCTCAGAGTCTATTCTCATTGGCAAAGAGAGGGGAGAGAGAGGGCTTAGAGCTTCCTCTCTTCCTTTCTCGAGGCGGTAATTCTAGAGCAAAAAAAAGCTTTCTCTGTGTGCACCACTCAAAAAAGTCGATCTATTACAATTGACACGCTTGAGTAATATACACTACTGCTAAAAAGTACGGTCTCAGACAATAGTCAGTATTGCATCCTTATATACAGAGGCCCGATGTTTAGCGAAGAAAAGCGAAAGGAAGACGGGAAGCAAGACAAGGAGAGGAAGGGAGAACGAGAGGGAGAGGGGAGAGCGATGACTCTCCGAGATCAGTCCGAAGCTACCGTACACTGAATGCAGATGCCGCTGCCAAAGCTAAGCATTGCCTCTCTCTCTCTCTCTCTTCCTCTCTGGCTTTATTTACCACAAACAGCATCACGTTTTCACTTCGCTCTCCCTCTCTTGCCTTTTTCTTTCCCTCTCCCTCTCTGGCTTGTTTCTTCTTTCTTGGCTTTTTTACTTACGACAACACAACAAAACATTCTCTTGTACAACTGCATAAAAATGGCGTAACACAGTTGAAGAACATGATACATGCTAAGTGATATTCAAAGCAAGAGAGAATGAACAACCGGCTTTGGCAACGGGAGAGAGGAGAAAAAGTATCATCTCATGTAATATATACATGGGAAAATCTATAAGGCATCAAAGTGCATTGTCATCAGCAAATACATTATTACCATAAGCATAGGGAAGCAATGATAACGTGAAATTCGCTCTTAATGCAGCTAAGAATGCATGTCAGGAACGCATCTCACATCATTGAATGCTATTCAAAATCATCACAAGCTCACGATAAGAAGACTCAATCTGTACATTTTGACAAGAGAGGGAGAGAGAGAGGGAGAGAGTGGACAGCAAGTGACAATGGGAATAACGAAGACTTCCTTGAATTGGCATTTTCAAGTCGAAATTCGCTAGATGTGCTCCATACCAATATTACTGTTTTCCCTTCGACAACAAAGAGCAGCTTCTCTCTCCTCTCTCTCCCCTTCTCTTTGACAAGTAAAACAATAAAAAACTTGTTATGTTTGCCTGTCTCTATCTCTCTGGCCTCTCTCTCTCTCTCGCCTTTCAGCGGAAGAGTTGTAAAGCAAGCATAATAAAACAATGCTTAATGCATATAATACACAACAAGGGGAAGAGAGAAGCTCGGCAACAAAGTTCACCCTACACAACATAAAGGTACTCGCTGTAAAAATGCACTCCATTCATAGCACGACACTTGAAAGGCCATAACAGATTTGCGGAAGCTTTAGAGAGAAGAGACAGAGAGGGAGAGAGGAAAGAGAAAGAACAAAACGTCATTGGGCTAAAGCTGGGACGCATACATATCTACGTATATCGCACAAGTAAGTGCAAGTGTATAAATGTACTATGAGCTGCACTTATTAATGGCACATGAAAATGTCCACTTACAGGCTTGAGGCTTGTGGAGCACAATAAAGACTTCAAATTGCGCATTTGCTTTCAATATGGACCAAAATCAATAGCTTTTCACTCCATATTCCAGCAATACGGACACACATCATTCACTCTCGCTCTCTTTCCTCTCCTCCCCTCCCTCTCGCCCTCTCATCTTTCCCTGCCAATCTTTCTTTCTCTCTCTCTCCCTCTATGCCTTTTCAGACACATACAAGTTTCCCGGGTGTTTGAAACATCACATAATCCAAAGCGTAAAGTTCTCTGATCCTTGAATTCAACACATAAAATGTATGTGTGGATAACTTTTCGCTTACAAGCTGCAAACTTGAATTTTTCTTCATGTTTTACTCTCGTCTCTCCCTTTCGATTTTCCTAAAGTTATGCTCCTTTCTCTCCCTCTCCCTTTTCCCCTTCCCTCCAGTTTCTCTCTTCCAAAAAAAAATGACGACATCCAGTTAAAGAGTAAACAGAGTGGTTCTGTCTTTTCACTCACAACTTCTTCTTCTCTGAACCTTCGCTATCTCTTTCTTTATCTCTCACTTTCTCACCCTCTTAGTGTCTCTCTCTCCCTCTCCTCTCCCTCTCTCACTTCTATGGTCAAATAGATGTTGACTCAACACATTTCACGCCTTCCGTGAGGTACGAAGCAAATAAACTAAAGCAATTCGTACAAACAAGGGCCAAAGAGTAACAGAGTTACGAAACAAGGAGAGAAGGGGAAGGGCAAGTGTGAGAGGAAGAGGGGAGAGGGAGAGAGGAAGAGATGCTAGGAAAAGAAGAAAAGCTAAGCATTTCCTTGTACTGAAAACACTTCATGTTCGTAAAGTAAATACCGAGAGAGCGAGACTCCAACTAAATTAGCTTCCACTGCTTGTAAATTCGACGAGAAAGAACGCACAAGCAGAGAGGAAGACGGGAGAGCGAGAGGGGAGAGAGGGAAAATACTTATTCTACAGCATCTTTGTTCCCACACTCAACAGTGGAGACCCATTATGAAGACAAAGTCATATTCATCGCTTGTAATCGATTTTGTTCCAGTGTCATTCATCGACAATGGTTCGAAAGTCAAAGTGTTCTGAGCGTCATTTCCATGAATGACACGCAACTAGACACACACAGCGAGAGGGAAAGGCAGTCTTTCTCTCTCTCTCCTCCTCTCTTTCTCCTCTCGATCTCCTTCCTTTGCATTTACAAGTGTGCAAATGTTCATCACTTTGAAACTTAGAGAACTCGAGAGGACTAAGAGGTCAAATGCCTGTGGTCACAATATTATGTAAACAGGAAAAGGCATTTCGCTCTTCAAGAGTACATCTAGGGTGCTGATGGCATTTTTAGAGTTCGACGAGAGAGGGAGAGGGAGGGAGAGAGAGATCTGTGAAACGTTCACTGAGAGCATCTCTTGGCTCGCATTGCACTTGACAGCGAAGGCATGACTCAATTCGAGAAAGCGAGCGAAAGAGGGAGAGAGAGTGATAGAGGAAGAGGGAAAGAGATAGTTCAGTGGCACAATACGGGAAATTTGCATGGCTGAACAGCACTGCAATTCAAGGCAATTTTTCCGATGGCAAAGAGAGAGAGAGGAGAGAGAAAGGGAAGAGAGGGATTCCATTCAGAGGAGCGAGAAACTCCGAATGTACAAAAAATGCTCAGGCATCCTCTCTTTCTCACATAGGGAGTGAGAGCGAGAGAGGGAGAGAGATACACAACAGGCAAATATGTTTATGTAAAAGATAAGATGGATATGTATTTTTGCTCCTCTCACCGTTTTCAGATCGTCGTAAGTGATGAAGCTGAGTATTGCAAATCCGTCCACAATGTCCTCCTCGCAGAGCCCAATGTCACGCTCAGTCAATCGTAATGCGAGGCTCACTTGATCGCCATTATGGTTGCCAGTCTTGCCCTTGGAACTCCTACAATTGTTACTTCCGTTGTTCATGTCATTATTGTTATTATTTTTTTCGTTCACGGAATCCTTAGATTTGGTCACTGGCAGCTTTTTGTGTCCCTTGTTGTCACCGGCAGTAGTAGTAGGAGTAGTGGTGGCAGTTGTTTCTTTGACAGTGTCAGTCGCCGCTTCTCGCTGCGCCTTGCACTTGACTTTCTTTTTCTTGGTCACGGGTACAACTGGGCCAGCTTCCCGACCTGCCTGTTTGGCGCCATTGCCGCCATTTTTAACTTTGGGACACTTCTTGGTCACACTGTCCTTGCCACCGGTGGACATCTTGTCCTTCACAGCGGCACCACCCCGACCTGGACCCTTTTTGTCCACACTGTCGGTCCGGTCCTTGCGGGCTGAACCAGGCTTACCAGAGTCCTTGGACACTGGTTTGCCACTAGGCCTGTCCTTGTCTTTGGTCCGCTTACCGTTGGCCGAGTCGGCGAGGTGTTTGTCTCGCTTAGACGAACTAGTGGCACTGGACAGGGTCACCTTTTCACTGGCTGCCGTCGTCGTTGGCGTCTTCTTACTCTTGCCGGAGAGGGGAGAGGGGCCCTCCTTAGAGTGGACCTTTCCACTCTTGCCACTCGCCTTGCCGGCACACAATGTCGGACCAGAGCCGGTGGCCAGCGCTGACCCCGACTGACCGCGGCCAGGTGACGAGCAAGAGCGAGGCCCAGGTGTTGCTGACGAGGAGGAAGATGAAGAAGAGGAGGAGGAGGACGAGGCCGCGGCCGAGGTTCGACTAGCCTTGCAAGCCCCCGAGCTGGCCGTACTGGTCGGGCTGGCTCCGGGCTGCTTCTTACTTGACTTTCCCGTAGAGGGTCCGTTGCTGCTGCCATTGAGTACGGAATCAAATAGCTTTCCCCATTTGTCGTCTTCATTGTCCTTCGAGCCGGCTGGCATTGTCTACACTTTCAACGAAAACCAAACACTGGTCGGTACACTGTTTGTTAACTGCTTTCACATCTAATACAGCACATATGAATACTTTTGCCCCCCTTTACACAGAGAAAAAGAAGCGAAGACGAGAGAAGAGAAGAGAGAGACGAGAGGGAGAGAGAGATGAAAAGGCGAACTAAGTATAGTGAGAGCACATCCTTGAACATGGCGTCACAGCTGAGACTGGGTTTCGTAGTCTTAAAAGTCTGCACTGGCGACCTCTGCTGCGCATGCGTCATGCTCCTTCTCTCCCCACTGCGCAGTCTCTGTTTCACGTTTGCTCTCAGCTTCATTTTTCGTTCACTTACCTTTCGGTTACTTTTATGTGAGCACATATAAATCGTTTTCTTTCCTATTTCTTTCTTCTTCTTCTTTTTTCAATATAAATAATACATATTTGCCTTTTTAAGCAATCTATATATCAATCACTTACGATAGGGTCATACCATTTATACACGTAGCCAGTAAGAGATCACACCGTTTGTAATTGAATACTATCTCCATTTCACTCTCTTCTCCCTTTTCAATCCCACCTCTCCCTCTCTCCCTTTCGCTCTCTCTCTCCCTCCCTCTCTGAAAGCTACATTAGACTGCGTGTCGAAAGTTAATTGTCTTTTTTCGCAATGTCAATTATCTCGAAACAAGCAGTAGATCATAAAAACAGTTCCTCTCCCCTCTCTCTCTCCCTCTCTTTCGCGGTTAAACTCTGATAAAAGAGAACATATTTATTTGTCATTAAGATTCCTTTCGCTAATTAGTCTTCTATCGCCTCCTCTAATTACTCTGCCTCATGTTTGACTCATATTTCGTGACATGAAAAGAAACAATGAACATATTGACGTAGCAGTAATATAATGTTTTTATTTTGATTTATTCTAGATAGAGGGAGAGAGAGAGAGGGAGAGACATTATCGAATCATATGGCACATTATTTGGTAACACATTGTCTCTCTCCTCGGTCATCAGTTGCAAATACAAAATTGATACAATCAATAAAACACACAAATAGTAGAAAAAAAGTATTCCACAAATGGAAGAAAAAGAATACAAAATAATTTGGTAAGATTAGGCAATAGAAAGCCAGAAAAAATGTTCTAGAACAGAGGGAGAGGGAGAGAGAGAGAGAGAGAGAACTTTTCGGCAACATACGGATGAGTCGCTGACATTGTACTACAAGTATAATAAATTTACTTTTTTCTCTGTTACATAATACCATTTTCCATATGTTTGACTTTGTATATGTAATGCGAAGGCCATTAGAAGGAAACCTTTCTAGACTCGACTCCGGGAAACTTGTCAGTGGTAAACGAAGTGTTGCGAATTCGATTGTCCACAATGTACCTTCGTTTCCGTGAGCGACAAGGATCATGCTTGTCGAGGTAGTGTTCTAAAGTGTCCCAGCCGCCGCCAACACGAACCATTACGTGTCTCCGTAGTATCTAGAGAGTCGAGAGGCGAAGAGGGAGAGAGAGGGGAAGAGGGAGAGAGATAACGATAAAAGGAATGCACTGAAACAAAGGGGAAACAAAGAGGCAAATATGATCCGTAATGCTCGGCATTTTTTCTCCCTTTGCCGACTTGTACTTGTCTTCTTTTTGTACATCATCATATCGACGAAGAGCCGATTTAGTTTCAGCCAAGGTATGACGAGAGGGAGAGAGGAAGGGAGAGGAGAGAGAGAGACGAAAAGAGACTCACCCTCACGAATATAACGGTCTTGGTGTCGCCGATCCGGTACTTTCCGTCCGCCATCTTTATCATGGGAAACTGCGACGGGCACGTGCATCGATTCAGTAGGTCCACAACCTGGTCGAATTATGAGAGGAGGAAGAGGGAGAGGGAGAGAGCGGGAGAGAAATAGAGAAAGGCATTAGCGGAGGAAGGAAGAGCGAAAGAGAGAGAGAGAGAGAGACATATGATATAAAAACACGACATGGATATAACGAGAAAAAAGAGTGAAGTTTTTTCTGACATTAATTAAATTACGAGCTTTGATGTTTCACTGCCTGCAGGCATTCTAGTGAGCACTTCGCTTTTTCTTCCTCTCTCCCTCTCGCTGGCTCCCTCTCTTCCATCTCTCGCCCTCATCAAATGTCTTTCTTACGTGAAAAGAGAGGCTAAAGACGACTAAAAATACCAGAGCGTATACTACAGTGCTTTTGAAGAAGGGATATTTTCCTCTTTTCATGTTCGCCGATCTTTCGCTTCGTGCCTTCGAACTGCAATATGAATGCAAAATTGTCTGGGAATCTTTTTTCGCTTTCGTTCTCCTCTCCTCTCTCCTCTCTTTTCTCTTCTTATCGCTCTCTCCCTCTCTTGGCCTTTTCTTACGCATCGCCATTCTTCCTCTTTTTTTTCACTCTCCCTTTTTCACGAACATAAAGCTTTTCAAATTTTCTCCATCTCACTCTCTATTCGCTCATCTTTCACATAAACTTTTCGCTCCACGCTTGAGTACGCAAAGAAATATTGACCAATGTAATTTAAAGAGAGGGAGAGAGAGAGGAGAGAGAGACCTTTTCATGCAATGATTGCATAATGAGAAAGAAATCGCCTTCGGGTCAGCGAGAGATTGAAAGGGAGAGAAAGCGCGCCAACAATGGTCCTCTAATGAAACCATTTGCAATTAATTAGCGGCTACTGTATTCTCCGAATTGTATTCGGATGAAAAGAGGAGTGTCGTAATAATAAGTGGTTTAGCCATCTCTTCCATCTCTCCCTTTCATTCTCTCCCTCTCTCTCCCTCTCACATTCATTCATAACACTTATCGTTTTCGAAACAAAGTCAACCTCATTGTAGATCAATGGCTCAGAACTGTTTTCGAGACTTGAATTGTCTCTCCCTCTCTCCTCTCGCCCTTTTCCCACTCTACTTAATAGCAAGGCATACAGAATTACGCAATAAAAGGCACAATGTACACTGAATATGCGATATGTTTCAGTAATTGTCGTCTCTCTCTCCCCTCTCCCTCTCTGCCATCCAGTACGAGTAATTCTTTTTGCACGAGTTCACATAGAAGAGAGACGTGCTGGCCGTTGTTTGGACGCAAATGAATAGAACATTTCAAAGTGGTCTCTCTCTCCTCTCTCTCCCTTCTCTCTCTCCTCTCTCCCTCTTTCTCAATCTCTTTGTGTTAATAATCGGCCAGCTTTTGACACACAGAGAAATGAGTTTCGTTAACTAGAACGTTTCATTCGTGTCATACATTTGTAGAAGCAATAAGCCAAAGAGGGAAAGAGCGAGAGGGGAGAGAGGGAGGGCGAGAGAAAGTCATCCAGGCGGGAAGGAGTCATGTTCGAACTATAACACTGAACTTTTTACATTTTTTGTCCAAGGACCCGGATATTACAAGTATGTTTTACTGTAGTATCACGTACGTCAGACAAAAAAAGAGGGAAAAGGAAAAGAGGAAAGAGGGGAGAGGGCTGAAACAATCCACTAGAAAATTCTGAGCGTCGACACATATCAGGTTGTTGACTTGCATTTCACCGGAAATGCCATTCAGAGGATTCTATGCGTGTGTCGATAAGTTCGCAGTACGTACTGAAGAAGGCTATGAACTGCGTGGTGTGCAGAGCATAGAAAGAAATTCTGGGGAAAGGAGAAGGGGAAAGGAGGAGAGGGGAGAAAGGGAGAGACGAGGAAGAGCGGCCTGACAATGATAGCCGGAGAAAATACACTTTAGTTGCAAGTGCCACCCAAAGGTTGAATCTAGCGAGACACATTACGTAAATTTGAATGAAAGGTACTTCTTTCAATGGCAGAGACATATTGAATGGAACAACTAGCGGCTCGTGTTTCATGCGAAACTACCTCTCCCTCTACTTCTCTCCCTCTCCATCTAATTCTATTCCCCTATTCTCTGTTCGACGTTCTCCAGCTCTCGTCTCTCGCTCTTCCTCTCTCCCTCTCGTCTCTCCTCGGCTTCCTGATGAGAAACTTCTTTTCTCGTCTCGCATCGTAATCTCAGCTTGTCTCTCCCTCTCTTCTTTTTCTTCCAGTCACTTTGGCTTTTGCTTTTTTCCTAATACGCCATTCTCTCTTTTTCCCTCTTTCTCCCTCTCACTCTCTTGCCTCTCTCCCTCTTGGCGAAGACACTCAATAATAAGCCGAGAGAAGTGAAGAATAATAACGATGCAACTATCTGAGACTATAGTTCCATTCCATCCTCACATGATTGAACGGCTCTACTAGGAAGGGAGAGAGAGGAAAGACGACTCTCACCAGCGTGTTCCCTCTCTGTCTCCCTCTCTCCTCTCTCCCTCTTTACGGTTCTAGTGTGTGAAGCTGTTAGACAAATTGTTCGGTCAGCAACAGAAAACCCAGTCAAAGCAGGAAAAGCAATGGCCGCAAACTTCTCACCGGAACTAAGTCAGTCCGTGATGAACACTCTACATGAGCATGGAGAGCGAAGAGAGGGAGAGGGAGAGAGGAGAAGATCTAACTCTCGGCTTGCTATCTGTCTACAACAAGCACTTGAAGCTTTGTTCCTGCTGACTTAATTGGGTTTACTTCAGGATGAGCAGTGCGAGAGAGGAGAGAAAAGAGAGAAGGGACGAGAGAAAGGCATAAAGCTCTGAGCAATAAATATAAGGATGGGCCAAAAACCTGGCGGCGAGAGGAGAGAGGAGAAAGGGAGAGATGGAAAGATGGAATTGGTGAGAAGGGATGCTGAAGTACATATTGCATCCCACTCCGGTCACTGGGAGTAAAGCAACCAGGCAACTTTGGTTCAACCTCAGCATGGTGTACAGAGCGAGAGAGAGAGAGAGAGAGCGTAGTGTATTCTGTGACTTGTCTCTCCCTCTCACCCTCTCTCATCCTCTCTAGCTCTTCGGAACATCGCCTTCCGCAAAAGGGCGCAATAAACTTGCCGTTAGCCGTTAATGCGGAACGCTTGAACACGCAAGAACCAGGGGGAGAGAGGGAGAGGGAGAGAGAGACAAACACTGCAAATGTATACATTGTATAACAATGAAGGAGAGGCTCGTATTATAAATATACATGTCGTCACAGAGACAAGAAGAGACAGTCTCCGAGCCTCTCTTACCCTTCTCTCCTCTCGCCTCTCTCATCCCTTCTCCCTCCCCTCTCTCTCATTTATAACCCCTGCAGTCATCGGCGCCCTTGACTCACCCGCTCATGGAGGCTCTTCAGGTCATTGGTGACAATTTGCACGGCCGACATTACATCACCGGCCCCGTCACACTGGCGGCCATCTTTCCTTTTCTGGTCAGCCTCCAGCTCCAGGTCAATTTCCTGTTCCATTTGCACGAGCAGTGGCACCGCCATGCCCAGCTGTGAGCCCTTTCGGGCCACTTCCAGTAGGCACAGAATGAAGCTCTTCTCATTCTTGCGCAACACCAGGTCGTCCGTTTCGAAGAGAAGGCACTCACGAACCCGCAGACTGGAGCGACACCAGCCGATGAAGTTGGACACGTTGTCACGTGACAAAAAGGTGCCCGGGGCTGCGTGAGCGCGAAACAGCAGGCCCTTGCCCGGCATGTCCAGGGCTCCGGTCACGGAGCACTTTGAGTCACGCTTTTCCTTGGCCACGCTGATCACGTTATTGGCATGTCTACAAGAAAGATAAAGAGAGAGAGAGAGAGAGATGATTATGTGCATAACATTATTGTATGCAAACAACTTAATTGCTAGTTTGACTGTTTAGAGCAGTTTTTCATCTTTTTGAATGGCAGAGGGGAAGGAGGAATATTAAAGAGGGGGAGAGAGAGACAAGTGGAAGCGGAGATGGAGAGAGAAAAGAGAGGGGCCTCTCGTACCTGCACAGAGTGGCTCCGGTCTCGAGTTTTGACATGAAGTTGGTGACATTGATGTCAATTGAATAGAGTGAGTTGAGCCATTCAGCCAAGTCTTCCTTCATAGCAAACAAATAGTCTTCCGAGGTCTTGAAGATGCGCAAAGACTTGACTTCGACATGTGAGCCAAAGTCAAGGCTATTATCACTGCCACTGCAACTCGAACTGGCGTCGCCGTGAAAGTCGTTCTCTTTGTCCGAACTCATCACACTTGTTGGCCGACAATTGAAGACCATCTTGCTCTTCGTCTTCTTGCTCTTTGTCTTTCCAGTTGTCTTCTTATTTCCTTGTTTCCCAGATATTGGTTCAAATTACTCTGATTGCACAATCACGAGCAAAAAGGAAAGCAGATATGTTTGCAAAGCTTGAAAGATGAACTGAAGTGATTTGTCTTTGGACAACTTTTCCTTGTTGTATCACTTACGTCACAAGTGTTCTGTCAGCGAAAGAGAGAACGAGGGGAAAGAGGGAGAGTGAGAGGGGGAGAGAGAAAAACCAAAGCTCAAAAAAGGAAAAGTAAAAAAAGTGTTTTTTCACTGCGTGGTCCGACACATGCACACACTCTTAATGGGTCAGTGAGAATGGGTGAGAAAGTTTCTACGCGAGAGCAGAGAGCGAGAGAGAGAGGAGAGAGAGACGTGAGCTTGACAGCACTGCCCACCACTATTGCGGAATGGCAAGAGGTGGTAGTTGGGTTCGATGTTGCTCCCAGTGATGGCGGTGGTAAACTTGTTCAAGCTTTTTTTCTGCAGTAGCTGCAGGACAAGACAAAATTTGTCTTCCTTTTCTCTCTCCCGCTCTCTCTCTCCCTCTCCGTCTCTGATTCTCTCTCAGAGTTCCTTCATTCTATCTTCCTTTCTTCTCTCTTTTATCCCTCTTTTCGTAGATGAACAACACACACACACCGAATTGCCGCTGCTTTCTCAAGCGCACATTTCACTCAACTACTCTTTCTCTCTCCTCTCCCCTCTCTCTCTCTCTCTCTCTCCCGCTTTTCTCACTATACGAAGAGGAACTTGAATAATATACGCACATAACGGGCAGGCTTTTGCTGCCACTGCGGATTTCTTCAATGGAGAAAGTTGAAAGGAAGAGCGAGAGGGAAGATAGGCTTGTCGGCTTCCTCGTAGGATAACGAGAAAAGAGAGGGAGAGGGAGAGCGAAGGGAGAGAGAGATAAAACCATATGACTTGAATTTCTCGGCAAAGTGTTAACTTTTTTGCTTCCTTGCCGAATCTCTATAGCATCTTTCTCACTTCCTTCTCTTATGAAGTTCTTATTTATTTCGCTTCATGTAACCTTCAGTAGAATAGGTAAGAAGGGGAGAGGGAGAGAGGAAGAGAGAGAGAGAGAGAGAGAGAGACAACAATATATAGTTAGCTGGATGATGACACACACAGAAAAGGGTAGGAAGTGTTTTTCGGTGTCCTCGAGTAATTGAGTCACGAGCGTGAATGAGAAACGACGGCAAGAGGGAGAGGAAAGAGATAGGCTAGAGGGGAGAGAGGGAGAGGGAGACAGGTAAGGACAACCAAATTTGGCTTTTCTTCGACAGTGAGTAGTCTTCACTTACATCTTGTCTTACGCATAATCTCCCTCTCTCCCGGGTCAACATGCAATCTATACGACCCTAGTCACAATTTCACTAATCGTGATAGAGAGACAAGAAGGAGAGGGAAAGAGGGAGAGAGAGAGAGATTGGAACAGATAAAAACACAGGCCCACGCATCCTTCTACGAAAGAGGGAAAGATTGAATGGCAAGTAAATGCAAGTCAACTTCTCTCGTAACTCTTCGGCAAACTAGCGGCCTTAACCTCGCTCTCGCTCTCTCCCTCTTCGCTCTCTCTCTCTCTCTCCCCTCTCGAAAAAGGTTGTGCGGGCGGAACTTGAGTTATTCGCTCTCATTCCAAACACTCCCTCATCTTCATACCTCAAAGTTACATAATGTTGGAACCGAGTTATACTTGAGACAGTCTCAGAACATTAATTGTGCCTCATTGTGATGTTCATCACACGCACACACACACCGAACGGAAGAGCAAATCCCAAATTAAATTAGGCTTGACCATGAAGCGAGTTAAGGGAGAGGGAGAGAGAAGGAGAGAGAGAGGGGAGAGGAAGGAATATAAGTCAGACTTACGGCGAATGTAATATTATGTTATAAGCACTCAACTGCCAAGCAAAGTAACGCGCTCGAGACTTTTACATTTACTTTATCATTAAGCTAATGTCTTTCTCGATGCGAATTACCCCCTCGCTCTCTTTTTCCCCTCTCTCTCCCTCTCTGGGCTGAGATTGAATTAACCTCTACGCATGGCTGGGGATATGAGGAAGCGAGAAAAAGGGAGAGAGGGAGGGAGAGGAGAGATCAGATCGAAGTAGCGCGCAAAGAAAAGGCGGAAGACTGAGAGAACATACACTTGTTAATTTCTTAGAGTCTTAAATCTAAATCAACGGATACTTTACTTGGCAAAGAAGTAAATTGCACTCCGAGTCACTTCCTAACCCAGTCTCTCCCTCTCTCTCTCCTTCTCCCGCCCTCTGTTCCAATCTCTCCCTCGCAAATAGCCGATGAACCGGTTAGTCATTAAGACGAAATTGGTCAAACCGAACCAGCCAGTTGAGTTTGAGCAGTGATGTAATATTTGGCGAGATGCAAAAATCACTAAAGCATCAACTTTGCAAACACACAGCTTTCGAAAAGCGCGCCAAAGTTCAATTGTGTAATAAATTGCCAAAATAAAAATAAAATGCAAATAAATTACACCATTATTCGCTTAATGTCAAGTGTCTTATCTGAGCTTCAAACTTGCATCACAACAATCCGATTATTGATTATAAATAGTTACCTGAGCTCAAACACTTGCCGCCTTAATCCAGTTACGACTCAGCTTCACGTTAACGACAGTTGACACCTTCACGGGTAAAGTTTCACTGAATCAAATCGAAGGCAATGTTGTGCTCTTTAGATCAAGAGTGAATATTAATCACGAATGTCACGAAGGAGAGAGAGAGAGAGAGAGAGAGAGAGAAGGTTACATCATCTCAAAGGATGCGAAAAGTGATGTGAAGCACGTTTTTTCTGGTAATTTCAAATATATATCACGAAACAATTGAAAGTGATTTAGAGAAAGAGAGCGAAGAGGAGAAGAGAGGGAGAGGAAGGAAAAAAGGGGAAAGAGAAACCGAAACAAACGCTTCGTGCTTCGAAGGGTTCGAGGATGAACTCGAAGTGAAAAATGTACTGGAAAAAAGTTGAGCTCTCAGAACATGTTGTTGGCAAAAAAGGGAGAAGTTCGTGTTTTTCAAGACTAATAACATCAAGTGTGATGCCGTAAGTCAACCTTTTCAAAGAAAGAGGAGAGAGAGGGAAGAGAGAGGGAAGAGAGAGAGGAGAGAGAGAAAAAGAAACAAGAGGAGAATGAACGACCGGCTCCAAAGAGCAGAGCGCGAAAAAGGCTGAACAACGTAAGACGCTCTCCCTCTCGCTCTCCCGTCGCTGTCTCTTTCTCTCTCTCTTCTCTTCCCCTCTCCCTCTCGCTCTCTCCCTCTACTTGACAGCTGTATTGTTTGAAATATGTAACCACATCAGAGTCATTCCGTCAGCACTCAGACCCACGGTCAATGGCAACTGCGGCATCCGTGAACTTCGTTCCTCATTGCACATTGTCTCTCGCTCTCCCTCTTCCTCCCCCTCCTCTCCCCCTCTTTCTCTGCCTCTTTGGGATTGCTTCAGCTGTCTGCCTTAAAAGTTAAGCCTGTTACATAACTCGAAGTAGTAAAACAACGTAATTCAGTGCACTCTAAATAGCAGCAAAGGCTCTCACAATCCTTTCCCGAATAGCACCAAAGCTGAGGCAGAGAGGGAGAGGAAGGAGGGAGAGAGAGAGAACAAGAGTGCACATTCGCACACTTTATGGCTGAAATTTTGCTAAATTTAAGTTATGATGTTTCCATTCAAACATGGCCGACCGTAAAAACGGCAAATGTACATTTTCTCGGACCTTTCATGTTTTCGGCCAAAAAAGTTCACTTTCCTCTCTTCTCCCCCTTTTTCTCCCCTTTTCTGAGAAATCCAACTAAAATTCACCACGTTAAATGAGAATGAGAGAAAAAACATTAACTCTTTTCTTGTTTTTGATAGAAGTTATTCTCTCTCCTCTCTCTCTCTCCCTCTCTTTCGCAATAAAGCGACAACTAAGGTAATGAGTTCAGTTCCAGGTTCGACTTGACTCTCTAACTTTGTTGACCTCAATTTGCTGCTTTTTTTGCTTCCTTTGTAGTCGCTCGAGCACTGACATAGACACGCACACTTGTAATTTCTATTATGCCACAAGAAAGGAAAGAAGAGCGAGAGAGGCAGAGAGAGAGGAGAGGGGGAGAGGGAGAGAGAAACAAAGTTCAAGATTTACCTCATTGTCTCTAGCATATAAGTCATGAGGACAATCTCATATACTGCTCAGCTATGAAGTAATTCGCTTTTCGTATAAGTACGAGCTTAGTGTGAGATCAAAAAAGGAGTAGAGGGGAGAGAGGGAGAGAGCGAAAGGGGGAGAAGGATAAGGGAGAGGGAGATTTACACAATAAATTTCTCATGCCTGTTCTATAAGTGTACAGATCTGTGCGTGAGCGAAACTCTGAGCTCATGTCAATAATCTAGCCAAGTGGGCGAAGATAGGCCGAGAGAGAGAGAGAGCGAGAGAGGGAGAAAGGGAAAAGAAGAGGACGAAAGGGAAAGGGAGGGAGAGGCAGACAGAGTAACACAGCGATTAGAACTGACTTGTTCTAACCCATCAACAATTCAAATTAATCACCTTGGCACACTGACATCAAGTGTAGTTGTAAAGGAATTCCTTCGCAATGGAAAGTCCTTCACTTAATTGCGCAACCCATTTGCACCAACACACAATTTAACACAATTTAAGGACCAAATGAAATGAAAAGTAATTTAGGTTTCACTTTCTCCCTTTTCCTTTCTAATCTCCCTTCTCCTCTCTCTCCCTCTCTCACTTATTCCCTCAGTCGTCCCTCTCGCCTTCCAATTGACTCGAATTACGCATTATAGACAGCTTCCCAAGAGCAACGATATCTCATCACGCAAATTGCGCAAATCAACAGCAATTTAGCGGCCATTGAAATGACACCTCTCTCACCTCATCGTCTTTGCATCACTCTTAAGGTCAACTTGAACTGCAATATCTGTGGAATGGTCACTCTGGTCAAACTTTATCGCTGAATGAAATAGTATACGGTTGACACGATCACTCAATGGGAACATGTTACGCAATTGCAGCAAAGTGAATATCATCATCGAGGGCACAGGATAATATTAAAACATGTTTTTGCAAAGCTGAATGACATGTGCTGTCAAATGCTTTTCGCTTACGTTGTCTTTCCATTCACTGCCATCAGGTTGTCATTGTGCGTGAGCTCTCTCTCTCTCCTCCTCTATCTCTCTCTCCTCTCTCTCTCTCTCCCCCTCTCACTTTCGGCGCCATTCCCTTCTTTGTGTACATGGACCAAGACGAGGCTGGTCTAACTCTCACTCTCTCGTACATGTCGGTCCAGTGAACTTATACTTCTCTTTCCCTCTCGCTCTCTCCCTCTTTCGTGCTCTCTCTCTCTCTCTCCTTCCCTCTCTCTCTCCCTCGCCCACCTACTGAAAGTTTTATCAAGCAAACCGACAACCCGCTGACTCTTTCTATCCTTTTCCGTTTCTATCCATCTGTCTGTCTTTCTTTCTCCCCCTCTTCTCTCTTCTCCCTCTCACGGTCTCTCTCTCCCTCTCTCCCTTCCATCTCTCCTTTCAATTTGATGTAATTGGCTGAAATGGCAGTGGTATTTCTGGTTTTGCCGATGCTGGCAAAATAATGCCAGCAAAGAGAGATCGTAATAGACAACTAAAGGGCGGACTTTTCAAGTGAACCACCGTGAACGATGGTAACCAGAGAGCAAAGAGGGAGAGAAGAGGGAGAGAGAGAGAGATAAAATCGACACTACGGGACCTGGGGAAGATATGTTGACGCCATTGAAGGCCAGTGTTTAGGCGAACAAACACTTCGTTCCATATTTATTATTTGATTGTTGTCAATGCCATTATTATTCACAATCTAACGTGGAACAGTTTATGTGAACCTATCATTTTCTCCTCTCCCGATCAATAAGTGTCTTTCCGCCCCTCTCTCCCTCTCGCTCCCTTCCTCTCCCTCAATGGTTTCAGTATGTGAACCGTATGAATCTCGAGACTCTTCCTCTCCCTCTCCCTCTCTTATGCCTTTAACAATTCAACATTTTATCCAACTAAACTTCGTAGCCGAGATGTTCTCCATGTCTGTAGCATCACTCACTCTACTTGGATAATGTGTTGTGTACACGTGAGAGGAATGCTAACAGTCTCTCCTCTCTATCTCCCTCTCTCCTCTGAGAAGGTGAACAGCTATTTCCGAGGGAGGGAAGAGGGGAAAAGGAAAGAAAGAGATGCATTCCGTTCTTCCTTCGGTTTCATGTTGTCTCGGCGTTTTTCGCATCCAGCGAAATTCAATGTCTCGCTTAGGGTACATTTTGTTCATTGATCGTCTCTGTCTCTCCCTCTCGCTCCTTCCTCTCCCTCCTTCTCTCTTCCCTCCGTCTCTCTTCCTCTTTCTCTCTGTCTTTGCCTCGTGTCGAGAAACGAAGGCGATCGATGACGATATAGCGCGAAGCGTGCCCGGATAAACACGAACTCTCTCCTCTCCTTCTCTCTCTCCCCTTCTCTCTCTCCCTTCTCTCTCCCCTCTCGCTCTCCCCCCTTGCATGTCGGAACATTTCAACTTCAACATGAGGCTCGACAGTTGAAAATGGCTTTGCGAGCCAAAGTTTCAAGCTAATGCCTACTAATCAGCGCACTAATTGAAAGCTTAATCATGTTCAAAAATAGTGTACCAGCAATATTGTCCCACAGTTGCATAACACGACATCACGGATCACATTGTAACAGTTTGACCTCATTCCCTCACAAAGAAAGGGAGAGAGGGGAAGGGGAGAGGGAGAGAGAGAGATAATATCGCATTAGGCGGTAAATCACTGCCATTCAAGTTTGAATGGCATCTCAAGAAAAAATCGTTCTGTTCTAAAGGAAAATTATTGTAATTTTTTCTCTCAAAATTGCATTTTCTCGGATCGCGTGAGTCAATATTTTGCTTCAGATATGATTATATAATCAGCTTACAGATTGGTTTGTAATTAAAAAATGCTAATTACACAAATGAAAAGTAACGCTACGTTTGAGTCCTTTTTCTCTCCAAACCAATTTAGAATGTGACCCAGGAACTGGATGAAACTGGATTTCTTGCCATCAGCTGGCAATTAACCGGTTCATTTAGAAAATGACAGATTACATTAGTCACGTCATGGTGATTAAACAAACAATGATTAAGTTAATGACATGCAGAGCAAACTTGTCGATTTTAAACATGGCGCCAAACATTAAGTCGTCAGGAGTCTTGCTTCTTGAATCAATGATCACAATTAGCAGTGAGACAATTAGTGGAGATGAAAAAAATATCATTTCCAGAAAAAATTAACCTCAAAGGCTAGTTACTTAAATTGTAACAAGTGTGATGGAAGAGAGGGGAGGGAGAGAGGGAGAGAGAAAGCTTAAGCAACAAATTAAACTTAATTACTCTCTTGACAGGACTAATTTTGATTGATGACCAGAAAAGTTACAACCACAAAGTTCTAAGTGAATAATTAATGTTCCGTTAATTAGTGTTGACCTCAAGATGATTGGGCGACAAACACTTCTCTCAGACAATTGCAATTGTCCGTTTCAACAATGCTAATTGCGATTCGGTTCCAGTTAATTCAATGAAGCAGTACGAGGAAATTTCGCCAATTAAGCTAAATTTCATGGTAATAAAATAGCTATTCACGAGTTAGTCTTCTATTGAACGTTTAGAATTGCCAAACCATTGACCGAAAGAGAATGGAAAAGGGGGAAGAGAGGGAGGAGGGGAGAGGGAGATGCAACAAAACAGCGATAGAGCATTTAATTCAAGACGGAACTGAGGATTTACGCTTCATTTAAGCTCTCTCTCTCTCTCCTCTTGCTCTCTGAAAGAGAGAAAGACAAAGAAAACGATGAAATGGCAAAATTTCTCTCTCTCTCTCCTCTCTCTAACAGCGAAAAAAGTTCTACAAGAAAGCATCGTAAAAGAGGGAGCGAAGCAACATTTCCGGCTTTTGTGTTTCCGTTGACCATTTTTTCCAACTCAGTAGCGTGATGATGAATATAAAACACGAAGTTGGACACGCTCAAGTAGACGGTAGCAATTTAATCATCTCTCAGAGCCCAAAATGATTCCATCACGAGGAGCAATGACCATCAGGACCCCGAAGTGACTCCCGGAAGGGGAGTGACACAACTCGTGCACCCTTCCATAGAGGGCGCCCTCAGACAGTGACCCCTCGAGGGGGTGATAAATTGTTGACATGAAGTCTTGAAAGAGATGGTCAAATTTTGGATTCAATGCCCTCGAGGGGAGAGATAAAAAGTGAGAGAGAAGGGGAGCGAGGGAGAGAGAGATGAGGTTTTAAAGATGACAGATTGCAAATGGCGGCCATTTGATTCGCCACAGGGTGACAAAGTAACAAGTCTCAGTATCACGAGACCGCAATTAATTGCGCAATAAATTTTTCATAATTTAACGCAAACATGCTTCTCCGAACTATGATTTCGGGCCGTGATATAATATATTATTTGCCAGGTTTACAAGTCATCTCTCTCTCTCTCCCTCTCCTTCAGAGTGTGAACAAGAAAAATTCTGAAAAGTTGACTGGTCGGCAATTCTCTCTTCTCTCTCTCTCCCTTCCTCGTTCAAATATGATTTTTCAGCGAACGTGATTCGAATTGCGAATCAAATGACTTGGAAAGGCATAAAAATAAGTGACATTTGCTCTCACCACTAGTGATGGTCATGGAAGCAATCTATTCTAGCTCCAAGTCAAAGGTTCATTACTGGCTGACACGAAGGCAACAAGGCGTCACGTGACTTGACTTTATCATGAGAAGGCAAGTACAGTATGAAGGCCATAAATACGCTCAATGACTAAATTATACACATAATGGGAACTCAAATTACCAGTAAATTAATATTAATCAAGTCCAAAATCAGTAATATTTTCTCTCCATGAATAAGTGCAATGAGCAATCCGAGCCCCAGCTACGAGGTTCTATATTTGGTTAAACTCATATTTATGTTTATCATGGCTGATTTATTCAGCTGTGAGTAGACGAGCACATCTTGAGCCCGGGAGAGGGGGAGGGAAGAGCGAGAGGGAGAGAGAGCAGTATGTCACCGCTATCTACGTCGCCTTTTCCGCTTTTCACGCCCTTCTCGTGCAAATGGTCCGAGACATGGTCTATGGTATTTTCAACATCAATACGCGAAGTACATTTGACAAAGTCGGCGAACTGAAAGAAAAAGCACCCGGAGAGGGAGACAGAGAGGAGAGAGAGAGAGAGCAGAGAGGAGCCCTGAAAATAGATCGCCCGCCGCCAGCGGATGAAGGGAAGAGAGAGGGAGAGGGAGAAAGAGAGACTCGAGAAGCCTGCAGGCTCGTCTCTCTATCTCTTCATCTCTCTTGCCCCGCTGTCTATTTAGTGACAAGAGAGGGAAAGAGGGAGACAGAGGAGACAAGAACTGTCGCGACGGAAACCCAGTAGCCAAGATGGCCGCCATGTTGGGTCACCGCAAATAAGGGTCCCTAGCCTCCATGATGACTTTCGAATGGGTAAACACTTGACCAGTTCGCTTATAATTTAGTAGCTGAGCTCATAATAGTCACTGAATTAGTCATGAGACACTAACTTGCTCTCCCTCTCTCCTCTCGGCTCTCTCCCTCCTCTCACGCTCTTTTCCGTTCATTCTCTCTTTAACCACTAAATACATTGAACTCACTGGAGCAACCTAATGTAGCCACTACTTTCCCATTTCCACCCATATCAGTGAGATATTATGTGAATATTCTCTCACCATCAGCCTTCACAACAATACGGAAATTGTCGTGCATAGAAAATGGGAACATTCATGGTTTAATTAGAGTTCAAGTTGCTCTCTGCCTCCTCTCCTTCTCCCCTCTCTCTCCCCCTCTTTTCCTCTCGCTCTCTTTCCCTCTTCCCTTCTACTTGTCGGTGCAATGAGCTGATAATCTGGGACATGTACGGACATGTTCTCTCTCTCCCTCTCGCCGTCTCTCCTCTCCCCTCTGGAAACGACGGCAAATGTTTACGAGCTCACGAGAGGGAGAGCAGCCTTCGAGGGGAGTTTTTGGCACCCAGGCCATGGTCAACGGTTCCAGGAATTTCACGGACAGGAGGGGAGAGAGCGGGAGAGGAGAGAGGGAGATGGCGAGGAGAGGAGGAAAGTGGAAAGAATGGCTTCATTAGTCGCAGTAATCGGTGTTCACTGGACGGGAAACAATTTTTCCACCGGCATCTGGACATTTCACAATCAGCGTTACACACAGAGACGCGAGAGGGGATCCTCTCTCCCTCTTCCCTTTTTGCTACCCTCCTCTCTCGCTATCGGGCTCTCAGTGTTGAGCAAGTTAGGAGGATAGACAACAAACAATAGGCTTCCTTGTATGGGCTTCAAGCGCGCCTTTTTCATCTCTCCCTCTCCATCTCTACTTCGCTCTCTCCCTTTCTCTCTCTCCCTCTCCCCCTCTTTCTCGATTCACTTTCTGATCTGTTTTGTCAGTTGACGTTGAGTGTACATATAATTTATGCTTCACAGAAAAGGAGGCATCGCTAATTTCATCACGAATGCACAAGGGCACCTCGAAGGAGCGAGAGGGGAGAGGGAGAGAGCGAGAGGGAGAGACAAGAATGTCCACAATGGGACCAAGGCTAATGGCGACTCCCATTCACGTCATGTTTTGCGGAATATTTGCTAAAGGAACCAAATATTATTTGCACACAAAGAGACAATTTAAGATGAACGTCATCGTTTTTGTGCCGAATGAAAAAAGGCTGCGTTGCCAGAGTGGAGAAGAAAGGGAGAGGGGGAGAGAGAGGGAGAGCGATTTGTTTTAAAGACGAAAGAGGGAATAAATGAACCTTTTTGTACACCTCATTCAAGGGAGAGAGAGAGAGGGAGATAAAAAAGAGTAACTGTATATAAACTAAAAGTAGCACAGAATCGATCACTAAATGTTCTCTGTGAGCTCGAAATACAGTTTCGCCCTCTTTCATAACTCAAGGCGATTTATTTCTCCCCCTCTCCTTCTCTCTCTCTCCTCTTATCTCTTTCTCTCGAAATGTTTCGTGTATAGACAGTTGGAAAACGCATCGTCGTTAGTAGGACACAATACAATGTCTAAGGTCATGATTAATGTACACTCGGCCCTAGGCTTCCTTCGATTGCTCACTATTGTCAGAACAGTTCTCTTGAGTTGAACGCTCTCGCTCTCTCTCTCCCCTCTCTCCTCTTGTCGTCCCTCTCTTTCACTCTGCCTACAGCCATATACGACATAATGTGCAGAGATTTATTGCATAGCCAGTGAACCATACAGCTTAATAACTTGTTTCATCTCTCTCTCTCCCTCTCTCTCCCTCTCCCTTTCGCTCTCCTTTCAAGTGACAAACGCCGTGCAAATCAATTTTGAGCTCAAGTAATAGGAATGAAAAATTGATATTATGTTCTATTAAAAAAGTTGACGTAACTTTCAAGTCAGCTGTTGGTTTGGGCGCTGTTTTCAAAAAGCAGTCAGCTAAGTGAATTGCCGAAAATGAAGCAAGGAAGAGGGAGGACCCGAGGAGAGGGAGAGAGGGAAAGAGAGAGGGAAGAGAGAGAGGGAGTCAATTGCACATAATTTTTCTCACTGCATGGTTCCATATACAATGTGCCACATGACTAAAAATGGCTTCACAGTAAAGCTAACGAGAGCGAAAGAGGGAGAGAGGGAGGAGAGGGAGAGGAAAAGAGAGAAAAGCCAGTAATGAGCTGACAACTCTCGCTACAAATTCATTTTTCGATTCCGCAACTAATCCAAAGAGACTAATGGCAGCTTAGAGAAAGGAAGCTTCACTGCTTGAGATACTCATAATGTACAACTTGAAGGATATACAAATCGGATGTATCTCGATTAAGGAATGCCATGAACTAGATATCTGGCTCTCATCCTACAGATTCCATTCAGGAAACAAAACAAAGAGCAAACACTTGCCAAATACCTGATGATATACTGCACTACAGCTAATTGCGAATTTATGGTACGTTGGCAAATTCTGATGAATTGCTCCATCTCTCCCTCTCCTCTTTCCCTCTTTTCAGCTCTCAGGAGGTACCTTACTCACGAAAGATGTCAAGAAGTCTATCCTTGACGATACTTTCATCTACAAAGTTTCAGTTACTAAATCAAGTGACTCGACGGGCATCTCTTCTCTCTCCTCTAGCAAGCTCTTCTCTCTCTCTCTCTCTCGCTCCCTCTCTCATATCAGGATTAGCCTCAAGTAATTAACAGTCCGGCTACTACATAGATGCTCATCAAGCTCATGTATTTATATACTGCCGAAAAAAGGTAGCAAACACAGCCCATAATCCCGTCATCAAGTTGAGCGATAAAAGCCTTGAAAAGGTGAGATTGGAACCTTTTTCAGGTTAATGCAAAGAGAGACAATTTATTCTCAGGTGTGTCCAGTTATTTGTCAGAATAGATTGCGGTTACCTTTGCAATTGGTTGAAATTTAGATTGTTGCCAATAAACAACACTCGAGGTATGTTTGATAAACACAATTAGACGCAAGTGGCTCTGATTGGCAATCAAGTGCAACTTGACCTCGAAATAAACAAGCGATGTTTAGAGGGAGAGAGAGAGAAGGGAAGAGGGGAGAGAGGAATCTCGGCGCCCATTGAGTGCCTCACGATCACATTCAATAAATAGTAATTTAGAAGACTTGAAACGCAACTCACGTGATTTAGTGGTTCAACTTTTAAAAAACTAAACACTCACTTCATGAGCACGTAGTCAACTAAATTGGTATCAAAACTAAATGAACAGCTCTAAATGGAACTAAATCAAAGTTGATCCCGAAGGCACTGGAGAGAAGGCAGTCACAGAAATGAGAATTATCACTTCCTGTTACACAAAGATCATGATATGATGATATGTAGACGTAGATCAACTGTTTCCTGTTTAAGCTTGCTCTCAAAACCAAGGCAACAGAGTGAACATTGTGTGAACCTTTGGTTTAGAACATTGCACACACTTTCAGCAAGTTCGGCAAGTTTTTCGAAAGCGAACGTTGCAATGTTCTAGTGAAACTCTGTCTGACTCACGAACTGTTCACGCAGAGATGACAGTGTCGTCATTTTTAGCTTAATGGGCGGAAAATTCCGAAAACAATGTCAGGAAATGATAAACCGATAAAAACAGAAAGTGCAAAGTTTCGAACAAAGTTCAAACTTACCTTCGGCTCGAAGGAGCGAGTGGACAATGTTCGTGAACTTCGGGACTAAACTTGAATGTTGTGGAACAAAACAATGTGTGCACGCTTTCGGGACCGAAACTGTCGAGAGACTTGCTACTATATGAGCATATGCTGGCTCAATATACAGAAATAAACATCTACCAGCGTTTAGAGAGGAGGGAGAGGGAGAGCAGGGGGAGAGAGACAGACTCAGTGATCTGGTAGCAAGTCTACTACGGCGGTCAAAGTACCACGAGAGGAAGAGAGGGAGAGGGAGAGCAAGAAGCGGCTTTTCTCTCTCTCCTCTCTCTCTCCTCTCTCTCTCTCGCTCTCCGTCTCTCCAGCTGCTCAGAACACACACAGTAACGACTGATGCTGCGCAGCCTCTTGGTGCATCTCTCGCTCTTTTCCTTCCCCCCTCTCTCTCCTCTCTCTTCCTCCCGCTCTCAGCTGGGACCGATGAGAAGTGCATGGTAAGCCTAAATAGAGCAACAGCAGGTAACTAATACCGCCACACAATGTCTCCTCGAACTAGTCACGCGGTCAACTTGACGATGGATTAGTTTCGTGAGACTCGAAGAAAGCAATAAAGAGGAGACCGAGAGGGAGAGGGGGAGAGAGGAGTCAGAGAGTGAGAGGGAGAGAGATGGAAGATGACAGTGCCGCCTTGTTCAAAGGGACAAGTGGACACACGCATTCAATTTTCCCTTCGCGCCGTTCATCTCTATTTGCCTCTCCCGCTCTCTCTCTCCCCTCTCTCTCCCTCTCTCGCTCTCGACCTACTTCATGATTATGAAATTGCTGATTCATTCGCAAAGTAAACACTCTCGACGAGTACTTTCACTTTTTCGGTCATCATTTGCAAAAAGGCGAGTGAAAGAGAGGCGAAAAAAGATGGCTGTCGGCGTATTGAAGTTGCCGGTAATTAATCGGCCGACACAATTAGCGGAACGAGCGAATCGAACTGAATCAACCTTTGATTGTGCATGCGACAGAAAAGAACACACTGACGTTGATTGATCTTGACATAATCTAAGATAATGTCCAAACAGTGAGAAGCAAAAATCTAATCACGTCCATTGTCTCGCCGAACTGGGCTAACTATTGTTTGGACTAATAAGACTGTTAGAGCAATCAAGGAACCGGAATTAGTGAATTAGAAAGTATAATTTTTATCTCTATCATCCCGCCAAGTTAATTGCCAGCAAATGAATGGTCGGCCATTTCCGGCATTTGGAGAATAAGCCCCAAAATAGCCCACTTGGCCCACAATTGTGTTCGAGGCCACGAGACGACATGTTTCGGCCTTTTCAAGTTCTATTGAATTCGAATGTTCTAATCGCGAAGAGAGGAGAGAGGGAGAGATATGAAAGGCATTTTGAGGTCCTATTCAGGAAGGCAAGAGACGAAAAAGGTAGTGAGTTTACTTAAAGGCAAGGCTTGCAAAATATGAACTTCAAATATTGATGTACTGCAAATGTATGCAGAGAAGATGCACAAAAAGGGAAGCTGAGACGAGAAAGGGAAGAGAGGGAGAGCAAGGGGGGAGAGGAAGAGAGAAAAAAGGGCGAAGGAAGGGAATCTCTTCAAGAGAAAGGCAACTACGGTGCAGTTGGAGCTCTCTTTTTTCCTCCTCTCTCCTCTCCTCTCTCCCATTCATTGTATTCCCGTTGCATAATGTATCAAGCGTATTTGATGGATGATTGTAGTCAGCAAATAAGAAACTGTGTTTATGTATATATAATGTAATGATGTTACTGCAAATATTACCTGTGAGTTGCTCGGCAATGTGTGAGTAGAAAAAAGCTTACAATATAGGAAATGTATTTGATGAGCAGCGTATTGTTTGCCTTGCTTTCCGTTCCACTTGATGAGCCGAAGAGAGAGAGAGAGAGAGAGCCGAGAATACCTTTCCTTCCCTTTGCACATTTATTTATATAACCATTCTAATCAATTTCGTGATATGATTCAATTCATCTTCGTGCTAATTTGGTTCTAAATTGCCTTTCCATGAAGAGAGTTCTCTCCTCTCTTCTCTATATCTCATCTTCCTCTCGCAATCTCGACCATTCAAGATTCATGAGGTTAACTACTATGCGAAAGATACGCTGCTCGAACCATCACGAACAGTTCACTGGCTGACAATGTGTGGACCATGTCGTGAAAAATCGATTTAAAAGCATACATCGAGCCGCTTGTTATATAACAGAGTCGACGAGAGATCACATGACAGGGAAACAGGATATGTGTGTGTGTACCATTATGAAGGACGTTGCCGGCAATCTATCATGACTTGATAAGATTAATGGAGAGCAAAGCCTGAGCCGCAATCAATTATATTGACTGACCACGCAAACAAGTAGAATGGCAATTAACTGATAAAACGGCCAACGGTCAAAAGTAAGGCGTTAAGCCCTATCAGCCATTGACGATCTAATTTGTCTCTCCCTTGAGCAAGTGCTAGGCATTCAGAGTGACACATTCGGTCAATCATGGTCTTTCGACACCTTTGGTGACCAGTGGGTGAAGCCTTCTTGATTTTGATTAATGGCCAAATCAGTTATTCACAATCATTTTTATTCGAGTCTAAATGTGATTACGGAAATACTTGATGAAGGCGAACTTTGTGTACTCATTTTTCAATTTTTTCTGGCGGTCATTTCTGAAGTAAAATTTATCTCTTTCGCGTTCTCTCTCCTTGAAGTGAATTTATGGGCAACATCAATTAAGCAAATAAATTCTCGCGATCAGCGGCTACAGTTTCCGACTCTTCGATGCCAGTGAAGTTTAAGAAATGCGAAGGTCGGTGAACTTCATGATAGAATTCCTTCGGATTGGCCAAGGTCATGTCATATTTCATGGAAGCATCGTGACGAACGCCTGTGATAAAAAAGAGCGAAGAGAGGGAGAGAATGAGAGATAGGCGGAGGGGGGAGGGACAGGGAAAACAAATGTCAGAAATCAATTCAAGTCAAGTGAAATGGTAATTGACAATGAGTACTCACCCATAAAATTGTAATTCCAGGAGCCTTGGGTTGGAACCATAAAGAAACCCAGAAAGCGGTCAGAGAGCAACATTTGAACGCGCTCGTAATGCGAAGGGAGGTAACCCTTCGGGTTGCTGCCGCGATCAGTATTTTGTCGACCCCATTCATAGCCGCCAGGGGTGAGCTTGTACGCACTTAATGAACATGAGCCCGGAGTGAAGCTGCATGTAATCATGATAGTCTTGTCGGCGTCCCATGAATCATGCTCGGACATAATCTTGGCGTGGGCAGTAATGTCTTGCGGAGACAGCTGAGGCAACTCATTGGGCTGCGTATGGATCCAGCCAAGTGGCTCCAGTTCCTTAAGGAACTCGTGATTCGGCAAAGCTGAAGGCAAGTGCACTACTTGATGAGTGCCCCACTGCGGAGGTAAGACGATACACCTGATCTCTTTCACTTGCGGATTGTCCGGCGGACTTGCTCCGTATAGGTAACCAGCTATCTGGGTACGCAAGTCAGATATTATGATGAACTTCTTCAGCACATTCTTTGGCAGCACATAAGTGAAGCCTGTCTCTTTGATGTCATCCGATGAGACGTAAATGTGATTCGTTCGCAGATGCAAATTAGTTGCAGAAATGGCTCGAATGCGCCATTCGGTCTTGCTGGCAAAGCTCTGCGTCTCGTAATTGCTCGTCGTTGATGTAATGATTTCATCACCATGCTTATTAACAGTCCTCGTTGTAGTCGCTGTCAGCTGAGACTGCTCTTTAGTTTGCTTTTCAATTTCGGCAATTTGTTGCCTTTGCGCTGACGGGGCTGAAATTTCCATGCCCAGAATGATGTCTCGGATTTCAGACTGAGTTAAGGAGGCAACGTTGACATTGTTCTTCTTTCCGTAATCGGCTAGAATGAGATCCTTGAGTTGAACTTCTACTTTGATCCATTCTTCATCCAACAAAGTTGGCCATATGTGATGAGCTTCAGTTACAGTTGTCTTGTCAGGTTTCAGAACAACTTTCGTTCGCTCATTGTTGACATGAAGAGCTCTCAAGATGAGAATTAGTCTCGAGAAGGCAGTATATGATGAAATGGTCTTCAGCCAGTCATCGTACAGATTGAACAGAACCATTTGCGGTTCTGTCGCCTTGAGTATCAAGTCGCCAAATTTTTCGACTTTGAGGCATGCCTGGAATGGAAGCTGCAGCTCGCTTCCCTTGATGACAATGTTTGGGAAATCCAGTAAATGAACCTGAAAAAAGTCAACGAGACCATATTAGACAAATTCTCATGTTACAGGAAAGAAGACTGGGGAGAGCTCAATTGAGACTCTCAGAGCAGTATGCTTAATGTCTCCCCTACAGAATAAGCCGCAAAACATAATGGCAACAATGGAAGGTATCCCGTTGCGAAGGCTCAGCCCTGAACAATAATGACTCATGTGTCACTGTATACTTACTTCAAGCGGATCCAACATTCCTTTCCTCGTAACAATGATTTGCTTAGGCTGTTCTTCAACAGGAAGCGATCGGATTAGAGCGGCTACTTCTTCGGCCGTCTTCCATTTGGCCAGCTGACCGAGACGTTTCTGTCCAGCCCAGACACTTGTGTGGATAATCTTTAGAAACAGCTGGCCAGTTCGAGGATTAAATATGAAAATGGCGCCGTTTATAGGCTTAGTGGTGAGATTTCCCTCGAAGGTCTTGTGAATGGTAACCCGATACACATTGGTATCATCGACGAACCAAATGATCTGATTTGAAAATAACTCGCCATAATTTTGCGATGATAGGTAGGGTTCAGTGGGTTCCGAGGAGTAGAGTTGCAAACCTTTCCGAATGCGCTCCCGAAGCACGTAAAGTGCAGGATTCGCTTTCATGATCTTAGCCATTGCCTGCTGAATTAATGGCTTACTGCCGGGAAACCAGTTTCCGTAGGCTGAGTGCAAGTTGTAAGCTAAATCGATTGCTATGAGCACTCCAGTGGGCGAAGGGTAGATGCTCATGTTGTCAGTGGTGTAGTCAAGAAACTTGGCACGAGCGTAACGCTCAACATCGTGAGAGTCATAATCACCCCAGCGGAGCTGAACATCGATCCAGTATTTTTGCGTTGAAGTCCCGTCCATGGTATCTTTCGAGTCAGCGAGCAAAGATGGTCTTGAAACGTTCCATTTGTAGGCGGCAAATAGCAATATATCTGCACACGAACTGTTCATTTTGTACGATTTACGGGGATGAATTGTTTCTTTCTGAACCGTTTCAATTTCAAGAGCATCAAGCTCTTGATCAAACACTTGACATAAATCCATTACAACGCTCTCGTGAACCTTTTGCCACAAGTGAGCTCGGAATATCTGGATCAACGATATCTTGAGAGTTGGAATTTTACCGTGCATGAAAATGCCCGTTAAATCAAGCTGCACTTGGAAACCCACGTAGACGTTCGCACGATTAATTGTCGGCGACCACCAAAGCGTGAACCTTCTGTTTGGAATTTGATTCAGTCCAGAGCGCTGTGCATTAGTGAGCTTCTTGTATTTCATAGACTCTTCGAAGCCACTCGCCTTTTCCCAGAACAAACCTTCCCAAGTTGGGAAGTAGGTCCCCTTAAACAAGGTGTGTTCCAGAATTCCTTCAACGCCGCCCAAAGCTTGAATCATGTCAGTTCGGTAATTGTTTAAATTCCACAATTTACCATCGTGACGCTGATGTGTCCACCAGAATGGATTTTGCTTCAGCACTTGATACTGCTTGAAGTCAGTCCTGACACGCCAGCCTTTGTCGTAAGCAAGAGTATGCCTGTCTTTCTGGAACAACGTGTTAATTCTGGGAATGCCTCTGTCCCAACTGTCTTCCAAATCTTCCAGTGTCAGTCTTCGGTTCTGAGCCAATGCCTCCTGTCGCTTCAAAGCGTACTCGGCCCACACTCGCTGAGAATCAATAAACTCAGTTTCCCAGGGCTGGATGTAACGGTATAAATTAGGGATCACTTGATCCTCGTCATGACTCATGCCTGATCGGAAATGAGTGATACCGACATCGGTTTGCTTCGACCATCGAAGGTCAGATTGCGGAATGAGCACGTGACCCATAGACAACATGCCGAGACCACCAAGTTCTTTGGGCGTATAGAATACGACGGGCGGGAAGCGACTTGGCATTTTTGAGTTGAGACCTATCTTGATGCGAGTCTGAATTTTGTTTTCACATTTAACGAGAAGATCCAGCAACTCTTGCGTGTTCACAACGGCTTCCCTGTAGTATGTCATTAAACCAATAAGAGCCGTATTCCATTTGTTCACGATTTTTGTGAAAGTAGTCGAGCCGGATGCCATTAAAATCTGTCTGACTCGATTATGAAATTTTGCAAGAGACTCATCATCAACCCTCAGAAAACACTGAGCAGTTCGTTCTTTCGTGACTTCGTTTTGAAGATTCCACACGCCATCTTTGTGGGTAAACTCTTCGTGCTGCATTCGACACTTAGGAAGTATGCGGCACTCGAAGCCACACATGTTGAAGAGCAAATTGGGATTATCTTTGCTGTACACACAGACAAAGCTATTTTCCCAATTAATGGTGGTCACCGAACGAGGCAATCGATTCTTTATGTCCCAGAACACAGCTCGCCCGAGGTTCACGTCATGCTTCATCAAGCGCATTCGGGCATCACGAGGCCAACATTTCTTGTTGTTATAGCCGACGATGTTTTCATTATTGGGATCGGGATGCTCAGTCAAATAGCGCTGAATCAAGTCACGAGCGTCGTCGGCGGTAAAGCGAAAAAATATATGAACCCGGTCAATATATCGGCAATAGAGACGGATCGGGTGTGCACTTTCTGTGGCCGTGTCTTGAAACTGCAAGAAGTCATTGGGCATCTGAGGCGGGCCCGCCATTTCGCTGGCTCTCTGTAAGCCGAGCACAAGCAGATCCAGCACTAAGCCGTAATACTGGACAATAAAGGATGAAAACTGAAGACCTCGGATGATGCCGTACGAGTTGGTATGGTTCATGTCTTTGTAGTTGATTATGACATTGTTCTTGGCTGTCATGTAATCGGCAATATTGTGATCGACAATAAGCCGAAGCAGCCTGTTCAAAAGTGTCAGATCGATTTTTTCGTACAATTTTTCAAACTGCGACTCGAGCAAAATGTTGCATTCGCCTTCGCTTGTTTCCCAGACATTTTGCAAATTGTTGACACCTTGGCACCATTTGTAGACAAGGAGTGGCGGAGGCTCAGAGTCTGCCGGCTTTATCCATGGAGGGAAGAGGCGTCTCTTGTCAGCTTCGTACCATAGATACTGATCTAGGTAGGCATCGGTAATTTTCTCGAGAGGCTCAACTTCATATACCGGAATCAAGTGAGAGTATAAGTCCATAAATTCAATGCTTACTTCCTTGAAAGCTCTTTGAGTAAGCAAATGCCGTTTTATACGAGACAGCGCTTCGTGCGGATTGTCATAAGCTTGTTCAATTAGTCCAAGTTCTTCTCTCTGCGACTGATTTAAGCGGCTTTTCACGCTGTAAGCTTCTTTCAGCCGTTCTAAAGCAAGAATGAGCAATTTCGTATCGTGCTTATATGACAGCGGAGGGAAAGGAATAGGAGAGAAACGACGACTTTCCAACCAATGAACAGTCGTCGTATAAATGGCGACAGCTTCTTCGGCAGTAACATAAGGACCGTCTTTCAGATAATTGTGTTGTCTTTCTTGTTCGGATTTCAAGAATAAACGAGTAAGACGACCCAAGTTCTTTTTACAAACAGTTTTATCGACAGTAGCTCCTCTTCGGATTCTCTCACGGTTGTAATGGGCAGTATTTGTCCACCAATCGGCTTTCATCTTGATGTAGCGCAGGATCATGTTTTCAATAGGAATAGGCAGCCCAGGCACTTTCCAGGGTATGTTTGCTTTCCAGCACCTCCAAGCTTCGCTCAAGTGCTGTAAGATTGTTCGAGCCTTATTCTGTTTGATGCCCTCAGGCATCATGTCCAAAATGTCGTGCATTACCGAAGCCCGCAACTCCAGATCGAAATGGCTCTCGACTCGCTGCTTCGTGACAGTCTTAGCAACACCTTTCGAATGTCTGCCTTCAAACTGCCGAGAGAGCAAATTTCCGAGCCAGCGCTCGAGGAGAGGCGTGATGCCTCTCATGAAGAAAAGCCATACACGCCAGCCAGGTGCCCAGATGCCGCAGCCTGGACCTTTGCCAACTTGACCTGTGTTGAACCGATAATAGATCAGGTGCTTCAAGTCCTTGCACATTCGAATCTGTCTCATCAGCTTGTACTTGTACCTGTACATTCCAGTCAGCTGACCCACATGGGAGAAAATGTACTGCAATCCATCAGCCAGTTGAAAGGCATCGACATTATTCAATCGGTATTGTACATGACTGTCAACTACGAGCTTCGTCAAGCGCAAAATCTCTCGACACAAGTGAAAGGCATTTCCAAATCGAGACTTTTTACGCTCCTTAGTTGTCAGGGTCTTGACAGGCTTCAAATTGAAATTATAATCAAGATGCAAATAATTCAGATTCTTTCGATGAATCAGTAGGTTCAGCATGTTATAGCCTTGACGGCAAACTTGCAAGCCAACTTCAACCCAATCAAGAGATGTTGTCTGAAAGAATTTCGTAGACTTGAATGAACGGAACAAATTCCTTTTCTTTTGAGGCTTCGGTGGTCTGTGCTTCAAAGCATTGAGCACATAGTACTTCAATAGTTTCTGATATGAGACGCGCACTTTCACTGGCATTCCGGGAGGACAATGTTCCCGGTACCATGCTTTCACTAACGGAACATCAACAGCACGTCTACACTTGCCTGACCTAGCGTTGAAAGGATGCGGGGCCCAGAGAAGGGCAATTCCGTTGGCAGTGTTGTCGGTGTACAAAGGAGTTTCCGTCAACAATGGTTCCACATATTCAGGTAGAGTGAATGCATCTTCACCTTCATTTTCAGTGTCATCATCGGGCAAAGCTTCGACCGTTTTTGTTGCCGTCCTGCTCATCGAGATTGGATTGATGAGAGGGTCGAAGTAGAAAGCTGGCAAGTCCGGGTCTTCGGTTTTTATGTAAACCACATTAGGGGTGTGGTACCTGAAAAAGACAAACAAAAAAATTGTCAATGTTCTCGAGCAACCTCAGGAAAATCTTGATCAAAAAGCCTTGGCGCACCATTATGTAATCTGGCACATGTTAATTTGAGTATTCGGTGCTGTCGAATTACTCGAAAAAACGTGTGCAAATAATTCAACTTACCAGGACAAGTGGACATAGTTCGTGAGTCCTTGCAGATTGTTATACAGAAATGGAAAAGCTATTCTGTACTCGGTTCGGATCGGCTGTCGAATTATTATCTTGTTTATATCGTTAAACTCATTCCAGTCTTCATCCGCAGTATTGACATCCTTGACAAGTGGCTCAAACTTCGGGCCACCTGGAATCGACATATTCAGAGCTTTCGCCGTGAAGAAAGATTTCAGGTCGAAGAGGTGAAAGTAATTATCGTCCAGCAAATCAGTCAAGAGCTGATTCGCCATACGGTACAGAGTAGCCATTTGAGGAAGCGACAGATACCACTTTCGATAAGAGGTGCCATTGACAAATTTCGTGTCCACAAGCGGTTGATGATCATAGAACCATTTATTGACCGCAGCATCTTCATCGTCATCTAATTCCATTCTGATTGCCTCCAAAGGTTCAACGTCAAGAACATTGTCAGCGTAGTCTAGTGGTGGTTCTTCGTCATCAAAGGGTGGAAATCGCATTCGTTTAAAATGCCTACGATCGCGCTTTTCTCGCCTCATCATTATCCACATACTGCCCCACTGGGCAATGTAAACTGGTTCGATAACCCAGGGAATTTCGTGGACAAATGTGATGGCACCAGTTATGTGATACAGTACGTTGACTTCTCTCGCTTGCTCCCATGGCATTGGCATATTTTCCAGCAATTTTAGAACTGCGTGCGGCATGTACTTGAGGGCACCGAGATACACTCTCTTATCATGCCGGTACTTTTTGCTTGTCATGTCACCGTGGTCTCGGATGATTTTCCTAATGTGTTCCGGCGGCATGTCTTCTTTTTGTGTATCAACAAATCCGAATTTCTTTTTCTCAGAGTATCGTTTCGACTGCAGTTGTTGCCATCGTTTCGATTTCTCCTTTAGCTCGTCCTCGGTCAGAAAGTTGACTGGAGCATGATCACCACTATTGTGAACCATTCCTGGTGGTGCTTGTTGTTGCATGAACTGCATTTGAAGATGAGGCGGTAAACCGGGAGGAGGACCTCGACCATGCCCAGGATGGCCTGGTGGTGGTTGCCCAGGAGGTCCTTGCATGTTCATGGCCATCATATACTGTTGATTCAGCATATGTGGTGGCAAAGACATCTTGGCTGTATAGACTTGATTCGTTTCAGTCTAGATACTGCATTTTTTCGTTAATTCACAAACAATAACAGCAATTTTTGAATCGGCTTCCACACTCAACGTTACTGAAACGCCGCTAGAAAGACGCACCATTTGTCTAACATCGGACATCGACAATCGTAAATCGCAAGGAAACTGAGTGAACGGTCCCTTTGATGGCGCCAGCTTTTCACACGTGAACTTTGTGCTCTGAGTTCTTGTTTGCTTGAAGTTGCGTCTTAAATGATATGTTTCAAGAATAAATTGTGTCATTAATCGCTATGTCGTATCAGCACAATAAGAAAGAGCTTAGAAAGCCGAAACCTAATAACGACGATGACTCTAGTGAAGCTGAGGCATCTGATGATGATATCAATCAGTATTTACCCGATTTACCCAAACCAATGCAGCTTGGTGCTCAAACGCTAAATATGGAGTGAGTCATTATATTTCATGTCCGACCATGGTTGATAATCCGATCTCGTAGTAAATTGCTGCAGGGGACCGAGTTTGAGGTGAAGGATGAAACAACTGACAGAGAACGAGAGGAGCTGGAAGAGTTGAACGAAGAAAACCAAGTCTGGTGGAATAAGGACGAAATACTAAAATTTATCGAACAGAATGACAATTCCGCACATGATGAAGACATCGCTGATATCATTGACCAGTATCCTACATTATATGAAGCCATGATGACGAAAATGGAAGTCATCTATAGAGATCCAGAAACTCAGGAACCGTTAGTTTACAAGCGCATACTTCGTCCTGGACGAGGTGAAGAGCTTACACCTAACTGTGCTGCGAAATATCATGCAACAGCCTACCTTGAAGGCCAAGACGAGCCTTTTGATTGTTCACGCATTCGCAATCAAGAGCACATCCATAAGCTCAATCAGGATCCAATTGTTCGTGGATTGTATGTTGGCTTGTTAACTATGCGCAAAGGCGAAAAATCGAGACTCATCGTCAAACCTGAAATGGCATTTGGCAAACTTGGATGTCAGCCTCGAATCCCAGCTGAAGCAACTATTCTCTATGTGGTCGAAGTGCTGAAAACATTTTCTGAAAGCTCACTTTCGTCTTTCGAAATGATGTCACTCGAAGAACGCCAGAGGATGCCATTTGAAGAGTTACTGAAGATATGCGACGACGAAAGAAAAAGTGGAAATGGTTACGCTAACGAAAAGCGACCAAAGGAAGCTAGAATTCGCTACAACAGAGCAATATCTATACTTGAAGACCGCATGGTTGCCAACTCGGAAGAAGAAGCTAAGGTCAAAGACGTTTTGGTCAAATTATACTACAATTCAGCCATAGTTCTGAATGAGATTGGTAAGCATTATGCTGCAATCAGTTTCTGCAAGAAAGCCCTTCAGCTGGAACCAAATTCTACGAGGGCATTGTTTCAATATGGCAAAGGTGCTTTTCATTCTGGTGATTATGCAAGCTGCAAAAAATATCTGATGAAGGCAAAGAGTCTGAAGCCCAATGACACCTCAATCGCGACATATTTAGCCAAGTTAGAACGTCGCTTGCAGGAAGACAATGTTGTGTCTTCGGCTCTCTACAAGAAAATGGGCTCGATGTTTCAATAGTTCTGTATTCAAAATCATGTATCCGTTTTGCGACACTACACCTGTCTAAATAACGACAGGAATACTAATCGTTCAGAAATTAGTAGATGCTTCTTCATTCTCGCCATCTTGACCAAGAGATATTTCATGCTCTACCGAATCGTAATGAGCAGTTTTTGCCTTCTCGGCCCCAAGCTCAGCCATTTTCTTCAATGTCTGATACATTTCTTTGCCGGTGCTTTGAGCCATAGAATAAAAGTTGCCGCCTTCTTTGTTTATCAAAGTCAGAGGATCATCGAATTCCATGACCTGGCCAGCATCGAGAACCAGAACTCTGTCAGAATCCATGATTGTGTTCAATCTGTGCGCAATGGTGAGGATGGTGCATTCAGCGAAGACGGTTCGAATAGTTTGCTGAATCAAAGCGTCCGTTTTGGGGTCAACATTGGCCGTCGCTTCATCAAGAACCAAAATCTTGTTCTCCCTCAAGATGGCTCTTGCTAGACAAATTAGTTGCCGTTGACCAACACTGAAGTTAGTGCCGCCCTCAGTCAGGTCGGCGTCTAGTTGACCCTTGAGTCCTAGAACAACATTTTTCAGCTGACAGCTTCCAGCGCATTCCACAGCTTGGCGTCGGACGTTTCGCTGAACGGGTCTAGATTGTGCCGCAGTGACCCTGAGAACAGAATAGGTTCTTGAGGAATGATGGAAATTTTCTTCCTCAAGTCATGGAGACCGAGAGTCTTGCCATCAATGCCGTCAATGATGATTTTCCCAGAGCATTCGGTCATTCTGAAAAGGGCGCCAATGATGGAACTCTTTCCGGCTCCGGTTCGTCCGACGACGCCGATCTTCTCGCCAGCCTCGACAGTGAATGTCAAGTGTTTCAGAACCGGTGCCTCGTTCTCAAAGTACTGCATGGACACATCTTCAAATTCAATCTTTCCTGAACTCGGCCAATTTGAGGCCGGCTTTCGGTCAGCTGGTGTTTCTAGTTCGCCTTCGGCTTCAATTATGGAGTACCTGGGAATGCAAAGCTTTGAGTTGGTTGAGTTTAAAACTGTGATACACCTACTCGTCAACTCTCTCAACGGAGATCATTAAGGTTTCAACTTCGGTCGTTTGCCGCACGCCCCACTGGAAGCCAAGTCCAAACATCATGGCCGAAGAGATGGCCAGACCCACTTGAGAACCATTGGCATTCTTGAGGTCCCACGTGAAGGATGCAGTGACGCCCATGATATATATTAGGACGACCCAATCTAAGAAGGCGCAAAACCATCGTGTCGAAGCCATATACATGAACCAAGCCGAACTGTGGCCGTCTTGATGAGCATCGAACTGTTTGATAAATCTTTGCTGTGAACTGAAGCTCTCAGGGTGACCAAGCCATACAGTGACGTTGAAATGTGCGAGAAAACAGGACTTCGAGTGATGCCTTCGAGTTTCTTTATGTTCCTTCCAGTTCTAATATAAAGTTTCCTAATGAAGAATACAATGATCAGCATGACAATAGTCGGTAATATGATAGTCCAGTCCAAGCCAACCAGCATGATAGCAATCCCCAGGTCCGATATCAGAATTCCAATGGCATCGAACACTGTAGATGGGAGGACATCATCAATGATGCCCATATCTCGAGAGCAGCGATTCAATAGTCGCCCAATCGGATTCATATCGAAAAAGGATATCGGTGCCCGGACTACGGCTTTGAACAAGTTGTCGTGTAGCGTCACCGAAGCCCTCATGCACATAATGAAGTACAGTAGTGTCCTGGTATTTGATAGTATAAAAAGAGCAGCTATCTGTAATGCGTAAACGTATACGTTTTCGTCGAAGCTGTAGTCGTCGACAAAACTGGTGTGAACGAGCTGCAGCTGGGTTCCATTCGTGTCATTTAGACTGGCATGAGCAGCTTCAAAGTTCACTTCCTGGCTGTCTGTCCACAGAGATAGCCACCAGTCATTCCCAGTGAACAGCGCTTGAGTGATGACAAAAATGACCACCATAACGGGTAGAATAACTGGCCCGGCACCAGACTTGATGTAGACCCAGTAAGCCCGGGCACCAGCTGAAGCCGCAGCGTTTTCACTCGTTTCGCGGCCATCTTGGGCACCACCTTCGTAGTTGCCATCATCATAGACTTCCTCTGAAGCCAGGGCCATGCTTGAGCCCAGTGGGTCATTCGCTATGGGCATGACCTGGCTGCTCATTGATGCACTTCTACTTCGCACACTCTCCTTTCGTGGCGTATCAGCGGCTTCGGCCAAAGCATGCCCACTGACCTTGATCAGGTCTATGCCTTTGCCTAGCAAGCTGGCGTAGGATCCCAGTGACGACATCTCACCATTTTCAAGTATCATGATTGTGGTGGCAGCTTTGATAAATTGTAGCTGATGCGTCACAAGTATGACAATCTTCTCCTTCAGATAACCCTTGATGCTCTTTTCGAATATGTGCTTGGCCACCGAGGCGTCTACAGCGGACAAAGGGTCATCCAGTAAGTAGATATCTGCATCACAGTATAGAGAACGGGCAAGGTTGATGCGCGCCCTCTGTCCACCGCTCAGGGAAACTCCTCTGTCTCCTATAATGGTTTGGTCGCCGTAAGGGAACAGTTTCATGTCTCGTTCTAGAGCACAGACATGGACCACAGTCTTGAACTTTTCCTCATCGAACTCACTCCCAAACAAGATATTGTCCTTGATGGTCCCAGCGAACGTCCATGGCTCTTGGCTGGCGTAAGATACGCGCCCCTTGACCCCTACCTTCCCGGAAGTGATTGGAATCTCTCCCAATATGGTCATCAGAATGGAAGACTTGCCCGACCCTACGCCACCGACAATGGTCAACAACTCGCCCGGTCGAACGGTGACATCAATTCTCTTCAGAGTGGAAGACATCTCTTCTTCGCTCCATTTTGCAGTGATATTCCTGATCGCAACCTCAGCATCGGCAGGTTTGGTAGGAAAAGAACTCTTCTCTAAGTTCAAGGGAGCCTCATTCTCGGGCAACATCAGGAAGGTTTGAATTCTCTGGATGGAAATCAGCGCCTCGGCTCCGAGTGATACGGCGAACGGGAAGAACAGAGTCATCGTACTTCTCAGAATGCTCACGAGGGAGAGCGAGACGAAAACAGCTTCAGCGGTCAGTTTTTGATTCGTATTCAAGGCGTAGGTCACGAAAATGACAAAGACGATAATTTTTCCGGAAACCCAGAACAAGCCGATGTTGATGCCCTTCAGAATGGCCGTTGCCTTAATCATGGACACTTCTTTTCGCCTTGCGTCGTCAACCAACTTTGCAAATGGCGTCTCCCAAGTGTACATCTTGATTACTCGCATGGCAGGGATGAATTCATTCATCAAGCGCACTCGCTCGTCGGTCAACAAGGCAGTCTTGAGTCGAAATTCGGAGAAATACTTGCCCATAGATGTCTGCAATGGCACGTATAGAATCAGTATACTAATGCCAGCCAAGGTCCAGGCTCCAAAGTATTCCCATAATATGTATATTACAGCCAGCGTAGACAATGGTCCGACGATCATGTAAAATGGAAACATCAGGCACGAATCAAAGCGGTTGACGTCATTCGAAACGAGATTGACAATTTGTCCCGTACTAGTTGACCGGAAGGCGGCCGCAGACAATTTCAGCGATTTCTTGTAGACAAGATTGCAACAGGCAACTCGAATCCACATACCTACTCTGCCCACCTCGAACCAATATGGATGATTCGTTAGGATCCATAGAATTTGAGTAATAATAATACCACCGGCATACCAGTATATCTGAGAGACCAGTGCTTCGTCTTCGGCAGGGTTTTCAAGGTGTTCGGAATTCAGTTGTCCCAGCAGCCTGATTAGTTTTCCCAGGCACAGTGATTGAGCAATCTGAGAAGCTACGAAGAAGGCCAGTATGAAACCTATGCCACAATAGTACAGTCCGAAGGCTCGAACCAGTGTCCAGAATAAACTTGGTTTCTTGCCATCTTTGCGCTTCAGGAGCTCTTTTTCCCATTCTCTGAAAGATATAAATATTGCTGATTATCTCAAACTTCGGCGGTGTTTGCGCGACACGGGAAGTAACAACCAGTGTAAGTCAAACTGGTAGAGTGATTGGAAAAACTCTGCAATGCCAGCTTCTCCTTGTCAAGTTCATTGTTTGACTTTGATTCTCAGCTGACCGCAATAAGCAAAGCAAACATTTCGCAAGTCCAATCAAAGTTCAAAATACAGCTTCAAGTTGAGTGAGTAGACACATGCGAACATGTGTGTCACAAAGTTGGAGCAAGCGAACATCTGAGTTTGACGGGAATGCTAGTACTGCTCTACTCCACTTACGTTTCAAGCTTGTCACCAAGACGCTGTGAAGTGTCTGTCCGCGGACAATCATTAAGGTCACTTGGTTCGAGATCATTTTTTCGATTCTTCAAAAAGAAGTCCCATGGAAAACTGGACAAAGATTGAAAGTTCTAATCAATCAGCCTAATCACGAGCAAGTACTCACAAAAAGAGTCTCTTCGAGAGCCAACTCGCCTTCTCGTAGACACATGGTAAGCGATCACTCGTGGACACCATCCTCTTTCTCTCGTCACCCAGTTAGAGCTAGCCACTTGTTCTTGAAGCAAAGACAAGACAGAGAGGAAGAGAGACTAGTCTTCCACAGATACGGTGGATATATATCTTTACAGTCTCGTAGTCGTCCGTATCTCTATTTCATTTGCAGACCAAATGTTTCGTGCACATTCGCTCCTCTTCTAATACTAAACGTGTGAAAACGAAAGTCCATAAAATTAAGCAGATTCTTATCATAATTGATGATGGTAATTAGTTACCGTTTATGGCCCCATAAGAAGTTACTGTGTGCCGCTCAAGGTTGAAACCTGGAAGCCATCCAAAACATGGACCAAATGGCCGAACCGAGCCATCGGTCTACTAACCGGTGACAATTAAATGACGGCAACTGCTCCCTCACCAATCAGTACTACCAAGAGATGATGTTCGCACTCAGCGGATTATTTCATTCATTTATATATTTTGTCTGATGAGAAAATGTATTGAAATCCGACCGGCAACAACCGTACTCGGACTTAAGTGACGGCTCTCTTGCCATCGTCTTAAAAAAGGCTATTCGCTGATAGCAAACTAATAGAAGCCGATAAACATTCGTCGTAAACGGGGAAAGAAGGTGGAAACCGGAACCGGCCGTCACCGTAGAGCCGAAAATTATTTTGGCCGTATCCGGCCGCGGTTGTCGTTTGATTTTTGTTAGATCAGGTTAGGCAATAGACAGAACAGCTGGAGGCAAAGTGCGAGTGTTCGAATTCCTTGTAGTGCGAACCATCCTTTTCGAACTATTGATTTTCTCCAAATAACAAGTTCGCAACCTTTCGGTTCCTTGCTGCTCGAGGGAAGAATTGTCAAGGAAATCATCTCTGTACAATTTCTAAAGTAGTATTCTGTCTGCCTTTTCAAATGGCTCCGCATTGATGAAGGAAGATTATTTAGTGTCGTAGGCTCTATAAGAAAATGGGCTCGATGTTTCAATAGTTCTGTATTCAAAATCATGTATCCGTTTTGCGACACTACACCTGTCCAGATTACGACAGCAATACTAATAATTGTTCAGAAATTAGTGGAAGCTTCTTCATTTTCGTCATCTCGACTGAGAGATATTTCGTGCTCAGCTGAATCGTAATGAGCTGCATTTAAAATAGTGAGCTGAGCAGTTTTTGCCTTCTCGGCCCCGAGCTCAGCCATTTTCTTCAATGTCTGATACATTTCTTTTCCGGTGCTTTGAGCCATGGAATAAAAGTTGCCGCCTTCTTTGTTTATCAATGTCAGAGGATCATCGAATTCCATGACCTGGCCAGCATCAAGAACCAGAACTCTGTCAGAATCCATGATTGTGTTCAATCTGTGCGCAATGGTGAGGATCGTGCATTCAGCGAAGACGGTTCGAATAGTTTGCTGAATCAAAGCGTCCGTTTTGGGGTCAACATTGGCCGTCGCTTCATCAAGAACCAAAATCTTGTTCTCCCTCAAGATGGCTCTTGCTAGACAAATTAATTGCCGTTGACCGACACTGAAGTTCGTGCCACCCTCAGTCAGGTCGGCGTCTAGTTGACCCTTGAGTCCTAGAACAACATTTTTCAGCTGGACAGCTTCCAGCGCATTCCACAGTTTAGCGTCGGACGTTTCGCTGAACGGGTCTAGATTGCGCCGCAGTGACCCTGAGAACAGAATAGGTTCTTGAGGAATGATGGAAATTTTCTTCCTCAAGTCATGGAGACCGAGAGTCTTGCCATCAATGCCGTCAATGATGATTTTTCCAGAGCATTCGGTCATTCTGAAAAGGGCGCCAATGATGGAACTCTTTCCGGCTCCGGTTCGTCCGACGACGCCGATCTTTTCGCCAGCCTCGACAGTGAATGTCAAGTGTTTCAGAACTGGAGCCTCGTTCTCAAAGTACTGCATGGACACATCTTCAAATTCAATCCTTCCTGAACTCGGCCAATTTGAGGCCGGTTTTCGGTCGGCCGGGGTTTCTAGTTCACCTTCGGCTTCAATTACGGAGTACCTAAGAACGAAAAGGGTTAAATTTGAGTGGACACTGCTACCAAGCATACACCTACTCGTCAACTCGTTCGACGGAAATCATCAGTGTTTCAACTTCAGTAGTTTGCCGGATGCCCCACTGAAAGGCAAGGCCGAAGGTGAGGGCGGATGAGATGGCCAGACCCACTTCAGAGCCATTGGCATTCTCAAGGTCCCACGTGAAGGCCGCCGTGATGCCCATGATGTATATCAAGATGACCCAATCCAAAACAGCACAGAACCACCGTGTTGAAGCTAGATACATGAACCAAGCCGTAGTGTGGCCGTCTTGATGAGCGTCGAACTGTTTGATAAATCTTCGCTGTGAACTGAAGGCTCTAAGGGTGACCAGGCCATACAGTGACGTTGAAATGTGCGAGAAAACTGGACTTCGAGTGATACCTTCGAGTTTTTTGATATTCCTTCCAGTTCTAATATAGAGGTTCCTGATATAGAACACAATGACCAGCATGACAATAGTCGGCAATATGATTGTCCAGTTCAAGCCGACCAGCATGATGGCAATACCTAAGTCCATCGACAAGATTCCAATGGAATCGAATACAGTGGATGGTATGACGTCATCAATGATGCCCATATCTCGAGAGCAGCGATTCAGTAGCCTTCCGATTGGATTCATATCGAAAAAGGATATCGGTGCCCGGACCACGGCTTTGAACAAGTTGTCGTGTAGAGTCACAGAAGCCCTCATACACATAATGAAGTACAGTAGAGTTCTGGTATTGGATAGTATGAAGAGAGCCGCTATCTGTATTGCGTAAACGTATACGTTGCCGTCGAAGCTGAAATCGTCAACGAAGCTGGTGTGAACGAGTAGAGGTTGGGTTCCATTCGTGTCATTTAGACTGGCGTGAGCAGCTTCAAAGTTCACTTCTTGACTGTCAGTCCACAGGGATAGCCACCAATCATTCACAGTGTACAGCGCTTGAGTGATTGCAAAGATGACCAACATAACGGGTAGAATAACTGGTCCGGCACCGGACTTGACGTAGACCCAGTAAGCTCGGGCACCAGCTGAAGCTGCAGCATTTTCACTCGTTTCGCGGCCATCTTGGGCACCACCTTCGTAGTTGCCATCGTCATAGACTTCCTCTGGAGATGCCAAAACCATGCTTGAGCCCAGCGGGTCATTCGCTATGGGCATGACCTGGCTGCTCATCGATGCACTTCTACTTCGCATAGTCTCCTTTCGCGGAGTGTCAGCTGCTTCGCTCAAAGCCTGGCCACTAACTTTGACCATGTCTATGCCTTTTCCTAGCAAGCTGGTGTAGGAGCCCAGTGACGACATCTCACCATTTTCAAGTATCATGATTGTGGTGGCAGCTTTGATAAATTGTAGCTGATGAGTGACAAGGATGACAATCTTCTCCTTCAGATAACCCTTGATGCTCTTTTCGAATATGTGCTTGGCCACTGAGGCGTCAACAGCGGACAAAGGGTCGTCTAGCAAGTAGATATCTGCATCACAGTATAGAGAACGGGCAAGGTTGATGCGCGCCCTCTGTCCACCGCTCAGGGAAACTCCTCTGTCTCCTATAATGGTTTGGTCGCCGTAAGGGAACAGTTTCATGTCTCGTTCGAGAGCACAGACATGGACCACAGTCTTGAACTTTTCCTCATCGAACTCACTGCCGAACAGGATATTGTCCTTGATGGTTCCGGCAAACGTCCACGGCTCTTGGCTGGCGTATGAAACGCGACCCTTGACCTCTACCTTTCCAGAAATGATAGGAATTTCTCCGAGTATGGTCATGAGAATGGAAGACTTGCCCGACCCTACGCCGCCAACAACGGCCAACAACTCGCCCGGTCGAACAGTGACGTCAATTTCCTTCAAAGTTGAAGACATTTCTTCCTCGCTCCATTTTGCAGTGATATTCTTGATGGCGACCTCAGCGTCGGCAGGTTTGGTCGGAAAAGAACTCTTCTCTAGGTTCAAGGGAGCCTCATTTTCGGGCAACATAAGGAAGGTTTGAATTCTCTGGATGGAAATCAGCGCCTCGGCTCCGAGTGATACGGCGAACGGGAAGAATAGAGTCATTGTAGTTCTGAGAATGCTCACGAGAGAGAGTGAGACGAAAACTGCTTCAGCGGTCAGTTTTTGATTCGTATTCAAGGCGTAGGTCACGAAAATGACAAAGACGATAATTTTTCCGGAAACCCAGAACAATCCGATATTGATTCCTTTCAGAATGGCTGTTGCTTTGATCATAGACACTTCCTCTCGTCTCGCGTCATCAATCAGCTTTGCAAATGGCGTCTCCCAGGTGTACATCTTAATTACTCTCATGGCAGGGATGAATTCATTCATCAAGCGCACTCGCTCGTCGGTCAGCAAGGCAGTCTTGAGTCGAAATTCGGAGAAATACTTGCCCATAGATGTCTGCAGTGGCACGTATAGAATCAGTATACTGATACCAGCCAAAGTCCAGGCTCCAAAGTATTCCCATAATATGTATATTACAGCCACTGTAGACAATGGTCCAACAATCATGTAGAACGGAAACAGTATGCACAAATCAAAGCGGTTGACGTCATTTGAAACCAGATTAACAATTTGTCCAGTACTAGTTGACCGGAAGGCGGCCGCAGACAATTTCAGCGATTTCTTGTAGACAAGATTGCAACAAGCAACCCGAAGCCACATTCCTACTCTGGTCACCTCGAACCAATACGGATGATTGGATATGATCCATAGCATTTGAGTAATAATAATACCACCGGCATACCAGTATATCTGAGAGACCAGTGCCTCGTCTTCGGCAGGGTTTTCAAGGTGTTCGGAATTCAGTTGCCCTAGCAGCTTGATTAGTTTTCCTAGGCACAGTGATTGAGCAATTTGACAAGCTACAGTGAAGGCCAATATGAAACCTAGACAACAGTAGTACAGTCCAAAGGCTCGAACCAGTGTCCAGAATAAACTTGGTTTCTTGCCATCTTTGCGCTTCAAGAGCTCTTTTTCCCATTCTCTGAAAGATAGCAAGATATAAAGATTACTGATTATCGCAAACTTTAACGGTTGTTTGCGTAATACGGGAAGTAACAACCAATGGAAGTGAAACTGATATGGTAATTGGACTTGAAGGTCGAAATTCTACTTAAAGTTTGCCAGATCGTCCTTGTCAAGTTCATTGTTTGACTGACCGCAATGAGCAAAGCAAACATTTCGCAAGTCAACGCAAGTTCAAAGTCCAGCTTTCAGTTGAGTGTGCAGACACATGCAGGTTCAAACTTGCGTATGACAAAGTTGGTGCAGGCGCACTGAACGTTACGAACATCTGAGGCCTGTTTGACGAGAAAATGCTGTACTGTTCTACTTACGTTTCGAGCTTGTCGCCAACACGCTGTGAAATGTCTGTCCGTGGACAGTCATTAAGGTCACTTGGTTCTAGGTCTTTGTTTCGATTCTTCAAGAAGAAGCTCCATGGCCAACTGCACAAGGATTAATAGTTCTGATTAATCCGACCAATTATAAAAAGGTACTCACATAAAGAGTCTTTTCGAGAGCCAACTCGCCTTCTCGTAGACACATGGTAAGCGATCACTCGTGGACACCATCCTCTTTCTCTCGTCACCGTGTTAGAGCTAGCCACTTGTTCTTAAAGCAAAGACAAGACAGAGAGGAAGAGCGAGAGACTCGTCTTCCACAGATACGTTGAATATATATCTTTACTGTCTCGTAGTCGTCCGTATCTCTATGGCATTTGCAGACCAAGTGTTTCGTGCGCATTCGCTCCTCTTCTAATATTAAGCGTGTGAAAAAAGAAAGTACATAAAATTAAGCAGTTTCTTATCATAATTGATGATGGCAAATAGTTACCATTTATGGCCCCATATTTAGTGAATGTGTGTCGCTCGAAGTTCAACCCTAGATTATATTCAAAATATGGACCGAATGGTCGAACCGAGTCATCGGTCTACTAACCGGTGACAATTAAGTGATGGCAACTGGTTCCTCAACAGTCAGTCATAATCCAGAAAAGATGGCGGTCTCAACTCATTAAGACTGGAACATGCCTGATGTAAAAAGAAACATTATTGGAATGTGAATGGAAACATCCGGACTCGGACTTAGGTTCCGACTCTCCTGCCTTCGTCTCGAAAAGGCTTATCGCTGATAGCAAACTAATAGAAGCCGATAAACATGCTCTATCGATAGAATGTCGTCCTTTTCAGGCACTTTAATTTATTCTCTTTCCTCTTCCCAAGGGCTTATAATCAAGGCTGTCATTTGATTTTTGTTTGATCCGGTTAGGCAATGGGAAGAACAGCTAGAGGCAAAGAGCGAATGATACGATTTTATGATACAATGCAATAGGAATAATTTGTTAATCTCATAGTCGAAAGACTTCTTTATTTTTTACAACCGGTGGCACACTTTCGTCTCTTAAATGTGCTACTCAATTTCGGGCAGTTTAGGTATACCAATTAAAAAATCACTGTTATCTATTTCCCCCAAACTGACAATAGCGTCCTCACTGAGACTAATTACATCTTGGCGTATTGGTAGATTCACTTGATTCTTCCGGCTAGGCTTTTCATTCTCAGATTTTATCTGGACGCCGGGCGAACCATTATCTAAACTGTTATTCGAACGAACCACATCGAATTCAATTCCCGACAGCGTATCCGTCATCACAACTCGCCCACTTTTGTACACTCGAAGCTTACCAACGATGCCTTCTCTCTGAGTTAAAAAAAGTTCTGGCAGCTGAAACATGACTGGTTTGTTCCCATCCAGCCATTTGTCTATTGGAATCCCTTCTAGATCGGAAATTTCTTTTTGTCGATAGGAAGGATTGATTTTCTCACAGTTAACAAGTTCCCAGCCTTTCGGTTTCTTTCTACTTGAGAGATCTTTTTCGTCATCCGAAGAATCGTCAAGGAAGTCGTCTCTGTACAATTTCTCCAGCAATTTGCTGTCCTCCCTTTCAAATGGCTCCGATTTGACTTTAACTTGCTTAGCTTCAACTCTACTTTTAACGTCCGATTTAACAATGGTTTGTCGCCCACCTCTGGCAACGTCTAGAGAACTATGTGACAATTTGGTCGATGGGCCGCCTATACCGTTAAACACTGCAGCTTCAAGTTGAACGAAATTGTTGTTTGGTTTGCGATCGGATTTAACATTGTTTCTGCCCCCTCGGCCACGAGGTGATTTAGAATCTGGTCGTGTCCGTTTGTTTTCTGAGTCTTTTGAGGTTGTAGGCGTTTCGGAATTTTGTGTCCTCCTTGTCGGTATGGTTGGCTTGTACACTCTCTTAGAAACCCCACCACGGGTAGTAGCCGACTGAACTGGATTAAGGCTGGTGGTTAGAAGTGTATTAGGTGCCGGAGCTGACATGGCACTCCGGAAGGAAGGCAACCTTTGCGACGGCCTTATCGGTGTCCCTTCGCGGCTAACTAGACCCCTAGGTAGGGGCTTAACTTCTTGGCTCATTCTAATCCACGGTTTAAGACCAACTAGGTCATAAAGGAAGTTGAGCATGCAACTCTCAAGCAACACATGAGTAACAGCTGAATTCAAAGAAACATTGGCCAGAGCGACACCTAGTGTTGAAAAAGTGAAGTCGGTTCGGATAGCGTGTTCTTTACAGAATTTTCCAGTTGTGCCTCGAGTGTTTTACTAATTTGGTTCTAAGGGTTCACCACTTATCACCATGACCACGCTAGAGAAAATATCTGCCATCGAGGCCGAGGTCAGTAGTTTGATTGTTGAATCGAATATTGATTGCTAGATTTAGATGGCCCGTACTCAACGAAATAAAGCAACAATGGGACATTTGGGTCTACTCAAAGCCAGATTAGCTAAATTAAGAAGAGAACTGATCACGCCGAAAGGAGGCGGCGGTGGTCCAGGAGAAGGCTTCGATGTGGCGAAAACTGGAGATGCCCGAATCGGTTTTGTTGGCTTTCCTTCGGTGGGCAAGTCAACACTGATGAACAACTTAGCCGGCGTTTATTCTGAGGTTGCTGCATATGAGTTTACTACTTTGACAACCGTTCCCGGCGTCATCAAGTACAAGGGAGCAAAGATGCAAATGTTGGATTTGCCTGGTATCATTGAAGGTGCCAAAGACGGCAAGGGAAGAGGACGACAGGTTATTGCTGTTGCCAGGACTTGCAGTTTGATTTACATTGTTCTAGACGTTCTGAAGCCTCTTCAGCACAAGAGACTCATTGAAAAGGAACTGGAAGGCTTCGGGATTCGCTTGAACAAAAGTCCTCCGGCGCTCACTGTTCGAAAGAAAGACAAGGGAGGCGTCGCTGTCCAAGCGCTCGTACCTCAAAGTGAACTTGATTCTGATACTGTCAAGACTATTTTGTCTGAGTACAAGATCCACAATGCGGACGTCACCATCAGATATGATGCTACTTGTGACGATCTTGTGGATGAAATAGAAGGCAACCGAATCTATATCCCTTGCATCTATGTTCTGAACAAGATTGACCAGATTTCCATCGAAGAGCTCGACATCATCTACAAGGTACTTGACACGTTGCTTACTATTGAGTTCTTATAGAGGTGTCTTCAGGTTCCGCACACTGTCCCTCTATCAGCTCATCACCGATGGAATTTTGACGATTTACTGGAAAAGACTTGGGAATACTTGAAGTTGATTAGAATGTGAGTTGAGCTGATGAAATCATCATCATTTCAACTTTAATAATTGATTGCGCTCATAGATACACCAAACCTAAAGGCCAATTACCTGATTACCAATCTCCGGTTATTCTCGAGCAAAATAACCACGCCGTCGAGGATTTTTGCCACAAGCTCCATCGAACTTTGATGAAGGAATTCAAATAGTAAGTTATGAAACTGATATCCGACATTTATCATGACTTTGTTTTAGTGCGTTGGTCTGGGGAACGTCAGCGAAACACAATCCGCAAAATGTTGGCAAAGACCATGTGCTGAACGATGAGGACGTCGTTCAAGTTGTCAAAAAGTAAGTACAGTGCTCATCTAAATCAAGGCAGTTTAAAGAATATTTGTTTTATTGCAGGGTTTGATGGACGGTTGACACCAAACATTGTTATATTACTGTTAAAAATCTTGGGTGGTTTTTCTCATATATACTTCTATATCTTACTCTGGTATAGGGATTAAAAGAGGATCCTTAAAACTGTCCCTAAAATGATGAAAATCAGAGCTGTAGAAAGAAAATTTGAATGAGCACTAGAGAACTCGTAGCCGTGTTCAGTTTGCAAATAGTATTGAGCAACTTTCTTGTTCGGATTAGCTTGATAATCAAATGAAATTTTCATGCAAGGCTCAATGTCTGGAGTGTACTTCCACGAAGAATCCCAGACCTGGAGATAAATGAAGTAATCGGATTAACGTTCGCCGTAAGCAGTGAACTCACCGTCTCGCAGAAATCTTTGGAAGAAGCATAAATTTCCCCGATGGTGCGACACTCGCTGCCCTGTTTGCACTCACTGCGGTCATTCTTCCAAATCAAATTCTTGGGCCAATTGGTGGCGCACGTGTAGTCGTCTCGGCACGCTTCGTACCAGCTGTCGCACTCCGAGGCACACAGAGGCACGTTCATCATGCGCTCGCGGGCGAAAGTTCGGTTAGTCTTGACCACCCATGGCCCGAGACTTGGTTCGCAGTCAAAGAAGCAGGTATCGCGCGTAAAGAAGCGCCGACAGCTGGCTGACATGTTGCGACCCGTGCGGTGGGCGCAGTGGTTCACGTCGAACTTGTAGTGGTTCACCGCGAAATGAGCAGCGTCGGCTATGTCTTTCGAACAGCACGAGTGCGCTCTCCATGGTCTACACTGCTCGAGTTGGACGAATAAAACATAGAACGTCGGGTTCGATTTGAGTCTCCGATTTTGCGATGATGCAATATTCTAGAATATTTCCTTACCTCTCCGGTGAGTAAAGGTTCCGAACCGGCTTGTTTCTTGTGATGCTTCGAGTCTAAGCACCAATTTAGTAGCTCGTTAGCGTCTTGACTAACCAGGGACTTCGGTAGCGACGCAGAGCACGTTGTCATTAACGCAATTAACGCAATGCTCAATTGTGACAAATTGAACGACATCGCGGAACACCTACGATTTAAACCAGCTACTATCACTCTGAAGAAGCGTTTCACAGAGTCAAGCTGCTTTAATCGGTGTAGCTAGAAAAAGTTGACTTTACGCTGCGTGAAGGAGCTTACGAATGTCTCGTCTCTGTCCCCTTCTCTCCCTCTCTCCCCCTCCCTCTCTCTCCCGCTCCTATGCTTATCTGCGACAGTGCACAGTCTTCAGTTTTATAGAGCAGAGTGCACGGAAACGCTCGCGAGTCAACTCGCTTAAGGGCCCGTGACACGAGACAGAAAGGAAGGGAGGAGGGAAGGGAGAGAGGGGGCGACTTTATTTTGGAATATGCAGTAACAAGGAGGACGACGGAAGAGCGTCCATAATGTATGGCTCGAACTAATGGCCGAGTGGAACTTTTTTCGGGCAAGGATGTCTCTCCGCTCTATATTTTGCTTTCGCTCGAAATGTGGGAATTGTACATTTTTTCTTCCTTGAATTCTCGAGTTTTGTGAGAACTCTGAGAATGTAGAAATTCATTTGCTTGTTTTTATTGCACTCGAACTTTAGTTCTGTAAAGGTAAACAGAGAACTTGACTCCCGTGGGAGCGAATACCTTGATCGGCAAAAGAATTAGAAGAGGCCCGAGACTTGTCCGAGATGTCCAGTAGAACCTCAATATCTCTCGCAACGAAAGTTTGTGTACATGACTTGTAAGCAGGGTCGAGAATCAGATTAGTTTATGTGCTCGACATAATTGTCGGTCTCAATGTTGCCAGGAATGAACATGACTCACTTGCTCGTCAGATCCCTGGAATTCACGGAGAATGCAAACTGATTCAACTGTCTTGAATATAGGATTTAATAATTGTTGCCACTATACACCCTTGCAAGATCATCTTTCAGATCGTTTAGCGATGAGTTACATTCTCTCCTCCAAGATGAATGTTAGCAAGTTTTTCTGAGTTTCATTGAGCAGCGGAAACATTTCGGCCATTAGATAACCTTTGACTTTCACATCGTCTTCTTTATCTTGCATTAGCAGTAACAGAGATTCGAGCAGAATGTTCAACGTGACGATGCCGTCATTTTCTGAATTACAACAAATCACCGGAAATTGGGCATCACAGCGCCTTGGGTCAGAACAACACAATTTGAGTAAATAAATAGTTACTGAATATTCGTGACTTAAAGTATCTTCGGGAAGTTTTTGAAAGCAACTGAGTGCAAAATTGTATTTCTTCGCCAAAATGAGACAATTAGCAGCGTCGGCGTAGAGTTCAGCATCCTGGTAAGCATTGGCAGCTTCGACGTACATTCCCGATTTCTCGTACATTTGAGCAAGTTCGGCGAAGACTGTATTCAATAACGCTTGATCACAAATCTTGATGGCTTGACGATAAGCTGAAACAGCTGCAATCAGTTCATCGCCATCTCGAAATTGTCTTGCAGCTTCCAGCAAGAGGTTGAACTCTATTAGCGTGTTTCCTAAATTTTGTTCACACTTAGATGCCGCTAGTGTACAGTATCCAGAGTATGGTTTGAAATCTTGTAGATCGCGACTGAGCTGAATGAATTGCTCACTGGCTTCGGCATAATTCGGTTTCCTCGTCAAGAACCGTTTCTTCAGTTTCGACGAAATGACTTTGTACTGAGCGAATTCTGACATTGTGGTCTAATCACAACTCAGCCGAGTGATTTTAAATAGCGCTTCAGTCTCAAAAATCAAATCTCGACTTTATAAATCTCATTCCTATGTTTGTTATGGTTTTCGAAGTAATCGGTTCCGTTTGAATAAACGAGTACCGGTTGGCCAAGCTTGGTTACTAATTTTCACGCTGAATTAATTTACTTCACGACTAGAATTCTTGGAACAGGTGTTTATAGTAATTGTTTCAATCTGACCTATATGGATACGTGGAACATGGCAGAGTGATCAACAAAAGTGAACGGTTCCAGTCCATGATTCGGTTCTTTAACGGTAAGTCCAAGATCATATGTTTTTAAGGGCAACTTTCGCCGCTTACAGCACTCGGTCGTCGAGCAGCAAAATTGAACCACAACTAATTATTCAACAACTAGTCAACATTCCAGGAAATATTGGGTAGTCTCTGATCAAGTTATCAAGATGCTAGTTCAGTCAAAGTTCAGGAATCACTTCACCTTGGAGGAAGCAGTTGGCCGGGCCACCATTGCCATCGTTGCTCATCCATTCGATTATGCAAAATCCTTAATTCAACTTGGTTACGAGCCCTTGCCAGCGAGTCAAGTGACAACCATCTTTCGGACTCAGAAATGGGCTTATCCGAATGTTTTCAGATACCTGTCTTACATCAAAGAAAAGGACGGATCTATGGGCTTATTCCGAGGATTGAGGTACAAGATTTTATTCACAATGGTCAACGGATACGTCGCAGTGAATCTCTCTGAAATGCTAAAGCAAGTTAACCAAGGTGTGCAGATTGATCCTTCAGAGGATGATGATACTGGCGAAACTGTCGAAATTAGTCAGAGAACAAGACCGAGCACAGTAAAAGACTTGATCGATCAGCTGATGCGTGAGACATTTTGCAAGTTCTTAACTCTGGGAGCGACATATCCACTGCAGTTATTAGTTCTGCGATCATTTGCCCAATTTGTTGGCCATGAAACAGTTTACGATTCGTTGTCTGGAGCAATTACTGATATTTACACCCAAGGTGGTGTAGGCGGCTTCTATGCTGGTTTCGTACCAAAATTCTTCGGCGACGTGATGATTTTATGGACAAGCCATGGATTGATATTCATTAGCAGAAAGTTCATCGACGGAGAGAATTCAGTTCAAAGCTACCTAGCGGCAACAATCAACTTTGTCGTCGCTTCCTTCATGTATCCTTTCAGCGTTGTGTCGACAGTCATGGCAGTAAATGGTGCCGAAGCTTCATCTTTGATGGCCGCCGACTTGAATCCGAATTTCCAGTGCGACTGGTCTGAGTGTTGGCGCCACTTGTCGTCCATGGGACAACTCAAGCGTGGCTCATCATTGTTCTGGCGGTATCAGGCTTCCCTCTATCCGGCCAAGGGAATTGTTGTTCTCAACAAAGAACTGTAGGCATGTAGTATAACCATTAGAGAAGGCCACTAAATTTCCTGGTTGCTGATCAACTGTTGCTATAATAAAGTGTGATTTAACATCTAGCGCTGAAATGCCGCCTTTCAACGACAATCTCATCTTGAGCCAACTAAAGATTTCAGATGGCGCTTCAGTCATTTGCAACTTAAGAATGGATAACGCAACTTGAACCATCAAGCAGTAATATGACGCCTTTCTTAACGGAGAGGGAAGAGGAGAGACGCCTATGGTTAGGTTGTCTAAACTTTAAAGTACGTTCATTTTTCTTCTCAAATTATCATAGTTGCTGGATGCTGCACATTACCTGGAATTTTTTATGACGGATACTTTACTGTTGACCATCCATTCACACTCAAGGTCAGGAATGTTGCTTCATTATCATAGAGAGGGAGAGAGGAAGCCCTTGGCTTCCTTCAAGAGATGGAAGTGCCTCAGGTAATGGCCAGTTAAATTAAGCGGATGCCAACTGTGGTTTTAAAATAAGTTCAGCCATTCACGACCTGAACACAGTTTGAAGCAACCGCTTAATCATGGTGATCAGAAGCTGCTCCTAATCCAGTTCCGTGCTCATCGGATTATCAATGGATTCCAGTATTAAACTGTACCCGGGAAGCTGATTGATTAACGTCAACAAGCGTGACCAAAGATGACTAATAGTGCCTTAAAACCCAATCAACAACTCAAGCCGGCGATAAGCTCATCACTAGTCGCCTAACGATGCAAAAAGTGGGCGTGACTCAATGTCTCAAGATGATGAGTGAATAAAGGAAATATTCGGTGAAATCATCCTTTAATTATGTGCGCATAGTTAGAAGGATGTAAAATGGTGGAAAGGCACAATGAAACAAGAAGGCGATCATGGTGAGATAATACAAAGTAAAAAATAGCTTTCTGTTCATACCAGAAACTTAGGCAGAGGGGAGAGAGAAAGGGAAGAGAGGGAGAGGGAGAGAGAGGGATGTTTGAATAGCAATTTCATGGCGAACCGTCCTTGGTTCAGCTCTCTACTCTTTTTTGGCCGATGATCACAGCAAGCTGGAAGGCAGCAAAAAGTAGACACTCGGCAAATTGTTTGATGATGGCGATTTTGCAACTGCCGTCATTATAGCCCCAAGGATTCAATAGAGACAAGGAGATGGAGACGAGTTCACAGTAATATTTTCCTTTCATATTCCTAAACCAAGGCATTCCGCTTCACATTCACACACAATGGACACTCTGAATGGCCGGAAAATAATAGTGTATCATTAGAGTTGCATATAGGTTCAAAATCAGCGCCATATCGCTGGCTATATGTGAACGACAAATTTGGCTCATTTGTCCCCTCGTGAGGGAGAGGGAGAGGGGGAGAGAGGGAAGGAGAAAGCAATCTGTATTTTGGAAAAAAGTAGTGAAAGCTACATCATGATTCGAATGTGTCCTATAAATAGTATGACACACTTGCACGCCCATCAAGTGTGTCACTTGGCTGTGCCATGGATGCTGATTGATGGACATTATGCGAGCAAGGTGCTGCGGACATTGTCTGAGAAAGAAAGGAGTCAGTCAAGGAAGCAGAGAGGGAGGGAGGGAGAGGAGAGAGGGAAAGTAACAGGCAACTGGCCATGGTTCGCCTACTGCATGAGAAAAAAGTTTCGATCACAGCTGGAGTTGAATGGAGAAATTTGTCCACCGACGCAAATCGCAATTCTAAACTTTTTCTCCCCTCTCTCCCCTCTCCCTCTCTCCCTCTGCCACCCTCTGCCTTCTTCGCAAATGGCATCCAGTGAAGGGAGCAAATTAAAGGTGAAGTGAGACACCTCAAGTGACTAAGCAATTGTTTAGCAATGAGAAGAATTAAGTCAAACGCTAGGCATGCAAGAAAACAAAGTGTATTTTCAGTGTCGTAATAATTGTATTTGTATATTTAACCTGAAAAACGAGTACCAATTAACTATTGACAGTTAACCTTTTTTCGTCTTCAACCGTTTTTAGTCTCGAATGTCGAACAAATCTTTTATCTGAATGAACTCGTTTTCTAATTTGGCACAAAAAAGAAAAGAATTCCGAAATTTCAGTTGTAAATCACAGGTTTATTTTTTATGCTGGCAATATATGTAATTTCGTATATAATTTCATATTTATGATAAACATTTTTTCTTGTGGGCGTGGCTTAAAAAGATGAAACCGCCAATGCGAAGGCGACCATCAAGAAGGCGCGACGGTTAATTTTTGCGGGCATTATTAAAAAAATACAATTTGCTTAGAATTTACTTTCATGATTAACGCTTAAATTTGGACCAAGTTTAGTAGAACAAAATGCTAATCACTTTGCGCAAAACTTGGGCCTGTCTAAACCCAGTTGTTGGCCATATTTTGGTTCGGGACACAAAAAAGCGATAGTCAATGGCATCCAGTCACTGGGTTCGATTTGGTTCTAAAACTAAACGAACAGGGTGTCAACTACTTAAATCCACTTGAACTGAAGTCACCCACGAAAGATTTGTTCAGGTAACAGTTGTCAACATTGTAACTGTCATTGGGCGAGCGACGCCTCCAGCTGAACAGTAGAAAACCAACGCCCGAACCGGTGACCACGGCCACAATCAAGTGGACATTGTACGTCATGACGGCCAACATGAGCGCGTAGCCAATTGTGATTTGAATCATGTGCACAATTGTGCTAACTAGGTGGACCCAGGAAAACATTTGCCTCAGCCAGGGATAGTCTTCGTGACACGAGTCACCACTGGTTGTCGAGGCAACGGGATAGCAATTTGAATGGCTGGTCTTCTTGGTCAACAGGGATACCTGGTAAGTCTTGACCGCCTCGTAGACAATGGCCAGAAAGAATAGAACCACAATGGCGATGGTCGTCTCGGTGCAGCTGGCCAGCAGCCAGTCCTTGAACAAGAGGACGTCACCGTACGAAGAGTGGAGGAAGGGCTTCATGGCGTGCTCGTGTCCGCCGAACATGGCCTCCTTCGAGTGGCCGAAGTGTCCATCGTGGTCGGGCAACATGCTGGCCGTGGTCAGGTCGTCACTCTCAACAAACTCACCGGTCACTGTGATGTCTTCCCTTTCCAGGTGCAGCGAGTGTTCCGTGACATCCATCACTTAGTATGTCACCAGGCTTTGAGAGCACGTTATGATGAGGGATGAGAGAGAGATACTAAACTGCTTACTTGTTTCTCGCTCACAAACTTAACCACTACTGTGCTTTGAAGAAAGCAAATTGCGCTCTCTCCCTCTCCCTCTTCTCTCTCGCTGCTCGCTTCCTTCAGAGAGGCATGAAAACAGGACTGGCATCAGAGTTAACCAAGCCTGTAGAGAAAAACCTGCTTCACTAGGTTAATCGTTAACTCTCTCAGAAATGTCTAGCTCTTCTCTCCCTCCCTCTCTCTCTTCTCTCTCCCTATTTTTTATTTGACTTGCTGCAAAAATACACTTTTTACTTGCACTCTGAGTGGCAGTTGTTGAGTGTTTATTTTCAATTCGTCAAAGGCACACTTGTACATGTCACTAATGACGCTCAAATGGCACTGAATTAAGAGAGGGAGAGAGACGAAGTGAAATATGTAATTCTAACACCTGTTTACAGTTACTATGGAAGGTTCTATTCAAATTCCTAGTCGTTAAAAGTGTGACTAGGCATAAAAGAGAGACGCAGTTCTCAATCATCAGCTATTTGAATGATCATCGACAATTAATAAAACGCGTGTTTTGCTGACTGATCAAAAAGGTCTCATTGGCTGCAAATGGCGATTTGAACTTGAATTCCTTTGTCGGCAAAAGTCTCTATGGGTTGACTGTGAGCGCCATCTATATTTGAATTGTATTTCCTGTTGCAGTGAATTTAGTTCTTTCTCTATGAGACTCAACAAAGTCACTGGGCGTTCTTTTTTGAATGAGCTCGAACTCTCGACAGGTCTGAATGTGGTTCTGCCTCGCTGTCGACCTCGGACATGTTCGACGAAAGTTTCGTCGTCATTCGAGTTCTTCAGTTCCTTTTCCACTTTCATTTGTTCGGCCAGATTTGGAACGAAAATGGCAGCGATGGTCTTGGCTTCGAGCAGCAATTTCTGGACAACTGGATAGTTGATGTTCTTGTTCGTCAAACCGGAAATGGCTGTCAGGTATAGCTTCAGGGCCAGTCTAGGATGATTGCGACCGTAGTAGGTTCTGAAAGCGTCAATGACTTTCAATGCCAGCTCGAAATGTCCTTCAAGGGATGTGACAAAGTCGGCCACTCGAATGGACAGAACATTCTTCATCGTCAAGAAACCCTTGCGATTGGCTTCCATTCTTGCCATTAAATGCAATGCATCACTTCTCTTGTAATCGTCGCTAAACATGTTAAGTAATACCTCTTGATTGTCACTGATGACTCCACGCTTCGCTAATTGCTGTCGACTCAAGTAAGCTGAAACCGAATCCATTGACATGTCTTCCATGGCATAGCAAATGTCTCTTAAACACTTATCACCAATCATCTCAATTCGATTCCAATACTTTTTCGTCTATCTCAAGCAGGTCAACAGTTTAAACGCTAATTTAAGTCAAATCATCATCTTACACATCGTTCACAGCTGCAGTTAAAGTAGTAATGAAGTGATAACTGTCTAATACGTTCCTCAGAGGTATCAAGTTCATCCAAATAGCAAATCTTAATTCGGCGTAAACTGTTATGCAAGATATCCGTGATGGCCTTGATGTAGATGGTGGTGCCGATGAAGGTGAAGCTAGCTTCCGGTTTGCATGAATGGTCAAAGATGGACACTCTAAAACGAGACCATTGGTCTAATTGCAACTGATTCAGTTAATTGCAACGAACCCCAGGTAGACAGCCCTTCCAATCGGTCTCATGAGTTCATCTTGGACAGCAAACGAATTAACCAGAACTTTGCCATAGATGCTAATTAGCCAAGCAATGTCAATTTCCCGCTCAAGTAGACTTTCAATGTCGGCATAGATTCGGTTGAAAGCCAACATGGCGTCCGCATCGTGGATGACATTCTCGTAATCTGCAGGCAAATCAAAACCATATCATGCCCTTTGACGAATCGCCCGGGAATGCTATTTACGTAATCAGCAAGTTAAACCCACTGCATTCTCAAATAAATGCCTATCAGTAAATAGTCGGGAATGCGAATGTCAAGCTAAAATGTGCCAACAATGAGAACTTTGTGTTTCGTGCTTTTGTTCTGTCTTGTCGAACTGAACTGTTCAACAAGATTATCTGGACGTGGTTCGAATTCGTTCTCGGAAATTTCGAGAGGAAAATCTATCCGAGCCCTCAAGCATGACAGTTCGACCGATACGGAGACAGGGACTTCCCTAATAGCTAAAGGAACTCGCTTTCAAATGAACTCAAAGGCGCCAACTGTTCTAAATGTACAAAACGGACATGATCAGATGCTACAACGTTTGTCTAGCTTTCGCGGAGATGTCATCTACGGCGATATGGAGATTGGCTAGTGACGACAATTAAGCAACTGATCATTCAGGAATTACAATAAACCGCTAATGAAGATGAACTTACGGTCCATCAGGTCGGCCCAGCTTCTTTTTTGACCGTCGATGACGTCATAGGCATCCGGTTCTCGTTCGACTTTGATTATGATGCGAGCAATTAGTCTCGTCAGAGTGGACATTGGTCGTTCGGCCAGAACTGGACATTCGTGGACATGATAAGCTTGGCCTTCACGCTGAAATGGGTTCCAAAGGTACAGGTCACAGTGCTGAGTGCGTCAGTACATACCTGGCAACTTCGACTACAGTATGTCACATAGCGGCAGTTGTGACAGGTTAATTTTGATTCACTGCAAACGGTTCACTTAAATTGCAATATTCGAACTGGGGGACGGAATTTAGGCGAAGAACTACATACAGTTTCCGGAAGCAATGGTCACAGAACTTGGAACGTCCCTCATTGTACAAAGCAAAGGCAAATGGCTTTCCAAACAAAATCAGGTCCCCGGCGCTGAACATTTTCAAATACGGTGCTCGAGCTTTTTCGAGTTTGTCTCTTCGAGTTCTGAAGTTGAACATCAACAGTTGCCAGCTCGAAGGCACTGACAAAGTTGGTCCTACTTTGTTCTAGCTGCCAGCTCTTGAGCCCGGGATATTTTTTGACGTCAGCATAGACACACTGAGAGCCCTTCGGAGTCAGATTTAGAACACTTCGAACCCATCCTTCTTCATTGCATTTCACCTTGAAATTTCCTGACTCTCTCTCTCTCTCTCTCCCTCTCGCTTCTTCTCCTTGTCTCTTCACTGTCTTCTAAGATGGGCCAAGTTATTCATAGCATATGACGTTCAATACCTGCCAATTTACTGAGTATACAAAGAGAGCCCAATCTGACTGCAATTAGCAAGGTATAAAACTAAACTGTAAGTCCTTCACAGGGCTGTCAGTAAGCCAAAGCTTAATTGTGAGACACATCAACGTTTGATTCCAAGGCTATAATTCAACTGTCTAGTCTAAAAATATGCAAAATATGTGGGTTCCCGATCTTGATTCATTTTATACACTTACCAAGATCAGACAAATACCAGATTCGTGTCAACCAGCAATTAAGCTGATAAAATTCAACCTAAGACTTCCCCTAATTCAATTATCGTATCATGCAATGATGGTCTATCTTGACTCAGCGAGAGCAATTTAGGCAACGAATCAGAACATCCACATAATCGCGCTGTTGCCACTTCCGGCTATTATTTCCAGATACCCGAACTTAAAACCCTAATATTTCTTAAGTAATATAACTATGACAAATAAGGCGTCACCGTGAAATTGTTCAACCCTTGCTCGATTGAATAATCGTAGATAACCGTTCTAACTGTTGAACATTCAGCGAGTCGCTATTTACTGCGCATGCGCAGCAAGCACATGTTAGCTTCGAAATTCATCTGAGGAAATACAGTGCCATCATTTCGTCAACTATGTTTCGTGCAATTAATAAGAATAAAAGGTGAGATTTTCCATACGTAGTGATGCTGGTGCTGAAATAGTTCTTTGTCGACATAGTATCGCCTTGCTATGCAAGATTCATGCGAGACAGAACCGAGTGAGCCGCTTGTCATATTCGTCGGCCGTTGCAGCTCAATCGTTGTCTCATTCCGTTAATTACAAGGCTGGAGACCAGTTGGGTGGTTATTCGGTTACAGATGTCCAAGAGGTTCCGGAAATGGCGATGACTGCAGTGACATTACGTCACAAGAAGACAGGGGCCGAGCATTTGCATCTGGCACGTGACGATCAGAACAACTGTTTCAGTGTGACGCTTCGAACGACACCGGAAAACAGTTCTGGGGTGGCTCACATCCTGGAACACTTGGCTCTCTGTGGATCAGAAAAGTATCCATGTCGGGACCCCTTCATGAAGATGACAAACAGATCACTGGCAACGTTCATGAATGCGATGACTTGTGAGTTCGAACTGTTCTCCATATCCGTGTTGGCAACTGTTCCTGATTGTTGTTATTAGGGCCTGACGCTACAATGTATCCATTCTCTTCCATCAACCAGAAAGACTACGAGAACCTAATGAAGGTATACTTGGATGCTGTGTTCTTTCCCAAGTTGGACTACTATGACTTCCGCCAAGAAGGATGGCGATTAGAGCATGAAACAGTCTCAGACAAGGAGTCTCCAATCACCTTTAAAGGCGTAGTATTTAACGAAATGAAAGGAGCATTCGTGAGTTCAATGATGTCCTCAACTATTCCAAAACTAATTTCGCAACCAACAGTCAAGCTCGTCAATGTTGTATTCGAGATATTTACTCAACAAACTATTCCCGTCGACAACGTATCGCAATGAAAGTGGTGGAGACCCGTTAGATATTCCTAATCTGTCATATGAGTATCTGAAAAATTTCTATGCCAAGCATTATCATCCCAGCAATTCAAAGTATGTCCTTTTCAAAGCGGTCAATATCTAACAATATCTTCGAAGGTTCTACACATACGGCAATTTTCCCTTAGAGTCGACACTGAAGATGATCGAGGAGCAGGTGTTGACAAGGTTCGAAAACGATTCAACCATTCGGGAAAAGTCAAACGTACCGCTGCAACAGCCATGGGTTAAACCTGTCACCGCCAAGCTCAATTGTGCACCGGATCCATTCGCACCATTTCCAGACAAGCAAACAACAGCCAGTGTGTCGTTTCTGTTGAATGATATTAGTGACTCGAAAGAATGCTTCGTGCTCAGCTTGATCTCCTTCCTGCTCTGCGTTGGGCCGAATTCGCCGTTCTACCAGAAACTGGTCGCTTCCGGTATAGGCATGGACTACAGTCCAGACACTGGCATGAATGAATATACGAAGCAAAATTCCTTCTCAGTTGGTTTACAAGGCATCCACGAATCGGATGTTGACAAGGTCATGACATTAATTGACGAAACATTCTCAGAAGCCGCCAACTCGGGATTCTCTGCCGAGCGAGTCGAAGCTGTTCTTCACTTGATCGAACTAACGACCAAACATCAATCTCAGAACTTCGGTCTGAAGCTTCTCTACGGTCTGAACCCTCGAATGAATCATGATGTTGATGCTGTACAATCACTACAAGTCAACAAACACATTTCCTACTTAAGAACATCACTAGCCGAAAATCCCAACTTTCTGAAAGACAAGATCCGTAAATATTTCATCGAAAACAAACATCGGCTAACGTTAATCATGAGCCCGTCAGAGACTTACCTCTCTGAGCTGAAAGCTAAGGAAAAGAACCTTCTAGAAGATAGGGTACAAGCTCTGTCAGAGGCGGAAAGGGAAAAGATTTACCGAGAAGGACTTGAACTTGCCGAGCGTCAGAAGAAACACGACGACACCGCAGTTCTACCTATTATTGATGTTCGAAAGGACATCTCTTTGGTCGCTCCTAGAACAGAACTCGAGCATGTCAAAGTTAATGGTGTCCCTTTGCAGCTGTCGCCTCAGAACACAAATGAAATCTGCTATTTCAGAACTATTTTTAACTTTGCCAATTTGCCGCAACACTTGCAACCTTACTTGCCTCTATTTTCGGAAGTAATTACGAAACTGGGAGCCGGAAAATTGAATCACCTTGAAATGGACCAAGAAATTCAGCTCAGAACCAAGGGACTCGCAGCTGTTGTGCACGTGGCTGAAGATCCGGACCACTTTGACAATTTCGAAAAGGGTCTCCATTTCTGGTCATGTTCGCTGGAGCGAAACTTCGAACAAATGCTCACTCTTTGGTCGGACATTTTCACTAGTATCAACTTCAACCAAGACCCCGCCCACTTGCAACAGCTCATTAAAATTGCCTCCACCGAATTTGCTGACAGCATTGCCCACAGTCGACACTTTGCCACTCGACGAGCTGCCCATTCTATCAATGAGGCGGCCATGTTTAGAGAGGAGACAGGAGGACTCTCTTTGGCTCATTCACTGAAGTCGATGGCGGAACAAGATGATGTTTCCGGAATTGTACAGAAACTAGAGGAAATTCGGGCCATTGTTTTCAACAGAGACAACATGCGATGTGCTTTCAATGGCGAACCGAAGTTCATCGGCGGTGTCATGCCTTCGTTCGAAAGATTCGTCTCCAGCTTGCCTTCAGCTGGGAAACTGTCACCGCCATCTTTGTCTGACAGACCCATGTCACCAGCTTCGGTGGTTAAAGAGCACCATGTGTTGCCCTTCAGTGCAAATCACGTTGGCAAAGCTGTGCCCTGTGTCCCTTTCGGCCATGATGACTTTGCTGCTCTTCGCTTGGCCGGCAGTTTGATGTCGTCGAAGTTCTTACTCCGAGAAGTGCGAGAGATTGGTGGCGCCTACGGAGCCGGTGCAGGCATCACCGAAGGAGGCATCTTTGTCAACTGGTCCTATCGTGACCCGAACACTTTGGCCACTTTGGAGAGGTTCGACAAAGCTGCCCAGTTTGCGGCTGCCGGTGACTTTTCTGAACAGTTTGTCGACGAAGCGAAAATTTCCACATTTCAGCAAGTTGACAAGCCAGTCGTGCCAGAACACAAAGGACTCGACGAGTTCGAAAGACACAGAACATTTGAGATGCAACAAAAGCATAGGACAGGACTGCTCAAGACTAACAAGGATGACATCGTCCGAGTAACTAGAAAGTATTTGATTGACAATCCCAAGGTCGGCATTGCCGTCATTGGGCCTGAGAATGAAGATATCAAGAAAGAGATAAATTGGCATCGAATTGGATCCAACTGATAATTTCAGAACTAAAATGTAGAATGTTTACTAGAGCAAATTAAATTTTATGCCTCCTCAAAGAGTATATCTTTCAAACTGGACACCGTCAGGTAATCAGCAATCTCCTCTTGCAGTTCTTTCGTCAGCTCTGCATGTCCCAAGAAGCCGTCTCGCGTTATCAAGATCACATTGATGGAAGACTTGCTTGCTAGGTTCGCTTCGGCCAACTTGTCAGTCAAGAGCAAAATGTTTCCCGCCTCCTCCTTGACTACTCTACTTGCAACATTACGGTAATTGATGGTGACGTCCGTTCCCTTGATAGTTGGATTGGTGGTAGAGATGCCATCGGTCAACATTTTGCTCAGATCGCCGCTATTGGTGTGAGCAAAGAACGCCAGCTGGCCGTCACTGGGACCCGATGAGATGGTGTAAATTTTGATCTTCGCGCTCAACCATGACTCAAAGGCTGGCATCACATCACTGTAAACCTGAGTAACGAGGTCACCCTTCTCCATGCCGAGGCCGATGATGAGTGACTTGAGCTCCACAAGCATCGGGTAGACGTGCTTCGGCTTCGTCTTTTTAGCTAGAGCGTCTTTCTTCTCAATGAAATTGATTACGCTGTTAATCACTTCCGTCGGACTGACCGTATCTTCGCTGATTCTCGGCAATTCGGCAACGGCATCCTTGTTTGCCTGCTCTCGCAAGTCTTTCACTATTCGTTGTATTGTAGAGTCTGTCCAGTTGGCCGTCAAATACTGTTCCAACTTGGTGCGGTAGAAATCGTACATTTCATTGCCAAACTTAGCCGAAGACGTGACTCCATAGATTCGAGTTATGATTACATTTGGCTTTCGAATTTTGATTGGTTCCTTTGCTACTTCCTTCACTTGCTCCTTAAGCGATGGCTTTGAAGATTGCTTCTCTATTTCTTTGAGAGATCCTTTCGACGACTTCTTGAGTTCGGCCATTGTGATTTGCTTTCCTTACTCAGCAAGACTAACTCAATCATTCAATTCTATTGCGCTAAATAGCCGCGCGCGAGAAAGTGAGACACCAGATCGAGAAATCCAGTTTTATATTAAGTTATGGTAAAGCGGGAAAACAACTTGACTGGCATCATCCTATTGCACGCAGTGTCAAGTAAATGGGAACCGATTCAAATTCATTTGAGTCCACGAAGGAAAGGCCAGATCGCCGGGATGTTGCTAATTTGTTAAGTTGGTCGAACAGGTTAGAGAGAACACCGAGTAACAACGATCGTCACTAGCATTCTACGTGAAAGTCAAACCAGCCTCCTTGTAGGTGTTGTAGATCTTTTCAATAGAGTTGACGTAAGCGGCAGTTCGCAAATCGAGTCCCAGATTGTACTTCAAGGCTGTCTTCATTATTTGCTGTAGAGAATCGGTTAGTGAGATTGACAGGCAAAGGCCAAGTCGACTTACTCTAGCTGATCGCTCCATTGTGTAGTCAAGACCAGAATGAACGATGTCCTTCTCTGAAGCACCGGAGATTTGCTTTTGGAAAGCGTCAGTTGGCGTGATGGGGATCCGACCACCAGCTTCACCGAATTTGCGCTCTAATGATTCTTGAACGCTCTCTGTGAACAATCACAAGGTTAGGAACAATTTTAAAGCTATCATTGACTTACGAAGTAGATGATAGTTGGAGTCTCTTTCATACTTGAAGAGCAAGCGACCATAACTGACGTGGTTTAGATTTTTGAGCCACTCGAAGTACGAAACAGTCACACCACCAGCGTTGATGTACAGGTCAGGTATCACCATAATTTTGCGCTCAGCTAAGATCTTGTCAGCAGCGGGCGTAGTTGGCCCATTGGCAGCTTCGGCCAAGATTTTGCACTTGAGTTTGTGGGCATTGTCCTTGGTGATAACTTTCTCAGTTGCAGCAGGTACGAGAATGTCACATTCTTCGTACATCAAGTTTTCGCCCTTATACGCTTCGGCGCCCGGGAAACCGACGATGGTTCCGTTATTCAATCTGTAGTCTTCCATTTCTCGGGGATCTATTCCATTTTTATTGTAAATGCTTCCATCATATTCCACGATGCCAATGCACTTAGCCCCGGCACGGTGAAGGTATCGCATGGTGTGAAGACCGACATTACCGAAACCTTGGACAATGAATGTCTTTCCACCCCAGCCAGGTGTTGATCCGATCTGGTTCATGTAACTAGCTTCGTTGATGAAGTTGTCGATTCCGTGGAAGACTCCCTAAAATGAAAATATATAACAACGTATATCTTTAGTGCCACATACTCGACCAGTTGCGGAGACACGACCGTGGATACCTCCTTGATTGATAGGTTTACCGGTGATGCAGGCATGCGAGTTCATGTCCGAATGTCCAATAGTCTGAGCATATGTGTCAGCTATCCAGGCCATTTCTCGTTCACCGGTTCCCATGTCAGGTGCAGGGACATCAACGCCTGGCCCGAGGAAGCTCTTCTTTGCTAGAACCAGAGCGAAATTTCGAGTAATCTTTTCCAACTCAAACTCGCTGTATTCTTTCGGGTTGATCTTTAAGCCAGCTTTGCCGCCTCCGAATGGAACGTCGACAACAGCACACTTGAAGGTCATCAAAGCAGACAAAGCTTTCACTTCGTCCAAACAAACATCAAGGCTGTAACGGATACCTGCAAACAAAAAAGTCTTTGAAGTTCAGAGCCGTCAGTTAATCGAACTTACCTCCTTTGCAAGGTAGCCTGTGATGGCTGTGCTGAGCTCTCCAGCCATTGATCATGACATAGTCGCCATTGTCTCGCTTCAGCGGAAAACCAACTTCTAGGACAGCATGACACGGACCAATGATGCTGAGGTAACCACGAACTCGTTTCCGCTTCTCGTCCAAGCTCATCTTTCCCTTAAACTCTTCAACCAGCTTGTCTTCGACGACTTGCCATCCTCGATGATAGAAAAATTCAACCATATGAAAAAATGATGGATCATCAGCAGTTGTAACATAGGTAAGATTCTCCGGAATTTGATGTGGTTCATAACCGCTGCTGTATTTCCGTACACCATCTTGGCCATGTTGTGAAGCAACAGCTCCCCTCGTTGCTTGCTTCAGTGCTGGTGAAGCCAGCGAACTCCACCTCGCAATCGAATTACATCCCTGTCTCAACATCGTCAGTTCTAAAGGTAGCAACCAGCAATGCTTCCAACGGCCAAATTAGCTTCTCGTCACACGGTGAAAATGTCGGTAGCCAAGATGAGCGATGCGTCAAAACTGAGCTGCAAGTGAAAAACAGTTGGGACGATACTTAAAAAATTCTTTTTTACTAAAAGTCAGGAAGAGGAATAGAAATCACAAGAGGAGAAGGTCGGCACTGTTTATACCCTGACAACGAATTTACCCTGCGAATGCGCCGAGAAGGCTTCGTTCTGTTCGCTCTCTCTCTCTCTCTCTCTCTTTCCCTCTCTTTCTCCCTTTTCCCCTCCCTTCGCTCACTCTCTCCGCTCTCCTTCTTCCTCAGCCTTGTTATTTCAAAAGGGAACCCCATGCTTACCTTTCGTAACACACACTTCAAGGAAAAAAAACATAAACTTTGTAGATTAAATTAATTGACTCTCAGAAGGGGCACCGGGATGACATCATTTCATGTAACAATGTTTTCAGTTGCAAATGGACTACAATCAAGCACGACTCCAGTTGCCGACAAACGAGTTTGCAAAGTTGTTTCTGCACTAAACAAACGGTCCCTCGTTTAAAGAGACAACAGGTTCGCGCCAATTTTGTTGACTCGCCACCTGAAGTCACGCTTCGCCTTTTAATTTTGTTATTTTGGTCCTTGGTTCGATTTGATTGAACTTAGCCACATACTAAATTATTTCTCTAATCATGGATGTCTTACTGAGTGAAGAAGGTTCGTGGAGACAGTTCCTGATTGAACCAGTTGACAAAGTGGACAAGTTCTTTGAGGGGGATTCTACCATTGATCCGATTCAACTGCACAAGCTCTTGGCCAAGTCGCTGGAAAACAAATTTAGCGAATCAAGTTGCAGTGAAATTCCAACCATTAATCACATGAAGAGTCTGGACACTTTGAAATCAGGCAGCTGTGTTCGATTTTACTGCGCAATTCAAGATATGTTTGACCCAGAGTACTATTTGGCCGCTTATGAGAAACCAAGCAAAGAAAGGGGTTTAGGATTGTACAGAGATCAAATTGAAGAAATGGCCGAACATGATGCAACGAATTCGAAAAGCGTGACCGAAAGCCGTTTGTCATATTTTTGCATCTCTGTACCCGGTGAGAATGAATGGGTTCGTGAGACCTGGTTGAAGAAAAATGACACCTGTAACGAGGAAGTGTTGGATTCTCAAGATAAAGTGAAAAACAAGTCCGACACTAACGATGGAAACGAAGCTAAGCGTCTTAAATCGGCGAATGTATCTGAAATTGAAGATGAATCAAGAAAAAAGGTTGAAACCCATTTAAACAAACTTAAACTCTGCCACCCTGCATGTGACGTTAATCCAAATAAACGGGCTTGCATAGTGAAGCTCTATGAAGATAACCAGTCGTTCAAGCTGAATGATGTAATCGAAGTTGTCGGCAGCATTCAGTTTGACAATTCGGAAGCTGCTTTGCTCTCACAGCAAAAGTCGCACACTCCCGAACAGTTAGAACTAGTCAATTCACTTATAAAGGACATGGATATGGAGGACCACGATGAGAAATATCCCAGTTCGCTCGTTCCACGAATCCATGCTTTCTATGTCCGAAAGATTAACCACATAAACCCATTAGTGGACAGCAAAGTGACGCAAGAGTTCTCGAAAGACTCCCTCTCGAAACTGCGAACAGAGTTGCACGCAATCCTGAGCCAAGCTCTGTTCGGTGACCAACTTGCGGCCGATTATGTGATCTGTAACCTTATATCGAGCATCTACTCGCGCAAGGACATCCTAACTCTGGGCGCCTTTCCTCTGAACGTATCGAATTTTCCCAAAATGACTGCCAGTGAACTAAATGCTTACGTTAAGTCGCTCTACACATTACTGGCTAGACTGCAAACACACTCTGTTTACATGCCAATGGCGTTGCAGAATTTGAACAAGAGTGCATTTGTGCCGGAAAAGGATTACACAAACAACAAGCTCAACTCTGGCCTTCTTCAGCTCTCCGAGGGAACCTTCATGTTGGTCGACGAGACGGCTCTAAGTGCCGGCCAGCTGGCGGCCGAAGGTGTAGCGAATCTGAACACTCTGACCGAACTGATCAAATGGCAGAAAGTGCGCTACAATTTCAAGTATCACCATATGGAAGTTGACACAGATGTCAAAGTGCTCGTTCTGTCGGAAGGGAGAACGCTGCTGCCCACGGCGTATAAAGTTCCATTAAGGGTAAATCAAGACTTAACCTGAATGTTTTGCTTGAAAAAAGTTGACTCATAACCTATCCTTTTCTACTCGACTTGTTTCCCCTTTTTGCTCAGTGCTCGCCAAACATTCCAGTTAGCGAAATATTTCCCGCAATCGAAGCGTACCTGGATGAACACCTTCTAAACGGCATTCGGACATACATCACGCTGTTGCGCAATCGCAGCTACAACTTGACCGACGAGGTGCAGAAAAGGATACAGGATGACTTTGTGGAAATGCGTCAAAAATGCGACAAGGTCGGTCCCGATGACTTGCACTCTCTGCTAACTGTGGCCCGATTGTTTGCACTCAGTCTCGGTGACACCGAGCTGACCCTAGATGCGTGGGAACAGGTTAAAAAGATGGAGACGGACCGAATGCAGAGACAGTGATACACATTTAGGACTTGTTTTTCTACGTTTATGGACGTTTATGTAAATGAAAGCCTTTCATTTAGCTCTACTCCCTCTCTACCCCCTCGTCCTCCCTCCACCCGCTCTCTTTTCGGTTTAAACAACCTTTCACTCGCTTTAGTATCTGCTCAGTGTATAAGAGAGACAACATTACTCTCAGAAAAAAAGTAGTAGGCTCTAACAGTTATTAAATCGGCCCGAAAAGGCAATTAATCAAGTTGACTTTGCGCGAGTCACCAGAGCCTGGGCGACTCTGTCTCTCATCAAAGTAATGACCTGCCTCTGGTCTGGCGAGTTGATGACGGCCGAGCCAGAGACTATCATATTAGCCCCTGCACTGGCGCACGCATCAATCGTGTTCGGTCCAACGCCACCGTCCACCTCAATGTCCAAATGCTGAAATTGCTGACGCAATCGTTCCACTTTGGCCATCATGTGACCCATAAATTTCTGGCCCCCAAAGCCAGGCTCCACTGTCATGACCAGAACCATGTCAACTTGTTCCACGAACGGCAGCACAATGTCCACAGGTGTTCCAGGTCTCAGGGCTAAGCCTACCTTCATGCCGGCGTCACGTACCTTGCGAATGCACTTGTCAATGTCTTGCGTCGCCTCGACATGGAATGTGTACAAGTTGGCCCCTGCGTCGGCCATGTCTTCGATCCACTGTTCTGGCTGTGCCACCATCATGTGCATGTCAAAGTACGGCTTTGGTCCCAGTTCCTTGCGCAGGCACTTGACCACCGGATGGCCGAATGTCAAGTTGGGCACAAACTGGCCGTCCATCACGTCCAGGTGCAGGTAATCGGCACTGGCATCTAGCAATTTAGTACATTCGTCGGCCAGCCGGGCCAAGTTGGCGTTCAGTATGGACGGTCCGATGCGTATTTGCAATTGTTCTGTTTTGTTGGCAGCCATGGTGTGCTCTTGTGCTGGTTGGCGGGCAACTGTGACACAAACAATACAGCGATCCTCTTTTACTATTTAATGATCCGTTGTCAGGGTTGAGTAAACAGTTCACCGATGAGGGCAGTGATCTGTGGCCACGGACACGAGATGTCCTATGTCGCCCGGTAATGTCCAACTGTGTTTATTAAACAAACTTTGAATTACTGCACGAAACCGTCACCTGCTGCAAGCAATGCCTGGCCTCGTGCCTCTCTCGCTCTCCCTTTCCCTCTTTTCCTCTTTCCCTCTCTCTCGCTCCCTTCTTTTCCCTCTTTCCCTTCATTTACTGCGACGACGCAAACAAAGTTGCCGGGAAATAGCTGTATGCTGGCGAAAGACGTCCTGCCGTGGAGAGACGAGAGAGCGAGAGGGAGAGAGGACGGCGAGCGAGATTCTCGGCTCAGTTGCTGCTGAGCTTCCTTCGGCGCCGAAATGAAGTTAAACTGCGAACCTGTCAGACTCGGTGACGGCCATAGCAAGACATCCAAGATACCTCGAATATGCTTCGAACTGTTCTGGATCACGCATTGTTGTTCTTATTCTACTTAAGTGGAATTTATTGACATTTGAACATATTGTGAACCGTTCTCTCTTTCCTTCGGTAATCGTCATCCAGAGGGAAAGAAAGAAAGAGAGAGAGAGAGCTCCTTGTTTCCCTAACTGAACCATGTGAACTGTTCTACTTCGTGTCCATCCTTTACTCCTTGTACTCAAGTGCGGCCAAAGTTTTTTTATATATAAAACGTTCTTTCAACAGGAAAGTTAGTACACTAACACTCGAAAGGAGAGAGAGAGGAAAGAAAAACGAACTGTTCAAAGTTAAAGTGCACTCGACAAATGTTTGCCTTGTTGAAAACAATTTCCAGTTGAAATCAAAATTACTTTTTCTCGAACAGTTCAACAGTTTGGAAAACGAACGGCCGAGTGAGGAAGAAAAGAACACGAACCAACAATTTAACAAAGTCCGAAGTCATGTTGCTGTCACATTTATACTCCAAGACTGTGATATTCGTGTTTTACTGCCAGTGGACATTTATGTGCTCAGGTACGTACTTATTCCGTTCGAACCTTTCGAAGACAGCTCTTCGATGTGTCCCTTGACGACTCTTCGGAGAGTTCTAAATGTCCTCAATTATGGGCCGCCAACTACCGGAAGAGCCCATCAACGCCTCTGTGTGTTCGGCACAAAAAGTTCTAATTTCCTCTCTTTCGAGAAAGACGGAGAGAGAAATGTTCACTGCTACACATATATTCAGAGAGAAGGAGAGAGAGAGAGGGAGAGAGAAAAAGAGAATTATGCTCTAATGTCAAGCACGTCAACCTAATTTGCCAGTGAATTTCCTGTAATCCAAGTATTTCTTTTCCTCTCGTCTCTCGCCTCTCGCTCTCCCTCTCGGTTGCCCCTTCCTTTCTCTATCTTTACGTGTTCGTTTATATTAGAAGCGACAAGAACATAAACACGATTGTTATAAATTACATTTTTATGTCTTCAATCATACACGGAAGCATTTGTTTCACATCATTATTCAAGCCCGTGAACCCTAGCCATGTCTTGGCCACTTTGCGACCGTGTAAACAAAGCGAGAGGGAGAGAGAGAGACAGAGCAAAAGAGAGAGAGAGAGGCACATTGTACTAATCAACTAGACATTGAGTCACCTATTTTACTGCACGCCTTATCGCTCCGCAATCGGATTAGCTAATCAAAGGAATTAGCTGATTGTCAGCTCATGTCAATTGTGCTCTGCCATTGACTAGACTCGTCACGGGTCGCCTTTGGCCAATTATGTGTACTTAATCCTCTCTCCGTCTCTCTCTTCTTTGGCTTCTCTCTCTCCTTCCACCCCTATCCTCCTTCCTCTCCCCCTCCCTCTCGCCTCGTTGCCTTTATTCGGCCAACTTAAAAAACGGAGCTCCAAACAGGCAATAATAACTCACGTGCCTTCGTACAAAGTATTTAATTTGTGATCAAAGACACGCCGACAAAAATACAAGATTACATTTCTTTTTCCATTCTCTTCCTCTCTCTCTCTCTCTCTCTCTCTCCCTCTCTCCTCTCTTCGCCATTGTTTGAACTGGCAATGTTTTATTTGCTCTTCACTGTATAGCAACAAGCGATGAGTTTACTCTCGGTTCACTTGAGTATCCTTATATAATGTTCAAGTAGGCTTCATTGTGGAGACGGGCAGAGAGGGAGGAGAGAGCGAGAGAGAGAGAGCAAGGAGAGAGATGAGGCTAGCCGAAGAAACCAAAGAAGGTTTGAGTAATTAAGTAAATTCACATGGTCTCGGATAACAATCAATGCCGGAGCCGAAGAGAGTAGAGAGTTGAGTTGGTGGACTTGCTTAGACGTGGAGTCGAAATGTGAGTAGACGGAGTCGCTGATTTACTTTGCCGATTGTGGCCATACCTTGGCCTCTGTCTCTCCCTCCCTCTCTCCTCTTGTCTCTCGCTCTCCCTCTCGCTCATATCTCTCCTTTGGCTTGTCCGAGGCTCATAAAATCAGCCTACGGCCCTCTTTGGTCTTCGGTGTCCTTTTCCTGGGAACAAGGCCTGAGGGCGGCTCAAGCTGCGAGAGACGAGCGGCAGAGAGGGAGGGAGAGCGAGAGAGGGAGAGAGAGAGAGAACTATGAAGTGGTCCTTTATTTCCCTGGCCGGTCGAGTCCAAGACGGCAAAGCCTTCATTAGTGGCGCATCCGGCCAATATGGCCCTATGTGTATACACACTTAGCATACTTTCTTGTCTTCCTCGCTCTCCCTCTTGCTCTCTCTCTCCCTCTCTCGTTATCTCTTTCCTTTCCCTTGCCGATTAGTATCTCGGTTTTGCTTTAAAACTACTGTACTTTGCTTCAGGAATAGAAGACGCGTCTCGCTATCTCCCCGCTGTCTCTCTCTCCTCTCTTAGCTTCTCTCTCCCTCTCCCTCTCTCGCAGCCCGGGCTATGAAAACGTTCTTTTTGAGCATTCTCTTCCCTCTCAAGCTATAAGTATATATTTTATTTTTGTGTTTTGCTGTTTTTAAAAACTCATTGCGCATCATGGAGACTATAAAGCAACGCAAAGCCAAGGATGACGAGACTCGAGAATACGATAGTTGATGATGCCGATGCTGGTTTGGCCTGTTTTACGAGCTGCCATGGCCAAATATTCGCCCTCTCTCCCTCTTCGCCTCTCGCTCTCTGCCTCTCGCGCTCTCCCTAAGCTGGTCTTGAATGTGCATTTAGCTCGTTTCTCATCTTCAAGTTAGTTTTAACTCTCTACTATAGTCATATAAGTAGACGGCAGCCAAAGAGCGAGAGCGCCGAGTGGAGCGAAGGGGAGAGAGGAGAGAGAGGAGAGAGACCAAGTAAAACTTTTTTCAGCCACTTGAAGTTCCTCTTCTCTGGAATTTCTCTTTCTCTCTATCTCTCCTCTCGTCTCTCTTGCCCTCTCCCTCTCTCCTGCCGTTTTCAAAGTCAATTTTATGACTATATTGAAGAGCCCTCTCTAGACATATATTCGCGTATTTGCAATTTGGACGCCAGAGTAAACTTCAGCTATGTAAGGGTTTGAGAGGAAGAAGGCAAAGTTACGATCAAACTGAAACGAGTCTTGAGAGAAGATGCTCTAGCTCATCCTCTTCGCCTCCTTTCTTCCTCTACTCTCTTTTCTCCTCCATCTCCTCTCCTTCCTCTCCCTAATTCCTGTACGCGGTCTGCATTTATACATGTCCAGCTGGTAGTCGCAGCAAATGACGCTAAGAATGTCATCCTCTCTCGCTCTCTCTCCTCTCCTCTCTCCCGGATAAGTACCCAATCCATTTGACTTATCAATTTGGCTTTGACCAACGACTTGAGGGAGAGGGATGACGAGAGGGAGAGAGAGAGGGAGAGGGAACTTTGAACTTCCTCTCTAGGTCGTGCTAACGGTCTCAAGAACATTAGGTGCTTGTATGACCAGCATCTCTCTCTCTCTCTCTCTCTCTCTCTCTCCATCTCTATGGTCAACTGGCCGATGGAGCAAATGGACTTTGCTTGCTCATCCAGTTCACTGAGTCCACTTATAAAGCTAGAGGAGAGCGAGAGCAGCACTTTAATAGCCTTCAAATTGCTGCATACCACGTATCATCACGAAGGGGGAGAGGGACGACCGAGAGATGAGAGAGGGAGAGAGAGAGGAGAGAGAGATCAACTCTGGTAAATTATCCGTTGTGATCCACTGAAGGCGGTCGTCCCCTTCTCTTCTCGGCCTACGAGGGTATATATTTCATCGGCATCAAGCTGAAGCCAGCGGCCCCTAAACAGCGGGCTCCTCTCTCCCCCTCTCTTGCTCTCTCTTGCTCTCTCTCGCTCTCCTCTCTTTCGTCTTTGCTTCCTTGGGTTCACTATAAATAACCGACCAACGCAACTTTCTGGTCTGTTCGCAATAAAAATTTTATAACGACTTGCAAACAGGCCGAAGAGCGAGAGAGGGAGAGCGAGAGGAGAGAGGAGACCTCTTTCTATCTGTCAAAGTTGCGTTCAAGCCACTGCAACTGGCCGCCTTTTTCCTAGAAAAGTTATTCCTACGCTCAAAGTCGCTCTCTTCCTCCATCTCCCTCTCTCTTCCTCTCCCTCTTCGCGCGCTCTGTATTCCCTTGATGAGAGTTATGTCAGTTGACACTTTTAGGTTTGTTGCTCTGGCATCCCTCTTGTTACAGTCAAACTCTTTGAACGGTGAAGTGAAGCCCTCTTGCTTTCAAGTAGGCGAGAGAGAGGGAGGGAGGGAGAGAGCGAGAGTGGAGAAGAGAGACCGCCATCGTTATTCCGCTACTCGGAGCCTTGTTGTCATTATTGAAGTTCCTCTCTTAAGGAAGCATGTCGCTTCGTCCTCCTCCCCTCTCCCTCTTGCTCTCTCGGTCGCATCTCGCCTAAGAAATGCAATGGGCGGACAATTTCTTTCAGCCCATCGCAGAATGTGACCGTAGGAATTGCCTTGTCGACAGAATGCAGCAATTGCTCTTGTCTCTCCCTCTCTCCCTCTCCTCCTTGTCTTTGTGTTTTCCTCTTTTTTCGCTCTCGCTCTTCCTCTCTTGCCTCCTTGCTCTTTGGCTAAGTAATGCCTTCAATTTATCCATCTGCAGTGCACTACTGTAGTCAAACTTTAGATGCAGTGACTAGTGAAGCGATTCCTCCTCCGCCCTCCCCTCTCCCGGCCGGGCCAAGGGCAGAAAGGGAGGGAGAGGGAGAGAGACGAAGAGCGAAAGCCAGAGAGAAAATGGGCTGATCTGTCGTTACTGCTTTTTGCAATCCGTCTCTCTCACTCGCTCTCTCCCTCTCTCTCTCTCACTCATTCTCATTCCTCTTAAGTATGTGCTTTTCTTAGTCATCTCTCCCTTTTGCTTCGCCATGTCTTTCTCTCCTCTCCCTCTCCCTCTCTCCTTCCGATCCGTCATGCAGTCTAGTGAAGGTCCAATGGCGTGGCGAGACTTGTCATAACTTTTTATTTGGCTTCCAGTGACTCGCATAGTTGAGTATCACTGTGCCGTTTCAAGAAGCGAGAGCGTCCCTATCATCATGCCGTCCATCTAGCCCCGTGTTTAAGGCAGCGAGCGAGAGGGAGCGAGAGAGAGAGGAGGCAAAGATAACTCGTCTCAACTGCAGCTCGATGAATATGCAGAGAGGAGAGGCAGAGAGGAGAGAGAGACAGCCTTTGTGAACGGTAGATGGAAAGTTGTGATCTATGCAAGTTCGTGTCGGTGTGAACAAATTGAGTTTGCATGAAAACTCTAACTGAAGCATTTCCGCTTCCATGCTCTCTCTCTCTCCCTCTTTCTCTCTCTTTTCTTCCGAATGTCTCTTCGATCTTGTAGTGAATTCAATTTCACCACCAGGCCCTCGCTCCCTCCTCCCTCTCTGCCTTTCGTTCTATTTCTTCCACAGAACAGTTTGCCCTTAATGATGAAAACCTTGTGAAACAAAGAGAGCGAAAGAGAAGGAGAGGGAGAGGAGAGACTTTGAGACTGTTTCGATTCTATCGCTTACACAGGAAGGACAGAGGAAGAGAAGGAAATGACTCTTTCGCTTTCTCTCTCTCTCCATCCCTCTCTCCTCTCTTCCCTCGTGCACAGTCTAAAGGATTTGTTTCTCATTACGAGCATGATGCAGTTTTCAGTGAATAAAAAAAAGGGAAACTTTGTGTAAATCTTTTTTCGCAAAGCCAACGTTTACAAGCAAAGTCTCCGTGAACTGTTCAATATGGTCTCAGAACGTTGCGAGAAGGGAAGCCTTCCTCTTTTCTTAGCTAACCGTGCGGAAGCGAAATGAGGAGACAGTAAGGTAGAGGCAGAGGGGAGAGGGAGGGGGAGAGAGAGGCGGATGTGCGTTGTCTTAATCTTGCCCCGATCCACAGGAAGCTATTTCACGATAAACGAGCCTATTTTTAATCACGACCCAGAGCAGAGAACATGAGGCATAGTTCGAACTGTTCTAACAGGGACGAGATTGAACATTGTACAGCTTAGGGCAAGACAAAGAGGTAATTGAATTGGGTGAGATGAGCCGTCCATCACGGTCACAACTAAAATCCTCTTTGCCTCTGGTGCCTCTATATCTCTCCTCTTCGTCTCTCTCTCCTCTCTCTCTCTCTCTCTCTTCTTGTTCGTCTTCTTGGTCTACTAAGACTTTGGCCATCTCTCTCTCTCTCCCCTCTTTCCCTCTCGCCTTCATTCATTTTTGTATCCTGGCACATGTAATGCTGATGGCATCTCTCTCCCCCTCTCTCTCGCCCTCTCTTCTTGCTTCTCGCAAATGAAACAAATCTCGCGCCATGCCTTTCCCTCTAGACATTGATCCTCCTTTCTTCTCTCTGTCCAATTCAATTCTTCCTGGCCATTGATTCCGATGCGAGAATAGGATGAGAGAGGGAGAGCGAGAGAGGAGAGAGCCCCTCTTCTTGGCTGGCCTTCTCTCCTCTCTCGCTGACGAGAGAAGGACTCTTGAACTGGCAATTCAATCTGTACTGGTGGCTTCTACTGTTCTTAGAACATTCTTGACATGAAAAGGCCGACATTAGAAGGGAGAGACGAGAGGGCGAGAGCTGAAGAGAGCGAGAGGAGAGAGAGAGGGCGAAAGAGAGACCCTTAGCTGTAACACACTACTTGGAATAATGCATGGCGATGTAGAAGTTCGAGAGAAGTAAAACATTCTCTTGCATTCATTGATCTACTTCACTAAAGCACAGTTCTCTTTCCTCTCTCCCTCTCACCCTCTCTTCCTCCCTCGCTCTCGCACTTCCACTCTCTCATCTATTCGCATATAACTTTCAACTTTCGCGCCTTAACTTTATTGTTGTCGTAAAAGAGAAAATGAATCACTGGCTTCTTGCAGCCTTTCAATTAGGGTAGCAGATTCTAAGAACATTTTCGCCTACACAAGGTTCTTGGACTTTGTTCGAACGTTCTTTTTAGTCCATTGCAGGCTTTTCCGACAAAGTTGCTCTCTCCTTGCAACCTTCCGCTCCTTCTTTCTCTCTTCCCTCTCCCACTCACTGATTTGCCCTTCATTTCCCTCTTTCCTAAGTGTTTTCTTATTGATCCTTCTCTCCTCCTCCTCCCTCTTCTTTCCTCTCTCCCTCGCTTCCCCTCTCCCCCCTTTTCACTCTGTCATCTAACCGGATACTAGAGCATTAGTCACATCTTTGACGGCCCTTTTAGAGACATGACAAGACCCCTTGTAATGGCGGCAGTAAGAGGGAGAGAGGGGAAGAAGAGAGAGAGAGAGAGAGAGCCAGAGAAGGGAGCGAGAGAGAGAGAAGTTTACAAAATGAATGCCGAATTAACGGAAATGCTTTCTCATTGTACAACTAGAGACCAAGTTTGGAAGTATTTCCAAGTCAGAACTTGAGGAAGAGAGGGAAAGGGGAAAGGAGGGGAAGAGGAAAGATATGACTCGTGCAAAGGGCATTTTGCACTGACTGCAATAAAAGTTTGCCGACTACAACTCAAGATAAATGTCGCTTTCTGTCTCTCTCCTCTCCCTCTCTCTCCCTCTCTCTCTCTCTCTCCCTCCCTCCATTCTCTTGCTAAATAGTCCGCCATGGTACGAGTTAATGTCTAGTCGTGAATATTTATTGAATCGTATATGTACATGGCAAGTATAGCAAATTTTGTATAAATAACTTTATGGTCATGTCCCTTTAGAGAGAGAGAGGAGAGAGAGAGAGATTAAGTGAGAACCTAAATGCAGAGACAGGCAAAGAGAGAGAGAGAGAGAGAGAGAGAGAGAGAGAGAGAACAAGAGAGGAAAGCGAATCGAACGTACACGATAAGAGATGACTAACCCAATTGATCTCCAGCAACTGATTGTAGACTCACTACTAGTTAGTAACAAATTTAAGTAGAATACATTAACTGGAAATGAAGAAATTAATTGCGCATTCACTTGCAGCTAAACTTGCTCCTCTTGCTAGACCTGTTTTTGCATAGAACGAGCCGACGGGTATCATCTCTCTCTCTCTCCTCTCCCCCTCCTCTCGCACATTCTCTTTGGTGGCTCGCGGTAGATGTGTGCCCAGAAAAGATTTCAGCGAGGGCTTCCTCTTTCTCCCTCTCCCCCCGCTCTTTCTTTCGTAGGCACTATCTCTCCTCTCTCTCCCTCTCTCTCTCTCTCTCTCGCTTGTCGATTCAATCCAATTGAATACTCATCCGCAAAAGCTTTTGTTCTCTCTCGTGACACAACATTTCATCGGGCTCTTGATTTCTCGTTTTTCCTCCTCTAAACGGAGGGAGAGGAAGAGAGGGAGAGACCTTTTCTCAAACTGACTGGGGAGAGACAAAATCTGAACTGTTCAACTTCGTGGTCTCCTTCCAGCTCTCTCCCCTTCGCTCTTCTTTCTATGTCGCTTTCGCTGTTCGTACTTTGTAATGTAATAAGAGAAGAGCGAGAAGGGAAGGGAGAGAGGCAGAGAGGGAGAGATGGAGGCAAGAGATTGAAGGGAAGTGCCTTCGCTCGATTCTCACAATTGTTCCAATGTCACCCTTGTCTTCGGCAGGAACTTGTCTTCCTTTTACTTCAGCTCTCTCCCTCTCTTCTCCCTCTCGCTTCATCTCTCCCTCTCTCTCCCCTCTCCCTCCTCACAAATACTTCTCTGATCCCTCTACTTTGGACCTTTTCATGGCGCACATCCGTGAACATGTTCGCAAAGAGGGAGACATTTGATCTTCTCTACTTGTATTTATTTCCAAACCAAATTCAACGGACAAGACACATCCATATATACAAATATGTCCCTCTCTCGCTCTCTTCCTCCTCGCTCTCCTCCTCTCGCTTGTGCTGCTTTCCCTTCAATCGCTATTCTTGTACATTGTGTGTCATTCATAGTTGAGCACAGATGCTATTCAGCGTTTTGGTTACTATGTATTCTAAACTTTCTTGCCTGAGAGCGAGAGGGGAGAGGAGAGAGAAGAGAGGAACGGGTGACAAAAAGGTTGACGTGATTTGCACGCATAGTTTCTCGTGGCTTTCTCGATAAGAGCGGGAGAGAGAGAGAGAGAGAGAGGGAGAGCGACGTCTAGTAACGATGAGTATCTTGAATCCCAAAACTAGGAAATAATCCTCGAACTAGAGAAAATGAAGAAAAGATTTTCTTAGCGGCATTAAATGCTCGTCTCTCTCCCTCCCTCCCTCTCCCTCTCTCCCTCTCTCCCTCTCGGTATTTTCTGTCGTTACTCTGCCGAGTAGGCGCTGTCAAGCTGGAAAGGAGATTACTGCTTTTAAAGTAAAAACGACTTGACGGTGCGCGAAAAGGAAGATGAGAGGGAAGAGCGAGAGAGAGGAGAGAGAGAGAGAGAGAGAGCGGGAGAGAGGAGAGAGAAAACTTTTAAAAGCTAAGAAAACTTGTACCAGGCAAAGGAGACAGCCTTGGGTTTTATGCATAGGCAATGGCTTTCGTTAAAAATCATAATGAGAGGGAGAGGGAGCGAGAGACAGAAAGAAGGATGGAGAGATGGAAATCAACGGCCGGCAGGATGCGAGAGAGAAAGGGAGAGAGAGAGAGAGCGCGAGAGACAGAGACACGGAGAGGAAGAAAAATGAGTCCAAATGTGCCGAGAAGATAGTGATTGTCTTGACCTTGGTTCGGCTTCTTCACCGTAGAGGAATCTCTCTCTCTCTCTCCTCTGTCTGACGAATCGTGAAGCTGAACAACATGTGCGAGGCAGAGAGCGAGAGAGAGAGGGGGAGAGCGAGAGACAAAGCTTTTGCGGGCTATGCGATTAGAGGGCATTTTTCTTTCTCGCTCTCCCTCAATAATCATTGACATTACAATTGGTTATTTTCAACTCTCCTTTTTGCGAATGTTTCTTCGTCTTATTCCTCTGCCTGTCTCTTCCTTCCAGCTCTCTCCCCCTCGCTCTCCTTATCTCTCTTCTCTTTGCCGCTCTTCCTTCTCCCTCTCTCATTACCATAATTACTGCCTTCATAATGGCTATGTGAGACTGAAAAAGCAACTTCTCTCTCATCGTTACCGTTCTCTCGATGGCCCCTTAAAACTACATATGACCTCTCTATGTCTCCTCTCTCTCCCTCTCCCTCTCTTTATCGTTGTCTCTCGAGACTTGCTTGAAGCTACACATGTAATCCTCCGCACTGGACTTCGTCTAACCAAAGAAAAAGACAAACAGCCTCTGGCTGAGCAGAGAGAGAGAGAGAGGAGAGAGAGAGCGACGATGTGAATCTCTGCGGCTTTGCCTCTCCATCTCTCCCTCTCTTCCTCTCGCCCTCTGCCATTCTCCTCTTGATGGGCCACTTTTTTGCTTTTCAACTAGCTGTCCAAGATGGACCTTCAAGGGCTGGTGCACGGCAGTCTCTCTCTCTCTCCTCTCTTCCTCTCTTTTTTGCCCCATAGAAAGGCGGAAAGCCTTCAGCCCTGCTGTCTGTCTCTTTCTGAATCCCATTATTATTAACCTGTAATCTACTGGACAGAGACGAGGAGAGGGAAAGAGGGATAGAGAGAGAGGGAGAGGAACAGCTGCACTGCTCTGTGCCTAAGCTGAGTTGCACGAAAGCCTGTGATCACTTATATAACCCATAGAAAACAGGCCTGAGCTCACTACTTGGTCCACGAAGTTCGTGAAGAATGGCTGCAAACATGGAGTCGACGTAGCAAGAGCGAGGGATGCGAGAGCAGAGAGGGAGAAGGGAAGAGAGAGAGAGGCAGAGAAATTGCTCATTTGTCTTCTCAAAGTCTATTCATTATGTCTCCATTTTGCAACGTGAATAATCTTTTCATCATTTTAAAGGAATATAAAAATTCTTGCTGAAGTGAGCAGTAGCTCTATTTCCTCTCTCTCTCTCCCTCTTCCTCTCTCTCTCTCCCTCCTCTGTCTCTCAATTGTGTTCCATGAAAGCAAATTCACAGGGAACAATTGGAACAAAGGGACCATCAGCATCAGGAGCCCGCAGTAGCTATTACAGTGTTCTCATATGAGCTTTTTAAAAGTCGTGCTGAGTTTGCTTTATGGCTTAGAACTGTTCTAAAAGGTTCTAAAGGTCCTCTCTACCAATCAGTACATTCATTTTGGACAGAACTTGTTCAGAGGCCGAAGGCGCGATGTCGATGTTCGTTCACACTGTACATTGTACTTGAATTGTGTTTCGATTGCGAAGAGAGGTATACATTTTTGAAAAGTTAAATTTTCCTCTCTCTCCTCTCCCTCTCTTTGCTGCTTTTACGAAGTGTTGGAAAAGTAGAAATACAATACTTTGTTGAATAATGATGAATATTATGAAAGAGGCAAAAGGAGGAGGAAGAGAGAAAGAGCCTCATTATTTGGTTTTCTCTCTGGACCGATCGAAGGTCGCTCTCCCTCCTTCCTCTCCCTCTCTCCTTCTCCTGAACTGTTCAAAGGCCATTGTGTCAATGACAGCCAGAACAACAAAGAGGAAGAGAGGAGAGAAAGACTGATGAGTGAGGCTGACTTTGGCAAGAGAATTAGGCAACTTGTACAAGTTCACAGAGGCTAAGAGCGAGAGGGGAGAGAGAGGGAAGGAGAGCTAAAAGATTCTCTTGTTTCGATGGCACTGACAGAAAGCGAGAGGAGAGGGAGAGAGCAAGAGGGAGAGAGATGTTGGAAGTCCATGGCTTGCCGACAACTTGACACTTGGATGCCTCCGTTTCTTTGTGCGGAGAGGAGCCTTTTTTAGTTCTATTCACGAGCGAGAGAGAGAGAGAGAGAGACTTACTTGGAATCTTCTAGCCTTTATATGGTTGAGAAAATAGGAAGGCGAAGGAGACCGAGTGGAGAGGAAGAGAGATAGAGGGAGAGAGAGAGACAGAAAACGTGAAACCCTGAAAGCATTTACATCGAAGTGCGAAACCAATTTTCTCTTCCTCTCTCTCTCCAGCTCTCCTTCCCTCCTCGCTCTTCTCTCTTTTTCTCTCTTCCATCTTATTTTATTGCTGTTATACGCTTGTTGTATTAGAAACTATGTCTCTTAGGCAATTTCTCATACTTTCTACTTTCCGTATGTCTCTCATCTTCTTTGTTTCTCTCTCTCCTAAGTTTTTCTGACGAAGCGTACGAGTTATTCTCTCTCTCTCTCTCTCTCTTCCTCTCGCTCTCCCTTTTCCCTCTCTCACGTCCTTTCAGCCTAGCGTAAGGAATACATTTATTGTGAGAGATTTCTTAGCGAAGCCATTTATAACTTGCTCTGTGTCTCAGAGAGATGCAATGGAATTCGAAGAAGAGAGAGAGAGAGGGAGAGGAGAGAGAGGGAAAGAGATAGACAGAAAAGTGAGAGCGAATGGGCGAGAAAGAGGGGAGAGAGAGAGAGGAGAGGGAATGAGAGACAGACAGAGTAATCCATTTCAAGCACGAGTAAAGAAGAATGGAAAAGGATGACTAAAGAGCGAGAGGAGAGAGGGAGAGAGGAAGAGAGAAAAGAAATTATAGATTAGACGGTCGTTTTAATAGAATCAAATTAGGGCGTTAATAGAAGCGAAGAATATAAGTTGAGTCGAAGGGTCGACATGAGCGCAGAGAGGCAGAGCGAGAGGAAGGGAGCGAGAGAGATCTTTCCAGGTCTTTGCTGTATTTTCATTAACTAATGCAGTGAGAGAGTAAGTAACGAGAAACGATAAAAGAGGACGGAGGAAAGGAGGACGAGAGATGGAGAGAAGGAGAGAGGAGAGGGAGAGAGTCCAGCCCAGAACGATGGTTCAAGTCAATCCAAAGGGAAGGCCCGTGAACACGGAGGAAGAGATGGTCGCTCTCTCTCCCTCTCTCTCTTCCGTGCTTTTGTCATGACCAATAATTGGAAATCTTTCTGAGCGTCTTCCTCTCAATAGTAACCGCATTATGAGCGAGAGAGGAGAGAGAGAGAAGCAAAGGCATAACTGGCCGCAGTGTTGGCTTCCATTAGGTCCGTAACCGAAAGAACCACGGATGCCTTTCCTCTCTCCCTCTTCCTCTCTATCTCTCGGTCTACGATTCCTCCTCTCGCAAAGGCTGACCCGAAGAGTGACTCTGTTTTCGTTTTGCTCGGCTGAGCCCAAGTTTCATTTGCATCCTCGCTCTCTTCTCTCTCCCCTCCCTCTCCCTCTTCCCGGCAAGCTTTCGAAGTCAGTTAAAAGCAAAGCAACATTTAGCTTCTCTCTTCTCGTCAATTATCGTCCTTGCCTTGCGGATTCTCTCTCCCTCTCCTCTCCCTCTCGCGTACTGCACCCATGGTTCTCCCTGTGCCTCTCTCCCTTGCTCTCAGTGTCTCTCGCTGCTCTTCCCTCTCCTCCCCCTCTTTTCAAGACACGCTGTCTGGCCCGAGGCCCATCTCTAGATGATACAAAACAGCCTCTGAAAATGGCCATTATATATATTTTTAAGTAATAACCTTCTTCTCTTCGCGCTCCCAGCTGCCGGCATGCTCTCTTTCTTTTATTTGGTCCTCTCTCCCCCTCCCTCTCCCTCTTTCTTGGTGTTCTCTGTCGAGAGACTCATACAATTTCACTTACTTTCCTTCCGCAAGAGACTCTCGAGAGAGTCCCCTTTTTAACCGATCCATTACTCGGTCGACTTTGCCCGAAGCTGGTTTCCGGCCCTCTCTCAAAACTGTGGCTTGCTCTTTCGCTCTCTCCCTCTGCTCTCTCCCTCTCTCCTCTTCCTCATAGTCTCGTTGACTTCTCCATGTCATTCCTTCCACAAGCCACTTTAGTTTGCTGAGCCAAGCTAAACCTGGTCCCGATGATCGGTAAAGCTTAACCAACTTCAACTTTCTCTCCGGCTCTCGCTCTCTTCCCCTTTCCCTCTCCCTCTGCATCTCTCCTTCGTTCTCTCTTCCTCTCCCCTTTCCCTCTCGTCTCAACTCGCTGGCCTTTTTTCACGTACAATTTGTGGTCGTGGGTCACCCATGCAGAGAGAACTGCATCACGTCTCTCTCTCTCTCGCCCTCTCCCTTCCCCTCTCCCTCTCTCGGCCATTCTTTTTCTTTAAGTACCCTTCTAAACATATTGCTTGGTGACGTTTGAAGCTCAAGGAGGGAAAGAAGGAAAATTTCCATTTCTCAACAACTAGCTCTGAAATAGCTTCATTGAAATGCCATTCATCTAACTTGTAACCAAAACGAAGTCCAGTCCGAACCTGAACATATTTTTAGTAAATCCCTGCTGCGACTACAACCGGTTCATTTCGTATTCGCTCTCTCTCCCTCCCTCCCTCTCGCTCTCCCTCTCGGAGTTGTGACGGCATGTGGCCCTCTTTCGAAGCTTCATTGGCAACATAAGCTACCGAACTTTTTTTGAAAGCAAACTGGCTTTTTGTTTCCATTTTTCGGTCCATATCTCTCTCTCTCCCTCTTTTTCCCGCTCTCTCGCTCTATGCCTCTCTCTCTCCCTCTCTTTCATCCTCTCCACTTAGAGGCTCCTCACTGAGCTCCTGGTCAATCCAAGATGCCTGTCCACTTTCAGCTTTCCCTCTCTTACTCTCGGCGTCCATCTCGCTCTCTCGCTCTCCCCTCTGGCGAGAGGGCAACTTTTTAGTCTCACGCCTATCTCTTGCCAAAGAGAAAGAACAAACACAAAACAGAGAAACTAAAGAAAGAGAGAGAGAGAGGAGAGAGTGGGGGGAGGGAGGGAGAGAGGTATCCATTAGCGTTTTTCTTCTACTTTTGAGCCCTGCAAAGCTGTAGACTATTTTTCAAGTGCATGTCACCACATTCTCTCTCTTTCTCGCTTAATGCTTCCCCCTCTCCTCTCTCTCTCTTCTCCCTCGCTCTCTCCCTCTCTCGCTCCTCTTTACGGTGCAAGAAAACAAACAAACATTGCCTTAATTCATGTCCACGAGCCTAGGCACGTGCTCTCTTTCAACTCTATCATCTTGTCTCTATGGTCATTTGCTTGAAAGGCACACACATAGGGGCACAAAAGAGGGAAGAGAGGGAGAGGAGAGGAGAGAGAGACGCCTAATGCCGGCTAATTAAAGCGCTGGCTCGCCGCTTTGTATAGCGACACATGAATGTGACTTGCAATGAACTGAGAGCATCAGCAAATATATTTCGTCTATGCATTCATTCTCTCCCGTCTCTTACATAATATTGTGCTTATATGCAACTATGGGCACACTGTATATGGAAAGCCTTTCGCTTTCTCCTCTCCCTCGCTCTTCCCTCTCGGTCTTTTCCTTCTTCGCTCATGACACGTTGCCTTTTCAATTGAGCTTCCTGCTAGTTATGGTCATGATGAATTATTGCGACAGTTGCCTGTCTATTGCACTCGGAGAGAGGGGGAGAGGAGAACGAGAGGGAAGAGAGAGAGAGAGGAGAGAGAAGAAATGCGGTGCCTTGCAGTTGCCATCACGGTTTGAAGGAGAGAAAGTAAATCAACTGTCTAACTTAACCCTGACGTCGCTCTCTCGCGGTCTCTCTCTCTCGTCTCTCTCTCTTCCTCCCTCCCTCTCTCCCTCGTTCCCTTCCTTGACATCTCTACTGTGCTACTTAAGGGAATTCAAATTGAATTGAAATGTTTTCCTGAGCACGTTCTTAATAAATTGGCTGTTGAATATTCATTTGAACTGAACGCATGTAGAGAGCGAGAGAGAGAGAGAGAGAGAGAGAGAGAGAGAGAGATAACGCGAAAGCAAAGCGCGTGTCTCTTACCTGGCTTCCAACCTCCTGAAACAGTATAATTAATGTCTTTCTCTCTATTGACCGCAAAAAACTAATTAATTCTCATTAATCATCATCTTTCTCCCCCCTCTCTCTCCCTCCCTCTCCCCTCTTGTTTACAGTGGCCACTCCGCCGCAATTCAGCGAGGAACCCGACGATGCGACCTTGAGTCGGACCAAAGGGGCGACTTTGACGTGCAAGACACAGTACGCACTCAATGCCTGGTTCGAGTGCAGCTCAGGTGAGTGGAGAAGAAGCAAAAATACAAAATGGCCGCCAGAATAAATTCATGCTAATCAGGTTGCAATCGTGAAAGCTGAGAATTAATTTGTCTGATTTCCAGTTTGAACACTTTTAATTTCTTTCCATTTACATGGAAATTCACTATCAACATGAAACTCGCATACATTACAGTTTTACTACTTTTCATTCGATGCACGATTGAGTATGAGGGGATTCCTCTCCCCCCCCTCTCTCTCTCCTTCTCTCTGTCCTTTTCTCTCTTTCTCTCCCTCTCCCTCTCCCTCTCCCTCTCCCTCTCCCTCTCCCTCTTTCCCTCTTTTGGTTTATGTTCGCTTTCATCCCCTATCCCTACAGATGGCTATATTCTCTACGCACTATCCTCTCTCCCTCTCTCTCCCTGTCTCTCTCTCCTAAATGGTGACGCAACCAGCCATGATTTCAATTACAACAAAGACATGATAATTGCCTGTGTTTCATTAATGCGCTTGTGAGAACATTTCATCGACTAAAGTAACTGTTAGACGCGCCGCTGGAGAGAGAGAGAGCACGAGAGCGGAGGGGAGAGAGAGAGAGCTAACGGGAGGCGAAGAGAGGGGAGAGAGGGGAAGAGAGTGAGGAACCATAAAATCTACAAAGTGTTGCAATTGGCGATGAAAATTCTAGTGATGCGAATACACATTTCTCGCTTTCGCGTCCTCGCTCATCTAACAACTCTCTTCTCTCTCTCCCTCTTTCCTCCCTCTCTCTCTCTCATGGTCTAGGTGATGCTAAATCCGTTCAGAGCAAACAAACGGGCCATAATTATGTAGATCCAGCAAGTGGAATACGAATTGTAAGTAGAAGTTTTACCGACACTGGTCGATATGAGAACAATAGCCGGAGACTCAGCGAGAGGGAGAGAGAGGAGAGAGCGAGAGCAACCGACTACATGCAGGGAAATTTTAATAAAAGTCAAGCTGGAGAAGCAATCCCAGCGACAGCGAAAGGGAAAGAGGAAAGGAGGAAGAGGGAGAGAGCGAGTCCTCCTTTCCTAGTGTCGTCTATCGCATTTGGACCGAAAAGAGAAAAAAGAAGTCGTAGCGGAAGAAACGAGAGGAGATTTATTTGCATATTCGATCTCTGTGTCGCATTGGATTGTGACTTCTAACTGCTTTCTCTCCCTCTCTCCTCTCCTCTCCCTTCTCATTCCTTCCCTTGGCTTACATTCTTCTCTGGGTATCTTCATTGCATTCCTCAGATCGAGCTGCAGCTCGAAGTTACACGAAAAGATATAGAAGAATATATGAGCAAAGTCCTCTCTCGCTCCTCGCCGTCTTCCTCCTTGCTGCTCGCCTCTTCCTCTTCTTCGTCATCCCTCTCCTCCTCCTCTCCATCATTCTTGGACGAAGCATCTGGCCTGGAATTGCCAGCCTACCAGTGTTGGTGTCATGCATATGGTCAACATCAAACTGTCCAGTCCAAGAAGGCCACTGTGAACTTTTCACGTAAGCTCCCAGTGACAACAATGGCCGACATATTTATCATCCCTCTCTCTCTCCCCTCTCCCCCTTTTCCTCTTTCCATTCATCTCTTCGAAATGTGTTCTGAATAGTTCAAGGCGAATGGTCACCCTGGTCAGCCTGGAGTGAGTGCAGCACAAAGTGTGGCTCAGGTTTCCGTAAAAGAACACGAAGTTGCAGGTAGGCGTCGATTCGAGTTCTAAAGCGTCGAACATATGTTCGAGTTCTGAGTCTAATATTTTCTGTCACGTGTTCTGAACAGCAACTCACTGGGCCCTGGCTTTGGGTGCAAAGGGGACGCCGAGCAATTGTCCGAATGCAAGGTCCACTGTGTCCCGGTGAACGGCCAGTGGACCAGCTGGTCCACGTGGTCAACCTGTTCACACGAGTGTCAACAGGTAAGTCACGTGACTAGCGTCAATGCCAATCACTAAGTGGCCACACTGATCCCGTACTGACCATTTGCAGGCTCGCCGGCGCTCGTGTACCAATCCATCACCCAAATATGGCGGCCATCATTGCCTTGGCTCGGATATCCATATAAGAAACTGTACCGGAGGAATGTGCCGTAAATTGGGTAAGTCATTTACTTCCCCATCCACCGGGCTTTGGCTTATTGCTTTTCCTCTCTCCTTCCGCTCTCTCCCTTCCCTCTCTCAGATCGGTACCATCAGGAACGAGAAAAGGAAGAGCGAGACTCGGCTTCGTCCGCTGGAAGTACTGGCCAGGAAATTTATATACTGTCGCTGATAACGACGACATTCTTGTTCCTATTCGTTGTCTTCATACTCATCCTCATCCAGAGACGTCGCTACAATAAGAATACCAGTGGCCTTGACATGGACGACGAATCGTGCACCGGTGACGGCCATTCAGTACTTCTATTGATGCAACAAAATGGCGGACCGGGCAACAATCAGCCGGACATAATTAGGGCAGACAGGGAGAAGATGCAGCTCATTAGTCGCATCACCAATTTCCAGGCCAACGTCCTTGACCACGTGGTCGTTCGCAATGACCGTTTGTTGTCCAATACAAACAGCATTGACTCAGGAATCTCGCATACAAACAACAATCAACGGTCACCCGCCGCCAGCTCAGGCAATGGCGGCCACCAGCAGCAAGTTCGACAAGTGCCAAAGGCCACCTCCTCACTGGCGGCCACCACTTCGAATTCGGAGGAAGAGGAGGAGAATGATGCCGACTCGGAGCCCGACTATGCTGAACCAATATTCAATAGTCCAAGTCCCTCGCTGATTCGCAGTTACACTTCGCCCGAACGGAAGCCGCCACTGCCCTCGTCGGCGCCGCCGTCGACCAAGTTGCCGCCGAGGAAACAGAGCCTAGAACAGTCCAGGACAGAGTATGCGGGCGGCGGAAGGCCCGCAGCCATGTACTTGGCCCGTGAGACTCACTTCAACTGACTTGGCGTCTCACTAACACAAAAACTGACCTTCAGAACGGTTCTAGAACCCCTTCTTTAGAAACGAACGAAAAAAGCTACTCAGCGCCTGTGGTACTAATGAAACGGTCCCCCATTTTTTCGGGCCTCGTGTAAAAAGGATAACATTGTTAAATAACGTGACTCTGATTAGTTTGTAATTTAGTGCATCGAGTGAATTGGCATATTAAGTTTTCTGGCTTGAAGCTCAATTTCAATTTTTGCTGACAGAACAATTTAGTCGCTGCTCAGTTTTGTACAGATTCTTAATTAGACAAAAAGTAAAAGCAAACTCTTTCTCTACACAAGAAGCCAAACACAACGTCACTTTGTTTTGCTCGTGTTTTTGTGTCACTTGCAAATTGCGTCCTGATTAACTTGCGATTAATTAGCGTGAAAGAAGTTGCCATGAAGATAATGAGCCGAGAGATTGGGAGAGCGAAGGAAAAGAGAGAGCTCCCGGAGTCGATTGACTTATCGATCTGGTCCCGCTATATATTGACAAGGCTCACTGTCGGACATTCTGGAATGTACATTCCCGGAAATGAGTGATTTTAATTTTGGCCACCAACGAACACAATAGAGGTATTCTTGCTCCCAATGTCCGAGGAAGAGAGAAGCATCTGGCTTAGAACATTCCACAGGAACTGAATGCCCAGTGTCATGCATATGGTCAACATCCATTCATCTTGTCCGGAGACGGCAGAGAGGAGAGGGAGAGAGAGAAATTGTAAACTGTTTCTCGTAAAGCCAACCCTGCTACAAGCTAAACTCATTGATGATTTATCCTCTTCGTCCTCTCTCTCTCCCTCTCCTCTCGCACTGGCATTCCTTATCACCGAAGACCAGTCAGTTCGCGCCCAAGTATTTTTTCTACCTTCGAGCCCAAGTTCTGAGTTCGTGTTTTTAACTTGTAAAGCCTGAGAAAACAGTTTCAAGGATGTTGAGCTTCAGGTACGAGTTTAGGCTCGGAATGAAGAATTCAATTCAGTGGAAAATATTCAGTAGTTGAATTGAGCGACTTTGCCAGAAAATCGATTTTGCGTAACATTTGATATTCTTTTTAAGATTTTCTCTCTCTCTCCCTCTCGCTCTCCTTCGTGCCCTCTCTTGTATTGATCCGTAATTTTGATTTAGATGTTGCTAAATCCGTTTCGAAGGCATACAAACGAGTGATAATTACGTAGATCCGGTTACCGGAATACGAAGCGTAAGCAGAGCCCATAGCTTAGGTTAATGTGTCACATGGAATTTTGACTCTTCACCCATCTCTCCCTCTCGCTCTCCCTCTCCTTCTCTGGCAGCATTTCCTTCGCATTGAGCTACAGCTTTGGCTTGCAAGAAAGATACAGAAAAGTATACTTACCAAACATCCCTTCACTCTTGTCCATCTTCGTTAGGCTCCTGTATCAAGGCTGCCTTCTCGCTCCCCTCTCTCTCCCTCTCCCCTCTCTCCCTCCTCGTCCTGGCTCACCATTGCCGGTGTCATGCTTACATAGGTCCACATAAAACCTTTCAGTCCAGAGAAGCAACTGTCAACTTTTCAAGCAGAGCAAACAACTCCACAAGTTGACACGACAGAGGCCCCTCTTGCTCTCCCTCTTGCTCTTCCTCTCGCTGTCTCCAGCTCCTTGTCTCTTCCTTGCCGTCACTGGGCTTTGTTTACACAGTTAAACGGACCTTTGCACTACAAACATGGCGACATACATGCCTCGAGTCGGTATACGTCGACAAGTTTAACAACTAGGACACAAAACACTCAAAGTGCTTTTCGGCTTCGATTTTTGTCATGCAAAAAGAAGCCAATTGCTCTCCCCTCTCCCTCCTCCCTCTCCGTCTATCCCTTTTTTCTCTTGCTCTGCAACTAAGGCGTTAATGACTATGCGAATTTTCTTAGTGTCATCATGTATCAGTCCTAACCCGATAGACTATAATTTTCGTGAGTCACTCGCTTCCGAATCTCAGTGCGAGAGGAAGAGAGGAGAGGGAGAGAGAGAGAGAGATCTGGTCAAGTGAAAGACTGACTCATCTCTCGCCCTCCTTCTCTCTTGGTTGCTTCAACGATTCGTCCCAAAGACTGAGCAATGACAGTGAGAACTTTTCACCGAGTTTGCTATGCTGGCGTCTTTGGTGAAGACCTTTCGAATGGAAAGCAAGGGAGGGCAGAGAGGGAAGGGAGGCGAAGGGGAGAGAGGGAGAGAGCGGGAAGAAAGAAAGAGACTCAGCATGTATCTGATGCGCACACCATTAAGCAGACATCACATCCTCTCCATCTCCTTCTTCTTTTCTTTGTGCATCTTGCTTACTAGACCTTCAGTCGCTTCTCCCTCTCTCCCCTCTCTCTCTCCCTCTCCTATTCTTTGCCTTCCCATGCCTCCCATAGATAGTTATCATGAAAAGCGAGAAAAAAAGAGGAAAAGAGCGCGAGAGGGAGAGAGACACACACAGCTTCGTCCGCTGGAAATGACGGTCAGGAAATATCTCTGCTCTTCGCACTGATGATGGTGACATTAGCCCAACAACTGGTTCCCAGCTCTCGCAATGGCGTCCATTTACAGTTGCGCATTATCTTTGGTCCTGATTGTGTCCATTCTATCAAACGAGTTCCGCTCATGGACATCCTTCCGACCTTTGGACATTGGCCGACAAAAAATAACGCTGACTCCTCTCTTTCGTGCACACATTGGTGGCCATTTTTTACAATCCGGCCAAAGGAAGGCCGCCGTTGTCTCCACTGTGACCACAACTCGCGTATTTCGGTCAAACGAGCAATGTTCGACATCTACGAGGCGAACTTTTTTCTGAATGATTGCATTTTTTGCCTCAAATGCCAGAGGCAGTTTTTTTGTCTTGTATTTCGCCCCGAAACTATAAACGTAATTGGAGCTGTCAACTGCAGGCATGTGTGTGCACGCATTCCAGGAAATACCACTGGAACCATTCATCATTTGCACTTAGGCGCCGTCAAGTCGCGCCATCTGGCGGCGGCTCGGTGAACGCAGTTCTCATTATTTCGGCAATAATGATGTGGTCCCTGAGACTTTTTTGAATTGTTTAATAGAACTATATAATGTGTATAATTATAGTGTGTATATTCAAAGTATTTTTGGGAGGGAATTAAATTAGGCTTATAAAGCTGCAAGCAACCAAGTAGAAGATTTATATAGCGTTGACATCGTCGTTTACTCCAATGGACTTAGTCGTGTCTTTCTGCAATTTGCGAGCAATGTCTTGCGTTATCTCTCGCATTATGATTGGATCTAAATTGCTTCCCAGCATGTAGAGGACGAACCAGTCACCAATGTTGCCCTTGTTGCAAATGGTGTAGAGATCTCGTGAAGATGAAAGGCGACAGCGGGCATGAAGAAACTTGGGCCGAATGGCTGGTGTGAACAGTATGAAAATTCGGTACAGGATGACCAGTGACGTGAGAATGGCCAAGAACAAGAACCAGAACCACAGGAAGACGTAGATTTTCTCGTTGACCACATTGAGTGGCAACATGCAAAGGGCATCATGACGCTGGACATCGCCGGAAGAGCCGTACGAGTGAAATGTACACTTTGTCATTCGCGGAAACACGTATATCATTGGGTCTATTCTGTCTTCCTGGTCACGCTGTGAGTAGCGAACCACGTCAAGGCCATACTGCATAAATTCTCCTTGGAAGAACCAATCAGTGAAGTACATTTGACCAACTACGTTGACCAGACATAGGACTTCGCAAATGAAGTACTTGAAGGCATAGAGGCGATGATTCCTTAAATGCGTATACAAGTAGTCAATGAGAATTCGCTTTTTATGGCCCTTCTCTTCGTCCGTGAAGACTGCAATTTGCATGCCCATGGATATGGCCCTCATGAGGCCACCTTCCCACAGCTTCCACAGGTAGTAGGGCACATAGAAGAGAATGCCCTGAACGAACAGGGCGAAGCAAACCCACTGGTAGTAGGTGTAGAATTTTTTCTGGTGAGGCAACAAGGCCCTGGTGTTGTCGATGCCCGGATGCGGAACCTCAGAGCCCACTTTCTTGTGGAAGGCACTTGGAATGGTGAACGTTGTGTGTATCCAGCAATATGTGTTCAGTATGCTGGCCGGTATTTCATCATTCTGAAGACAGTCAATGGGATTGCCCACATACTGGCGGGCCGTGATGATTAAACTGAAAGCAATTAGAATCACTGTCGTCACTAACCAGTGAAGACGGAACACAGCATTGTCTATGTGGACGGCTCGGCGCTTAACGAGGCGCTTGAGGCCAAGAAATAAGTCTAACATGGTTAAAACATAGAAGTGAGATGGTGGCTGTGTGACTGCGTGACTTGAGCTGGTGCATGTAAATATATTTGTGTGACTCGAAGAAATGGAACTCGCAGTTTGAAGGGCCGGAAATAGAACAAGCCAAGAAATTGCTGGAGTCATGTGGGGAAAATCGCTGCCGCCAAGTGGCGCTCAGGTGCTTACGTAACTTTCTGCAATAGTGAAAGTTCTTTTTTGCATGGAATTTACATCTTAGAACGCTTAATATTTTGCTTAATCATTTGTCGTATATTCTAGCAAAACGGTTGATGTTGAGAGTATTTCCCCAATTTGTTTACGTTAACCATCGATGACTACTTTGGTTCAAACAATCACGAGACTAAGCTTTGACAATGAGCATATTTAAGCTCTATCTTGAAGTAATGGCAATTTTTAAAACAAATGTAGATCAGCCACTGTCAAGTTCTCTCGTTGGCGTAAACTGTGATTTGACGATATTTCTCTATCAATCAATTAAGTCTGTTCTTAATCAGCACTTTTTTGTCACTCAAGGATGGAAAGATGAAAGTACATTTCGATTGCTTTCGGGTCGAGAATGAGTCAGCAATCTAACCTCCGTGAACTAGATCGAGAGAAAGCGACCATATGTCCCCTTTCACTCTTTAGCTACAGCAAGTTGACCTCATGACAAGTTCAAAGAGACACTGAACGAGAAGTTCATTGCTCTTCATTCACAGAATAGGGGAGCGGGAGAGAGAGAAAGCCATTCCCCTTCTCCCTGATAGTGCTTTGACCGCTGACTAGACTCACTCTATGTGCCAGATTTCTCTCTCCCTCTCCCTTTCGCTCCCTTCAGTATATCTACCCCTTTTCTGAGACTCTGGCTGACGTTCGTTTCTGAACATAACCCTGCTCAGTGTACAAGTTCGTTGCCATATTAAGACGAGCAGAGCAGATCACTGTCCCGAGAGTAACTGAGGGTTCTAACGTTGCTAAGATTAAACTTGAGGCTACTTTCAAGTGCTTCGAACTTGGCTTTGTTCAATCGATACAATCTGTTCAAGTTCGCTCTCTGAGCCAAACCATGTCTCTTCCCATCCTTGACATTGACCGATTTGCCAACCAGTCGAGCAACCACGAATATCACCAATGACCTTGAAAGTGACAACAATTGTCGATGAGCCATTAGCTGTTTAGCTGTCAGGCTAACCACTTAATTGTATCCACAATTAACCAAGGCCAGCTGTTTTCTGGGACTGGAATAGCCTAGTTGTCGCAAAATGATGTACATCTCTTCGTGTTCACGACAAGATGAGGCAAGAATTGGTTGCTGTTTCTTCCGAGAAGGCTGAACAGTTCACGTTTTGGTTCTGTCGAGTCAGTTCGAGACGCACATCTCGCTTCTAGGAATGACGTTCTACATCCAGGGACGACAGGGTGCATTCTTCTATCACGCTGTTGCTATAAAAAGATTCAATGTAGATGTAGGTGACAGAACTGTTCAGTGAACTCACGAAGCGTCAGTTGCACACTCTCTTGAACAGGGCCCAAAACAAACCCGGAACACTCAATTTAACAGAAAGTGTCTATCTGGCTGTCGAGTTCTTAGAACAAGAACTTTGGTTCAGTGATACTCCTGGGAAAGCTAAACGATTTAAACAGGAATGTTACTGGTGTGATATGGTTCAGTGACTACAACAGAGCTACTGATTGTGGATAGATAACTCACGAACCAGGAGCGCCATCTGCCAGAGATTTTAAGGAACCAGAACGGAAGCTGAATATGTGCGAAATTAAGCACCCTCTCTTTTATATTTTAGCATGACATGATTATGTGAACATTTATGAGATGGATATCAGGTGGGGGCAAGTGTTTACTGGCAGAAAGGGAAAGAGACAGTTCTGAGCATTACTAGACAATCTGAGTATTAAAATTGCCTTTTTCCAGTTTTATCGGGAAAAATTCAATCATTTCACTTTCTTAATTACGACTTCAAAATCCAAGGGCACCGGCTGGACATTCTTTGGGTCGCCATCAACTGAAACTGCTTCCGGTCCACCGTCTGGTTCAATGACGTAACCTCTAGTTTGCTGCATGATCCTGACCACCATGTACAACATGTCCACCAAGGCTAGCTTTTCGCCAACACAAGCCCGTCTACCGAGTCCGAAAGGTACAAAGGACAACATTCGAGAGTTGTGAACACCGTCAGCATCCAGGAATCGTTCGGGTCTAAATACTTCCGGTTTGTCCCAGTGTTTCGGGTCATGAAGGATGGCCCAGTGTATCATGCTTACTTGGGTTCCTTTTTTGATTGGGTGGCCAGCTGTTGGAGGATAATTAAGTTTACTAGATTATGTACGACAGGTTCAAGACACTTACCTATTGATGAGTCCACTGTGGCCTTATGAGGAAGACCAATAGGTAGAATGGGTCTGAATCGCAGTGTCTCCGAGATGAAAGCCTGAGTATAGTTCAGTCTCGACTTAAGTTCTGGACCCAGTATTTGGTCACCTAGTACTTCATCAATTTCGTCACGGACCTTTTTCTGCATTTGAGGATATTTAGCAAGGAAAAGAAGCATCCAGTGCATCGTAGTCTTGGTTGTGTCGGTACCAGCTAGAAACAAATCGGACAGTGTTAAAGCCAAGTTGTCGTCATTCAGGTGCTCGGCACTGTCGCGCATATCCGCTTCCGCTTCAATCTTGCCGGCTATCAGAGCATCGGCAAAATCTCTGATTTCTCCTTCGCGGTAAGTAGATAAATGTTGCCGATATTTTTTCAGCACCATTTCTCGCTGACGAGTGAAGGTGTCAATCATTTGCTTGTTCAAGCCACTGAAGTAAGGCAGGTATTTCAAGACAGGCATCGATTGCAACATGAAAAACTGCTCGGTATTGTCAGTGAAAAATTTGGCGTCATTCAAGAGCTGCAGGAAGATTTTGTCATCAAGTTCGAACCTAGACAGAGTAAATTCAAGTTAGAACCCAAAAAAATGAACCATCTTAAACAGTGCTTACTTTTCACCGAATGCCGATTGCGCAATAATGTTGTACGTCATCAAGTACAGATAGTCAAGCATCTTAAATGGCTTCTCGCCGTGCTTTCGCTTAATTTCTTCCATTACTTGGTCAATCACATCAGCTACTAAAACGGATAGTTTTTCGGACACTGAATATCTTCGCACAGCCGCCATAGTGACCCTTCTTAACACCTCCCAAGTTCGGCCATAATCCGTGAATATTAAATCTTTCCCTTTGTCACCAATATATGGCTTAGCTTTTTGAAAAGAGAAATAGAAAGTTGCTCAGGATAACAGCATCGCTGTAAACATACTTATAGCCATCTCTGGCCGTCCGGCAAAGTCGGCCATCTTTTTCAGGTAAGCTTCATGGGCTGCATCGATATTAGCTATACTGACGCCGGGAGTTTTTCCCATCCAAAAAGTGAATACGGCGCCATATTGGTCAGCAAAGTCAGTGAATATTTTGTGAAGCTTGGAACCTCTAATTTCTGTGATGTAAGGGACATGAATGATATGATTAGATGAACAGTATATACAACTTACTCAAAGCATTTCCGATCAGTGGCAATGGCAAGGGTCCATTTGGATACTCAGACAACTGGTTGTAAAACGTGACCAAGTGATGAATCACGAAAGTGATTAAACCCACTGCTAGGCCGATCAACCAAGCATATGGATTCTGGAGCGTGTCTTGGTCAGTGAGAAGTGACCAAGTTCTAGTTATCAGAGAATTTGTCATCGTGAAGTCGTAATCTGCTCGGAGCAACTACTTTTGAGACTTGTTTCAACATTAACTGCACTTGGATCGGTTGAAGTATAACTGTCACCTAATTTTGGTGAAGGATTAATCTGTTAAAACAGAAAGAAGTCAATCAGTCAAGATCACTTTCATTGCTTTGTCTTTGCCGCACAGAAAATAAAAAGCAACAGTTTCCTCAATCGAATAAATCTGTACATAGATGGCGCTCGTGAGCGTCGCAGTTAGCGACACCACTGAAGCATGCCTACCTCTAACTACCTGGAATAGCTGAAACTCATGATATACAGTAGTATAGCATGATAAATTATAGAACGGTTATAAAATCCTAGTTCAACAACCAAGTGGCCAGCTTTTTGGGTGCAAAGGTTCTCATTTCACTGCGGCAATTGTTTATTAGGTCCACCATACATGAAATACATTAAACTGCGCTGAAAGGTGGGAATTCTTATGAAATCAAACTGGAAAATAGTGCGAATTAATGCCGGTCTGTGATCTATTCCAATTCACTTAGCATAGATCATTATCAAATCGTTTATGCTGGGTCATCATGACACTTTATCTTAAAGTGCCGTGAATCTATTCAACTTTCTTAATTACTACATCAAAATCAGTGGGAATAGGAAGAACGTTCTTTGGGTCGCCATCTAGGGAAATTGCTTCCGGTCCACCGTCCAGTTCAATGACGTAACCCCTAGTTTGCTGGATGATCCTGACCACCATGTACAACATGTCCACCAAAGCGAGCTTTTCGCCAACGCAAGCCCGTCTTCCGAGTCCGAAAGGTACAAAGGACAACATTCGGGCATTGTGAATTCCGTCACTATCGAGAAACCGTTCAGGTCTAAATTCCTCCGGCTTGTCCCAGTGTTTTGGGTCATGAAGAATGGCCCACTGAATTAGGTTAATTGTTGTTCCTTTCTTAATTGGGTGTCCGGCTGCCGAGATCATGAATCAGTCAAGTTTATCAGCCTAATTCAACTTACCTATAGATGAGTCCACTGTAGCTTTATGAGGAACACCAATAGGTACAATGGGCCTAAATCGAAGGGTCTCTGAGATGAAGGCCTGAGTGTAGTTCAATCTCGATTTGAGTTCAGGGCACAGAACTTGATCGCCAAGAACTTCGTCAATTTCATCGCGAACTTTTTTCTGCAAGTGAGGATACTTAGCAAGGAAAAGAATCATCCAGTGCATCGTCATTCGAGTCGTATCTGAACCAGCTAAAAACAAATCAGATAACGTCAAGGCCAGGTTATCGTCATTCAAATGCTCGGCACTGTCACTCATTTCCGCTTCCGCTTCAATCTTGCCGGCTATGAGAGCATCAGCAAAGTCTCTGATTTCTCCTTCGCGGTAAGTTGATAGGTGTTGCCTATACTTGTCCAAGACAAAGCGTCGCTGACGCGAAAAAGTGTTAATCATGTGATTATTCAAACCACGGAAGTAAGGAAGATATCGCAACAGGGGCATAGATTGAATGAAGAAGAAGTATTCTTGATTTTTAGTAGCAAACTTGTTGTCATTAAGAAGCTGCAGAAATATTTCATCGTTCAGTTCGAACCTTGACGGACCAAATCGATATCAGTTAAACGATACTTTGAATAAAGGATTATACAGCTTACTTTTCACCGAATGCCGATTGCGCAATGATGTTATACGTCATCAGGTAAAGATAGTCGAGTATTTTAAATGGCTTCTCTCCGTGCTTTTGCTTAATTTGGTCCATGACTTGATCGACTACATCAGCCACAAGGACGGACAGTTTTTCGGACACGGCGTACCTTCTCACAGCGGCCAAAGTGACCCTTCGCAAGACTTCCCAGGTCCGGCCATAATCGGCAAGGAGAAGATCTGTCCCTTTGTCTCCGAGAAATGAGTCACCTTCAATTAGGAGAAGTATTGAGCGTCGCAAAAACGGAATCGCCTTTTAAACATACTCAAAGGAAAGTCCGGGACGTCCGGCAAAGTCGGCCATCTTTTTCAGGTAAGCCTCATTCGCTGCTTCAAGGTGGGCCACATTGACGTTGGCAGTTTTGCCCATCCAGAACGTGAACACGGCGCCATATTGGTTGGTTAGGTCGGTGAAAACTTTGTTGATCTTGGAACCTTTGATTTCTAGAGGAAAAATGTCTCAGAAATACTGTATCAGACAAGTCGCTTACTCAACGTATTTCCGATCAGCGGCAAAGGCAGTGGCCCATTCGGGTATTGAGACAGTTGACTGTAAAATTTGACCAAATAGCAAATTGCGGCGGTGATTAAGCCCACTGAAATGCTCAGAAACCAAGCAAATGGATTTTTGAGCAGGTCTTGTTCGTTCAAAATCAACCAGGTTCTAGTCACCAGAGAATTGGGCATGTTCGAGAACACTTTGTTCCAGTTTCAACACGAAGTCAATCCGGTGGGCTGAAAATAAACTGTTATTCAGTTGTTTGTGTCACTTAATGAATTTGTCCTTCGTCTAAAATTAAGTAGACAAACCACTTGTTGCACAATCAGTCAACAACCGCTTTCACTGTCCTCGTTATCGTCGCTGATAAAAGACATGGCTGAATTCATATCAGACATTTGGTCGCTCGAGGCATTAGAAAACAAAAACCCTCGAAATTTAAGTTGTTTGGACTCTGCGATAATCAGAACTAAACAATCAATCAAAATTAACAATCTCCTGAAATGCACATAAAAGTAGATAGAGGGCGCTCATGAGTCTTTTGTTTGCGAAACTGGGTATGTTAACTTAAGCCGACAGGACTAAAGCCGACAAATAAAACCCTCCCCTTGTCAGCTGGGGAACAATCCCCCCTCCTGTACAGTTCATTTATATATTCGGGCAGGTTGCGCCCCCCTGCGTGCGGCTAGGTGTACCAGGAGGGGTATCTAAGGTATTCCCACCTAATTGTCTGTCGGCTTTAGTCCTGTCGGCACAAGTGCAACAGACCGCAAAACTGATATTATATTATTAGCTGTGGACCAGGAAACTGAATAATGAATGGATCTCAGTTCACTCACCAGGTGACCAGTCTCACCAATGGTTAATTGGATTAAACGAATTGAAGGTTCAACTAATTAGGAAAGCTGCCATTAAGATCTACATATCTAGTAACCCATAATTTGTGAAACAAGTTGATCCGTTTTCATTCTAAACTTTCGAACGTATCGTCACCAGTTTATTTCGCGCTTTATTGTCTATCAGCTGTTTTTCAATGATCAAGAGCTTCACCATTGGACTGTAATGAACCAAGAACTTACTTCACTTTCCGAAGTACTAAATCAAAATCCGGCGCCACTGGCTGGACATTCTTCGGGTCACCGTCAACTGAAAGGGAATCCGGTCCGCCATCGGGTTCAATTATGTAACCCCTAGTTTGCTGGATGATCCTGACCACCATGTACAACATGTCTGCCAAGGCAAGCTTCTCACCGACACAAGCCCGCCTACCTAGACCGAAAGGTACAAAGGCCAACATTCGAGCATTGTGAACTCCATCGGCGTCCAGAAACCGCTCTGGCCTAAATTCTCCCGGTGTGTCCCAGTGTTTCGGGTCATGAAGGATGGTCCACTGAACCAAATTAACAGTAGCTCCTTTTTTAATTGGGTGGCCGGCTGAAGGAACAATCAAGTTATCTGGACTAATTCAAAATCCAACTCACCTATGGAAGAGTCCACTGTGGCCTTATGAGGGACTCCAAGGGGAACAATGGTTCTAAATCGAAGTGATTCAGAAATGAAGGCCTGAGTATAGTTCAGCTTCGACTTGAGTTCAGGGCACAGAACCTGATCTCCCAGAACTTCGTCAATTTCATCGCGAACTTTTCTCTGTAGCTGAGGATACTTGGCAAGGAAAAGGATAATCCAGTGCATCGTCATTCGAGTTGTATCAGAACCAGCTAGAAACAAATCAAATAGCGTCAAGCCCAGGTTTTCGTCAATCAGGTGTTCGGCACTGTTGCTCATATCCGCTTCCGCTTCATATTTTCCGGCGATCAGAGCATCGGCAAAGTCTCTGATTTCTCCTTCACGATATGTAGCTAGATGTTGCTTATATTTCTGGCACACAAATTCCCTCTGACGAATGAAACTGTTTTGAACCTGTTTAAACAAACCACTGAAGTAAGGGACATATTTCAAGAATGGCATTCCTTGAATCATCAGGAAGAATTCTTGATTTTCAACCGTAAATTTACTTTCATCCAACAGCTGCACGAACTCTTCGTCGTCAAGATCGTACCTGGAAATGGAACCTTAGAGGTTAGAGCCAATCACAGCAAAGGCCCGCACAAATACCTTTGACCGAATGCTGATTGCGCAATTATGTTATACGTCATTAGGTATAGGTAGTCAAGCATCTTGAATGGCTTCTCTCCGTGCTTTAGCCTAATCTGGTCCATGACTTGATCAACTACATCAGCCACTAGGACTGACAACTTTTCGGACACTGAGTACCTTCGGACAGCGGCAAGAGTTACTCTTCGCAAAACTTCCCAGGTTCGACCATAGTCGGCGATGACAATGTCCGTTCCTTTCTCGCCGATGAAAGCTTCCCCTGTTTGCAAAATTGTTTCAACAGTTAGAGGTTGATTCGAAAAAAATCAATCAATCAGACCCAAAGGAAAGTGAGGACGTCCAGCAAAGTCGGCCATCTTTTTTAGGAACGCTTCATTCGCAGCATCAAGGCTGGCTACATTGACATTGGGCGTACTGCCGATCCAAAAAGTGAACACGGCGCCATATTGGTTTGTCATATCAGAAAATACTTTATGTATCTTGGAACCTTTGATCTCTGAAACAGAATTATTGCATAAAATTGAGCTACAGGTAAAGGTATTCGCTTACTCCAAGCATTCCCTACTATTGGCAAAGGTATGGGTCCATCCGGATATCTAGACAGCTGGCTGTAGAATCGGACAAGGTAGTAAATTGTGGCCGTAATCAAGCCCACTGAAAGACTGAGCAGCCATGCATATGGATTGCGAAGCAGGTCTTGGTCACTCAACACTGACCAAATCTCAGCGACCAGAGAAGTGAGCATGATGAATGTCAAGTGTAAACCTGTATGTATAACTAACACAACTGAGCTAAAGTTGACCTTGAGAGGCAACTGTTATGAGAATCGAAAGTAGAACTTACCAATCAACTTTGTGCGCGTCACCAATTCTGTAGGAGTATCATTATGCAAACACGATAGTCGACACACTTAGCGCTTGCGAATCTGCTTTCATTGTTGTTTGCCTCGATATAGATAATGGCGAAGGATGATTGTGTTGATTGTCAACAGCTAGATCCTGGTTACGTGTAGGCAAGCTTGGTTGCCATTCTATGAACCCACTCAAGGTCTATTTTTGACAGTTCCGTTGTCGAATTCAGAACTCGATATCAGGATGTGAGAAAGGTGTTCTCGAAGAGAATTTTTCACTCATTGTATAACTGACTAAAAATACATATCATTTTATTCGGAAGTTCTAAAAGCTGTCGACTCTGTAATGGCCAGACCTGTCGAATAAAAGTCAGTAAATTAAATTTCATCCGATTACTGTAGCTAAAAGCTTTTTCAATGGGACTCACTACGTGTATGTATGTATGGTATTCATCATGAAAGAATAAACAGCTGGTGCTTACATTTAGGAAACATTTCAGACAAAAATGTTCGAAATCGGCACATTCCCAGCGGTAGACAGACTAACGCTCGAAACTAACACCAGGTGGCAAACTTTATAGAAAAGTATTTCCTTTTTTGTAACGTGAAAGCTTTCCTCACTGTACTGCATTATAGAATCATTCGCCGCAATTGAGATATGTTTGCTAAAACTTATTTCATGAAGTTCTAGCCTTCAGGAATTCGAGGGTGAGTTTAGCTCTTATTGGTTAGACAAATACTAGACGACTTCCTTTTCGAGAAGTAATCATTAAACCGTACACGTAAACGTGACTGTTATGGATTCTCGGAAAAATGAAAGCACACAAAAGGCTGCTCGAAAAATTCCGTTCCTAGAACTGTTCAATGTCATTCAATTCTGAAGTACTTTATAAGCAATATAGAGCATTTATTTATTGCAAAAGCATGACTGCGATAGAAAAAGAAGTAGTGTATGCGATATATATAATTTTTCTCGAAACTTTGATTAGATTCCTGAGCATTATCAAACTACACCAGCATTATATTTATACAAAAAGAGAACTTAAATTAAACAAACACACATTTTTAAATTATCGTTTCATCATCTTGCCGAGTTGACTGCGACATTGATCTGATATCGATTCGACACGGAGCCTCATTAGGAAGCACGTGGTGTACCTGTGCTTCTGGTAATAAACGAATAGAAGAGCACCGGCGACGATTGTGACAATGAGACACATTATGACCAGAAAGAGATTCCCAAAGCTGCTATCTTCTAAATTTTCAACATAATCTTCGTAAACCGGATGACCTGCACCAGTTCGAGAGCAATCTTCACCGCCGTAGTCAAGGAAGCATTGACACTTCCCCTTAGCGTTACACTGGCCCCGCCCATTGCAGTTGTTCCTACAATAGTCCGCCACACAACTTGGTCCAGAGTATCCTTGGTGACATTGGCAAACACCGCTGACACACTTTCCATTGTCATTACAATCATCCAGACACCGGATGTCCCCACATACGCTGTTCAAGCACATCCTGTCTGCGGCGCACTTGGTACCGTCGGCGACAAGTCCTGTTCTTGGGTCTTTGGCAAAAACGTAGGTGAAAGTAGAACAGCGACTTCGATCGTAAACGTCCAGCTGAACTGGTCTAGCGTTCACATTGCTGGCCTTGTTCTTCTCCAATAAACTATCCAGTTCACTTTTTTTAATCTTTTCTCGGTCGATCAGGATTCCACAAACATTTCAGAGCACCACATAAAACGTTCTCTTCCGAGCAGTTCGTGTAAATAGGATGACCCACCTCAGTAGGCGTACTGTCACAGTATCCACGATCGTCACCCCTGGTGTTTGCTTGGTAATACTTGTCATCACATGACCTTGAATTTGGTCCAGCAATTTGTTTACATTGGTCATTTCTGGTCTGGCACTTAGCACCATAACAGATACCAGATTCACCTTCGCCATGGCATACTGAACCTGCAGGTAAGAATTGGTCCTTTGGACAGAACTCTGAGCGACCATCGCAGTTTTCTGCCTCATCACAGTGACTATTCCTCTGGCGGCAAACATCATCTCTTGACTTGAATTGACAGTCATAGCAGCATTCCCCTGAACTGCACCTAGAGTTTCCTCTTAGCTTGCAAGTGTCCATGTCACAGCATTTTCTTCGACACCTGTCATCCAAATAAGCACAGTCGCATTCTTCGCCCTGTTCAATTAAACCATTGCCACAGATTGACTTTATGGATTCTCTTTGAGTGGGATGATGGAAGCAAGTGTCCATCGATGGGCTTGAGAGAAACCTGGTTGCAATGTCAACAGAACAAGAGGACCAAGATGGGTGACCTTCGTAGTAAGACGGATACATGACACACGAGCGAGTGGGACAGTGACAGTCAGTCGTATCGTGTTTCATCCCGAGCAAGTGTCCAAGCTCGTGGGCAGCTACCACTGCAAAGCCTTCAGGTGTATATCGGTGGGTATTTTCAGCATCAGGATACATTGTTGCCATTAATGGTTGTTTGGTGCAGGTCTGATTAACGTAGGCTTTGCCGAGAACAATTGAGTTGGTTGCTGTTGATGGATAGTAGTAGCCAGTAATGAAATAGAATACATCATATTTGAATCTTGATGAATAGATAGATTGCAGGTCTCTTAATTTATCAAACCGGTCGCTGAAATGATTCCCTCTAGGGATTGGATCCCTTTTTATGTGTATATCATAACCAGACAAAATGATGTGGACATTGAGCTTATTGATGATGGAATTTACTTGAAGCGCATGTTCATATATGAAGTCAACCATTCTTGGTTCACTGTAATTAAAATAGTGACTAAACAGTTCATGGTCAGCGACAATGAACAGTTCCAGAAAGCGAGTCTTGGGCACACCTTGCACGTTGTTTGGTCGCTGACCGGACGGAGGATATCTTGAACGCTGGCATCTTACAGTTACCACTAGTAGCATAAATAGAATGACATTTGACTTGATAAAGACTTGATTCATATTTCGAAACTATGTTTGTCACGTTCATAGTAAAACCAATTCGAAACGAGTAGACATAAACGGCTTGGTATCCAGCATCCTGGAAACGACGAGGGCGTTCATTATTTCCTTCTTTCTTCTTGATTACTACCAACTAAGAACCGTATCTAGACCTGATTATTCACATTTTCTCCACCGGATTTATGGCGTCATGACGTAATTGATAAACTGCACTTCTATCAGCGTCTTTGTTGAGCGCAACGAACGCAACTCAACTGCACAGTGAGAGTGCAATCACCTGACTGGCTTTGCAGCACTTCACAAACGGTCCCTCATAGGGAAATAGTCACGCATCACATTTGACATATACTTGTCAGTAATTTTGTATTTTTTAATTGTGTTCACTGAACTGATCGTCACTTTAAATACAGGCTGACACGGAAGAGACAATATAACTATTCCATTAGAAATGGCGGCTGACAGTCACGGGACGCAACGTGCCATTGACTCGGTGGGCACAGTGTCTGGCGTTTCCTATGGCTTCACTCGGTTTCCTATGACTCGACTAATTTGAGTTCCTTGATTCAGTTGAGCTTCAACTCTGCCAGCCGCGCATGATGTGAAGCAGTCTTGCCTATGATGAGTGCAAACCATTAAAGCGGTGATTCATCTTGAAATAAAAACTCAGTTCAAGCTATCTTTCATCGATCAACCTTTTTTTAAGATGCCGCCGAGACATTGAAATGATGAAGCGAATCCATTAGCATTCCATAAATCGTACTCTAATAATGCCAGTCTTCGTGGCACGTGCTTAAGGAAGGAACGATAGTTATCAAATGAAGTGTCTCTCAAAGATTAATCTCTCAAATTGCCATCTCTCAGATTACAAAGACTCACTATTTGACAAATAGCAGAACGAATTTTTTGCGTCATTTAAGACCTTCGAAGTATATGAATAGGAACAGAAATTTTTCCGTCAATTTAGTCAATCCTTTTTAATTCGACGAAACTATTTTGCACAACGTGTGTTCTCGGCACGCACACATCGACCGGAAAATGAAAGAGAAATTGCACCTTGTGTGGGCATTTTGTATGGAGACAAAAAAGTTGGCTTCACATGTCGGTAACCATGGCAACAACTGTATGTGTGACAAGTCTAGACTCGTTAAAGCTGACATGTCATGCAAATTGGTTCATTACGAGTCGCGAACTCTTTGTTGTATCCGGTGTACAACTGTTCTGCAGTCAGTTTCGAGAGAATCAAGTCCAACTGGAATGCACGATTAAAAGCCAGCTGCCAAAGTCGTAATTGGACAAGACTTGCCCAAAGTTGCGAATGATGAACTTGAATGGGTTGGACAAAGTTACACAGATAATGAACCAATCAGAGACGCTTCCTCTAATGAAGGAACCACGTCAGAAAGAGAGCGCTTGCAACCAATTTAAGCCCTTTAAGCTGTAAAGATTACTTTTCAGCGAACATTGGACTCCAACAATGCTCAGAGATGACACAGATCTGCTCTTCTCTCCTTTTTTGCTCTTTCTTAGGACTTGCCCACCAAAGGCGTTGTCAGCCCTTTGTCTCGGCGCTCTTTTTTGTGTTTGAACAGTTCTAAAGCTTCTTCCGGATCAAGTTTTTGGGCGGACGTTCTAAGGGAAGGAAGCGGATATTACCTAGACGCGTTTTCTATAGAATATACTGAGAGGGAAAGAATAAGAGAGCGAGAGGAAAAGTTCGAACCTTTCCGTTTTTTATTCTCATCGCCAACGCTTCAGCGAATCGACGCTTGTGTGCAGTAATTCATTATTGCATAACCAGGCTTTTGACCCTTTTTCCTAGAAAGAGGGAAGAGAGGGAGAGAGAGAGAGGATCGCGTGAGTATGCGAAAGGTGCGAAAAAGTTACCTCATTCCGGAAATCACATTATACTGTACTCTCGAAAAAGTTGGAGAGTTAGTTGGGCAACAATCAAGGACATTTCTCGGAATATGAAATATGTCAATATATGAGGGAAGCTCTATGTGTGGCCGCCATTGCGATTAACCTTTCAAATTCGAAATTGAGCTTTCTGGTCACGAATCATACAAAGTGTTCAGGTAGTTAAGGTAGACGCTCTTCATTGCTGTCGGAAGTGGAAGCATTCATCATGAAAAAAAGGAGAGGAATTCATTTCGCAACAAGAACAAAATAAATGTATCTCGAGCTCTTCAGCCTTCAATATCTGTCATCCAATCATCGTTGCGATCGAAACAACATTTACATGAGCAAGTTCGTGTTCTCTCTCTCCTTCTTTGTTTTGGCCGTGTTTTCCGTACCGTTCTTCTTTCTCTCTATCGCTCTTCCATGTCTCTCTCCCTCTTACTTGTCAATGACGGTTGAGCGCATGTGTACATATGACATACACCGTTCTGTGTGCCAGGTTTTCTGAGAGCATAGAAACAAGTTCTGCCTTTCACTTCCTTTTCGCTAACTTTCAGAACCTGTCGTGCGAAGAGCCAGTAAATCGGGTTTGTTTCAAGTGTTCGCCACTCAAATTTAGCACAGCGCTTAACTGAATGAAAATCGAAAGCGACCTTCTTGTACAGTTTACTGCCGTCTTCTTCTCACCTTGCCTTCGAGTTTGTACATTGTGTGTTCCCTTTGATGACGACAGCCATTTTTGACAGGTACGAGCAAACATACTGACAAGCGTGCACTCTAATTTCTCCGGAAATTGTTGACTCATTTCCATAAAGCTGAAACCAAATATCTTGCCGTCAAGTAACGCTGTTTGAACAGTTTCGCTGACATTCACTTTTGACCAAATTGTATTTTCGCGTCTCCCGCTGGCTTTCCAAAGTGATCTTCCATTCCAGCAATCGAATTGAGTGAGAATATAGGCAACTGTAGAATTTTTGCCGAGTTCACTGAATAGTAATTAGATCAATGAGATGACGCTAACATGGAAAAGATGAACTGGATCAAAGCCATAAAATGCAACGAAGGGATTCCTTACCAGCATCCTTGACTTGTCTTCTCGATGCATATTTCTTACTGTCGTTTTCTTCTCTCTCCCTCTCTCCCTCCCTTTTCCTCTCGCTCTATTCTTCTAGCAGAACAGAAAAAAAGATCACATCGTCAATACAACAGCAAACTTTGCAGAAAACAAGTTTGACAGTGATCAGCAAGAATGTGTCCTTTATTTAATTAGACCAACCTTGAAGAAAAATAGTGTTAATTCAGGAGCAAGAGGAAGAGAGGAAGATAAAAAAGGAGAGAGAAAGAGCGAGAGGGAGAGAGGCCACAAAAACCCGCAAAAACTCCAACTGAGTACTCGGATTATACTCGGACTCGATCATTTTTCGGCTCTACGAGTAACCGAACTCCCATTTGGCCCGCGTTTCATCAGCTGCCGGCAAGAGCCGGTCGTTGAAATTCGGCTCACATAGGTAAACAATTTTTCACGAGAAAACATTACTCTCATCGTCAAGTTGCATCACGTCCCGACTGCAAGTTTGAATTGAAGAAGAGGCAAGAGGGATGCTCTCACCACCGACAAGACTGGACATTGATGACCAGGACTCGACGCGAGGCGTGTCGCCCAGCTATCGGTCATCCACTCAGACCGACGTGCCGGTGGGCTGGTGCTGGTGGTCTCATCCCAAGGTCAAGGAGAACTGGAAGGTGTTCACGGCCGCCTTTGGTTTGCTGGTCTTCGGCACTGCCTTAATCATCATGGGTGTCGTGGTCACCGTACTGCCGGACATTGACTTTCACAGTTACGTTTTCTTCATCGCCGGCGCAATTTGTTTCATTCCAGGAGGTCAGTTCAACAGCACCTTTGTCTAATTAACGGAAGCTAATTGTATTTTGCACTTTCCAGCTTACCATGTTGTCTATGTGTACTTTGCTGTCAGAGGAAGGAAAGGATACGACTTCTACCAGCTACCCATGTTTGCGTGATTCAAACTTGGAATTCTTTTAAGAGCTGTTTCATAATCAGAAAGAAGTCGCAAATGAGCTTGTCGCTTAATGAAAGAACGAAACGACGAAGAGCACCAAACTCATCAAATAGTGATCTCAAGACATTAGTCCATCATTTGCATGTGCCTATAAAAGTGTACATAGACAAATCTCGTACTTACCGGTTCGGAAAAAACACGTTTAACAATTTACGAGTCACTGGGAAACGGTAACATGTTGACTCATGGCGTAACTCGTTTTCGGTTCAAAGCAAGAGTTTCACAGATAAGAGAAAACGCGAAGACGCAATTTAAACTAGTCAGGAAAGGAAGAAGATGAGATGTTTTACTGTAACTTTATAACGTTCTACCTAAGTAAAGACGATCAAAAAGAGAACCTTCGTCAAGTTATTCGCTTCGAAGCAAAGTGCGTAGATGTCACATATAGAGGGGAAGCCGCATGAATATAATATTGCCTTTAATAAAATCATGTATGGCTGTTGTTTTTTAAAACTAAGCATTGCGACTGCAATTTCATCACATAAATCCACTCTTTAAATTAATTTTCATATCCTCTATATATACCGCTATAGAACCAATTTCGTATCTTGTTTGCACGTAAACTTAGACTTGACGTAGATGTAGTTGTTTGCTCTTTATAGTTTACTTTATCTAATAAGCGTGGTTGGCGACGAATAGGGAATCGGCACCAGCGGCTCCGGCACCACCGCCGCCATACTTGCCGAGAGAAGCTTCGCTGTTGGCCTGTGAACGAGTGAGGAGAGAAGAGGATAACCGTCAATCAATTTAAAAGCACTCTTTTTGCACTGACATGCAAATTAAGAATTAAGATCTTTCGTAAATAGTAATGGCTGCTGGAAATCGATAAAAACAGGGGACAAGGACATGCACTACTGCACCTAATGGTAAACTAGTGGGTATCGCATGGCTTTGATTTTAGTAGGAATGCTTGGCAACGAAATTTGATCCGGTTCCGGCAGCACTTTCAAACATGCCGGCAGTGTATTTGGCTTGGCATGCAAGCGCGTTTGCCTACGGTGGGGAAATTGATTAGATTCTCAATGGCGCAATTAAGTGTCATTCACTATTTCAAGCGTCACTCGAATTTGCCGTGTTCATACCTTGGCTCGCTTCAAGAGTTCATCTTGAGAAGCCTTCTCGTTCTCAGTCTTGCCTCCCCAGGCTTTCTGGGCACTGGCTTGAAGAGCGCGGCCATAGCTGAAAGTAAGTGCCCAGGGCTTCTTTCCGTTATATTGATTGATTGCGTTCAAGTTGACGGAAGCCTCTTCCTCAGACTGACCACCAGAAAGGAAAACAATACCTGCGGAAATATTGAGATTCAACTAAGGGGACCCGGCCAGGTTTCACTTCACTTACCGGGAACAGCTGCTGGCACTGTTCGCTGGAGAGCAGTCACGGTAGCGCGAGCAACCTCTTGTGGAGATGCCTTCTTGGCAGCACTTTGACCTTGCGTAACCATGTTGGGCTTCAAGAGGGTACCCTCCAAGTACACATGGTGGTCAGACAGAGCCTTGTAGACGGCAGCCAAGACCTTCTCTGTCACTTTCTGGCAACGTTCAATGTCATGATCGCCGTCGGGTAAAATCTCGGGCTCCACAATGGGAACAATACCAGCCTAATCAACATCAAACACTTTGAGTTTCAAGGTCAAGTGCGTCAGTTCACTCACTTGTTGACAGCAAGTAGCATATCGTGCCAGCACATTAGCATTCTCCTGGATAGCGAGAGCGGAGGGATAGTCCTTGCCAATTTTGAGGACACTACGCCACTTGGCAAATCGGCAACCGATCTTACGGTATTCGATGCAACGAGCGGTAAGCTTGTCCAGCCCTTGGGTAGTCGTCTCGTCTTCGGACCCTTGGAGAGGAACCACTCCAGTGTCGACCTTGATGCCGGGAATAACGCCCTTGCTGGCCAAGAGCTCACAGAAATTGATGCCCTCGTCAGTTGCCTGGCGAGTGGTCTCGTCAAACAGGATGACACCGCTTACGTAGGGAGCAATGTCGGCCTTAAACAACAGTTGTCGGTATTTTCGGCAATTTTCCGGAGTCGGTTCAGTTCCAATGGCTGAGAAGCGCTTACCAATGGTGGCTAGAGGGAAACAAGGAAACAGTCAATTTTTTGAGGAAGGCGATGACGACATATTTACTTGTGCTTTCATCAGCGGCCAGAATTCCCTTTCCGGGGGCAACAATGGCGTCAGCGGTCGCCTTGAGGTCAGCTTGAAGTTCAGCGGACAAGTAATTGAAGTGAGCCATATCTGTGCAAAACAAGGCAAAAATTACATCATATTTCACAGCAATCAGCTAACAAATACAAAGGCAGATGCTCACCTAGATGAGTAATTTGGTTTGAATTGTCAATCGACGGAACTGGATTTAGAGTGGATCCTGTTTTGCAGCCGAAGTCAACAAGCGAAAGATATTTAAAGACAATTAAGCAGCAGAGAATACTCCGAGTTGACTCTTGTTTGCTCTTCTGCTCCTAGCGACTCGCCCTTGAAAATCTCCTATTGACTCTGGTGCCCTTTCTGCTGGCGCCACCTGGAGTCTTGCACTGAATGCTGTCACTTGTGAGCGCTAGATGGCGTTGAGGCTCAGGTAAACTTGCTTCGGGAAAGGACCAAAATTCACTATGTTTTCGTTTAAAAAAGAGAATGTTTTTATAATCTCACAGGAAATAAAGTATTAATATGAAAGTAATACTGGGGCCTTGGAAGTTGCCATAAAAGAGAATTAGAAGTGCCTTTTTGCAAATTGCTTTATATGTGTGGACTTACGCGTAGGTTTAACAGAGATAAAGATAAGAGTACACATACATTTGGACTCTTTCCTTTGGCCTTGGACAATGTAGACAGAATTGTGAGATAAAGTTCTATCTTTGGCTTTACCATTCGCTGAAAGTGACACATGATTGCAAAATTCCCTCTGAGCCTAGAAACATGTAGCTGGCTCGTGAAACGTAATAACAGTGTAGTGGTTCGTTGACCATCGTGAACGAAAGAAATTCGATTATTTAGAGATTTGTCGAAAGGAAGAGAGAGAGAGAGAGAGAGAGAGAGAGAGAGAGAGATCAAGTTCACTGGAATTTATCGTCTTCGGTATCATTAGTACACGTTTCGAACGATAATGACACAAACAGCGCAGCTTGTGGTAAATAAGTGACGTCATCTAGACTTTGAAACGACAACAGTCATTAAAGTAGTAATCGTAGTCTCGTAATTGTCTCTTTTTTCGAATGACATGCACGTCTATCAGATAACAGTGCGTTGCTCGACATTAGGCTGATTAGAAATTTGAATCATTAATTTTGATGGACTTTGAATTTCAATAGAAATTTAATTTCTTTGCATGGAATATGGATGTGTGCATAAATATTTTCGGACGAATACAACAAAAGCATAATATTATCTTGATGAAATACATAGTATTTCCCGAATTAGTCTCAAACTGCTTCAAGAGAAGACATCTCTCTCGCCGTCACTTGATCTTCCATGGTTGACGAAATTAAATAACCTTTAATTGCAATTTACAAGATTGAAGGAGACACCATTGTTTTCTCAGTCCCGGGCAAACTGGGCCGACTTCCTGTCTTCGGCACCATTTCCGGCATGAAGGGCACCCTGATCTATAGAGCATACATCATAACAAGATTATATAGGGTTAAAACATGAGCAATGTGTGCAAAGAGTGAGCAAGACAAGTAACACAAGCTCTGATCTAGAGGAGAGAGGGAGAGAGAGGGGGAGAGGGAGAGATGGCCTGGTATGCAGCTTGTATAATCGGGCATTACTGTGATATATAACATACCATTAGCGGTAAATTGGAAAGCTGCATGCCTGTGATTACGTGGTGAGGGAGAGCGTGACTTCTTCCTTATCACCGGCGATAAGATTCGAGTTGAATTGTGTATCTTGCTCGAGTTCTGGACATACTGCGCAGGGTCCACCAGGCTGACCGGACTGACGGGGCGCTGGTGTCCGCCACTGCCACCACTACCACCACTGGCACCCTGGGTCGAGTCGCCGGCCGAGTTGAGGCTGGTCAGCGACGAGCTGGTCAAAGATGGCGACCTGTTCCTACTGCTTGGCCTCGAGTGTGACGTCAGCGTATAGGTTGGCAGGGAGCCCAGGAACCAGGCACCGGATTTCTTCCACATCTATGAAAATACCATGAGATATAGATATAGTCACATGACACGCAGGTCACACTTTTATGGCCAGTGGCCAAAGTTACGCGAATGGTCACTTGCCTCTCGAGTTTCGGAGCATATCTTGCACAGCCAAACCGTCTCACTGTCCATTGTTATGGTATCGACTCCGCACTTGCTGCAAACAGCCTGAATAATTAACGGGTTGTTGAGAGAAGGAGAGGAGAGAGAGGGGGAGAGATGAAGCAGAGAATGATCATTAAGTATTCAGAGAGGTATCGTTGCCATGGAAACTGCACATTGTAGAAGTATTTTTCCTTGCGAAGCCAATTTCTTCGTCAGCTGTGATCATTACTTCCCTCTCTAATTGCATATTAAGAACTGTTCATTCGAAGCACTTGAAAGTCTCTAATTAAGAGAAATGTTCAACTTGGACTAACTCTGAGAGGAGAGGGAGAGAGGAAGAAGGGGGAGAGAGATGCTCACCTTTTCGCAGTCCTTACATCTATGGCAACGCTGAGTGCTGAACATATGGAACTTTTCGTTGCAAAGAGCGCAACATGTTTTTCCGTCTCCCGAAGCATTTCTTTTCATGTTGTTCACACGGTCGATTAATCGTCTACAATATAGAAAGAGGGGAGAGGAGGAGAGCGAGAGGGAGGAGGGAGAGGGAGCGAAGAAATGCACTTTAGCACTTTCGAGAACATTCGGCACATTTAAGTACATATACAGCGAGAGCGTTAAATAGCACGAGAAAGGTGTCTTGCACTTGAACAGATAAGCAGCAAGTGGAAGAGATGTTCTAGAAGGTTCAAATTCGAACCATTCGGTCAAATGTACAAAGATTAGAACACAACAACACTCACTCGACCCTTTCGCGTTCCATCAGCTCGGACAGCTGTGCCCTTCGGATGACGTTGCGAATGGCTTCCTGTTCATGCTCACTGATGGTGGACGTGGTCACACTGGACCCATTGGGCGAACCGGAAGTCAGGTGACTGGACATATAGTTCGAGTTCGTAGAAGGTACTGAGGACGAAGCAGTTCGAACGGACCATCCTGACATGAGCCTATATAGCAGTGCCAAGGCAACAAAACCAGAAAACAAGCCATAGATGGTGATATATGGGACCAGAGAGGGGCAGTTTGCACGTAATTACTTTGAGAGAGGAAGAGAGGGAGAGCGGGAGACGGAAGGGAGAGAAGGAGGCGAGAGGGGGGAGGGAGAGAGAAGAAAGAAATCTGGACAGCTTACTTGGCTCGAAGAGTCAATACTCTGTCATTGGGACAAACCCATCTGTTTTCTCCATTTGAAGTACTCATTTTGACACTTTCAATAAATTAACGGGAATTTGTTACTGTGAGCGAGAGAGGGAGAGGGAGAGCGAGAGGGAGAGAGAGAGAGAGCGAGAGGGAGAGAGGAACGAGGACGGCAGCGTCGGAGAGAGACAGCACCCGCGGTTCCGTTCAGTAAATTCTACCAATCTAAACAGGGTAGATAGATTGCGGGAAGAGAGGGAGAGGAGAGAGAGAGAGAGAGAGAAACAGAGATATTCAGTAAGTGGAGCCACAGGTTGAGAGAACAGAACCCAATGGTGAACTGTTCTGAAAACAAGAAGCAACGACGGAGGCAGAGAGGGAGAGGAGAGAGAGAGAGAGGAAATGTTCGAGTTTGCTCTATGCTCACATTTGAACATACTCGAACGCCCGATGCAAAGAGCAACATATCGCTCTTTCCCTTCCTCTCTCCTCCTCCTCTCGCGCCCTCTCTCGCCTTGCACCAAGTCCAGCCTTTTCTTGTCATAGACTTTTATGCATGAATAGAGAGGGAAGCGAGAGAGCGAGAGACGTCTCTCTTTCAGTATCGCAACTGTAGTTAGTTAGACTAAGCAGAGGGGCTCGAAAAAGGGCCCGCCGGAGAGAGAGAGCGAGAGGGAGAGAGGGAGACGAAGTGAGATAGCAAAGCGGCTGAGAGACGAACAGATAGGAGAGAGCGAAAGAGAGAGAGAGGGAGGGAGAGACAAAATTATGCAATCTGAGGCAAGTCTTCCTCTTCACCAGCGCCTGTGGAATGTCAGTGCAACCATTGAAATGAAGTGCCTTTGGGACGAATTTAATGAACTGGGAACCGAGATGATTGTCACCAAAGCCGGAAGGTGAGCTCTTGATCCGATAACTGTGTGTTTCTCTCGCAATTTAGCACTCATTTAGCTGACTTGCTCTAAATCAACGCAAGTCCAACATTTTTTGTCGCCCTGTCGACGCCGTCTCTCTCTCTCTCTCTCTCTCTCTCTTTTTTGTCTTCCGCTTCCGCGCTGCTTTTCTTCCCTCTCTCTCTCTCTCTCTCTCTCTCTCTCTCTCTCCCTCTCCTCTCCCTCTCCTTTTCCTCGCATTCGAACATTAAACTGCGCAAAAGCATTTCTAAATGATTGCAAATGTTACAGTTTGTGATTTAGAAAAAGCTTCCCTTTCTGTAGATGAACACTAGATTAATTTAGTTTGTCGCAATTAACTTAATTGACGAGCCCGATAGTTTTCGAGTTGAAACACATCCAGTGACACGGTTATGTAAGACAACAATTAAGATAGGGGTTGATTGCAATCAGTGAGCAAGCAATTAGGCTCTGAGAAGAGAGAGAGAGAGAGGGAGAGGGAGAGAGAGAGGGCGAGAGGGAGAGAGCGACTGTCTTGAAAGTCACTTTCAACGAGACATTGAAAAATATAAAATGATACATCAGAGACTCGGAACTAGAACTCTGTCGCCCAACTGACTGGTTCGACGAATTCTAGTCGTAGGCTGAGAGACTGCTTAGAACTGTTCAGAACCGTTCGAGTAGCTCATCGGGGAACGTTATGAGTGACATAATTACTGTGTACTTGAAGGAATTCTTTGCCGAGATTCGATAGAGAGGACAGAGATATTTATTATCCTCGTCACGCTGGAATCCTTAGGTGACACTTCAATCAATGTCTCTCTTTCTCTCTCCTTCTCTCTCTCCCTTCCCCTCTCCCTCTCTCCTCTAGTCCTTTTTCTTTGGCGACGTTCAGCGGAATAGAATCCATTCTAAAGATTCAGTCCCATGAATACTGCATTCTCTCTGTTCTTTCTCTCTCCCTCTCGCGTTCTCTCTCTCCCTCTTCCGTTCTCTCGCTCTCCCTCTCTCTCCGTTTTCAATTTGTTGTTTATCCTGCGACTGAATCGCCTCGAATCTCATCGTGAGTCTACGTGTCAAAGCGTAACACGCATTTCAGCTGTGCATCCACGATTGTCTCCGGCATCTGGAATGAAGCAGAGTTGCAGTGAGAGGAAGGGAGAGAGGGAGAGAGAGAGATGCAACAAATTTGGCAAGCGACACAAATAAGTGTCGCATTTGAAAGAGAAAGTGAGAGGGAGAGAGAGAGACGCGAGACAAGCTCTGGATTCGATTTCACAGATTCCGCAGATCGTAAAGACCGCTCTCCCCTCTCTCTCCTCTCTCTCCCTCTCGCTCTCCTCCTCGACCTCTGCTCATTCTATAGCCTCCATGGGCCAGAGCAATGCATCAAACTGAACTCTCTTCCTCTCCTCCTTCGAACTTGAACATTCTTCCTAGAACTAAACTGCAATTTAAGAGAGGCTCTGGCTACCATCACCGCCAATGGATTGCCTGGCTAGAGCAATTGTCAGCCATGGCGGCCAACACCAAAGATGGCCGCCTCTATAATGTCCTGTTTACTCTCTGGGCTCCTCTCCCTCCCTCTCTCTCCCTCTTCTTAGCTCTTGCTGTCGAACTTGGTTCGATTTATAGAACATTTTCCAAACATTCATCCGAGGCATCAGTCATGCGAAAGCGAGTCATTTATTTTGACGACGTCTACGTCAAGGCTTTCCAAGCTCTCGGTAACAAAGACTCGAGTGAGAACATGCCTATAGGCAGCGAGAAGGCAGCTAGAGGGGAAGAGGGAGAGGAGAGAGGAGAGCGGGAGGAAGAGACAATAAACGACTGTCCTGAGTACACACGAGAAGAAGTTTTTTTTCGCCCGTCGCATGAAATATTAACTTTTCTCATTCGTCAAGATCAATATATGAATGATGTAACTTCGCCATATGTAATTCGGAGCATTCCCCTTCCGACCGAGAGGGAGAGAGAGAGAGAGGGAGAGAGAAGAGATGGGAGGCGAGAGAGGCACAGAGCGTGAGATTGCATCTTGCCTTCAATCAAAATTCAACTAGCCAAGGCAGCCAGCGAGAGAGGGAGAGAGGGGGGGAGAGGGGGGAGAGACGAGCTCAAGTATTCCAAGCATTGCCTATAAACATGCATTTTACTAGAAGAAAATATTAGCATTTTTACAAATGAACCAAAACTAAAGCTTTGACTTGGCAACGGCGGTTAATCTTACTCAGCCCTCTCGCTCTCCCTCTCGCTCTCTCTTTGCTCAAGCCTATTTATCGAGTTGCTTGAAATAGAGGCACTCATTGAGTAGGAGAGGGCGAGAGGGTGAGAGGGAGACAAAGTTGCCCCTCTCTCTCCCTCTCCATCTCTCCTTCCTGACACTGGGTTATTTTTCAAATGACAAACTCGCCAATAGGAGGATGTTCCCAACGTTTCAAGTCAAACTGCGAGGCCTGGACCTCAGTTCGGATTACATATTGATGATGGACTTTGTGCCCGTGGACGACAAGCGCTACAGATACGCTTTCCATAGGTATGTGGAGGGAGAGAGGGGAGAGGGAGAGGAGGAGGGAGAGGACACGGCCAATAAATCATTGGACCGCGTCCGTCACTGTCGCGGGCTTCCTCCGGTCAACTTTTTCTCTGTATCCGAGCTTGTTCGGACACACAAATATAGCAATTTGTCTATCTCTCCCTTCCGCCCTCTCTCCCCTCTCCTCTCCTCCTCCAGTTCCAGCTGGGTCGTGGCCGGAAAGGCGGACCCAATAGCTCCGCCACGGATCCACGTCCATCCGGACTCACCGGGCAAAGGGTCACACTGGATGAAGCAAATTGTGTCCTTTGACAAGATAAAGCTGACCAACAATCAGCTGGACGACAACGGACATGTGAGTCTTGTCCTGTGGACATTTGCGTGACCAGTGCGTGATACATGATCCCGTGCCTGATCCACAGATAATCCTCAACTCGATGCACCGATACCAGCCTCGGTTTCACGTCCTCTACATACCGACCAAGGGCGAGGAGGCCGAGTTCACGGAAAACTTCAAAACTTTCGTCTTCCCTGAAACCAAGTTCATTGCCGTCACCGCCTACCAGAACCACAGGGTCAGTATCTCTCTCCCTCTCCCCTCTCGCCCTCTCTCAGGCCTAGTGGTCATCGTGAAAAATAGTTGACCTTGTCACTAGTCTTCATAGTGTCCCGAGAGAGAAGAGGCCTTTGACCACTGACACGGCCGCCCTAATTACTTTCACTGACCCTCTCCTTTCCTCTCCTCCCCTTCTCTCTCTCCCTCTCGCCTCTCAGATCACTCAGCTCAAAATAGCCAGTAACCCTTTCGCCAAAGGCTTCCGAGACTGTGATATGGACGAATGGTGAGCTCTCTCTCTCCCTCTCTCCTCTCTCTCCTCTTCCTTTCTAGCTCTCGAGCAATTAATAAAAGACTAATTGAGTGACTTCAACAGGACTCTGCCTCAAGTGCCTTCAGCAAGTCAATCGGCCACAGTGACCTCATCCTTGACCAGCTACGAGCCCAGTGCCTGGTCAGTCCACAACCCGGGGCCCACCCCACTGGGCCTAACTGGGCACCACGTGGGCCCGGCCAGTCCCAGTCCGTCCAGTACATATTTGGGACACGGTTCCTTTTCGTCCTTCTCATCCGCCTTCTCGCAGTTGCCTTCCATGTCAAAGTAGCAATCTTAGAAACTGAATCAACTAATTTAACAAGCGAACAAAGTACAAGTGAAACCATTGCAATCAAAAAATAATGCCACAAAAAGGGAGAGAGAGAGAGGAATTGCGTCATTGTTGCGAATGGAGACGGAGAGGAGAAAGTAAAGTGGATGAAACTGATCAAATAGTTTCGTCGATGCAAGCAATGCAAATACACAAACAATGTACTGCAAATGTACAATGTACGTCTCAAGTGTACATTACACTCTGTGCCTATCTAGTGTTCTTAAATATACAGATATTGATTCGAAGTTCTTTTCCTCTTTTTTCGTTGCATCTCTCTGACTCTCATGACTACTTGATGTAATATGAGGAAAAAAGATTGCCAAATAGATTGCCTGAGAGAGGGAGAGAGGATGCTCTTCATCCCTTTCTCTTTCCACATGGTGAATGTTACACAACCAAGGTCAACGTTAGGCTAAAATCGAAGGCTATACATTGGTTCTACAAGACATCTAAGGTGATAATACGAGAAACCGAAGCAACCTTTCCGAACGAAACAGGTTGATGGCCAAAGTTATATAATTCAGTGGTCAGTGCCGTTAAGGCGATCGACATTGAGAGCAAAGGATGAGGTGTCTGAGTTCGAACGATCGACGAGTTCTAAGACATGTACTATCCTAAACAGCTTCCATTGTTGGCCATTGAGTATTGACAACAACAAAAACTCATCATGGCAAACTTATTCATACAGATTGGCTGAAAATCTCTCGTAACAGTCGAGTTAAGCAATGGTTGCCATGGAAACAGTGAGAATTTTGCACTTCTCTTTTCATATTTGTGAAAGATAGATCTAGTCTTTACGTAGACATCAATCTAAAATTATCGAGAATTACTTCGTTGAAATTAGAAATGCAGTTAATGTAACCAACCAAGTTAGATAACAATTCAAGGACAACCAGAGAGCCAGCAAAAAACTAAGAGAATTCTAATTCCATAGAGAGCGAGCTACAAAAACTAATCTGAGAAAGCGAGAGACGGTTTGCGATTTAGAGAGAGAGAGAGAGAGAGAGAGATCAGTTTCTGATAGTTTACTGGTCAACTTAGGACGCTAATTATGCGTTCGAACAGGTTTAAATCGGCAAACAGTAGTTCACCCGAAGGCAAGCTCATTAGCATGCTGTTCAATGAGCAGCCATTGCCGCTAACTGCAATTAGAGGCCACCGTAGATAAACACGCTAAATCTAGCCAGTGGTTTGCGAGAGTGGCTTTTTTCCCCTCTTCTAAACTTCTAGAAGGACATTGTGACTAAAAAATGAAAGAGAACCAAAGAGAGAAAGAGAGAGAAAGTGCGTTCGTTACGCAAGATACGGATTAGAGTGACGATTGGAAGATTATAAAAGAGAGGGAAAGAGCGAGAGCAAGAGAAGAGCGATAGAGGAGCCATCGGATCGAAGTCATGTGTTTACTGTTTTTCGAATCGAAGGAAACTTCAGAGGCGGACGAATATCAGCTGGTCTTGGCCAGTGTTCGCGACGAGTTCTATACAAGGGCAACCCAACCGGCCCAGTTTTGGCCAGAACATTCAACTGTCATCGGAGGTGAGTTCGACAAGTGACCGTCACAGTAACATTTATCTCTCTCTCTCTCTCTCTCTCGAACCAATAAGGCCGTGACCTGCACCCAGGTAAAGAAGGTGGGACATGGCTGGCAGTTAACGGCGAAAGTTCAAAAATTGGCGCCCTGTTGAACATTCTTCAACCGAGCAGTGAATTTGATCGCAATGTACAAGGACGAGGTTGGTCCTAGTTCTTGGCCTTGCCGAAGTTCGCTCGAAAGTGTTCTGAAGAGACTAATATTCCTTTTCTTCGCTCGACACTGTGCAGGCTTCCTCGTGAATGACTACGTAACCGGCAGTGAATCACCGGAGACATACTTGGAAAGACTGAGCCAGCAAGCCGACTCGCACAACGGTTACGTCATGGTCACCATGGACTTGAGTGGCTCGCGGCCATCTTGTTTCTGCTATTCAAATCAGTCCAGTGACTGCCCCAGGCCACTCGGCCACGGTGTCCATGGATTCGGCAACAGCAGGGACATTCACGACCCGTGGCCCAAAGTGACCTACGGCAAGAGGCGCTTCGAGAGCATCCTCTCCGGCCATACTTGCACCGACACCAAAGAACAGCTGATCGAGGACTTGTTCCAAATGCTGGGCGACCGGACCAGGTTTCCACTGACCGCTCAGATGCTCAAACAGGGTCCTGACTTCAACACGGACAGCTTCGAGAAGGTCGGCTCACTGTGTGTGGACATTCCGGAAATCAAGTTCGGTTCACGGTAAGAGTATCTCCGGAGTATCTCTAGATTGGCCTGATATTGAATGTAATTTCATTGGTTTCCAGAACTTGGACAATCATACTAGTTGACGGAAGTGGAAATGTGGACTTCATAGAGAAAACAATGCAGGAACCAATCAAATGCAATCGACACGGCGTCCAACCTGATTGGATGCTGAATAGTCATCATTTCAAACTTGGCCTTTCAAACTTAAACGCGCCAAAAAATCAGCTGATGTGATTATCAGTACAATGTACGTCTCAAGTGTACATCACACTCTACTTTTCTAGTTTTCTATAAATACAAATACTGTTTCGAAGTCTTTCTCTCATCGTCGCATTTCTCTGATTCTCATGACTTGATGTAGTATGAAAAAATAGGCGCAAAGGTTGCATCATGTAGAGAGAAAGAGGCTGCTCTTTCGCCTTCTCCTCCACGTGGAGAAATGTTATACAGCCAAGGCTAAAATCGAAGGCTATAAATAGGTTCTATCGGACATGAAAGGTTATAATACTAGAAACCGAAGCAGCCTTTCGAACAAAACAGGCTGATGGCCAAAGCTATATAATTCAATGGTCAGTTAAGGCGATTGACAAAGTGAGCAAAGAAGGATAACGTGTCTAGGCTCGAACAATCGACGAGTTCTAGAACATGTACTATCTACAGCTCCTATTGTTTGCCATTGAGTAACGACAACAACTAAAAACGCATCACGGCAAACTTATTTGCACACATTGAGCGGCAAATCCGTCGTAATCGTCGAGTTACGCAATTGTTGCCATGGAAACAGTGAACATTTTGTATTTCACTTCTCCTTTCAGCATCTCGGTGCAAATAAATTTGGTCTTGACCTAGATCTTGCGAAACCTCATCACAGCGGGAAATACTAATGGCCATTATCTGACGAAGGGACAAAAAGCGCTTGATTAATTGCATAGCTGTCACAGTTAGAGCAAGAGGATGTTAGCCTTGCTTAATGATGAGCAGTGATGATGAGTCTAAAACTATTCTGTTCTATGAAGAAACAAATACATACTGTACTTAAAAAGAAGCGATCAAAGCAATGCGACTTGGGTTCGACAAAGACACACCAGATGGCACGAAAAAGTAGGTTGAATGACATCACAACCTACAGCGCCATCTGCAGGTTCAGCTTGAGAAAGGCTTGATTTGAGATTAGCGAGCTTCAGCCTTCAGGGCTTTGGGGACTCTTTCAATTTGTTGGTTAGTCTACCAAATCGACAATTAGCAGATCAACGACTAACTAGACACCATTTATCTCTCCTCAAGTCTACGTCTACATGAAGCAAGTGTACTCTCTTTGCGAGATGCTGCTTCAGGGCAATGAAAATAAACGCTACGTAATTGCTGCCCTATAATTAGGGAAGGGAACGACAGACAATGCTTGCAACAAAACAAATTAGACACAAAATTAAGGACGACCAGAGAGTCAGCAGCAACACAAAGAGAGCCTCCCATTGCCATGGAGACGGAAAGGTAACCGTAAAACTAATTGCCCAAAAAGGCGAGAGATGATTTGCGTCTCTAATCACGTTTTGGGAGACAATGTTTTTTTTGCCGAGGAAAACAAGTTTCAATTCGCTCACACTGATTGTCAAGAACAGGTTTCATCCGGTAAACCATGTTCACCCGAAGCTAGGTTCGTTGGCTGACTGTCCAATGAGCAGCCATCGCCGCTAATTGCAATTAACAGCCTTGTTGGGTAAACAGTGAATTTAGCTAGTGGTTCTGCAAGAAATTCTTCCTGTTTTCAGAATGTTTTAGTCGCTTAGAAACAGTACTGGAAGGAGACAGTGTTGTGACGAAGGGCGAGAGGAGAGAGAGAGAGAGAGAGAGAGAAAGAGAGAAGAAAGAGGGAGAGAGGAGAGCGACTTCGTGCGTACGCATACAAACGGCAAAACGAGCGGCAGAGGAGAGGGGAGACCAAAGAGAAAAGAGAAAGAGAGGAAGAGGGAGCGAGCCAAAGGGAGAGAGAGAGAGGAACCTCCAGAGCCGAAGAATCATGTGTTTACTGTTTTTCGAATCAAAGGAAACTTCAGAAGCGGACGAATATCAACTGATCTTGGCCAGTGTTCGCGACGAATACTATTCAAGGGCAACGCAGCCAGCCCAGTTCTGGTCAGAACATTCAACTGTCATCGGAGGTGAGTTCGAGGCATAACGGTTACAGCTAACATTACACTAACCAGAGAAGGGGGGAAGGAAGGAGAGAGGGAGAGAGCAAGCTCTCTCTCGTAGAAGCCAGCTGTTTGGCTGTGCCTTGCTGTCGTTTTCCACTAAATTGCTGTTCAACTAACAGTGTTCAGTTTACAGTTTAGAACTTACCTGTCAGAGAAGAAGCACAGTTGCCGGTGAACGTCCTAGGCGCTGACTGTCAACGTGTCAGCCTCACTGGGTTCGTCACTGTAATCAGGGAAAGGCAACTGGCTTTGTTTACATCTCCCACACAAAGAAAGAGCAGAGAGGGGAGAACGAGAGGCCGAGAGGGAGCGAGGGGAGAGAGAGAGAGAAAGCTACAGTTATTTTATTGTGCCGCCGAACTGCGCAGCTACGAAGCCAGTGTCTGCCACTTGCTTCCCTTCGATTGCATCACGGCTGAACCGTAATGGTTATTTCTACCTTGACACTCATGGCGGCGTGTGTGTGATCATAAAAGAACCAGCGGTTCTAGATGTTTATCGCTGTTGCCAACTTCACTAATGGACAAACTTGACGCTCTTGCAAACAATTAGGCCGTGACCTGCACCCTGGTAGGGAAGGTGGAACATGGCTGGCGATGAACGGTGACAAGGCAAAGATTGGCGTCCTGTTGAACATTCTGCAGCCAAGCGATGAAGTTGATCGAAGTGCACAAGGAAGAGGTTGGTTCTAGTTTGTGAGCCCATGCCGTCACTCGGTGAAAAGTGTTCTAAAGAGATTAATATTCTTCTACTTCGCTCAACACTGTGCAGGCTTCATTGTGAATGATTATGTAACTGGCAGTGAATCACCGAGAACCTACTTGGAAGGACTCAGCCAACAAGAGGCCTGCTCGCACAATGGCTACGTCATGGTCACCATGGACTTGAGTGGCTCGCGGCCATCTTGTTTCTACTATTCAAATCAGTTCAATGAAGAACCGAGGACACTCCGTCAAGGTGTCCATGGCTTCGGCAACAGTCTGGACCCGCATAACCCTTGGCCCAAAGTGAGTCACGGCAAGAAGCGCTTCGAGAGCATCGTCACTGGCCACTCTTCCACCGAGACCAAAGAACAGCTGATTGTGGACTTGTTTCGAATGCTCGGTGACCGGACCAAGTTTCCGCCGGATGCTCAGATGCGCAAACAAGGCAACGACTGGAAACCGGGTACCCTTGAGAAGCTAAGCTCACTGTTTGTTGAAATTCCGGAAATCAAGTACGGCTCAAGGTGAGTGAATCTGCAGAATCTAAATTGGTTTAATTGAAAAAAAATCATCTCATTCGTTTGTGTTTCTAGGACTTGGACAGTCATATTGATTGACGGAAATGGAAATGTGGACTACATAGAGAATACAATGAAGGAACCAATTAAATGCAATCAACAAAGCGTCGAGCAAGATTGGCTGCTGACCAGTCACAACTTCAAACTTGGCCTTTCGAACTGAAAGCCAGAAAAAAATCACTTGATATCATCGTCAGATTATCTCGACACAAAATTTCCTACTCATGATGGCGTCGTTGTATAAAAAGGAAAGACATAAAAAAGTTAATTAAAGACTGATATGTTTCAAATTGGAATCGGGAACGTCTTGCCCACTGACGTCCACCGTCTTTGGTTGAGCTACGAGGCTGCAATTTTCCTGAAAAGAACAGAACCGAAAAATTAAAAATGGCGACCCCGGAAGTGCAAGAGATAGAAGACCAACCTTGGAGAGACGCAACTTGTCCATTTCGTCCTTGAGCTTATTCAAAATGGCGTAATTGGGTTTGTTGGCACAAGCGGTGCTCTGGAGCTCCGTGATCTTGAGCTCTTCCACCTTCTTCTCCTTGGGTGTCTTGCACGAACCACGACCATAAAGGCGCAACAAGGGGCCCCAGAACTGGATTTGCGGGTGCAATTTAGCCAATATGTGCTGAGCGGCGCGCTGCTTGCCGTCCCTCTTGTTCTTGCAAATGACCGAAGCCGTGTGCTTGCCGCCCACCGTCATGGTGAACTCGTTGCGCTGGTGTTTCAGTAGTTTTATCGACGTCGTGATGTCAGTGTCACCCATGCCAAAGTTTCTACATACATGCACACAGTTTCAAGTGTCAATCAAATATTGGGAAAATTCAAACACATAACCAAACATGATATAGATTCAATTTAGTTCGTTCGCTTCAAGCTTTACCTTTTCAAACACTCGACAAGCACTTGATAGGGCGAATATTGGCCAGCTGTTGAGCAGAGTTCACTTACACGTGAGTCGGTGATGTCAATGTTGTCAAAATACTGCCGGTAAGAATGGAAGGTATATGAAATGCTTGCACAGAAACTCAAACTGGGCGAACTTCGAGAGGTTCACAAATTCGAAGGCACAAGCAAGTTACATACATTCAAATCTTGCAGCAGCGGATCAGCTGGCTTGTTATTGTCGGTCGGAACCATGTCCTTAATAGAAGGTATCAACAGTTCGAGCGTAGTTCGGGCCGCTTCGGCCTTGGCTTGCTTCTTACTACTGCCGTAGCCCACTCCGTGGGCCATTCCATTTATCATCACAGTTGCACTGTAAGGCACACTGGCGTTCTCTTTGCAAACAAATTAAAGGTGTCAGAAGGAAAGGGCAATGACGCAATTGAAGCTCGCCGACTAGAACTTCTTTCGAACATTACGAGAAAAAAGTAGATATATACCTAGCTCTTGGAAACGGTACTGAGGTTGGACGCGCATCGCGTGCTGTACAAACTCGTGCAGAATGCACACCGATGATTTCCCAGCTGGATTCATCACGAATTCTAGATGGAAAACGGACGCCGATGAGATTGTTTAGAAGCAGAGTTCAAACATTTCGCCGAAAAGTATGAACAGTTTTCGTCTTACCTTTGCGATTATTGTTGCCTGATTCAGTTGATTCAGTGGACACTGGCGGAAGTGGGCAAGTTATTAACTTTGTCCCTTCAGGCTGAAAGTAGGAGCTTATTGGATGATGTTCAATAGAATCTTCGCGACCCGCAAACTTACTAGAGACGGTCGATTCTTCACTTTGCGCTCTTGCATATGCTTCCTCCTGTCAGCCCACGTTCTAGAACCGTAATACGCGTTAGATCAACATCAATGGAATATTCATAAGCTGACTCTTACTTGAACTTTCTGATAGTGATCTCTTGGAATTCAAATAACTTGCGACAGTAATCTTGAACTTGAATGGGAGTAAGACACTTTTGCTTGCTCTCCTTGATACTTTCCACTTTGGCTGGAATAGGCTTACTCATCATTGGACATTGACTTTTTTCCTGACTAGTATCTGAAAGAATTCCATCAGGGGAATGTTCATCAAAACCCGGATTAAAACTAGTCTTACTGTTGTCGGTGTCTTCGGCATGATTATCGGTCGGCCCAGCTTCGCCATTTTCCTCTTTGCCGTTCTGTGCGCTAGCAGCTTGAGCTTCCTTATCTAATTCCTTTCTATACTGAAGGCACGGTATTGCTGACGTCGGTATATCATGTTTCTGAAGATAATTTATTCACCTATAAGTATTCGAACAGTGCAAATATATCTTACCCGGGCACTTCCAGGACCAAGATGGTAAGGCTTTGACAAGGTACAGACTCGACTCTGCTTATGCAAATAAACAGGCATGCCGCTAAAATGGAACACTTCAATCCACCCTGCAGGCAATACTTCGAAGTAGTCATGATTTCTCTCTACAAAAACAGAACACTTGAGCTTATATTCACACGAGGGAATGTTCTTACTTTTCAGGACCGTTTTCTTCCGCTCTTCGTGCGTAATTCCTTTCTTAGATCTAGAGCTTGACTTGTTTTTCAGAGATTCATCGAGCAAATCGTCTATTTCACTCGAGTCGTACTCCTCTTCACTCGCCTCAGAATTTTCATCTTGTTCATCGAGACGCATCACTTTTGCGTCTTGTTCGAAAGATTCTGACGACGATGAAGAAGCATCTGACAACCGCCGCTTTCTTGTCTCTGTCAATGGTTCTAGATCCACTTCATTCACATCGAGAGCTTCCTGCTTGAAGTCAACTGTACCAATGAGTCCATGATTTAGAACAATGTTCTCAATACTCGAGGGATCAAAATCATCGTCCATATCGCTAACATCGTCAAGTATGGAATCAACTGGCAACACCTCGGCATTGAATTCCATTCCAGTGACCAATCTCGAAGCACTGTTCAGTGAGTTGTCACTACACACCTTGGTCGGACACTCTTCCATTTCGGTAAACTAACGATACGCCGTTCATTAAGAAATCATAATTGCAAACATTCAACAAATGCTGCTTTGCCGTTGCACACAACGGGAAATCTCGCGGGACCGTTTCCGTAGTTCAGTTGGAAACACTCAACGCCGTCTAGCGAAGCTTATGCTATTTATTCCATTTGTCATTTAAGTGTTCAAAATTTAGTTCTACTTAGCATTTAATTTTTGTTCTACTACATCGAAAATCTCTGTTAATCGCTTATCTACATGTGTCACTATGAAATTATCTTATCAGGTATTGATGACAGGCTTCGGAACGGGGTTAACGGACTGCTCGAGGTGAGCAATGAGTGACGGCAGAGCCTTCTCCGGTACAAGAGTGCCTAAAGAGAATAGATTAGAACAGATTCTGAAAGACAATGGTTAAGTCGACATACCGATGACTCTGAGGCCGTCCTTTGTCTTCAAACGGACAATTTGAAGCTTAGACTGCATGTGACTTGGAAGTGTTTTCTCGAAATTTTCCCACAGCGATAGTACAGAGCCACTGAGAATGTGATAAAGCCGTTTCCGGAGTCCGATATCGCAAAGTAAATTGGCAGTTTTGCGACTACAGCGCCCGAGCCAGATTTCGTGACTGCATCGCTTCTCCGCGTCTTCGTATATTTGCTTCCAATGTTTTTCCGCCTCGTCGGGAAGCACTTTCTTTGCCTTTTCTTTCAAGCTTGACATCGTTTCCGACTTACTCTGCATACCGGTATTAGGCTTATAAATTCTAAAGACTTGCTTGGAAAATGTTTTTGAGCTGTTATCACTGACGGCAAGGAACACTCCCGTCTTCTTGGCATTCTCCTAAAATAATATTGATAATATATGACGAGAGGAATGTTGGTGTGCACACTTACCGAGTTCGTGACATAATAGCCTTCTTCGGGTAACTTGCAGTGCTTCCACAGACTTTCCGCCTCCTCCCAAGCCATGCCTCTCTCGACAGCAACTTCGTGCAGTTCAACCTTAGCTGCACCGGTCGAATGTTTGAGAAAGAATGTCCTGCAACTTCTACGATCAACCTTGCCGACGTCGGATGTCAGGTCGATGATACCAAGATCATAACGTCCAAGACGTTTTGCATTCTTTATCACAGTCTCCAAAGTATTACTGAAATATTTGAAAAGCGCATTCTGGAGATCAACTTCCATGCCCAAAATACGATTCAAGAACTTTGCCATTACGTTATAGTCTTTCTCGAGTGAGAAATAGTTTCCTTCTCTGGCAGCTAAGCCAACACCAAGTAGTCCAATGCGGCAAGCTTTGAAAAAATCTTCAAATCCCTCTGGCGGTGGAACAACAGGCTGCTCTTGACCAACGATGGACTTCATCACAATTTCTAGGGCAGTGCGACCATATTTGTTGTCAATATTATACTTGCTGAGATCTCTAGATTCGGTGGCACGGCGATCACCGTGCGTTAAGGCACCCAGACTTTCTAAACGCTTAGCCACGATAGAAGCAAAACGCTGTTCTCCGGCTAGGTCTGAGATAAGAAAGACATATTCCGGAGCACTTGTCTGGTTAGAACGGTGAGTTCGACCAAACTGTTGTATTGCTCTGTCAGCGCTCCAAGGTAGTTCAATGGTCAAGTGAACTCTGCGTTTTCTGTTTAGGGCTCGTCGATCTGAATGCAGAGAGATACCAGAGCTGGCGGCTTCAGATATGATGGCTATTGTCTTGTCGCCGTCCATGAAACGTTGCTTTTCCGTCACGTTCAGAATCTCAAGAGCAACATCATTCTCCGTCCTGGACTCATACTGCACAGTACCACTTTCATTCGATATAACGCGCCCCTTACGACCGGTCATTTCAGCAACATTGTCAGCTCCGCCAAGTTCGTCAATCAACTCGTCTAACGTGTTCGGTGGCAGTTTTCCGCCAGTTTCTTCGATTCTTTCGATCAATTCATCACGCATTTTTTCGCAAATCTCACCGGCTTCTTCGGACATAAATTCTGCCTTGATATGTTTCAGTTCATCCGATTTGTCAATCATGCGGAGTTTCTTTTTTCGGGGCTGTCCTTTGGTCGTTTTCTTTTTCTTACTGATCCTTCTTTTCTTAGCTTTGGTTTGCATTTTGTTCTCGAACTCGTTCCACATCTGGTCGATGTCAGAGCCTTCACTGACAGATTCAAAGTCTTCACTTTCATCAGACCCGCTCGGCTGGAAGTCACTCGCCTTTTCAGAGCCAGAGTCATCACTAGAGTCAGATATGTTCCAGGCCCCGGGCACCGACTTCGTAGGGACTTTCGCTAGTTTCTCTCGTTTGACTGAATTCTCATTCTTCATTATCGAGTTCAATGGCGTTAAGCGAGTAGTTCCGTTCTTGTTGACAGAAATTCCAAGTTCATCGAGTAAAGTTGTATCACGTCCAAGTAACCTGAGTGTCTTCTTTCTGTTGGGTGCCGGAAAGTGCTTTTCGATCAAAGTCTGAAAAACCGCCTTTGCAGTTGAGACAAAATCAGATAACTCTCCACCATTTTCTTCCAGTTGTTCTAGCGTCTTGGCTTCACCAGTTGATTGCAGACCGATGACGACACATTTATCACTTTTCAATGCTTCGCGAGACAGTTGGACGGCATGTTTGACTTTCGAAGCAATACACAGGTATTTGAAAAAGCGTTGATGAGATGCCCAAAACTGACCCCAGACTGTTTTCTTGATGTGCCCGTCGTCTTCCATTAGCTCTAGGGCTTTATCGAATCGAGTTTTGGCATCTACCCATAGTTGAACACATTCGTTGTAGATGTTAACAAACTTCTTACTCAAAGGAATATCTTCTATACGGAACTGCACACCATGAAAACTCAATTGGCGAGCGATGTAGACGCCACGCAATTTCATGTCAATAGCAACCAATTCCATGGCTCCCACGCCCCGCTTCTCAACCGTATTGACAAAGTCAGTAAATTCCGGGAACGAGGTACCAGCACCCCAAAGTCCCAGTCTGACCATATAGGCCATATTCTTTGGTTCAGAGGCACCGGTGGCACTAGCATATACGATACGAGCCTTGGGCAACCTTCGCTGCAGTTCCAGAACAGTCATTCCAGTCTTGGTAGGTTTGGTAGAACCAACTGGGCACAAGTTTTTAGCTTTATGACACTCGTCAAACACAATCTAAGAAATAGCCTGTTAGTCAACGTATTGCAGCTGTGAACTATATTTACCACTCCGTCAAAATCATCTCCACACCAATGTAGCAGCTGCTTTAAACGAGTTCGGTACTTATTATTACTTGTGTGACTTTCACCTATGAGAGACGAATATGTTGCGAAGATGACACCTTTCTTGACACCACCATTTTCTTTTGATGAAATTTTACCATACTTAAATTTGTTCAGAGGATAGACAACCAGTTTCTTAGCTCCAATATCACGCAGATCTCTTTCAGCGTCGTAACGTAGATCATTAGACACACTGAGCCAGATGGCTCTCTTTCGGTCTAAGAGGTAATTTTCTAGGATGATACCAGCCAGAGTTCTACCTTTGCCAACACCAGCACCATCGCCTAACAAGAAACCAGCTCTTGTTCCATCAGGCAGGAAAGTTTCATGTTGCTGACATGCATAAACGATCGCTTCTAACTGCAAGGCTGACAATTTGCTTTCATCAATTGTTTCTTCGGGAATGGAAAATCTATACCACACGTCAGGTGGCAGGACACTCGACAGAGAACTTGTTTCGACTACTTGGTCAGGATGATGATTGCCTACTTTCAGTTTGCTTGGCATATAGTCAGCATAGGTGTCTGCCTGATATACATCGTCTTCTTCGTCCATGACATCTTCGTCCGGAGGTGCAGCCGGTGGTGCAATTATAGCTTTCTCTGGAGGTTGCAATCTCTGAACAGTGGTGTATTGTGGTTGGGAAATCTGAATGTTTCCAGACACGGAAGGACGTACTGTGAACGTTGCCCCATTCTTCATGACACTAACCATACTCGGCCTGACAGTCAACTGGGTACTAGGTGCCCGCAGTAGGCTTGTACCAGAGGCAATAAACGATGTTCTCTGAATGGTGCCATTTGGATTGATGCGAATGATTCTCGGAAGCTGCGTTCCACCCTTTATCTGGAACGTATTTTGATTTGGTTTCACTGGCAGACTGATCACTTGAGTGATGGGTACCTGATAGAAAAGTGTTAATTCATATTCAAATTCAATCTGCAAAACACTAACCTTGACATCGTTCTGTACCAGTGCACTCTGAATGTACTGGACTTGGTTGTGGGGTGTTGATTCCTCTTGAATGTCGTTACCCTAAGTACAACAAATTGACATTAACTCAATTTAGCTCACAGTTAGACTTACTCCAAAGTCAAGGAATTCCGAAAGTCCAGCATCGTCTAGAGCAGCGGACAGCAAATCTTGGCTATCTTCGCCACTCATGATGACTATTCTAGGAATAGTTGGAAGTGGGAATTGAGTAATTCACTTGATTCTGTGGATGAAACGTAGTTGAACAGAGAAAGAGAGACTATTAGATTTCATGAGAGCAAGCAAAGCACTCGCAATACCACTAATGCGCACATGTATTAAAAGCACACCTTAAACATGAAATGACGTTATTATTAGGAACAACTACACGGCATTCGGTCACTAGATACGTCAACTAATTAAGGTATTTGAGTGAATTGTCAAGACGGCAAATGTAAATCACGTAAATCTCATGAATGAGACGAACGTGAATACACACAAGCCAGTGTCGAACGAGAAGATCAAACTAAAGGCTGACGAGAAAACAACGTGAATAGAACGCATGTTTTCTTTCTTTCATGATGCAACCATTGGTCGGCCATTTTGGCGCCAAATTCAAATAAGGCCTTTTCATGCCTTTCCCTCATTTTTTTCTTTCTTCTTTAATGAACATTTTTTGCCGCTAATATTAAATAAAGATACATCATGTGCTCAGTTACGACCATGGTTTAATTAAGAATGGAAGTGCACAGGGCTGTTGTTAGGCGCTCACTTTGAACTCGGCGATGGTAGAGGTCAAAGTTTGACTTGCGACATGATTTACGTTTAACCGGTCAAATTTAAGCCATTTCGAGCACATTTAACGTAATTCACCTAAAGCTTCAGCATTAAATCTGATATATAAGGGCTGCGGTCTCATTCAGTCGCATGACTCCATTTTATTTAGCGATACAGTCAAACTTGATCCATTCTCAAGCTTTTGTAAACTGACCACTCTATTAACTATGGGTGACACAGAAAGGTAAGCTTAAAGATTTTTTTTTGCAATTTACTAAATTATCCTGAAATTCAGCAACGAAAGTTCCAAGTCTCCGAAGAAGAACGACTCCGTTAAGGAAGCTGTCGTCGCGATTGAAAAGATGACCATTCAGGCACCCAAGGCGGCCGATGTCCCGAGCCCGGTCAAGCTGATCGGTGGCGAGAAGGACGATGCTGGCGAGAGTTACACGGAGGCCGTGGCCTCGGACGACCTCAAGGACAAGGTCAGCAATGGTGATGGTGCCACCGACGCCAAGGACTCGAAAGACAAGGCCGACGACTCTGCCGACTCTGGCAAAGCCGACAGTCCCAAGGACCTAGTCAGGCCAAGGAGTGACTCCAGGCCTCGCCGGGAAAGCCTTCGTGGTGGCCTGAGGTCGCCGCCATTCAAGAGGAACTTTGATCTCCCGGAACTTGAGACAACAACACCCAAAGAGGTAATTAAAGAGGAGCCCAAAAAAGAAGTCGAGGTGACGGTAGAAGAGAAGCCGACAAAGGCTCGCCGCCGCGACATCCCTGGCTACTACGCGGCCCGCCGCCAGTCCATCTCTCGGCCACGAAAGGCCTCCGAAGTGAGCCTCGGTGACAAGTCGTCGACCAACGGTGACAAGAATGGCAAATCGGAGTCCAAGAAAGAGACACGTGGCCGTCGACGAGCTCGCAATCGAAGCCAAAGTGGTAACCTTGGCAACGAAGACTTCTACGACAACTTCTACCAGCCTCTGCAAGTGTCACCCCGACAGTATCGCAACAGTGATGGCTACGAGTACCAGCATCAGCCCAACTACGGCTACCAAGGCCGTGGCAACTATCGCAATGGCGGCTTCTACGATGGCCCACCCCAGTACTACAACGGCTACGGCGGCCCACGACCCTTCTACGACAATGGTTACGGCGGTTACCCTAACCTCTACTACGCTGAGCCTCGTGAATACCGGCCTAGGCGCGGCTTCAGTCAAAACGATCGCAATGACCGCAACGACCGTAGTGACCGCAATGACCGCAATGACCGCAACAACTACCCTCAGCGAGGTCAGCAATCGAGGAATGGTTCACGTCAAAATGGCCGCCCGGTGGCCATTGAAGTTGAGCGCCAGCCTTGAGGTCTGCAAACAACTCGATTATTCTCATTTCCTGGTCGCTCAAGATTCACAAAGATTAATATATTAATTCATATGAATGTAAACGCTTCTTATACTTCGACCTGTGAAAGATACATATAATCGAATAAAAAGATCGTAAAGTAATTAACTCGTTAACTTGCTCGACAAAAACAGCTGTCGGCGGCATGATTGTGGTCAAATAAAAAGACACACCTTTGGTCTGATTGTCAGACTGATTAATCGGCGTGAACATTACACATTTGTCAGCACTTTCGCAGCTCAATAAGCTAAATTGCGACAAGCGAAGAGTTTGTTGTCTCTCTTCCTCTCTCCCCTCTCCGTCTCTCTTTGTATTGAACTTTGCTTGAACAAGATAAAAAGTGAAATTGCCTCTCGTCTCAAAACGAGTTCCATTGTCAATGGAGAAATTGGAATCAATCGAGTGAAGACAGTTACAGCAAGCTTTGTTCTCTTCATTCACTGCCAGTGCTCAACTGAGTGAAGGTTAGACCGTCTAACCTGTTGCTTGATTGTGTTTGATTTGCGAACACAACTCAAGGAAAGCAATGGCCAACTGGACATTGTCAGAGGCAGCTTTGCTGCTAGAGGTGTGCTGGTGTTCGGTGTGTATTTGATTCGTGTGTTCTAATTTACTCTAATTGCAGTGCACCCTCGTTAACAACTTCAACAGTACTGCGGAGCAGTGTAGCTTCATTTCGAACACGCTAGACTGCGAGGGACACGGTGGGTTCTTAAACTATTTAGAACTATTTTATTGCACCATCGGCGCCACCGGAAAAGCATTGCCCTTGTTGGCGTCGTCGTTAGTATTATTGCTGTTCTTCATTGGTCTTGGAGTCACTGCCGATGACTTGTAAGTCACTGTGATTTTGAATGTACTGTCAGATAATTCGAAAGATTTGCAGCTTGTGTCCCTCGTTGTTGGTCATTTCCAAACATCTACGTCTCTCGCAAAATGTGGCCGGAGTCACGTTTCTGGCCTTCGGTAACGGAGCACCGGATATCTTTTCCTCGATGGCCGGAGTCCAAAATGCAAGACCACATCTAGTGCTGGGCGAATTGTTCGGTGAGTTGAATGACCCTTCGCTGCTCTCCCTTCCTCTTCTCTCTTGTTCCACGTCTTCTCGCCATTCCTCTTCGATAATCTTATCCTTTCTAATCTCAATTTACGGCTTCTAAACTATGATAAGGTGCCGGAATTTTCGTGACCACAGTAGTGGCCGGCGCTGTGCTGCTCACGCAAAACTTCAAGTCCATGGAAAGACCTCTTCTACGAGATATTTTGTTCTACATGATATCAACGTTCTTGACGTGGTGCATATTTTTCAGCGGATCAGTTCATCTGTGGCAAGCAATTTGTGAGTGATTAACGCTAATCACAAATTTGAATTTCACTTGTTCTCCATAATCCCTTTTGCCTGATTTCACACATTGCTTCATCCACACAGCGTTCATTGTTATATATGTGGTATATATACTTGTCGTCATTGGAGGCCGCATTGTCTACAACAGGCAACGTCAAGACGTAGGTGATCGCCTTGGCAGCCATAATGACGGCTACGACCCTGGTGACGACATTGCGGAGGAAACGGAAAAGAAGAGGACCATGTCCAGCCTGGAAGTGCCGTCACCGTTGGCCATAAATGGCGGTCGACACATTCACACTGTCAGTGGCAAACTCAGCGCCCCTCATGCCATTCTTCAGCCGCGTAATTCACTGCCAAACTGTAAGTGGTGTAAAACTGCCAATTTCAAGGCCAACTTGAAGCACTGTTCTATCATTGATTGCACAACCGCTCACACAATGTTCTCGTTGATGACATGACTGACGCTATCTATTGCATGTTTCAGCCATCGCCAATGGTAACTCTCTGGGCTTATCGCCGGCCACGCGACCCAGAACGGCCTCACATTCGCGTTATCCAGTGCACAACCACTTCAACAATGCACTTTTTGCCATCACGCATGACAAGAATGAAGATGGCTCATGCCAGGATATTAATTGCTTGAGTAAACAATCACAATCGTGGCTTCTCTCGTGATCTAACTTGCGTTCCCATCAGGCAACTCGATTGATCATGACATTACGATTACCTCGGGGCAGTCTTTCAGAACAGCGGCATCAGGTTCTCATCGGAGTAACCTTTCCCACCGGTCATCCATTGCTTCTCAAGTGTCTCACTTGAACCAGCTACCCGAATGGAAGGAGTTCTTGATACACGTGTGTCCTATCGATATCATGAACTGGTCCGACATGTCTGGACCTTCTAGAGCTTTCGCCATGTTCAAGGTGCGTTTAGTGCTTTTGCATTTCCTGTCCATTTTACAATCTTGTTTATTTACTATTAGTCACCACTCTACTTCTTGCTAATAATAACAACACCAGTTGTTGATTACGAGAGCAACAAAAACAATTGGTGCAGATTGTTGAACTGTATACATTGCGTCACTGGACCCATGATTCTGCTCGTTCTTCTCGACGGTAAACACAGTTATCTCTTTCCGAGTGACACATTTTAATAGCGAACTTTAATTTCTCAGGTTTCGGATGGAACATCGGTGTTGTTCCAGTTTACGCTCTGGCTTTAGGCATCGGCTTCTTACTAGCCATTTTAATTTTCCTCACATCTACCAATGATGAGCCGCCATGCTTTCATTGGCTCTTTGGCTATCTTGGCTTTTTAGTGTCTGTTCTATGGATTTACGCTTTGGCCAATGAAACCGTCAGTTTACTGCATGCCGTCGGAGTCTTGTTGAGCTTAAGTGATTCAATTCTTGGCTTGACAGTTCTGGCTTGGGGCAACTCCATCGGAGGTAAATCAGACCAAGACTGTTGCGCAACAGTTGACTACAAAAAATTCTTGTAGATCTCGTATCTAATGTCAGCATGGCTCGCCAAGGATTCCCTCGAATGGCTATTTCAGCTTGTTTCGGTGGACCACTGATGAGTAAGATAACACAGATAAGTTGATTGACTGCTAACTGAAATGATGATGCAGATCTTCTTCTTGGATTCGGCTTGCCGTACACTATTGGCTTGAGTGATAAAGGGGGCCCTTTACAGGTAGAATTATGTAATCTCAAGTGTCATCAACTCAATTGATTCCTTTGTAGCTAACTTACACGAAGATGACAAGTCTACTGTATGCAACGTCGACACTTTGCTTGATGACAACAGTGGTCTTCATGGTGCTGAACAAATTCGAAGCCAAAAAATCTCATGGAATTTTTTTAATCACCATCTACATAATTTACATGACACTTGCCATACTAATAGAGAGCCAATTACTTTAAACTCATTAACATAGTTCACAGTAGTATATATATAACCACAATCGATGACATTCTCTCGGAAGAGTGTCATTTTTAATGCCGCAATGTATAATATTTATTTGAAAAAGTCCGCCACTAGATGGCGTTTGCGACTCTCTGATTGTTAAACTGTTGATTCGAGCACAGAATGTTTATTTATTTAGAAAAACTCAGCGCATGTTTTATTGTAGATTGTCTGAAGTATTACTATTATTAAGAGAACTTAGATATTTTCCAAGGTCAGCAGTATTTGCTAATGAAATAGTCTTTGCAATAGGTGTACAATTTGAGCAGTACTTTGGCCAAACTCTAGAAGTCAATTATTTGCTGTTAGTTGATACATAAATTATGATTAATTGGTTTACTCACAGCGAAATCGTAGAATATCGTGGGGTTCGCCAGTGGACTGTCTGACTTTTTTGGCTTCAGGACATAGATAACGAAGTATATTGCTTGCAGCATCCCATGAAGCTCAGCTTCCATCAAGATGTGGTCAACAGAATCTATACCAGCCGGGTCAAAATCATCGTAAATATCTTTGATCACATCTACGTATGATCGGACGAATTCTTTCCGGACACTCAATTCAGGATAGTTGGCACCAGAAAGGAAGCCAACCTTGCCGAAGTCAGCAACGTACTGGTTAAAATGGCATCCAATATCGTAGCCACGATAATTCCATCCACCTAGCTCGTAATCAACTAGAGTCACAATCTCATTCAGTTTGTCTGGAGAGTGCCTAATTAGGCAATTAAGCTTGTTCATGTCGTTCAAACTGTGGACTTTGCGTCCGCCAACGACGCTGATCCTGTTCGCCAACCACGTGAATTCAGTCCGAAAATCGATGGCATCAATCCAACCCGATTCAATTCCACTGGCTCTCAAGAGTTCTTGGAACTGCATTCTACCTGAAATTGTATCATACTGGTCGTAGTACTTGATGAACAAATCGAGCGAAGGGTGAACGAACTCTGGCTTTGGCAGAGGCAGTTCCATTGTGTGAAATCGTCCCAGTTTGCTTGAAATTTGTCTCCGGATTACGGGATTACTATCTAAATCCAGCTGCGTCAAGTTCCTCGATGGTATATATTCTTCCAAGCGACCTCCTGGGAATACACCATATAATTTCGGTCCAAAACCAAGTTGTCCATGTATAAGAAACAAGACAGCTTCCATGGTGGGGTCGAAAAACTTGACCTCGTCGCTATTCTCAAGCACTTTACCACCTTGAAATCGAATGAGGAATTGTCCTGGAATGGCTTGGGCACTCTTATCTGCACAAAGATAGAGTTGACTACAGAAGCCTCCCCTAGTTGTAGAAGTAAGAGTTCACATCGTTAGAGCGATACTATGGCAAAAATGATAAAAGATGTCTTACGTAACGATACTCAAGGACACATCCTTCGGCAGCACTCTGCCCCATGAGTCAAAGTAGCGCTTGGCGAACGAAAGTGCCTCGAATTCACTCAAGGCTGCAGTGTTGGACATGATGCAAGTACGGTAAGTAAGGTGGTTCAAATGAGAAGAGATGGAAAACTGACTTATATGCAACTGCGTTGGTCTTATAGGATAGTTGGAGGCCCGCCGTCTTGAGCATCAAAGCCAATGGGGAAACAGTTTACTTGCCACTCAAGCGCGTATGCAGTGTATGCACAAGGGGTGTTCCTCTGAGCGAGAAGCGATGACGCAATCGGCTTAGTTCCAGTCCTATGGCAATCTGTCTCGTATCCAACGGTCGTAAAGCCTGACGGCTGAAAATAGACGGCCATAAAGCGAACAGGGCTGCAGCTGCAATTTAAGCGTCTACTGGAACGAGCATAATTGTACATCGTCGGGTATCACGTCGTGATCTCAGTGGCGGACAGCAAACACTGGTCAGTTTTGTGGAATGCAGTGTTATCCGAAAGAGACCGCCGAACGGTTGAGCAAGCTCATAATCCGATTACGCTAAGAGCCGGGGAGACAGTCTCGCCTCGGAACCGAACAGTGGGAACCGCCCGCGGCTCAGGGGTTACGGTTCTAGACTTTCTGTCACGGTGGCTGAAAATTGTCGGTAACCGTTGGAATCGACTATACTCTGGTGGTATCGCGATAGTCGATAGTATCGAAAATGGCTAATGCATCGATCGGCGCCAGCACACGCACTCAGGGCGGGACCCGAAAGGACCAAAGGGGGTCCTTGGAAATAGTAGTGTAATACCGTTGCCGAGGCAACATTATCATATCATCAAAACACTTGGATGGACACTAGAGCTATTCGTGGACACACTTGAAAAGACTTGACCAAACATCTTCTAAGCAAACATGCGTCCATGTTAGTGGTGCAAAAGCAGTGAAATCAAATTGGAAACCGTCTCTCGGTTCTAAACTAAATGGTATATGCATGCTGTAGCTTTAATGAAGCTCAACTACTGCAAGGCTCTCTAGCTTAAACGCATGTGAAAAAGCTCGGGACGGTATAGTAATTAATGAAGTAAGGTTCAGAATTCAACTTGGCACTTGGACTCAAAAGTCATCTTTACTGAAAATCGTATCTAAATTCCTAAGTGGTCCCAAGATTTTTCACAGCTTTCCAGGCCTTGAAGCTACTGGTATGGTTCACCCGAGAATCGGTCAATGCATATCCGGCTTACAAAGTTCCAGTTCAGTTTGGCCACTGCGCATGCCCAGTCCATTGGTCAATTCCGCCGCTTTACATTCTAATATGCCGAACTAGACAAGGGGGTAATGTCTCAATTTATTTTGATGTTAGGTATCAGTATACCGTTTCCGCTAATTGTTTTTCCATTAATTGAAAAGCTTGCGATAGGTCTCATGGTTTCGTCACACATCACACTGATAACCATGTTTATTAAGTAGTATCACAAAAAAAAACGTACTGTGTTAATTCACGTTTTAATGAAATGTTTCATTCATTGTGAGTGAGTGAAAAGTTGAATCGAGCAATTAGATTAGTTTAAACAATCAAGTCTACTGATTAAAGTTTTTTCAAACTGGATCGGACTGATTTTTGTGAATCAAGGATTCTTGAAATGAGCAAGAGAAAGAACGGAAGAGAGTGAGAGAGGGAAAGAGAGAGAGAGAGAGAGAGAGAGATATTACAAATTGCGCTGCGCTGGTACCGCTATTTGTTGATTCAGTTTAGCCGAACACCAATGTACTGCTTGCAGTTCTGTCGCTCGACCCATTCAGAACTTTTCGGCACCAGCACCATTATGAGCCTTCTCTTACTGGTACCATGAAAAATTTGGGTTCGAGCTCTGACAACACATGTTCGGGCATTTGCTTCTCTTGCTGGTACCAGTAAATAGTATTACATAACCAGGATCAAGTCTACCAGCTACATATGCTTTCAAATGCCATGACATTGACATGTCTCCTTATCTCCTATCTTCTCCTAGAAGGACACTTAGAACCAATTCCATCGCTTCACAGATAATGAGAGCACGTGCCTCTCGTCCCCTCTTTCCCTCCCTCTCCCTCTCTCCCTTCATCAGCTGAAATTGAATTGAGACTGAATGGTACACAGAGCGGGCCGATGTGGACCTTGTATACGAAATATACTGTTGTTCTAAAGTTTCACCAATGAAAAAAAAGCTGTGTAGACGGGCTCATAGAAGGGCCTTTCGAATTGGGTTACGAGTGAATCAGGTTTAGCCAGTGATACGCAACAGCGTAACATATGTGGGTTACATCGTGCACCCTTCTATGAATGGAAATGTGTATCAGCTTACTGTAGTAGTAATCTGTAACCGAGAAGCCTTTCCTAACCCTCATTGTTTTCACACATATATTGCTCGTCAAGCTGTCAGTGAATCGCATTTTCACTCTAATCACCGTTAATTTCTCTATCTCTCCGTGATATCATATTTTTATATGACGCCTATATCACTTGCCTTGCTATGAACACAGGTAAAAATGTCTATCTCTTACCTTTTCCCTCTCGTTCTTTCTGTCTGTTGTTTTCCCTCTCTCCCTCTCCTCTCTCCCTCTCAGACTCCTCCTTATTATACCTTTTCGTCGAGTTCAGTGGCAACATCATCATTTGTCATTCAGTAAAAGCAGTATAAAGTTAATATCTCACAGTCAGTCCCTGTCACTCGCCAAAGTCTACCTGAGAGGCAAACTCTGTCTCTTTCGCTCTCTCTCTCCCTCCTTCCTCTCAACAATAGGCGGAAGCCCGAAAGTCCAAAGTGTTCACCCGAGACTGCGAGTTTAACTAATTGTAAAACTTTCTCCCGACTAGCTGTTTATGTGATTTAGTTCAGTTAAACTCAAACTCAACCGCGAATGCGATGGCTGACTACAACTCGAGTCTTCTAAACAACATCACTTCAGCAATATCATCTCATCATGCCTTAGTAAGTTGAAGTCTCGTCGAACAGTCCGTGACCAGTTCTGACCACGTTCTAACCTGGCCTCCGTCTTAACCAGTGCCGTGATGTACACCAATTGCCAGCTACTGAGCGCTGTGCCTTCATCGGGGACACCCATGATTGTGAAATGGAAGGTTTCATTGATTACGCTTCGTTCATCTATTGTGGCTTCGATGCTGACAACGATGGCGTCGGAATAGCCATTTGCGTGAGTTTACTCAAATTGCTTGATTTACGTCCTAAATCCACTTGTTTACGACTGTGATGACGTCAGCCGGACGGCGATGAATAGTACTTTTAACCCTAATTGTCTCGTTTACTTCGACAGATTTTCTGGACAATCATCCTGTTCGTTGCCCTTGGCGTCGCTGCCACTGACTTGTAAGTTGTCTAAATCACTCCCTCTAACCTGGAAGTTGGTCAACTAAATCAGTTCCTCCCCCTCTTGTTCCTCCCCCTAGTTTGTGTCCGGCGCTCTTTGTGATGTCGCAAAGTTTGAACATGTCCCAAAATGTGGCCGGAGTGACGCTGATAGCCTTCGGCAACGGGTCACCGGACGTGTTTGCCGCCATTGCGGGCATGCGACAGGGCCGCCCAACCCTGGTGGTCAGTGGCCTCCTGGGTGGGGGCACCTTTGTGACCATGGGTGTCGTGGGGTCCATCTTTTCCCTCGGGACTTTCCGGTTGCTGCCCATGCCCTTTGTGCGGGACATTGCCTTCTACTTAGTGGCGGCCACCTGGACATTCTACTTGTTCATCGTACCAAAGGCCATTGACCTGTATGACGGCATTGGCTTCATTCTTTTCTATGTCTTCTACGTCGCCCTGGTCGTCCTGAGCCGCTACTGGGACAAGACACCCCAAGCACCCCTGACCAATCCCCACCTAGCCAGCTCAGGTACGTCCTTGAGGCAATGCGAAGAAAATGGCTGCCATAAAGTCAGAGTTACAGCTTGCCATAAAAGACGCCACTGACATGATGATACTCCTTATCTAACTAGGTGACGATAATGAAGAGCACACCATTGAATTTGAAGGCATTCAGCCTGATTGTGACCTAACGGAGGAAATTGTCGTCATGAAGGGCTTCGTCTTTCTCACCGAAGAGGGAAAGAGGAGGCGGGCTTCCAAAAAACGGACGGAAAAGACAAAGAGTTCCAAGACGTCCATCTTGAAAGTTGCTCAACCGGAAGAGTATGTCACACCGATCAAGGACGACGAGGATAGCAATATCATCCCGAGTCTCAACATTTACCGCAAGAACAGGCCATCGATTGTCCCTACAATTAAGGTCAACGGCATGGACAATGAAGGGCTGGACGTTGACAATGACACCTTCAACGAGAACATCGGCTACAACAACAATTTAACGGTCACTTCGTACGCCGGGGACCTGAGTCAGTTCACGGTCACCTCGCTGGGCAAGGTGTCCGTCATGGAAGGTAATTAGCGGACATTGATTAGCTGCGAAAAAAACTAAACCAAAGATGGCTTCCACAGATAACTACAACACGGTAAACTCAACATATGCGGAATTCAGTCGAACCTATGGAACGAATAGAACAAAGAGGAGCAGCGTCTTCTCAATTAGCAAACAGTCCCTGCAGCAAGTTAGGCGCCAATCGAAGGAGTTCTTCGAGAAGGTGTCACCCATAGACTTCCATGGCTGGAAGCAGAAAGACTGGGGTGGGCGTGGCTTTGAAATCATCAAGGCGCCCATTCGCTTCTTCCTGCTGCTGACCACCCCGATGGCCGAAGTAGAGGGCAAGAGTGAATGGAACAAACCCCTGAGTGTCCTCCATTGCATCACCGGGCCCTTGTTCGCCCTTTTTGCCCTTGGCTGTGAGTTGACCCTCTGAGAGGAGACCCTGTAAAAACAAAATGTCGCCCCCTTTCAGATGGCTTCGAATGGATCGCAGGCACCGTGCCCTTGGCCGCAGTGGTCTTCGTGGTGGCGGCCATCATTGCCTTTGCCATGATCTTCACTTCCCACTACGAGACGGCGCCATCTTACTACAAGACCTACTCATCCATACTGGGCTTCGTCATTGGCGTTGTTTGGGTTTTTATGATCAGTAACGAAGCCGTCAGTGTAATGAGGGTAAGAAGTGACTCCTCTCTCTCAGTGACGTCTTTCTAATTTTTTCTCCCTCTCTCCCTCCCCCCCTCTATCTGACCCAGACAATGGGCCTTGCATTTGATATCAGTGAGCCCGCTATCGGACTCACAGTACTAGCTTGGGGCAATTGTCTACTTGACTTCATATCCAACATCTCCATTGCCAGGCAAGGTCTGCCCAAGATGGCCGTCGCTGCCAGCTTGGGGTCTCCACTGCTAGGTAATTGCACATTCTAGGTGCTAATCTAATCACATTAACTTAATTGTCACCATTCACTTACAGCCCTGCTAATTGGAGTCGGAATCCCGGCGACCTTAATGCTGGCCATGGATCCGGGCTCCGTCATACAGGTAAGGCGACGAAGTTGACACTGATTGCCGAATTAAGGGCACCATCAGTCGAATAACGGAAGCTGCTAATCTAATCTAACAATTATCTTCATCTTAGCTCGAATCAAGCGAGATGATAGTGGTTGTCTACACCGTCCTTGCATTTGGCTTAATTCTAACTGTGGTCATAGCTGTCGTGTTTAAATTTGTCGCCCAAGTCTCTTACGGCTGGTTCCTCATTATTGCCTATTTAACGTTAATGGTGACCGTTGCTTTGATGGAAGCCAAAGTGATCAACATAGTTCTCTTCTAAAAGAGCGGCATTTTTACCTTGTTGACGATACAGTTAATTACTTGCGAATCTTTCCCCCCTTTTCATCCTTGAATCATTTTTGTCTAAAATAAAAAATGTCGAAGACTGATCAACGTTTGAGACAAGGCCCACAAGCCTTTATTTAATTTTAGCTATATTCTTCTTCCTTTATCAACTCATGGTCACCCTTGGACACCGCTATACAATTTTTTTACACTGCACACAATCAGGTCAACTGATTTACGGTCAAACAAACCACCTTGTCATTTATGTGAAATAGCCATCGATAGAATATACTTACAACTGAAAACGGGCTGATTCATGATTTTAAATGAAAATTAAAGAAAAAAGCAAAAAAGGGTAGCGAGCTTGCCAGGACTCGAACCTGGAATCTTCTGCTCCGTAGGCAGACGCGTTATCCATTGCGCCACAAGCCCATTACATGTAAGCACAGTGTTCGCTTGCATCGTAATGGTCGAGTCGCTTCTCATTGCCGTTGACGGAACCATTTTCGCGCTTCTTTTCGCTTTCAACTTGTTCGCCAGTGTTTTCGCTCATTGAATCACGTTTTTGTTGACTAGTTTCAATTAATTGTCTGGGACTGGTTGTTATCGGTGACTGTTCTCGTTGCTCTTCTTTTTCTGTTGAATCACATTCAACTTTCGTTGTGTTCACAGATGTTACTTTTTTCAGTTGAATCATCAATCGACTCGATCCATACGTTTCATGCCAATATGTCAAACTTTCTAAATTGTGTGTTGGCTTTAATACCTGTTGAGAAAAAGAGGGATAAAAACAGTTCAGTTCAGTTAAACTTACATCATCCTGGTCTCTGTAGTAAGGGTTCACAAACTGATTGCGTGAGATATCGAGAAAAGTCCAAACTGAGTAGGTGCGGCAATTAATCTCTTCATTGAAACGATCAGACATGGTGTTGCACATGAAAGTACCGAATAGACAGGAATTGATATGATGAGCGATTTTGACCTAATGAATAAAGTGTTACATCATTGAAATCGTAAGAGATTAAGCTACTCACCAAGTATCGGACATTGAACTCAAAGTGATGAGGATACTGCCTTAGTATTTGGTGAACACAATCAAGCCACTGCAAAAATATAGGTGACCGTTCATTAGGGTCGTCAACTACGGGCAGTAAACCACAGCGATCAGCAAATTTATGGCCGAATTCAACCCATTCCCGATTAACCAGAGCTTGGAAGCCATCTATAGTCCTATAGTATGGATCAAGCATGAGCTGTGCTAGCGAAACAATCTGGGGAGTTCGGTCCCAGCCATCTGAACAATGTACTAAAACAGGTCGGCATTCTTCGCTGATGGCTTTGACAATTATGAGAGAACTTCGAATCAGTGACGAAATGTGTTGCAGCCATTTTGAATTATCTAGAATCGTTGCCCAGCTATTGAGAGAATTAAATTATATTTTCAAAACTATCAATTACAGCTTCTTACTTTTGATTGTCGGGCGTGACATCAGTCAAGCATCTCAAGGCATGGAAACTCTTGCGCACAGCATGAATATTAGCCAAACCCATAAACTGGACCTCACTGCACGGATAGTACTCGGCACACTCTACGCCTCCACCCTTCGCACGATTGGCTACAGCGGCAGGATATGACCTTGCATCTACAACGAGGAGCTTCTTTGTATCTTGTTCAGAACCAAGACAACTAGTCAGGTAAGCATTGAGTAGACACTCGTCGTAGTCACTTCTCCAGCCGAACCAACCAACAACCGGTTGACTAGAACGTGCAATCACCATTCCATTTTTCGGACTTCGCCAGACAGCTGTTGGAATGCGGCGAGAAAATCGGAACAGAGCCACCTTGTCGAGCTCTTCATCGGTGACGGAACTTGGCACGACTAAAAACCTAGGGTAACTGGGGCAAAATTTGAACTCCTTGTTAATATCCGTCACTCGCCAAGAACCACAACCAATGAAATTCAGTCTTGCTAATTCACTTTCGAACAAGGCAAATGAGTCTATCACGTGATTCGTCGTACTTAATATCTTCGAATCGTCTCCCTCTTGATTCTCCTTCATCGTACTGTGAAAGGCGAAGGCGAATGGTTTTGACTTAGTAGACGAAACTGCGTCCGTCAACTGTTTGAACCAAATGGAGCACTGATCACCTGAGTGAAACGAACATACCACTGTGTAAACAAGCTTCGTATTTATACACAGGCTGCAGGGATCACGTTGCTCCACACTATCAATTGAACCAAGGGGTATTGAAGTTGACAGCTCGTCATACTCTTCACACCTGATGAATATTCGGTAACTAGTGACAATGATGATTCCGTTGCTGGTTTGACCGGTCCACACTATTTTTTCGCCCGTTAAAAGAGGAAACATTGTGTCACCGATTGGAACTTCGGCAATGGCAGCATTAGCTATGGAAATTGGTTTGCAGTCAGAACTTGGTCCTTCGCTACCATTCAGATTATCCAGTGGAGCTTTCATTTGATCTTTCATTTCACCGTTTACTGATTTGTTTTCTATACTGATGGAAACGAGTTCACTACTGGACGTTTCCATTATCGGTCTCGTAATTGCACTTGTCTCTTCTTTCATTAATTCAGAGTCGTTAAATAGATTAGATCCATTCGATATACTCTCACTTGAGCAGCCATTCAGATTGTTTTTATATTGGTGTCCATTTGAAAGATAGAAGGTGTTCGCGTGTTCGACCATCTCGACATTATTAGATCCATTGGTGTATGTCACTCCTCTAGACTGTCTAGAATCAACACAGTCTCCATTCTGGTGATGTATTGACAACGAAAGCTCGTCAACCAGTGACTTGACCAGCTTTTCATGATCATGGTTCCTTTCAAACTCTCCATCAACTGTTCCATTTTTGATGACGGAATTTGCAACAGCTGTTTCGTGGATTGTTTCGTCATTTCTCAAACTCTTCAATGATTTGTTATCTTGTTGTTTAGTTGCTGGAGATTCAACATGGTTTCCGTTGGTCATGATAGTACGTTCTTTGCGGAAAATGATCTTCAATTCCGAGGGCACACTAGTGACAACTGCCTCGACTTCGGACCTGCAGCACGAAGGTTGCGATGTTTCACTTGAAACAGTTCCGATGGTTGTTTGGTCTATCATCACAAGCTAAAGTGCGATGTATCAAGGTGTCACTTGACAATGTTTCAGACCTTCTAATCTTCACCGATCGATTAGCTGGGGATGCACCAAGGGGTGAAGCTTTTCATGACAAAACAATGGCAGATAATTGTTTCGATTGTAGGCGCAGAAAGGAAAACAACGTAATTACGGCGAACCTCCAGATGTTGATTAAGGAGAAATATTTGAGTACCAATTTTCAATCAGTTGTCAAGTAGACACTCGACCCATTCTTTTTATACCAGTCGCTTTAGGGAAACACTAGACGCTTTCCTTGAACATGAAAATGATTATTCATGGACCAGTAAAGATGATATCCGAAACCTATCACAGGAAGGAATAATTTAGATTATACTTAGCACTTGGCGTCAGACCGGTGTAATTTTACCTTTGTCAATGTTTTGAATGTCAAATATCCTTCGAGAGGAGGTTGATTAGTATGCAAAGCAGGAATCGGGAACACCAAAGAACGCGAGAGAGCGACAGTGAGAGAGATACACAACTGTGAGGGAAGAGAGGGAGAGAGTGTATTACGAAACGAAGGCCTTCAGTTAAGTGTCAATTTAAGGCCAGAAAACAACAAAGATGGCGGCAGCAACCAGCTGGCTTCCAGTCTTCACTTTGTCTCGAGAGAGGGCGCTGATGGTAGTGCAAATTGTAAACACTGCGAGAGGAAGAGATAGCGAGGAGTGTGAGAGTGAAAGAGAGGGAGAGAGAGAGGAGATCACGAGAGGGAGAGTTAGTTGCTGGCAGTCATACGGTAAAAGCTGGTTATGTAACTCTAGAGAGATGCGCAGTGAACCAGCGTGAAGAACGGGTTTCGCTCACTCTTTGTTGTTGTCTGGTGAGATAGAGAGGGTGAGAGAGAGAGAGGAAGAGAGACGCGCTTCTCTCTTTTCAGTTCTCCTTCTATCGCACATTCTCTCTGGTTCATATTGTTATATTATGACAACGTCAATGAATTGTCTTCAGAGTTAACCTGTGACTCCACAAATTGTAAACAGTGTGTCTCTCCACTCAACTCAAGCAGTGGTCACCAGCAGCCAGTTCAAATTCAATTCAATTCCTTCGCAAGTGTGTCTTAACTACAACTCTTTCCATCGTGTCTCAATTAAAGTTAACCACGACCAACATGGTCAAGACGTTCCAAGCGTACCTGCCTGACTGTCACCGAACATATAGCTGTGTACATTGCAGGGCCCACCTGGCCACCCATGACGAACTCATATCAAAGGTGTGTATGGCCGAGAGCAAGGGGGCGAGAGCGCGAAGGGGAAGGGAGAGAGAGAGACAAAAAAAGGCAAATCGGTCCTTTGTCCTTGGTCAAGTCAATAAATTATTACCGAAAGCCAACCTAAGTGTCAGCCTTGAAAAGCCAGGACGTCTCTCTCTCCCTCTCTCTCTCCCCTCTCCCTCTTGGATTTTTTCCTTTTTTCGTCCATTAAGGGATAGTCACGTCGAGAGATACGCCGAGAAAGTTGAGTCGAAGCCACTGGAGGTTAAAGGGCACTCAAGCATCGCCAAAGACAAGAAAGTAGAGAAGGTAGAGAGGGAGAGGAAGAGAGCTGGAGGGGAGAGGAGAAAAACCATGTGTTGTGCAGCTGCATAATGCAGCACTGGCCAACTGGTTTTTGAAAAGAGCTCAATAATGCTCTCTCTTCCTCTCCCCCCTCTCCGCTCTCCTCGATAAAGTAAAGCGACTTTCATACTTCTACATTTTACGGTTCAGCCTTGTAGAGAAAAGTTTTAAGTATATGGCGAACAAAGCGAGCGAGAGGGAGGGAGAGGGAGAGAGGAAATGCCATGACCATCAATAGAGACGACGGTCCACTGGCTTTTGCAATCCATTCTAAATCTTCCCTCTCTCCTTTCCCTCTCCATCTCTTTTCCCTTTAAATCACAGTCCTTCCAAGGAAGCCAAGGAAGAGCATACCTTTTCAATTCAGTGTAAGTGTTACCATATGTTTTCTCAAACAATTGCTTCTCTCTCTCTCTCTCTCTTTCCCGCTCCTCTCCTCCCTCTCAAATACTGAAGCGAATCAATAGAACTGTAGACAGAGGAATTTAGTTGATGAAATTAGCGGCTGAAACTAGAGAATGAGCGGGAGGGGAGAGAACGAGAGGGAATTCCAGGAAATGGAGACAAAGCGGAACCTGGAGGGGGGAGAGGAGAGAGAGAGCGAGGGCGAGAGAGTTCAACTCGAAAACAGATCGAAGCGAGAGAGCGAACGTTCATCAATCTAGTATGTTCTGGAAATGTTCGTTTTTGTCGAAAGAATTAGCTCGAAGGTTCGTAATTGTTCATAATGCTAGGTTAGAGCGTTTGCCATGAAACGAAAGTGAAATCCGATAAGTGCACAAGTTTGCTCTCTCCTCTCCCTCTCTTCCCCTCTCGCTCTCTCCTCTTACAAATGTTGTTTCTAGAAGTATTCTCTCAAAATAGCTCCCAACACTGAAGTACAGTACAAGTATTTTAAGCTCGAGAGATACGAAACTTTTCACAGAGATCAAATCTCGCTCTTTCCCTCTCCCTCTCCTCTTCCTTCTCTCTCTCTCTCCACCTATGCCAAGGAAGTTTCCAGGTTTCATCACATGATTTTCTCCCTCTCTCCCTCTCTCCCTCTCTTCGTTGCTCAGGGTCAACGTTGGCTGTGGTCAAGCCGAGGAACGAGTCTTGCTGACCGGTTTGCACCACGTGGCCGATATTTTTTGCGAGTCTTGTAAAACGACACTCGGCTGGAAGTATGTAAGTATAATATTATATTATATCTCAAACACAGAGAGCACTTAGACACAGCGAGGGAAAGTTTTCCTATCTGGAAACTTTGCGGCAAAATTGTTATCATCTACGTTCTCAAAGCAAATTGAATGGCCGGGAAAGAGAAAGCTCTTCCTGGCTTTTTCTCTATCTTCCTCTCTCCCTCTCGCTCTCTCTCCCACTCTCCCCTTCGCTAAGTAATGGCTTGCATGTGTGCACCTAAGCATGTCATTAGTTTTTAAAGTTGAACAATCTTTTAGCCGAAACTTTTATATAAAGTATAAAACGACCATTACAGTGATATTTATGGTGGCGTCGTATTTTCCATATTACTTTCTCTCCCCTCTCGCCTTTGCTTTCTCTCTCGCTCTCGCCTCGCTCTCCCCTTCCTCTCATAGATCGTTAAATTATCTCTGTGCCATATCTTCCATTATTCCCCGCTGCAAATCCCCAGTGTTTGCAGCTACAGTCAACACAAATTTATATATTGTCAAGAGCTAGTATACACATGACCCGTAGAGAGATATCCATATACGTACAGTGTCTCATGTACAAATAGGAAACTTTCAAATGTTTGTTCTACGCGATTAGTCCTCAGGTAGAGCGAGAGAGGAAGAGGGAAGAGAGAGAGAGGGAGAGAGAGAAGAATGGACGCGATCACGGGAGAGACTCAATCCAATGTGTACGATAGGAATAATCAGCAAAGCTGTCACGAAGCACATCTCGCTAATATAAACACAATTCTAATTGCTCAGGAACACGCATTTGAATCGAGTCAGAAATACAAGGAAGGAAAGTTCATCATAGAATTGGCTCACATGATAAAAGAAAATGGCTGGCACTGAGTCGTGGCCACCGATTTGACGGATGATACGGAGTAACCAAGCTGTCCACGGCATTAGGCAATTGCACATCTCCTTTCCCCCTTCTCTCTCTTCCCCTCTTTTTATATTCATTGAAATGGTCACTATGTATATGTCGAAAGTATGAAAAGCGCATCTCTCAAAGTTGAGTTCTTAGAAGAAAAAATCGAAAGTGGTTTCATACATCATTTGCACATGATAGATAAAAAATGGCGGTCGATATATTGTGCGCTTTGTACTTTGGTTCGAACTTCGTGAAGAAAGTGAAAACGAACGAAACAGCTGACAAGGTGTCACATTTTCGTGAGCTTGTGTTGCTTTAAGGAAAACGAAAGTGCTTTGTAAACATTTTTTAATTTTGATTATTTAACATGCACAGGTTTTACAAGTTTACTTCTTCATATATAGTGTATAAAATTGCGTGTGTATATTTCAAGGAGTATAAGTTTCTGTATAAATAAATAGATGTCAATCAAAACGAAGATACTTCACATGTGTCAGGCTTGGCTATGGTATAGGTGATCAGGTACTCGGGGTAGGACTGCTCGCCACGGTACACAACGTACTCCGGATACGTGAGCCCACCTCCGCTGGGCCTGCCCACGATGGAATGGTGTCCTGGCGGTGCGTGGGCCATCTTGAGGGCACTGAACTGAAAGAACGACTTGCCCAGAGCGACGCGGCACAGCAGCATTTGTCTGGGGCAGGTGTAACACGATCTGTCTTTGTGTTGCGGACATCCGGTTCCGCCACAGATGCCGTACACGTACTGGTTGCTCTTGGACGAATTTTCGGCAAAGTAGATGCCGGCGCCAAACATGCCGCCAATGTAAGCGTGTCTCTCGTCAAATCCTTTCTGCGTGATGGCATTCATGAAGGGAGACCCATGAAACAACATCCTTTCGTTCGCATAGGCATGATTCTCTTCACAGATCTCTCGTCGGCGGTGCATGTAACGATCCCACAGCTTCCTATTGCTGAGGCGCTGGATGCTGAGCACATTGTACCTCGTGAAGATGCCACCTGAGACGCCGCCATCTTTGTGTTCTCGGATGGATGATTGCATTTCGTCTTCGATTACCTTGAATTCGCGTTCCAAGTTGGACAGATCGACTAAAACGGTCCCCGAAGAGGCGGGCACCATGTGGTGGGGACTTTGCTGAGTCGAAAGTAACAGCTTCTCGATGCCCTTGAGCAGCCTGTGCCGGTGACCGTAAGCGTTTACACCAATCAATTTCAGCTCTTCATGGCCCATTTCCGCCAGGATATCAAGGGAAATGTGCTCCCGTTCAAATAGTTCTGACAGGTGTTCTAAGCCCAGGTTTCGGAGAAACATATTTATGCTGATCTGGGGCATTGTACCGGAAATGTAGCACGAAAGAGGAGCAGCCTGCTTCTTGGAATTGCCGTCAGCTTTGGGGCCCTGGGCGGCAGAGATGTCTCCGTTAACATTAGCCGAGTTCCTCTGTGACAGCAGCAACGTCAGTGCCGATGGAACGTCATTTATTTTTGTTTCATGAGTCGCAGTGACAGCTACTTGCTGCGTAGGCGCCGCTTGATCACTGGCTGCATTTGTCACCGAGGCGGAAGTCTTGCTGCCACCAGTGTTACTTTTGACGGAAGGGCCTTGAGTAGACAACGGTGTATTATTGGGACTAGAGCTTGTTGTTTGCTGAGAGGCACTCGGCGCAAGGGCGTCCATCAAGAGGCAGCGAACGTCCTCAGCTGATGCCAAATCTAGGGCAGTTTGATTCTCATGATTGTTCAGTCGGACATCAGCTCCGTGAGACAACAGTAAGGCGCATAGTTGTGTCCTTCCTTTCTGAGCGGCTTCGTCTAATTCAGCGGGAGAAGGAGAGGGAGAGAGACGGCGACAGGAAAGAAATGGACAATAGGCAATCGTCTTCCAGCTCAAGTGCATTTGTCATATACTCACGCAAGGGTGAAAATCCCCATCGGTCCGTAGCGTTGACCTCCGTCTTGTATTTGATCAAAAGCGCCGCAATGTCTAGGTGGCTGCAAAACACGATGAAAGGCAGAAAGAGATTGATTAAAAAGATAAGCATTATGCAAGATATGCATCAATATTTACCCGTAGGAAGCGGCATTGTGAAGCGGAATCAATCCACCTTTGTCAGGGGCATTCACGTGGGCACCATTTTCTAAAAGGTATTCAGCCACCTCTATATTGTTATAGCCAGCTGCTAGGTGTAGTGGAGTTGAATTTCGACCTTGGGTGTCGCGGCAATTTATATTTCCAGTGGCAACCAACTTCACAATCCTTGCTAAATTGCCTTTCTTGGCAGCGTCTAGAAGTGCTGCGTCACCATTCAACATATCACTGATGTCTTGATCAGTCTCCTTTACCAAGTCTAGGGCAGCATGGCCGTCGCGATTCTTCTTTGCTGGTTCAGCTGTGGGCGAAATTTTATGGCTTTGAGAACAAAGACTTGATGACACTCATGATTAACTAACCTCCGTATTTTAGAAGCAGCTTTACAATTTCGCTCTTGCCTTTGGCCGTCGCTTCGTGTAATGGAGTAAACTTCCAGAGGTCGGTGACATTGACATTTGCACCATTCTTGACCAAGAGTTCAGCAACTTCGTAATGTCCATATGAACAGGCATTGTGGAGAGGAACAAGACCGCCTTTGTCCTTTGCGTGAACATCAGCTATACAAGGAAGAGTTAAACAGTGTGTAAAGGACATTAATCAACTCACCACCACGAGCTAACAGGTATTCGACAATGTCAATACGATTATAGCCGGCGGCAAAATGCAGGGGCGTTGATTGTCTCCCGTCGGCGTCTCGACAATTGACTAAATGAGGATGAACATTCAGTACTGCTTTAACGACATCCACTTCGCCGGATTTCGAGGCTTCTAAAAGTTTATACTCGGCTTCGTCCGTGGATTTCATTCTATGGTTGATAAGCAGCTTCAGGACATTGTCTTTCGCCATTTCTTCGGCAGTAAAGCCTTGATGGCTAACAATAGAAGCGTCAATTCCATATGATAACAGTATTTGACAGGCTTGGATACTGCCGTCTCGGCTAGATCGATGCAGAGCAGTTTGGCCGAGACCATCTAAACTGTTCACTATCGCATTGTGCTTCAGTAGAATTTCCATCACATCAGTATGAGACTTGTCAGTTGCCAAGTGCAATGGCGTTAAAAAGTCTTTGTTCTTTTCGTCCAAATCGGCTCCCTTGCGTAAGAGCGCTTCTACAATTTGCTTTTTCTTTGATACTGGCGATGCTGCAGCATAGTGTAACGGCGTATCACCCGTAAATGGGTGCCTGAAAGTGGCCGTTTCTGGGGTGAGAAATTTCTTGAATTTGCTGTATTCGCCTTTAACAATTGCATCTAGCAGTGCATGGCCTTTAAATTCATATTGGATTCGTTCTCGCAGGTCTGGCGTCGAAGCAATGTCCACCGCTTGTTTGCCGTGACAATTGTTCAAATAGCAATCAGCTCCGTGACTAAGCAACAGAGAGCAAACTTCTATTCGCATTTTAGACGCCGCTTCGTGGAGTGGCGTGAACTGCCAGAGGTCAGTAGCATTCACATTGGCGCCATGTTTGATCAATAGCTCCGAAACTTCGAAATGTCCGTAGGAACAAGCGTTATGCAAAGGAACTAGTCCTCCCTTGTCTTTGGCGTGAACGTCGCCGCCATGTTGCAAGAGAAGCTGAACGATACGAGTTCGATTGTAGCCAGCAGCAAGATGCAATGGTGTCGATTTCCGGCCATCACTGGCATGACAATTGACATTCAAAGGAGTGAGCAAACTCATCAGCTTTTCCTCTTGGCCACTACGTGATGCTTCTAGAAGCTCTTCCTTCCGATATTCACCCGTCAGCACACTTTTTGCCGTTGGCTCTGCCAGATTGAGACACGTCTTGCCATCAGCGTTCATGATATCAATTTTTGCCCCATGTTGGAGTAAGACGATGCAAACATCAATCTTCCCCTTGGTGGCAGCTTCATGCAAAGGTGTGAAGTTCCAGTTGTCTGTAGTATTAGCGTCGGCTAGTAGTGAAGCGATAGAAACATATTTTCAGTATAACGATACACTAGGCTCGAGTTAGGACTTACCACCACGTTTCAATAGCAACTGTACAACTTCGGCATGTCCGAAGGAACAGGCATTGTGCAGAGGCACGAGTCCTCCGTCATCCTTGGCATGGACATTAGCACCGTTGATAAGCAAATGTTCAACAACGTCTCGCCGACCAAAACCAGCAGCAAAATGCAATGGCGTCGACTTTCGACCGCTTGTGTCACGAATGTTCACGTTCGACTGAGTGACCAGTTTGCGTACTTTACAGATGTCACCGTTTTTACAAGCATTGAACAGTTCTTTGTTTGGGTCTAACGGACTGGTCATCAGTAGGTTGACATTACAGCCAGCATCTGAAGCCATTGCAGTGGAAGCCTGGCCACGAACCATGCCATGAGGTAATACTGAGTTGTTGATAAATATTGGATTGCAACATGATTCAGGACTTGAAGGAAAGGAAACGTTCGATGCTGTTGAAGATGATGATGAAAATAATGGCAGCTGAGATGACATGATAGCAAGAGATGTCACCGATCAAGTGTGACTACAAGACAATGATTCAACTCTTCATCGTTTCACCACGTATACACTTGTACGCTAGTATGTTCACAGTGTAGAAAGATTCCGTACAACCTCTTCATTAAAAGCCACAAAGCAATCAATACTAATTTCTGTTTGAAATTGTCTGTGATGACACAATACAAGCGGAAGTCAGTCAATATCCAGCCAAACAAGGGCGGAGCCTCTTTTTCTTAGTCTACGCCCACTTGGCAGACAAACCAAGTCTGCCCAAAGACGTCCACAAAAAATATCAATAACAAACACGGAACTCGATATTAATTGATTTTCCCACTAGAACAAGAACTCTTCTCAATTCTAGATATCCGGCGTCACGTAGAGTGTGTTTGTTTGCTCAAATAATGGAGTAAAATTTAGCACCGGGAGAACTGTAGTCTACGAAAGACTAAGGTTGTCTCCGCTGATTACTCGTTGTTGACAGTTCATCGGTTAGTTTTCATTGAGGTTTTGCACAGAGCAGCTGCAAGCCTTGAATGGTCTACTTAATTCAGTTTCATTCATTAAATCACAACAGTTCATGAATCTAGAATGGAGTCAATTATTGTGACCAACTGTTGGCGCTGAAGACCAAGTTTTGACCGCTAGTTCTATTCCGTCAGTTCACAAAGTAAGTCGGCATTGTTTTGATTCAGTTCACAATCAATTGTTGAACTTGTCAACGCACCGAAAAACTCGTTTAACCCCATTTTGAAACTTTATCAGTAGAGTGTGAGGTATTAAATTGTGAACAGTCAAGTGCAGTGTTTTTTGTGTGTTACTTAATGATATTCGCTTAGGAACGAGTCGGTTTTAATCGTGCTTTGTGTTTCTCGCTTATCTCAATCTCCCTTTGCAGTCACGAACAAGTCAACGATAATTGATGTTTTGAAGTGAATCAAACTACAAGTCATTTCTGGTCACAATTTGTGAGCATCACCCAATTAGAAGAGCGATTGTCTGGATCAGTGTAGACAAGAAAAATGGCCACCAGACAAGTGCAGAAAGTTCTGTCTCATCGAACAAACTCGCTCGAACAGGAACGAGAGAACTTCGCAAAGAACCAGGTATGTAATTATATGCCTTCTTATTATTCGGCATGATGTATCTCGGGGTAATTTGCATAATGGCGAAGATGACAGTTCTAGAACATTTCAGTGCTACACTCGAAAGGGCAACATTCTTGACACGGTGTGGAAACATTCTCATATTTCGCTTTCCCAGCTATACCTCTCTGATATGCTCTAGTCTTACGAATCAGCTTTCCAGAGAATTTATGGCATTCGAAAGCCTCGGCAACTACAGATAGAACATTTTTGAAAAGAGGAATTGTGCATCACAAGTAAAGAGAAAATCGAAGAGGAAAATTGTTAAAGAAGAGCGAAAGAGAGGAGGGGAGCGAAATGTAAAAGAGAAAACGAGACCGAAAGCGAGAATTCTAGAATATTTGAACTTGATTAGGAACGATCGAAAAGTGCTTTGTCACTGTTTTTCAGCAACTGTGATGCATGAAATAGAAAATCACTGCAGTGAAATTGTATCAAATAATTCATACTTCTCTCTCCTCTCTCTCTCCCTCTCCCAATTTCCTCCCTCGCTCTGTCGCCCTTTTTCCCTCTCTCTGCAGTTTGTCAGCATTAACAAGGCGATAAACAATCAGGAATGCCCTGTCAAGGAAAAGCACGTTAGAAGTAAGTTAATTGCAAACGGTCCACCAATCAAGTTAATTGCAAAGCAATGACGCTCTTCGAGTCCTTTAGTACATCACTAATGTACATCTCATTGTTTCCTGCCATCAAAGGGATCCTCATTGGAACGTACCAAGAAAAAAGTGCCTCAACTTTCTGGTCAATAGGACGACGATTGCCGATAGACGGCAATCCCATTGTGTGCTGGAAGTTCTGTCATGTTCTGCACAAGGTTCTAAGAGAAGGACATAAAAAGGTTCGACGGCCGACTACCAGACCCAAGTGGAATGAAATCATAATTGGCAGCTCATTTTTACGAGCTTGTTCGTTTTTGCTGATAAATTGAGCGAGAGAGACAGAGGGAGGGGAAGAGGGAGAGACAGTCAGAGAGGGCTGAGAGCGCTGGACAGTTTTTACTCGATTCTGTGAACAGCTGTCGCAGTCCGCAATACAGAGAAATATTTCATGTCATGTTTCTCTAGATTGCCTTTCCGCGAACTTTGTCATAGACACCAATATCGTTTCAAACTGAAATTCGTTCTTTCGCTTCTCTCCCCCTTTTCCCTCTCTGCTCTCTCCCTCTCAATCTACACAGTCAATAGCGGACTCTTATCCCTACCGATCACGTATCTTGGACGTCGGAAAACACTGGGGCTTGCTGAAGGAAGGATACGGAAAATTGATTCACAACTACTGCACTTTGCTCGTGAACAAAATTGAATTTCATGTCTCGGTGAGTAGTTTCTCTCCCCTCCCTCCCCCCTCACGCTCCCTTCCTCTCCATCCACCCTTCTCCGCTACGGTCACTCATCTTCTCCTCTCTCTTTGTCCCGAAAGCATTTCCCTTTTTCAAGCCAAGTCTCCGGTCAAGCGTTCACTTTATGATCTATGCCTTTTCTTCAAACCTGTCACAACTATGTCTAACTTTCTTTGCCTTCATCTTGATCTACGAAATATTATAGAATCCAAGGTTTCCCGGCGACCTGAAAGTCACTGACGCCGAACTGGACCGTATCGGAGAGAGTGACGTCAATGTCTTGTAAGTTCGAGCCGAAAAGAGAATCAATGGACAAATCAATGACTGCAACCGAATCGGACCTCACATTTTTCTTCTCTCTCTCCCTCTCCCTCCTCCCTCCCCTCTGGCCCTCATAACGTCAACCTGCCACAGTTTCCAGTGTGTTTGCGAAATGTTCGACTATCTGGACGAAATTCTAGTCCTGCAAGCGTCGGTCTTCGGTTCACTGGACATGTCTCGGGCCAATTCCATGACAAATTCGGGCCAATGTCGCCTTGCACCACTTATTTCGTGTATCCAAGACTCCTCCTTCCTGTACGATTATTGTGTCAAAGTGCTCTTCAAGCTGCACGCAGGTAACTAACGTGCAAAAACGCTAATTGCTCGCCAACATGTGCCTGGCTCTCTTGTTTGTTTTGCACTAATTAAGAGCTCCACTAATTGCGCTTTCTTTTTTGTCATGGCATGTCGCAGTTCTTCCGGCTGGAACACTTGACGGGCACCGGAGTCGTTTTTACAGTCAATTTAAAATGTGAGCAATTTAGGGGAAAGGAATCTCTGACTGACTGACTCATCGCCAATCGCTAATTGCCTTTCAGCTTGAAACAATTCTACTTAAATGCCAGAAACTTGCAATACTTCAAGCCGCTGATAAAAATTCCACCTCTGCCTGACGTAAGCATGGATTAATTAAAAATAGCACAAAACTCATTATTGAGTGACACAAATCTTAATTGCATTAGAATCCACCAAATTTCCTGCGTCAAGCTGAGCTGCAAAGTCACGTGACCCCAGTGGTCATCGTTCCTCAACAGTCCGACTCACCGGACGGCATGGACTTCACGGACACTCTGGTTGACCTCTCTTACCCTCAGTATTCAGCGCCGGTACGAGCTCTGAGTCGAAATTAATGGCGCAATCAACTAAATTGACTGTCTCTCTCTCTCTCTCTTTTCTCTTCCTCCTCAAAATTGGATCTCAGAGTGAAACTCATTCGGATGACACTTCTTCCCAATTCTCATTCCAAACTGAGCAACACAATGGCTTCCTAAGTGTTCTAGAGGACAAGTAAGGAGATCTTCGTGTCGCAAATGTGTTGCATAAATTGACTCTCCTCCTCCTCTCTGTCTCCTCTTGCGGCACAAAATAGGAACCGTTTGATTAATGCCCTGAACGCCAGAATAGAGGACTTTCAACTGGAACTAGAGCACATGAAAGTAGAAGTAAGGGCCGTAATAACATTACATTTCCTTGTGCAAATACAGAATAATGATGTGCTCACGCTCTCTCTCTCTCTCCCTTTCTCTCGTGCTCTCTATCCCTCTCTGTCTCGTCTCTGTCTCTCCATAGACTGCAAGAACAATTGATGGCCTGAAGCGCAGTAGCTCCGAAATGGAGAGTAATTCGAAAGAACAGCACCGTGTCATTGACACTCTGAAGATGGAAAAGGAAAATCAATTGAAAGAACTGGAGGACCTGAAGCAAGAACTGGAACGCCACAAAGCTGGAACTGATATGCAAACTGAATTAGCCAAGGCTGAGGCCAAGTTTGTCAAAATGAAGGAGGCCTATGCCAAGCTGCGCGTAGAACACATCGAACTGCTTCGAGGGGTGAGAGGAGAGGAGCAAGAGGGGAACTCAATATGTTACCGCAAAGGTTATCCGATCTGCGAGACTAATTGCGTATCATGCCATCTTTCAAACAGAAAGCCGAACAAGACAAACAAATGGTTGCCGCGAGAAGCAAACTAGCCGAGAGCGAAAATCTAATTTCCGTAAGTCTCCCCCCTTAACTCCAATCAAGAGCAAGTTTCTCCCTTCCCCAGTACTGATTCCTTTCCCTCTCCACAGGAAGCCAAAGAGAAGCTGAAGAGCATAAAAACTCTGGAAGACCAGGCTTCCAGCTCAGCTTCAAAGGTTTCCGAGTTGTCTCATAAACTAGAGAGCGTCGAAGTTCTCAACAAAAAGCTGCTCACAGAGATGGCCCAACTGCAGCAGGAAAAAGTGAAAGCGGAACAGAACCTGAGTGACAACATTGGTGAAATTGGTGTGCTGAAAAAAGTTCTAAGCGACGGCGAGAAGGCTGCCAGCGACCAGCTCTTGGCTAGAGGACGACACTTTTTAGGTGATTTTTTCAACCATACATTTGCTCACGGAGAAAAACTTGGCCTAACGGCTTCCCCTCGCTTTTCGCTTGCTCTCTCCCCTTTCCCTCTCTCCCTTTCGTTTCTCTCCCGTAGAAATCGTGTTGAAAGAAACGCAATCAATCACGAGGAAGACGGGCGATGAAGTTGACAACGCGCTCGCCAATCTCAACTGTACACCGGGTATGCTCTTTTTTGTCTCTTCCAGGATAAGTTCTAATCGCGCTCTTTATTTAATTTCAGAATACTTCTTCCTTCAATGCAATGTTCTAAGTGACCATCTGAGCAACTTGATCAAGTACTGTCCTGGTGTGAATTCCCAGCAACCGCCAGTGGATGAGTTGATTGCCAGCGAAATTCAGTACAGCCATCAGCTGTGCTTCCTGTTAAATTGCGCCAAAGTGATTGATCAAACTTTACCCAACATCGAACTAGGACAAGGTACTTGGAACACGAGTTCTTAAGAACCGTTGCAAATGGCTTCCATAATTCATTCTTATCCCTCTCGTTTCTGCACTTACCTGTCTTCTCTCAGAATTGATGATGCGCTGCAAAGAACTGGGCAAACTTTCCATCGATTTGAGTGGAAACATGGTTGCCAAGGAAACCACGAGTGAAACGCTGCTGATGATGAATAATTGCTTGAACGAAATAATCAGTTTACGACGTCGAATCCTGCCCGAGCTGTCCGTGGACCTGACGAAGGACATCGGAGCTCTCTTGGAACAAGAACTCACCGACATGACTGTAGCCATTCAGGATGCCGCCGACAGAATCGAGGTTAATCACTTATTCATCAGCTTGATTCGGTACCAAATTAATCTGGGCTTTCACTTATTTAGCAAATGATGATCACGGCAAAGACGAAAGACACCGGCGTCAAGCTGGAAGTGAACGGCAAGATTCTGGAATCGTGCACAACTCTCATGCAGGCCATCATCCATCTCATCAATGATTCAAAGCACCTGCAAGAGGAAATCAAGAGCCGGAAACAGGGGTCGAGTAACGCGAAAGAATTCTATCAGCGCAACCATCGCTGGACCGAAGGTCTCATCTCGGCGGCCAAAGTGGTCGGCTTTGCCGCCAAGCTCCTGGTGGACGCCGCGGACAAGGTTGTCTCCGGCACGGCCAAGTTCGAAGAGCTGATGGCCGCCTCGCAGGAAATTGCCGCCGCCACTGCCCAGCTGGTGGTTGCCTCTCGTGTCCAAGCCGATGGCCAGAGTGAAAAGCTGGCCAAGTTGTCCTCTTCCTCCAAGAAGGTGACCGAAGCGACGGGCAATGTCGTGGCCACGGCCAAGAGCTGCTCGCAGCTTGTGGAGGACAAGGATGTCCTTGACTTCTCCAAGTTGACTCTGCATCAGGCCAAGAAGCTGGAAATGGAGTCCAAGATTCGAGAGCTTGAACTAGAGGCTGCTCTCACCAAGGAGCGCGAAAAGCTGGCTCGCCTCAGAAAGTTGCATTATCATCTCAGTGACTCTTCCAATTGAGTCCGAACACAATTCAAACGAAATTTAGAACAATCATGCTAACGAGTCAACTGAAAGTAGTCAATCTTATTTCTTAATCATGTTTTTTATACACAAAGCGTCTTGAAAAACTTTATACACAAGCACTTTTTGATTGTTTACTGTCTAAAAGTCTTTTTTTTATTGCGCACAAAAAAGTTTGTGTTTTCAATTTTCCCGAAAAAAGTAAAATATATTGTCGAGTTTTTGTGGAAAAGTAAAATTTTCCTGAGGACTTAAGTTGTGAGACGGAAATGTAAATCAGTTCTAGAAGCATTTTGATTTTGAGCTCAAACAAAACCGCAATCAGGAAGAGTATCGATGTTCTCAGCGTCAGGCGCAGCTTGTCCTTCCATCATGAGCAACTTTTCGAACATGAAGTCCGTTATGTGGTCCTGGTTGACAAACGACTCGATGTATTCATCTAACTTTGCTATAGAACAATCTTCCCAGTTGAACTTGAGAAGCCTAGAGTCGAGTTCGGAGCCCGAGCCGTAGGTTTCTAGGTGGAAGCGCATCTCTTCCGGATTGGAGGGCATGAAGATGCAGTGCTTGCACTTCTTTTTCGAATACAGCAAATGGTCGTACATGTGATAGCGTAAACCTTCACCAGACAGCTCTTCGCCACTTTCTAGGTTTGGAAACATTTTACGGCAAATGGGACAATCTGGACAGAACGTTAACGAGGAGTTGATTGGTCGCCTTCTCTGTGTTCGTGATCAAGAGCGAGATGAATCTGCACAGCCATCCGTAGATTACGTCTTTCTTATTCGTCTCGCGGAAGACGTGTCCGCTCTTCTCCTGATGTATAAACAACTTTTCGTACGAGCTAAAACCTGAACAGAAGCTTTCGTCGTTGTCGTAACACTCGACAATTTGGTAATCCAGTTCCTCACAGTAGTGCAAAAAGGCTTCTTTGGCAGTTGAACAAATCTTTGGGCAGAATAAGCAGAAAATGCGTAAACTTGGTTCGACCGGCTTCACAACGAGAGGAAGAGAGCTGACTTTGCTCTCGAAACTTAGTTCTGTCAAGGCACTCAGATTTTTACCACTAGCGCCACTAGTTCGAACGGCTTTGGACCTTTTCTGTTGCTTCCTAGTAAGAGCATCATAATCGTTCTTTCTTCGTTTCTTCCGAGGTGATGAGCTCACTTTTATTGGTAACTTATTCTCTTCCTTGGCCCTTGACTGCAGTTCCTTCATCAATTTAGCACTGTATTCTTTCAACTTCAGCTCGATATACACAATTTTTCTATCCTCTTCAAAATACTTTTTCAGTGCGGGAGTCGGAACTTTAAGATCATGAACCATGTCCAGATGGTTTAGGGCACGACTGTCGACCGCACAGCACGAATAGATGACATTTTCTTCTTTGCACATCTTACAAGAATATGGCTTGTACTGAATATGGTCATAAGCGTGAGTCACTGACCACTTGCTGCCCTTTCCGTCAAGGCAGTAACACATAGGGCAGAGATTAGAAGTTGTTGGCTGCATAGGAAAGTTCATTTCTTGGTAGTTTAAGTAATCTTGAAGCCAAGTTTCAATCACTTCGGAAGTCTCATCAACGAAACAGATAAAATCATGGCGACCTGGGTGCCTTTTTTCGACGTGTTCTACAACAGCTGATTTGTGCGAGAATACCTCTTCGCAAAACACGCATCGGAAGGGAGAATACTTCAGGTGTTCCTTTAAACATTTTTCAGTGAAGGAACGTGAGTTGTAATCACGACAACAAAACATACAATAATAAGTTATCTGTAATCAGGAAATAAACGTTAGTTGCTAGTTTGGCTCATTCAGTATACATGTACTACCTTGCAAGCGTCTTCTTTTATGGGAATGCCGTGACCATTTGTAATGCAAAAATACCTCGAGTTTCGGCTGACAACGAGATTGGGCAGTTCAAGGGAGCAAGTTTGCAAATCATACTTCGAAAACAAACTGGCGTACTTTGGTTTCGAATTAACTCCAGCCACTGGGAGTATTTTGGCTGACTTTGTCGAGACTTCCGTTGCCTTCTTAAGTATTGAAGACGAATCACAATTTTTCGGTGGCCCATTGTCGGTAATGGCGGGAACTTTCTTATTTTCTTGTTCATCAACCTTATACACATGTCTATCTTTCCTTGATCTAGATTTATTATTTTGCGACGGCTCGCACGTGGACTTCTCAATTTTCTTCGGCGTTGGCTGATCTTGTCTAGAAGCGTCTATGTTTGGGAGTGTAGCAGTAGCCTCGCTAGGGTTCCGACTGAGGTCAGTAGAAATCTGGTTAGTAGGCTTCCTCAGTAGTTTGAGGGGAGGTGGACAGGGTACATGACTTGAAGTGACATCAGAAATGGCGGAGGCTTCTTCCCGTTTCGCTGCCCGATTTGAAGCTTTAGCTTTATCAATAACCAAGGTGTTGGCAATCACCACTTTTTCTAGTTTAATCACTTGAATATCTTGGGGAGACTCTAGCCCACTTGAGTTAGAAGCATTTGGAATTCTGTTTGTTGTCACAATTGGGGTGTAGAAAGAAAGTCTAGTAATCAAAGATGGATCCTCATCTAAAATATTCTTCACAAACAAGTCGCTCTCAGGAGACCATTTCCGATTGTGATGAATCCGCAGATACGTCATTAAGAAACTTTCAAGCTTGGTTATGTGTTTTGGCTGTAACTGTCTGAAAGCCTCAATATCATCCGCAATGTCCCCATGATCATGCTCGCTATAGATGTGACGGAACATGTGCTTCAACATGACACCTGTCGAGGGCGCCACACAACTGCACGTAAATGAAACATATCCCAAATGCCTGAGAATGTGGTTTCTTATCTTATCTTCTTTTACATGAATCTCAGTTGGCTCTGTGAGCTGCCCATGAAAATGTTCTAATCGGTCGGCCCGAACAATTCTAGTCATTTCTTCTAAGCTAAGAGAGTCTTTGCTGTACCTTCCATGGATTTCGAAAATGTTGCAAAGAGGGCAAAGCTTCTCAGGGAGCTGTTGTTTCATGGTACCATCTATTTGCTTTTTGACGAACTTCTTTATCCATTTCAGTATATGGAGAGTGTCGGCATCGTTGCAGGGTACTTTCTCTTCTTGGTGGTTTACCAAACACTCTGTTTGCTTCAAATCACAATCGACACAATAATAAGGCCTCATGAAGTGGTCCAACATATGCTTTGAGGCAACTTCAGCATTGGGTTCCAAATGATCATAACAAAAAATGCAAACAAAATGCGGCGAGTCCATGTTTGTTTGAGTCCCTCACGCCAACCAACATCAACAATGACTCGTGTGACCTCTAACTGACGTTTACAACCAGCCTTGATTCACATGCCTCGCCACTTCGGGCCACAGATTCAAATCGAATAATTCACACAGACCAAGAGGAAAAGGGTCAAAGGCTTTGCATAATTCGATACTCTGATGAAAGAGTGCCAAATCGTTCTCACTGCGCTTGCGGGGGATCCTTTAATCTAGGGACCGTTTGTTTAGTGCCAGAAGCTCAAGTTGCTTCACTAACCTGCTTTGTCGGCTTTCAATGGATCTATCTGTGATGTAATCCGCGTGGGCCACTATTAACAATACGGACAAACTGAAATTTACTGTAGCATTAAAAGATAATCTCTCATCTTCTTGTTCTACACAAAGTACAAGACGATTGAAAGAGAGATAAGCCAGCTTTTGTGGTTTGCGCAAAAAGGATTATTGTTCGGTTAACAAAATTTCGCAATTTTTGATCACCTCAATTCTCATTGATATAAGAAGTTAGAATAATAGTCACTGTGTTCTCGTCTTCTTCCTCTTATTCTTCTTCTTCTTGAGAATAGAATCGAATATTCCAAACAGTTCAACTAATTCGACCGAAATATTTTGCATCATCACCAGGTGGTACCACAAAATATGAATGCTGCTTTAATTGACTTGTAAGCGGCAAGTGTTCATGATTGGACGCCTAAAGTGCAACATGCTTTTCTTGGTCACACAATGGAGACCGATTAGCCGATTGAATTAGATTAGTTCTAGCCTGAGCATGAGCGGTCAATTTTCGAGCCACTTAACTGGTTAATTAGGTTTCCGAATTATTTGATTGTTCACTTGATGGATAAGTTGGGTCGACAGGAACAAGTCAGTGAGATCTTTGATTCGAAATAATAAGCCTGCTTCGATTTAATTCAGTTCAATTTATCTCCTACTGGTAATAATTATGTTTAAAATAGACTTCGTGTACTAAACTACAATGTGCACATGTTGGAATGAAGGAAAATCTGGTGGTTAACACTAGGAAACGTGTAATAATACTAAAAGCATTTTTCAAGGTTTTATTGTTAAGTTGATTTCACCGGCCGCTCTCTCTTCTTTGTTCGAATTGATCACATAATTCAACAAATCACTGTTCAGATCCTTAAGTGCCTTGGACTGGACTGACCCTTTGGCAGGTTCGAGTAAAGCACCGAAATTCGGTGTTGCCAATCTCTTCCACTTGGTCAGCGTTTCGGACCCTTCGACCGGCTTCACAATTTTAAGTTTGTCCGATATGAGCAAGGAACGAATTGAACCACTTCCTCCTCCTCCTCCTCCGACACTATTATGTGCACTATTATTAGCCGGGTTACCAGGTAAGGAACAACGCAATAGAATTGCTGGGCCATCTTCTAGCATACTAGCCGACAGGTGGGAGCTTGAATCACCGCTGACACCATTGTGGTTATGATGTCCACTTTGGATGTTTAAACTTGAGAACTCTGAACCGTAGCCTTCGCTCTCTAAACTGACCGATTCTATCTCAGCGGCCAGGGATTCGTTAATTGGCATAAAGCTAGATGAGGGCCACTGGCATTCGCTTTTCAATCTAGAATTTCTCTTTGCTTCATCCTGCAGCTCGTGAAAGGCGCAAAGTAGAATTTCGTACTTTTCTTTGAGATCAATCAGTTCGCACGACAATTCATTCTGAAATTCATGAGAAACACGCACAGCGTTCTTCAGCCCGTCATTCTCTACAGTTACTTCACGAATGCGTCTCTGCAAGTCAACTAGTTGACTCAGTAGATGGGTGATCTCTTCCTGTTGCCTGATATTATCATCCGAGCGACGGGCAATCTCTTCCTGTAGAGACAACAATTGTCTACTTGCGTCCGCTGATGATGATGTTTAGGAGAGATAGTGGGAAACGGAGACAAAGAGAGAAGAGATGAGAAAGATGCTAAAAGCAAAACATATATGGAAAAAACTAACGAGATTTTTTCTAATTGCCATCTTTTCATTTTCACACCATAATTAAGACACTATTCTCATATACTGCACAACCTTTGTGCTAGAAATACGCTCTGCTAATTGCATTCTTTTGAATGTTGAATAGAATGTGAGAGAAAACTAATCTGGCATTGTGAAACCCTGACAAATATAAACATAATTAAAGTGTACAAAGTGTCGGGGAATGAGACCGAATGAGAAGGGGAGAGAGGGGAGGGGGAGGAAGAGAAATAGTACTCACTGAGTTCTTTGGCACAATCGTGAATCAGCTGAAGCTCTTTCCTCTCTGCGTACTCGATATCACCGCGTTTAGTAGAAACTTGATTCCGAAGTTTGTCATTTTCATCTTCAAGCGAGCACACCTTGTCATGCAAATCCTCCCATCGTAGTTCGAGTGATGATAACTTGTCCCTTTCTCTGAAGCTGGCCGAGTTGGAATGCGAAGGGGACTCGGGCTGCGATTCCGAGCTCTCCAAGTCGGCACTGTAGATCTGCAGTAGGCCATTTTTCAATGTTAGGTCATGCTTCAATTGCGTTACCTGGCGAATAAGTAAAGGTAAATGAATGAAGGGAGACAAATGGCCGAGAAGAAGGGGAAGGAAAGGAGCGAAGGGAGAAATAATGTACAGGCATGACACGGTTCAGCGTGTCTACATTGTTCGAACTGTGTTGCAATCTCACGAGAATGGCACAATGTAGCGAAAAGATCGTGAGGAACGGACAGTGAACATACTGTCCCTACTGAAGAACACTTCAGTGTCCGATTGAAAAGAGAGAAAAGGCATTGAGGGAGAGGAGAGCCTCCTTCAGGAAATAGCGAATAACTATAAACCAACCCGATCTGTGGCACTTATAACTTCAAATGTCAGTCTTTCAATCTAATCAACATGGCAAGTGCGATGGGTGTATTTTTTCAGAGAGTTCGTTTTTCAAAACCAAACATAACGTCGTGAAACCAAAATGGAGAGAACGAGTGCACACATAATGGCCATAAAAAATGGAGAGAGAAGAACAAAAAGGTTTGAAATAAAAAATATGCAAAGTTATTGAAACAGCTTGCAAAGCAGTTTGGTGTCCTGTTTAACTCTCAACAGCAATTTTCCTGAATCAGTAGAAAACTAATTAACATACAATTTGGCTGATTCACGTCTCGCATCTACTCGTTTCATACCTTGAATCTAATTTTCAATTGTTTATACATCATAGAATATTTCCATGAATAATTGGTGTGAAAGGTGATCGAGCGTTTATTTAGCTTCCCAACTCACTACTTTTCGAATGTTCATCCTCTTTTTCCAATAAGACACATACACAGCTTCGGGTTTGCTTTTGTATACATGTACACTACATCTAATACTACTAATGAGCTCAATTAGGATAGATGCTCTGAGATATGACTCAAAAACATGGCCGGGCAAGTGGAATCCCGCTCGTAATCAACTACTCACGACCTCATTGCAGCTTTGCAGCTCTGTCTCCAGTTCGTCATTTCGACTCTTGAGATCTTTGTTCTTTTCTAGCAAGGACTGTCCAATCAGTGCCGCTAGTTCGAGGTCATGTTCTTCTTGCATAGAGTACAGAAAAAGGGCAAATCTTAACTCCAATCAAGTGACAGATTCCGTAAAATAGAACTGCGATGTTGACGCTTGACTTTGAACACATTCACAGCTGATGGAGAACGACCTAATGAAGAGTGCGAGCTGGTGTTGTTGCGTTAGGGATAGACAACACAAGTGAAGACTTTGTCCTTGGCAGACAAAGACAAGAAGAGTGAAGACTTTGTCTTTCACAGATATGAGATAATTCAACAGGCCCAGGCTAGCACGATACAGAACAAATGGCAAAAACCGTCTCAGACATACGGTCGACAATATTGTTTCGAAAAAAAGATGAAAGTCTCATGGCAAAGACATAAACTAGAAAAACAAAGACAAGAAATCGTCGGGACCAACTACAACACTAGTGCAGCCAATCTAAGCGCCATCTGTCGGGTCGAAAAATGCACCGCTTCAGTCAATTTAGTGATTCAGTCAATGAGTCACTATACTTCTCAGCAAAAAGTAGTCCTAATACCTAATACCTAATCTAGTTCCCCGCTTTAGTTATACAGCTCATCGCAAAAGTCTGAGAGTAAAACCTCAGTTGAATAGCGCAGTGAAAGGTGAGAAATACTCTGACTTTTGCGATGAGCTGTACCGCGCGACTCTTTATATAATATGCCCGAAAATGTATGGATTGATCTGCGCTGTTGAGATTTTACCGAACAGTTTACGAAGGACACTAAATTGCTGCTGTGTTCGGGACCACTCATTTTTCTCAGGAGTATAAATGACTGTCTCATAATTTCGACCTGTTTTATTCTGATTTTTCTTTTTTCAGCTAGTTGATTGGCTCGGAAAGTGTAGTGGATATTGAGTAAAGTAAAGAATTTGCGAGATAAGGTCACTAATAATACTGGTGATTGTGCTTAATTGCACAGATTACATTACAATTCAACTGATTTTTAATAATCTTGACCATTCAACGGTAAACTGGCAGATTGGAGAGAGAAATCGTGACAAAAAGTAATCAAGAGAGTCGTCACTCAGGTAGGACGCAAATGAAATGTCTACCAGCGAAACGAAAAAGAGGTGTGACCAGGTAACTTTCGCCACTAGGTGCAGTTGCACTTTGGTGGCCATCAGCGGAGAACAAAGACCAAGGCTTGATCCCTTGCGCACCTTGCTTTTCTTGTGATGCAATTAGGACAGAGTTCAAAAATGGTTAAACGGATTGCCACCTGAATAGTGGCCTCCATTTTGTCCACCACCGCCGCCACCAAAGTTAAACTGATGACCACCAAAGCCAGCTGGGCCATTGCCACCGGCAAAGAAGGCATTGAAAATACTGGTCGGATCAATATCAGCATAGCCGGGAGAATATTCGCCGCTCCCGTCAATGTCCACTCCCTGATCGTATCGAGTTCTCTTTCGCGAATCCGACAAGATGGCGTAAGCTTCTCCAATTTCTTTGAACTTCTTTTCCTGTTCACGCTTCTCAGTGTCGGTGGCACTGGCATGCCGATCCGGATGGTGAACCAGGGCTCGCTTCTTATATGCTCTCTTGATCTCGTCATCATTTGCATTTCGTTCAACGCCGAGAATCTTGTAGTAATCTTTGCGCTGTGACTTCTTCAGCTCCAGTTTGGCATGTTCCAGAAACCTCTTGTTCTCGGCCGTCTTTTCTTTCTTGTAAACCAAATCATAGTCTCGAACTGACTCTTCGAACATTTCGAGATCCATGTGCAGTCTAGCCCGCTTGAGGTACGCTTTGATATAATTACTGTCTAATTCAATAGCTTTGTTACAATCTTCTAATGCTGAATGCTGCTTTCCTAGCTTATTGTGAACTATGGCTCGATTGAGATAAATCTTAGCATTTGTAGCGCTATTCAGGGGGTCAACGTCTAAACTCTCGTTGTAAAGGGCAAGAGCTTCCTGTAACTTGTTCGCCTTAAACGCTTCATTGCCACCGTCTTTCTTGGTCTTCAAAAGCTTGACCTTTTTGAATAGAGTTCGGCATTTCTCGTTGTCAGGATTAAAGCGCAAAGCTTGTTGAAAATGAGTCAGCGCCTTGTCTATGTTGTCCTGGTAGTAAAGCACCATTCCTCGAATGTATAAAGCGTCAGCATTCATGGAATCGACTCGAAGAATGTCCGTGACAATGTCTTGAGCATCTTGATATTTCTGTTGTAAAGCAAGAGCTTCTGCTTTGACTAGTTTAAATTTCGTATATTCTGGCGCCAATTCTAGCACTCTATTCGAATAGTAGACAACGGATCTTGAGTCTTTGTTTGCTACATGCTTTTGCACTTCGGCCACAGCCTTCCTCAGGCGGTCCAGGTTGCCACGTTCTTTGACTAAGTCGCTATTATTTGGTTCTAATCCTTGAATGGCTTGAAGGCTACGGTCCGCTTGGTCGGCTTCACCTAGGGCAAGGTGACATTTCGCTTCTCTCACATAACCTTTCACGAATGTGTTGTCAATCTTGACCGATTTCTGAGCATCTTCCAGAGCCAACTTGAATTTGTTGACCATCATGTAACAAGCACATCGGTTACCATAGAATGACGAAACGTGAGGCGCCAAATCAATGGCCTCCGAGTAGCAGCGAACAGCTTCATTATACTTTCCTTGTTTGTACCATTTGTTGCCTTCGTCCTTCTTCGCTTCGGCCAACTCTTTGCCGTCTTTCTGGTTGATCACTGGCGACGAGATGATGACATCGGGCTCCTGGTCAACTAGAATATCACCATTTTCGGCCTCCATGATGAATTAAGGTTTCGCAATTTCCTCTCCAAATCATGCACATAAAGGAGGAAAGATAGGGAGAGAGAGAGCGTGAGAGAAAGGAGGAGAGAGAGAAAGGCCTGATGCGCAGTAGACGCATGCGCACACTGATGCGTTCCTTTCGTCACACTCATCCTTCGCTCATATGATCGTGGAAAAGAAAACGGTGTGTAAGTGAAGAGTCGTTGCTCTCTTTTCGCTCTCTCTCCTCTCTCCCTCTCACCCTCGCTCTGGTGCAGGCAAACAATTTCTAAATGATTTGCCTTTGCTGGTCGTCCCTGTTAGGCTTTCCACTGTGAATTGATTCCTCGTGAAATATGATCAAGTTGTCCCGAAAGCTGAAGCGCAATGAAGAGAACAATAACGAACGTCTTCCAAATGCAACCACTTCCAGGAATCGCATTTCAGTGCGTGACAAACTACTAATACGAGGTCAGTGCATGTTTTGCATATTATTGCAGCCTTCGTGGTCATATTAATTGAGCTCTAATTCCATTAATTCCCTTACACTGATTGCTGATCAACTGTAGAAGTACAAGAAATGGAACAAACACTTCCGAGCACCTGTACAGTTTCCTTTCCCAATGCAGATGCATTGCATCAGTTCGACTTGTTCATTGAACCTGTTGATTGTTATTGGTCAGGTGGACGATTCAAGTTTGCCATCCAAGTGCCCGAGGACTACAATTTTGTGGTAGGCTAAAATAACTGCATAGTGGCATTAAAGAGGCCCTGACTGTTAACCAATTGCATTAGCCACCGGTGGTCAAGTGTTTGACTCAAATATGGCACCCGAACATCAACGAGGCCGGAGACATATGCCTGAGTTTACTGCGTGTCGGATCAGTTGATGGCCTAGGATGGGCGCCCACTAGGACACTGAAAGACATAATCTGGGGGCTCGATTCTTTATTCACGGTTAGTTTAGTGCAACGTAGACCATGCTGAATCATGTTTTTCACAGGACCTATTGAACTTTGAAGACCCGCTAAACGACCAAGCGGCACAGCATTATCAAAGGGATAAGAAGTCTTTCAAGGACAAAGTCAGAGATTATGTTCGTCGCTATGCGAGGGTGTAAATTTCCAGTGGTTCAAAATGTAAATATGAAAGAAAACCCGTGTTTTCACACCAATGCATTCCCTGTTAGTTCTTGAAGCTCCACTTGTTCAAAGTCCATGTCCTGTTCATACAAAGCCAACACGGACAGTATAAAAATGGCCAATATTATGCCCAAGTTTTGCAAGGCCAAAATCTTGAAGCCACTGCGAAAGCTGTTGCGAAGCGCCTTCTCCATAGAATTATTCATTTCCTTCATGACATCAACCAAGGCCATGTACAAGAACATCCCGCCAGCCAGTGCAAAGATATACGGACTGGCATCGTCAGCTTCGTCTCCTAGGAAGACACCCATGACCAAGCCAGGGTAGAGGAAGCAAGCAGAGATGAATATTCTGAGAAAGCTCTGTTTCATGTCCAGCCCAGCTCTAATGAGAACAGCGAAGGTTCCTAAACGATGTGGTACTTCTTCAAGCATAATAGCTATAGAGATGCTAATGCCAGCTAGAATGTTTCGGTCAAAGGCTGCTCCTATAGAGAGTCCATCAATGAAGTTGAGCGAGGCGTCTCCCAGAACTATCATCCAGGTCACCGAGTCTGTATGCAAGCGATTGACTGCAGTGTCGTGGTCTTCTCGTCTTCCGGCAATGTCAGCTACATATGATTGTTTCGAAATGACTGAAGGCGTCTTTGCATCAGACAAATGGTTGAGCGATCCTTTGCCAAAGCTCTGAGGCTGGACAATTCTTTGGTTAAGCGAAGGCTGGCTAGTCGCTTTTCGGATGGATGCAAGACACTTATCTATTTGATTCTTGGTTGAGTTGGACTGAGCTGACTGAATTGACGAACTTCGTTCATTGGGTTTCTTAGCAGTTGCATCAGCAATGATGTTTGAGATCATCGGATTGGACGGTACTGACCTGGTGTTGAATGTGCTCATATTCATCATGAAATGTTCATCTCGGTTACTCATGGTTCTGCGTCGTGGACTTGGCTTCTTTAGTTTAGCATTTCGGTATGCGGTCAAAATTTTGAGTATGCGCTCAAATATATAAAACATGTAAACGCCACCAAATACGACGAAGATGCGGCTAAAATATTGTTGGAATCTTTCTTGGTCAATATTGTATGCCTTCGGAAACAAGTGAATGATGGCACTTCCAAGTAGACCGCCGACGGCAAGCCCTTCAAACAGTGTCAAGATGGTTCTTCGGGCGTCACGCCTCACGAAGGGCAAGACAATGAGTCCGCCCATGGACACGACGATGGACAGAGTCACGAACAGAATGCTGAAACCCCAAACTCTTTCGGTCGAAGGTTCAACTAGCTTGATTTTCTTTCCGATCGTCTCAACTGGAGCAGTTCGTCATGTGTACACAGCGGTCGGTCCAGTCTGAACAACAACAGTGGACATGTGTAGGCTAAACTTTGTGCTAGTGTCACTGGCTTCGGCGGGAAAATGTTCATCACATGTTCGGCCGAAAGGCATTTAGCGGTGACAACATTGCATAGAGCACTAATTCGATGGTCTTGCTTTTTACTCGAAGTATCGCAACCAACATCTCGTCTACCAAGAGCTGGTAGAATCAATCTTCCGCCAGGTGTGTGTCTTCTAAGCTGGTTAAGGTAAAGATGGTCCATCAGGTTGACCATTATCTTCTCGTCAACTTCCTTGACCGGATCAATGATGACATGGTCGCGCATTAGTGTCAGCTTCGCCATCAGCTCCACATCGGAAACACCTTCGATGGAGAAAGTGCTGTTCTGATCGTCCGAATTAAACGAGTCGCAAAGTTTCAGAACGTTAAGTATAACAACAACGGCAACATTCGCTAATTTCATCCTGACTGAGCCAAGCCAACTGGCATTAAACCATAATTAACAGAAAGTTTGTCGATGTACTTGAAAGCAGTGAAGCAGAAAAAATATTGATTAATCCAGCACTTCAGTTCTTATTTATCTAACTTACTTTAAACAGGTAAATGGCGCTGATAACAAGCTTCAATGAACCACATCGGTTCTGGCCTTCGAGTCAACGGCTAGTAGATAAATCCATCGCTCAGCCTAATAGGATGATCAGGTTCTAGGTCGAAGTAAAGCGGCTTTCTCGTGTTTGATCAGTTTCTATGTGAACCAAATTGTGACAATTAAAACAAAACGCCGAATAAAAATGCTGAACTCTGATGAAAAGTGTAAGAAAATAGCCGCCATAAATTTGTTTGCCGTCGCTTAGCAACGCGGCCATAGCTTTCCCGTTTCTTGGCTTGCAGAGTGACAAACTGGAAAACATCGCCTAGAAAACCTCTATTTGTGACACTTTCAAGTTCACGTCATGGACAGTGACGATGACGTTCAGCTGAAGAAAGGTTCTAAAAAGAAGAGGGTACGCGTTTCCAGGAAAAATTCGGCTTCCAAAATAGCCAAGCCGAACGAAACGGAGCCTGACGTCAATTCAAGTAGTGGGATGCTCAAACCGGAAGAGAATCAAGTTTCAGTAAATGGTGAGTTGAAACGTAAGGGAATCTGTTATTCACTAACGCTTGCTTCACTTTCTTTAAGTAGCTAGTGAGATGGGTTTGCTGGAAGATTCCAACATTTCCATTACGTTCAGCGTCGGCTCCAAAGTGCCACTTCACAACAACAAACCTCTGTCATGGAATCACAAAGTCAACCTAATTGGTGAGAAAGTACAAAATCCTAAATTGCACAAGTGTGACGAATGTAAAGGTTACATTGCAAACTATGGCCGAATGGTGAGTTGTGGTCATTAGTTGCATTATTACTAACTCTGTGATACTTAGATTCCGTGTAAACACGTATTTTGCTACGATTGTGGTTTAGCAAATTCAGTTCTGTGCAAGAAATGTGGCGATCGGGTCATTCGTGTAGAAAAGACAGGCCTGGGCTCTGTGTACAAATGTGAAGTGGAAAATTGCGCCCGAACGTATTTAAGTTCAAGAGATCTGCAAGCTCATATCCATCATAGGCACATGAAAAAGAATTCGACCAAGAATCTTCTACTGAATGCAAGGAATGCAGCGGCATCAAGAGCCCGTGACTCGCCCTCAGTATCGACTCCCAATCAGAGTTTGCCGCCATGGCCTGGTGGTAATTCAGTTGCTGCCCAGTATGCAGCCATGGGCAGTAACTTCAGTTGGCAGGCAATGAAAGGCCAGCCACCGTCGAGGTCACTACTTCCTTAGCACGTGTAACATTACATTCATTTGAACCATGAATACCTTAAAGCGTGTCATACAAGAACCTCATTTACAATTACGTGGTAAACAATGTTCAACAAGATGTTCAAAAATACATAAACGAAATTTGATCAATTTGACTGATTACTTCACGAACAATTCTCCATATTTGTCAAGTCCTGCTTGCTGTGAACCATATGTGATTACAAGTTTGCCATCTCTTAGCCTAACTGAATGTTCGGCACTCTGGTTCTTCTCGTCAATGTACGCAGTGTTCAAGTGGGTATAACCGACGGACATTCTATAATTGTCCATCTTTACTTTCACGGTGCCCAGTGGATCGAAGCTGATGAACATCTTGTTTGGAAATTTACAGATTGTCAGCTCGCCATTTTTCTTCGACGTGATCTTGTAACCGGCAATAAGCCAAATCTCGTCGTCCATTCGGTTAATGTAATGGCGTCGACCTTCAATGGCAGCCTGGATGATACGCTTCGCCTTGACGCCATTTTCAACCCTTTTGAACAGTATGATTGAAGTATAATCGTCAGCTTCCAGTCTCTGATACTTGTCAGTAGTTGTCTTGCATCCGGCGTCATCTAAATAGTAACACAGGGGCTGATTAATGCGCTTGAACGAGATTCCCTTTGACGATATCTTGGCTTGTCGCTGACTTGTCCATATTTCTATATTGCCATCTTCAAGTAACAATCTAGCTTGCTGATGCGAAATGGCCGCCGTGCCGTCGGCAATGTTGATGGCTGCCACGCAACCAAATTCAAGAGAATAAATTCGAATAGCATCACCCGAGCTGATGTCGATGCGATACCCGGCGGAAATGGTTGTATGGAAGCCATATTCAGTGGCTATTGGTTTATTGTGAACCGGTAATGGCGAAGTGGCAATCGGTCGACTTGGTGGTAAATTGTTGTACCAGTCTTTGAATGTGAATGATTTGTTCGGCTTGACTTGGTCTCCAGACATGGAATTCTCATTGAACACACTGAATGGTGATCTCAGTGCAGTTTCCTCTCTATTTTTAGCTGCCAAAAAGTCACAATTTGACCGGAAGCTACGGAATCCTATTGCAGTTTCCGCTTGGTTTGTTTTCTTGCGCTCATGGTCTTCAGTTGCTGGTGTCACAGCTGCAACTCCACTTGTTTGCCTTCGCATCGCTGCAATATTCGTATTGAATAGGTTTAATTAATCAAAATTTAATTACTATGATCAGCAAACACTGTATATTGGGAAGGGATATTAAATTAATCTGAAGGCCGAGGCAAAGTTTGAGCAACAGCGGTAAAGTTCGGAAAAACTGTTTTTTCACTCAGCAGATGGCGTTGCTTTGTCTTTTCGCGCCTTTTCAGTGCACTGCATTTTTTCCACCAAATAATTAGTTAATTAGGTCTTCCTGTACTTCCATAGTTGGCGATAATTTATGTTTTCCTTTTCTTGCTATTATGGACTCATCAAACTAATTTTTATGATCACATTAACTTGCTTCACACTTGGTAAATGAAAAAATTTGTTTTTTGTGCTCGAACGATTATTATTTCCAACTAATGAAGTACGGAAAAATCTTGAACGTCTAGCCTACGCTAATTGACTAATTCTAATTAGCTGTCTGGAATATTTCAAATTTCATGCTCGTTCTATTCAATTCAAAGGGCACTGATTATATATTCATATTACAAAGCTTGTGTATCATGTTTATTAGCTTTCATTACTTGTCGAAAATATGAAATTCGCAAGTCAATCAATAACGAGAGAGGAAGAGAGCTCGAGAGGGAGAGAGAGAGAGAGAGATGGAGAGGGAGAGACGCATATCATGGTATTCACGGTCAAAAATGTAAATTGCACTGCAGGCTGCCATCATTAACTTTAATCATGTGTATTCATTATAAGCATTTCGAACAAAAAAAAATCCTCTAAATCCGATGCAGGGGAATGTTAAACGCAGTTAACTGAATTAAACCCGAGGCACGTTCACGATCAAGCCAAACCAAACTTATTGGGTGGCAACCTGTGAACCAGTTTTAGCTGGTGCAGCTAAATTGCAAATGAGCAATTTCAGATTGATCTTAATCAATTGTAATTATTGTAAAAGGACTTCAGCTAGTTGACCACCTTCGATAAGGGATCGAAGACGGATCAAGTGAAATTTGGTATTTAATTTTTTTAATTTCTGCAAATTAACTGCAGCTTATTTCGCAGTATTTGAAAATATTAAAATTGTTTTCAACAAAAAACGTTTTATGATTCATTGGCGTGGCTTCAAATTTTCTCTCTTTTCTGTCCCCTTAATTGTCTGAATGATTAGTTCGGATAATTAATCATCGGTTCGGTTTGGACAAGGTAAACTGTGTGTACACAGGTCTCCCTCTCTCCTCTCCCTCTCCTCTCTCCCTCTTCGCTCCTTCTCCCTCTACCCCGCAACTACTGCTTCACTGTTCAAGGTTCAAGCTAAGCTTAATGACGCTTAAATTGTTATTAGTTAACTAGCTGTCAAGTGAGGGCAATTTTCGGCCATTACCATTCATCACAGGCTCACTAACAGTAGAGGGAGAGATGAAGAGAGAGAGAGGGGAGAGCAAAAGAGGGGCGAGAGAGAGAGGGGAGAGGATGCGAAAAGATCCACGACCACTAATCGTGTCCAGCTTTTTCTCCGTAGCTTGTTACATTTTGTAGGCTATCTATAAATATGGGTATAGTACATAAATTTTGTTTAGTGTACCTTATATAAGTGTATGGACACAAGAGAGGGGAGAGAGAGAGAGAGCATGAGAGAAGTCTTCTCTCTCCCTCTTTACATAATCTTCAATCAATGCAATTTATCATGTAAAGTAAATATTGTATAACATTCAACAACATTGAACTGAATTATGCGAAGGAAAAAAGATTTACTTTGAGTATTATACTTTATGAAAAACTGATGAAGGCAAATCTTTCATAGCACAGAATAGACGTCAAGCAATCTCTTCTCTCCTTCGCTCTCTCTCTCCCTCTCGCTCTTTCGCAAGCTTCTCTATGCATGTATATTATATACATTATGTTCTTTTAATATTTTTGACGGTATATTTCATCTTATAAGGATGATGACGAGCATGATGATCGCTGAATGGCCGAGAAGAGGAAGGAACCGAATTACAGCTCTTATTTATGAGATCTCTCTCTCTCTTCTCCCTCTCTCTCTCTCCCTCTTTACTATATTGACCATGCTCACAAATTCATGGAATAATACGGTTATTACCTTTGCGCACCCATTTTTGAACCAGCATCAAGAGTAGAAACGAACTAGTCGTGAAGTGAGCGAGAGGGAGAGAGAGAGAGAGAGAAAAGGAGCGAGAGAGGGAGAGAGAGAGAGAACGCGCGAGAGAAAAAGAGAGAGACTAGGCCTTTGCCTTGCAGGCTAACAAGCTAATTGGCTTCGTCCCCGTCATTGGTAGTCACTAGACTAAAGTTTGCTAACGAGCGAAGAGAGGAGAGAGGGAGAGAGAGAGAGAGAGAGAAGAGAGAGCGTTTTAAATTTCACTTAGTCGAGCCTGTTGTTCAAACAGGTATTCAGATCCATCATACTCTGACTTGACCAGAGAGGGGAGAGAGCGAAAATACTGTCGAAACGAGAGCGAGAGACAAGGGCCAGAATTGAATTTTGCTTTTCTCTCTCTCTCTCTCCCTCTCTCCTCGTCAATTGAAGGTTGTGAACATGGAATTTCAAGCGCAAGAGAGTTAAGTATCACGAAAGGAAGATCGAGAGGGAGAGCTGGAGAGGAGAGAGAGAAAAGGAAAAAATTAGCAACACTTTTAGTCCAAAAACAATGTAACCGAAGGAGAGAGCGAGAGGGGAAGGCAGAGAGAGCAGAGCGCCGAAGGGGGCGGCGCTTAGGGCGCGCGGCTCATTGGCTTCCGTAGAGCCTCTAGAGCCGTCCCCCAGCCGGTGGGCGTGGCCAAGAGCTACCAGCCTGGCTGAGAGCAAATTGGTGAAGTGTTTTGAGTGCGTCAGAGACGCTCGATCAATTTGCTAGCATATTACTTTTTCTGCATCTCTCTCTCTCCCTCTCTCCCTCTTGCTCTCTCACCCTCTTCTCCCTTCTTGTTTGGTACTTGAGAGTAGAGAGACATAAAAGGATTCCTTCCTTTTTTTCTTTTATGTACTTTCAGAGTCCATAGAGTGCGGTCAACCCGATTACTGGGAGTGGTTTGTGGGTGTTTAGTACTTGTTGTGTTACCCCTGCGGAAGCGAGGGAGAAAAGAGGGAGAGGGAGAGAGAGAGGAAGAGACACACATACAAAGAGAGGCAAAGGGCTTGAGAGAGAGAGAGCGCATCTTCCATCCCTTCCTCCTCTCAGTGGACAGTGACCGTGAACAGAGGAGACCGAGAGAGAGAGAGCCGGCAAGCGGACAGAAAACAGTTGATCACCGGCCAATGTGGTGGACAGTTTGTTACTAGTATTGCTGGACAAGCCGAAAAGTGTGCAATGGACGCGGCGACGGGACACCTTCTGCAGCAACACAACGCCGTCTCGGCTGCCGTCAACTTCAGCGGCGCCGCCAGTGTGCTGGCCCGACTAGGTCGCCCCATTCCCGGCCCGTTTGCCCATTTCGGGGGACCCATGGCACCCTACAGTCTGGCCAACCCGTACAACCTGCTCTACTGCCCTTATCCGCGTGACCTGTCCATAGACATTGGCGGCCACCTGGGCTCGTTGCCCTTCAAGAGCTCGGCCAGTCAAAGGGCAGTTGCCGCTGCCGCCACTGCCAGAGACAACAGTGGCCAGCAATTAGTTCAACAGGAACAACAACAGCAGCAGCAACATCACCACCACCAGCACCATCATCAGGCTCCTCATCATCATCATCATCATCAGCATGCCTCCTCGCAACAGCAACACAAGCAGCCACACAACAATAATAGTAACAATGGCAACAATGTTGGTTCAAGTCAATTAACAGGCAACAACAGTAGCAGTAAAGTTAATTCGGCAAATTTAAGCCTCATTTCAAACCAAAGCAATCAGTCCAGTGCAAGCAGTACGGCCTCCGGGTCACCCGGGATCCGGACTCGGACCCGAGAAGACTCGTCGAGTTCTAGTTCCAAGCGTCGCCGAACTCGGACCAACTTCAATGGCTGGCAACTGGAAGAGCTGGAGAAGGCCTTCGAGACGAGCCATTATCCGGACGTCTTCATGAGGGAAGCCCTCGCCATGAGACTGGATCTAGTCGAGTCCAGAGTCCAGGTAAGCACCCTTTAGAACTTCCCTTTCCCCTCTCCCCCTCTCTCCCTCGCGCCTTCCGTGGAAATCTTCTCCCTTTCCGTGCTGTTTGTTTGTGTATGTGTATCTACTATTGAAAAAACTGTCACAGGCGCCATTTTGTGTGTGTGTATGGTGTTAGTGCTGTTCGTGCTTGATACTGAGCAAAAATGCAGAAATAGCGAGAGATAATGCGAGAGAGCGGGCGAGAGGGAGACCGAAGAGAGAGGGAGAGGAGGGGGAGAGAGGGCTTTCAGGGAAAAAGAAAAGAGATGCAATAAAGGCGTCGGTGGTGCTGTAAAATACCATTTACACAGCAAGTTACGTGGTTTACATGCAACTATAGGTACTCGAGGAATATGATTGATGGCCGTGCACTTGTCCTGTAAAACATTTCTCTCTCTCCCCCTCTCTCTCCCTCTTGCCTCTCTTTCGCTGTGTTCAGATGCGAGGAAAAATAGAGGAGCCATGTTGTAGTTCACATCCATCCTTTGCCGGCATGTTTTCCTGATGTCTCAATCAGTCGGCAAATAGAATAGACTTCTCCAAAGACTCGGCGGACCGACCATAGAGAGGGGAGAGGAGAGAGGAGAGCGAAGAGGGAGAGAGAGAGAAAGCGAGAGGAGAGAGACGGCGCCCGGTCAGTCTTGGTTGGCGGTCAAGTTTGTGTCGGCTTCTCAGTAATCTCCTTGAAGACATGCCTGCAACTTTTTTTGCTCTCTCGCTCTCGCTCTCCCTCTCTCCCTCTCGCTCTCTTAATACATGTTCATGTCATTCCTCTTAACATGCTCTTTGCAGTGCAGTTAAATTAATTAACTTTGTGCCCGAATGCCAGTTTCTTGTTTATGTTCAACATTTCTCGCTCTGGCTCGTTTTTCTCTCCAGCTCTCTCTCTCTCTCCTCTCTCTCTCTCTCGCCTCTGATCTCTCTCTCTCTCCCTCTCTCCGTGGGGCACCTGAAACTGTGGCCCTTGTCAGCCCGGTCGAGGTCTATCAAAATTTGGTCACGGTCCCCGTCCCTTGCCCGACCAGGCCCGGGCTCATCTAGTCCCAAACAGTGGCCCTCTCTCTCCCCCTCTCTCTCCCTCTCTTTCCTTTTCCTCGACCTTGAAAAGGCTGCTCTCAGGTGCTCGTTAATTGTTTCGCTCAAATTTTAATTTGTGAAAAGAGTTGCCTCTAACTTTCTCTCTCTCTCTCTCTCTCTCTCTCTCTCCCTCTCCTCTTTTTTATTAGTGCGAGAATTAGCTTTCAATTGAGAAAGTGTGGAAAAACGACACTTGAGACTGGGAGAGGGAGAGAGCGAGAGAGGGGAGAGAGAAAGTCTAGCAAAGAGACACGCAAAGAGGAGAAACGAAGTTGAGCGGGCACGAGAGGAAGGGGAAAGAAAAGGAAGAGAGAGAGAGGGAGGGAGAGAGAGACAAAGAAACGTACAATTGGATGTTTCGTTTTAGAGAAAGAGATTCTAAAGTCTACTCTATGGGATAATTTAGTTTTAACGACGTAGACTATTTAAAATTATCTCATATTAGCTAAAGGAAACCCGCCTACACTGCAATTGCAATCATATATCTAAACTATAAAACGTTCTCTCTCTCCCCTCTCCCTCTCCTTGGCTCTCATCACATGCGCGAAACTCATATTCTCGCTCCCACTTTGATGTCTTTCTTTATTTTATTCTCTCCCTCTCTCTCTCCTCCCTCTCGCTCTCTCATCCATTCTGTGCCTCCCTCACTTACATGAGCATGAAGTTTATATCGAGTCAAATCGAGGGCTGAGTCGACAAGAGCGAGCGAGAGGGAGAGAGAGAGAGAGAGAGAGAGAGAGAGAGAGAGAGATAAATATACGGAGATAGAGAAGTCTTCATTAAAAACGCAAGAATAATAAAACTTTTCTTTGTATGTAATTCATCTTTTAAAATAGTTCTTAACTTGAATGGCAAACACACAAAACGTAATATTCACGCAAGTCTCCCTCTCTCCCTCTCGCTCCCTCTCTCCCGTCTCTCTCGCTCATTCTCGTTTCGATTATGTTTCATTTAATGATGCCTCGAGTTGAGAGACCGAAAGAGCGAGAGAGGGAGAGGAGGAGAGCACGCAAGTGGCCGACAACGTTTAGATGTATTTGAACTCGGAGTGAAAATCACATAAAGAGAGAAGAATGTTATTATTATGAATCTTGGAAATATATAATCTTTGCACTTCTCATGCGCTTACTCTTTGCTTGCGGGTAATTTGCATAACTCGGATTCCCTCTCCTTTCTAGGCGAGAGAGGGGAGAGGAGGAGGAGAGACATGCCATATGGTTGACCTGAAGTTAGCCTCATGGTCTCTCTCTCTCTCTCTCCCTCTCGTCTCCTAACTGGACGAGAGTTAAGTAATTTTTAGCGGCTATGGAAACTGTTTCTCTTCATCCTGATTCTCATAGTCTTCCTCTCTTGAACAATTACTGTCTCTCTTTCCTCTCTCCTCTCCTCTCTCCCCTCTTCTCTCCTCACCTTCGCCTTAGGGTCGTTAGGAGCATTTGGTGCTCCAAGTACTTATTGAAGAGAGAAAGAGGGAGAGAGAGAGGGAGAAAGAGAGAGACACTGCACATCCTCTTCCAGCAAAGAGAGCGAGAGGGAGAGAGGGAGAGGAAAAGGTAGTTTTAGTAATGGCAATAATTTCAAAGGTAAATCATCATCAGGTGGGCTATTATATGTATATGAAGTAGTAGTGTATGTATTATATGTATATCCGTTTGTGGTAATTGTTATCCAGGGCTTCGCTGTTCATATATTGTATTTTCTTGGCTTGCGCCCATTGTAGTGGCCTTTTAGACAACTTTGGTGATATAGAGGAGTCTATAGACCGACTAGAGGAGAGAGAGAGAGAGAGACCATTAGGAGAGACACTGAGAAGAGAGACCAACAAAGGCGTGGGCGAGATAGAGGGGGAGAGCGAGAGGAGAGAGGAGAGAGAGAGATCCGGGTCGTTCGCGTTGTTGCTGATGACCGAGACTCGCTAAGTGTCATCAATGAGCCCACCTTTACATTCCCACATCATAAAAAAGGTAGACCCAGTATTAACGCCAATGTAGTACGAGTGTGAGAAAAGAAAAGAGAGAAAACTGCCTACCAAGGAGAGCGGGAGAGGGAGGGAGAGGAAGGGAGCGAGAGAGAGAGGGAGACAGAGACACGAGGATGTAGATCATCCGTGGAAACACATTCATTGGGTGACAATGACCATAGAAAAACAAACAAGAAAGGAAATGTAGGCGGCAATGGCTCGTACATGGCGTTCGAGAGAGGGAGAGGGGGGGGAGAGGGAGACAACGATCGAGAGGGTGCTCTTGACTGCGGGGCGGCGCCATTTTGCCTCCCCTTCAATTCATTTTTCACTGAAGGAAGTCCAGAGAGCCAGTAATGGTAGCCTTCCGAGCTCTGGTCCGATCGTTAGCGACTTGGGTCCTTAATGGCAAATTTCCACCGGAGTGACTTTCCTCTCTCTCTCCCCCTCCCTCTCGCGCTCTCTACCTTGCTTTTGCCTCCTTTTTCTGTTACATGACTTTCTCTTTTTGCTCTCTGTCTCTCTCTCTCTCCCCTCTTCTCGACACTAATGACCCTTTTCACTTGTGTCCTTGATGCACTGTAAAAAACAAAGAGCATTGAGACAATTACCGGAAGCCGAGAGGGACAGGGGAAGAAAGTGAGCCAAGAGAGGGGGAGAGGGAAGAGAGAGAGAGAGGCGAATAAGTTAACGACGAGTAGAGGACATTGCTAGGCCGAGAGCAAATCAAGAATGATGATCGACCAGAGTCGAGGGAGAGAGAGAGAGAAAGAGCGAGAGAGACAAAGAGGAAGCGCGAGAGGGCAACTGTCCAGCGGTAGCCTTTTTTGCTCTCTCTCTCTCCCTCGCTCTCCTCTCTCCTCTTCAGGCCCCTTTCAGTTAACCTAAGTGCCTCTGAGCTACTTAAATGTTTTGCCATTTTGCCCTGAGTGAACGAACATGTCCAAGTGGACGAGGTCGAGATTCTAGAACATTGTGTCGAGTGGCCCTAAAGACTCCGCCGAGAGTCGATCTCGTCCTTTCTCCATCTCTCTCTCCCCTCGCGCTCTCTTTCTCTCTCCCTCTCTCCTTCTCCTTAGCAAGTAGCAGAGGCAGAGAGGATGTTCGGAGATCGCATCAATTTGCTAAACCTTTAAGAACCTGCAGAACAATTTACTCGAGTCCACTTCATCACCGTCTAGTTAAAGCAGCTTCGGGATCACGGCGAGAGCAAGAAAGAAATAGAGAGAGAGAGAGGAGGGAGAGGGAGAGAGAGAGAGATCTCAATCAAAGGCTCCTGCCGGGCGACACTCAAATGCCAACGAGCGCACCGGGAGAAGAGAGGGAGAGAGATAGAGGGAGAGAGAAGAGGGAAAACGACTTGGCTACCGATACGTTAAATGACCGAAATCGGCGCCTCTCTTGCCCTCTCCCTCCCTCCTCAATTCGGTCTCCTTCTCCCTCTCTCCCTCCCTCCCTTCGCTCAAGCGGTTACAGTAAACCAGCTTAAAGTACATTGTGTGTGTTGGTCGAGCTAATTATTTTCCGGCCTACCAGCAATAATAAATTGCAATTAGCAGCACTTGGTGACTAGCGTGTATGCAAAGTATCAACAGCAACGAAGAGAACGTCACTTCGGGTTTCACTCTCCCTCTCCTTTCCCTCTCTCTCTTTCTGCTTCCCCTTCTTTTTGCCTTCTCTTCGCTCCGAACCAGGGAGAGGGAAACACAATGTGAGAGGGAGAGAGCGAGAGGGGGAGAGAGGGAGAGATGGTAGTGCGTGTTGCATTTTAATGCAGCTTGGCATTGTCTATTCTCTTCGTCGTGTGTTTGGCATCAATCAATTTTATTATATATTACCTTTTTATACTGGTGACATTTTATTTGGTATCTCTCTCTCTCTCCTCTCTTTCCTTCCTCTCTCTCTCCCTCTCCCTCTCGCCTCGGTCTCTCCTGCGTTGCGAATGGTGACGACGCCATTTGCGACGCACCAATGACTATCTTCGCCTCTAACACCAAATATAAACAAGTCCAGCCTACTTTGGTTCACGGAGATGAGAGATAGATAGAGAGCCGAAGAGGGAGAGGGGAGAGGAGAGAGAGAAATATTTAATCTTTGGGCAAAAACGGCGTTAATCAGTGGCCAACTTTGGTTTGTAGAAAGTCGCCCACTCGAGAATGTGATTCAATGACAACATTCTTTCGCTCTCTTCGGGTTCCTCCCTTCAAATCTCATCACACCTAGAGATTCGGAATCAATGTCTCTCTCTTTCCCTCCTCTCTCTTTTTCTCTCTTCCTCTCCCTTCTCCTCTTCAAGTTAAATTACTTTTTACAAGAATTGCAATTTAATTTTTAAGATCAGCCAATTTTTCTATAGGTGACCTTTTAAAGCATAGAAGATGGAGTAGTTTTCGTACGTCGCTCTCTCCCTCTTTCCCTTCGATCACTCTCCTTCGCCTTCTAGTGACTTCTCTCTCCCCTCTCCCTCTCTTGCTCTCTGTGGTGACACACCCTAAAGTATGCGATAGTCTACTCATACTATGATGAATATACTCTGTCTAACTCTGACCTGACATTACTTTGTACCTATATAGTTATGTACCTGTTCACTTTGCTAATACAATAATGTAGAGGGGAAGGAGAGGGCGAAGGAGAGCGAGAGAGGGAGAGGGGAGAGCGGCCACCCTGTTGTCCTACAATCCATTATACATCTATCATTTCACATGACTCTGTCCATTACATTTGCTTAAAAGCTATAGACATTTTCTTTCTTTCCAAAGTCTCTTTTCTTCTCCCTCTCCCTCTCTCCCTCTCTTTCTCCCTCTCTCCCTCTTCACTGGCAGTGACTCCCACCAGGTAATGTCTCATATTCTTAAAATACTCGGGCCAAGATGGACTGTTTCAGTATTTTGCATATTTTATAATCCGTCAACGGCACATAGGGAGCAAGAGCGGAGGGAGAGAGCGAGAGCAAGGGAGAGTGAGAGAGAGAGAGGGAGAGAGAGAGGTATCCTAGGCAGCTTTCAACTCAGCTTGATGAGGTACTGGCCATTCGCTAAGGTCAGCCTCGCAGCTGGTTCTTAGTGAGAGCGCCCAAACATCTCTATCACGCTTTCTCGCTCTCTCTCTCCCTCTCTCTCCCTCTCTCCCTCTCCGTCTCTCGCGGGCTGTAAATGAATCAGCGGGAAAACTGCGAAAAAGCAACTCTCGCCCCAAAAAGCAGCTACATTAATAATTTTCCTTTCTCTCCTCTCTCACTCTCCCCTCCTTCAGTATCTATGCTTCCAGCTAATTTAGAAATTAATAAGGAAACCTACCTAATGGGTAGGACGAGCAGAGGCTCTCTCTCTCTCCCTCTCGCTCTCAGAGTAAAGATTGAGAGGAGAGAGAGGAGGGGGGAGAGACGATTGTCTGGTCCGTTGCTGGCCTGCGTGTTACCGGTCTATCCATTAGCTGCCAGTAATACACGATATGGCGAGCATAATAAATCAAAGCACCAACCAACGGGTGGGAGGGAGAAGAGCCAGAGAGGGAGAGGAGAGAGAGAGAAGGGAGAGCGAGGAGACAAGATGAGTTCGTATTTGGCCACAACTCAATTTGCTTCTCTCTCTCTCCCTCTCTCGGACGGGCCTTCCTTGCTCTCGTGATATTGAATAACATGCCTCTCACCATAGTTTCCAACCAGGTGCTGGTGTTTCTCACAAGCTGATTGAACAAAGCCGAGAGGGAGAGGGGGAGAGAAGGAGAAAGAGGGAGAGAGAGAGAGCCAGCTAATATATTTGCAACATGCTCAAATGAAGATCCGCTACTTGATTAAGTGCGATTCTCATTAATTGCAATTGCTTGCAACTCGACAAGTTTGTTTCGCTCTTTGCAAACGCAATAAGGAGAGGGAGAGGAGAGAGAGAGAGGGGGAGAGGAAACAAAGATCGCCTTTGATTTTCACCTCAAACTCATTATAGTTACAAATTGAAAAAACATTTCCTCTCTTTCTCTCTCACCTCTCTGTCTGCTCTCCCGAGAAAAATTATCGGCTATTCAAAGAGCAAGAGAGGCAGAGAGGGAGAGAGGGAGAGAGAGAGCGGCTCTTGTTTGACCAGCTTTTTCACCTCAAAAAGAAGTCGATTTACTTTGCTACACATTTTTCGGGTTATTCACGTTGAAATCTGTTCTTCAAAGCAGAGAAAAGGCAGAAATTGCACTTTTTGCGGCATCTTTAAACATCGCATACAACAACAATAGAAAAAGAGGGAATCTTTGATCTCTCTCTCCCCCTCTCTCGCTCTCTTTCTTCCTCTCTTCTCGTCTATCTCAAAATTGGACCTCGTATCTCATTGAATAGGAAATGAATTCTTTGCCGGTCATTCTATTTCATTTTATTTGAACCCAATTCAAGTTTCACGGTCTATGTCTTCTTCCAGTAAACCTTCAGTTCAATGGACAATATAGGTTGAATACGGCGAGAGGGAGAGAGGAAGAGAGCGAGAGAGGGAGAGAAAAGAGGAAGAGATACACCGAATGGAACATATTTTAGGAGTAAAATGTTTGAACTTGGCGCTGATTTTCTTCTCGCTATGTGAAAAGTAATTGTTGGCGTTTTTTCTTGTGAAAGCGAGCAATCATTTGTTATACTTTATATTTGGTGTGAATTGAAGTTAATATCAAGAAGTCTTTAGTGCTGTTTGATCAACAAGGAAATGAGAAGTAATCGAAATGGAGTCGATGAAGACTGAGATATTTTAAGAGGAGAGAGGGGAAGGGAGAGAGAGAGAGACAGCGTAGGGAGAGAAAAATAGTTGTAAGAAGTAGCATCGTTTACCATTTAGTACCAGTAGCAGGGACTTGAGAGGGAGAGGGAGAGAGAGGGGAAGGGAGAGAGAGGCGAAATGTGCGCTAAGTACTATTTATCATCATGTCTCATTCACGTCTCTCTCCCCCTCTCTCTCCCCCCTCTTTCGTCTCAGGTCTGGTTCCAGAACCGAAGGGCAAAATGGCGCAAAAAGGAGAACACCAAGAAAGGCCCAGGTAGGCCGGCCCACAATGCCCACCCGCAAACGTGCAGCGGCGAACCTATACCGCCGGACGAGATAGTGCGGCGCGAGAGGGACAAGAAGGAGAAGAAGCTGCGGAAACAGCTGGACCGTCAAGCGAAGCGACTGCAACAGTCCAAGCTGAAGCCCGGCGTCAACTCGGCCACCCTGGTGGAGGCCATCGGCCAGAGCCTGACGGACCTGCGGGCGCTGAACCGCCTCAAGGCGCCCAAGGACCTGGTGGGCCATGACACCTGGAAGCTGCTGGACGGCCTGGCCGTGGACGTGGACGACATCCTGGCCAAGGTGGACCCCAACCGCCCACCGCCCCTGACCAAGTCCCAGGTCAAGTTTAGTTCCTTCTCCATTGACAACCTGCTCGGCCAGCGCAGCTCGGCCAACATGGCCTCCCTCGGCGACGCCTCGGTCCTCAGGTACACCGGCGGCCTGAGGAGTCCCATTTCCGGTTCCGATTACCGGGACTCGGACTCGGACAGTGATGGGGCCGAGAGTGATATCAGCTCCAGGCCGAGTAGCCCGGAGCTGGATGTCACGGACGACTTGGAGCCGCGTCAAGCCTCATAAGGCACCCATTTTGTTTGCAATTAGCTAAATCCGCTTAATATATTCATCATGTTTGATGAAAGATGAAAACACACACACTCGCTCCCTCTCTCCCTCTCTCCCCTCTCTCGCTCTTACGTAATATATTATACATACAAACACGCGACTTGCTTATACCTTGTTTCCACTCCTCCTACTCTATTTTGTTCTCTCTCTCTCTCTCTTCTCACTCTGAAAAGCAAGAAACTGCTTTGATATTACATGCAGATTGTATAAGTAGTGCATTAATGGGGAAGGAGAGAGGAGAGGAGAGAGAGGGCGAGAGCGGAAGAGAGAGAGAGAGAGACACACACGGGCAAGCGACGCCAAAAAGGCCGATAGGCAGTAAATGTAAATGCAAAGAGGCTGAGTGTATCGGTCGAGGGCATCTCTGCTCTTGTCTCTCTCCCCTGTATCCCTCTTTCTGTCGCATTTGCTTCTCCCTTTCTCTCTCTCTCTCCCTTCCTCTTCCTCACACTCACCCGCCGTTCATTTCCACTATATGTATATCTCTCCGTAGGAAAAGTAAAAGGAAAAGCCTTGTGAACATTACGCACAGCGCATCTCCCTCTCTCACTCTCGTTCGCTCCCTCGCTCTCTCTCTCTCTCTCTCTCTCTCTCTCCCTCTCCGTCGCCTTATCTGATACTACATTTCATTCCATACTTGGTCGGTATATGTCATAGAAGCGAAAAATCAGAGAGTGACAAAGTGAAAAGCTTGTCTCTCAGGACTCGGTCCCGACGCCCGCCGTGGAGACCAACCAAAGGCCGACTTGCCGTCTCGCTCTCTCCCTCTCCCTCTTGCTCCGTCTCTCTCTCCCCTCTTTCTAGGTATATTATCGACCAACTCTCTCCCTCCATATCATTTTATACCCAATGACTAAGGCGTGTATGCGAAGTGTGACCCAGTCCACTGATCTGGCCGCTAATGTGTATTCGACAGACAGCAAGATAGAGGGAAGGAAGGAGAGGAGGGAGAGGGAGAGAAGAAGAAAAGCGACGCGTGCACATTACATGGCCTCGTGCTCATCATTTCTGGCTCTCCGTCGTCTCATCTATAGAACAGTTCAAAGGCAAGGCCATTTCGAATTTGCAACATTGGCGACGGTTTAAGGGAACCATTTGCACAACTTTGGCCTCAGAGAGGGAGGGAGAGAGGGAGAGAGAGACTCGTGTCGCTTAATGTTGCCCTTTCTTTGATGGGAGCCGACTCATCCTCTTTTAGAACGGTTCTAAAATGAGGCCGAAGCAAGACAAAACCAGACTCTGGCCATAGTTCGAACAACAATATAGGACATAGTGACGAACAGGTTCTCTCGCTTCTCTCTCTCTCTCTCCTCTCTCTCTCTCTCTCTTCGAGAGTGAAAGTGAATTGTTTCACTTTTTGAAAGGTCGACGCTTAGTTGAACATGGCAATCAACTCACGTGACGTGTAACATAATAATAATTAACGCAATCTCATTAGTGGGATTTAATTAAGAGACAAGATAGAAAGAGGTTAAGGAGAGGAGAGAGGAGAGAAGAGAGGGAACAAGAGAGGGAAAGAGTGAAATAATTGGATGTGTATTGAAGGGAAAGAGAGAATCGAGGCGTGATTATACTCAATCCCTTGACTCAGTTAATGCAAGTCGAAAGCCATAACGGCCTCGAGCGTGACACATGGACAGCTTTCTCCCTCTCCCTCTCTCCTCTCCCTTGCTCTCTTCTCTCCCTCCAAATCAATCCAAAGCTGCTACTGGGAATTGTAGAATAGAATTAATATGAAATGAATTTTCCTTTTATTTTTGCTCTTGAGTGTTAGCCTGTAGGATATTCGGTACATCCCACTCTGTTTGCGATGGACGAGAGGGAGAGAGGGGGAGAGAGGGAAGGGGAGAGAGAAGGAGTTGGAGAGCCAGTTAATCTTCTTAGTGGGCCATTAATACAGTTAATAAATTACTGCTATTGACCTCTTTAGGTTGTTGATTACTATGTTTCACTTAATCATGATGGCAAAGGATGAAATTAAGGCAACCTTTGCCGTGTCTCTCTCCAATTTCCGGCTAAGCTGTATCTCCTTTCCATTTCCGGTCTGTGATGCATGCTCTGTTTGGCTTCGGAGAAGAAATCTTTATAGGCATAAAAAGTCGATGGTAAAATAAAATATAATATTACATATTCTCTGTTCCGTAGTATATCGTAAAAATTAATGCGCTTCGGGGAGTCAACCTGACGTATAGCTTTCGCTCTCTCTCTCTCCTCTCTCCCTCTCTGCCTCTCTTTCTATCCCCTCATTTTGACAGGACATCAGTAGGGAAAGAGCGAGAGAGGGAGAGAGAGAATCATAGAGTCCTGAGCATACTCATGCTATTTTCTATACCTCGGGGGAGACAAATGTTATATTTGAGCATTCTCTCTCTCTCTCTCTCCCTCTCTCGCTCTCGATGAATTTATATTGGCTGGAGACCGTGGAATAGAAAATATGACATAAATTCCAGCTGTTCAGGTCCGCTCTTGCAAAGATAGTGAGAGACGACACGAATCGAGAATCAAATTCATTTCAGCAATCTTGCGTAATCAGGAATTAAAAGGCAAAAATTAAATTATCCTTTTTGCTCACTCATTAATTGGAATTCATGGAATTTATGTGTTTACATGTTCATTACATTCATTGTGCTTAAAGGTTAGAGTATGCCGCTGAATTATTATGAGCTTTAAAGCTGCAAAAAGAGAGCATCTCTCTTCCCTCTCGCTCTCCTCTCTCTCTCTCTCCTCTCTCTCTCTCTCCCTGACCAGGAAGGTTTGCGCCCAAACCCAACTTGGTTAATTGAGCCATCACACTCCGTGAAAAATGGCACTTTTTACATGTAATTAATTTTCAAGAATTAATTACTTGGGAATGAACGAAGAATGTACTCAGAGAGGAGAGAACGAGAGGGAGAGAGAGAGAGAGAGAGAGAGGATAGAGAGGAGAGATTGTGAGCAAGAAAATGCCTCAGTCTTTATTAGTTAGTGCCAGAAATTCATTCGAGGGCGTTCTTGCCATCTCTCTCCTTCGCTCTCTCCCTCTTTCCCTCTGTATCTCATTTTTCGTGATGCCGCCTCATCCTAGAACTGGAATAAGGGCGATAGAGAGGGCGAGAGAGGGAAAAAGAGAGGCTCCTCTTTTAGTTAAGATGTGCAAAAATAAATTTTCTACTTTTTCATTAAAGCTTCGAAATTAAGCGAGAGAGAAGAAACATTTACCTTTTTCATGTTGAAAGGAAAGCCTGCTCTCTAGTATCTCTCCCTCTCCCTCTTCTCTCGCAAGTTTTAATTAAGCAGTAAGAAGGTTTCCCTCTCCCTCAGATTAAGAGAGACGAGTCTCGAAACACGTTCGCTGCAAAAGGATAGTAGGAAGGTAGTCAGAGAGAGAGGGAGAGAGAGAGAGAGAGAGAGAGAGATGCACGCAAAGCTGGTGCGAAATAGCTCATTGCCAAGCATTGCTGTTCATCAAATTGACAGTTAAGAGGGGCATTTTCTGAGTAAAACTCTCTCTCTCTCCCCTCTCCCTCTCTCGTCCTCTGTCTCACAGTGCGAGCGCGAAACGCCACTTCATTAAGATACAAACTATCTCTCTCTCTCTCTCTCTCTCTCTCCGTCTCCACCGGACTGGCTGACGGGCAAGGGCAAGAGCTGTCAGTGAAGCCGTTCATTAATCACTACGCCACTGCCGCTGGTTGGTTGCCCACTGCCCTGAGACCCGCAGCTGCTCAGTTCCTGTCTCCGGCTCTTTCCCTCCAGCGCTCTCGCTCTCCCTCTCGCTCCTTCTCTCACCGGTGAAATCGGCGTTAGTGAAGCAAATTGCCCTTCGATCGGACACGGCCGAAGGGAGGAGAGGGAAAGAGGAGAGAGAGAGAGCGAAGTACCGAAAAGCATGTATTTGGCTCATTTATTATAACGCCTTCACTATTGTTAGGCAAATAGAAAATTTGCTGACTTGAAGTGAGAGAGGAGAGAGGGAGAGGAAGAGAGGAAGAATGAAAAGGTTTTCCTTTTTAAGTGTGACTATATCAATGCGTGTGTACGTTAATAAATTACTGCTCACATAAAGAAACCATTCTTTCTTTTCAACATTTAGACAGTAGCTCATTAATAAAATTACATTATTTTATTATATTTTATTATTTCCTATTAATTCCACATCAATGCTTCGTCATGGGTCTCTCTCCCTCTCCCTCTCTCTCTCCCTCTTGGCTCAAAGCAGCCAAAAGGCAAACACATGTCGTCAACTGGGATACATTTGCCCCGGAGAGGTCTGTACGCCACTACTGCCCTTTCTGTGCCCCTCACGCTTCTTGCGCGCTTTCTCTCTCCTCTCTCCCTCCCTCTCTCCCTCTAGCAGAGAGTCGAGCTATTAATTTTCTTTCCATTCTCGTGTTTCATAAATAACACAAATGCGAAAATGCGACTCTGAATTGTACTTGACTCTTGCCAGCTCTGTACTCGACACTATTCAAGTATGTTCGCCTCTCTCTCTCCCTCTCCCTCTCGCCTTCTCCCCTCTCTTGCTCTCGATTCGAATGACTCGCACTGTTATGTATGCACAGACATGTCCACTTGCGCTCCATTAACTTGTCCCTTATTTTGATCGCTTAGTCAGCCACGAAATGTAAATGACTTGAACATTGCCAGTCAAGGAGGGAGAGAGGGAGGGAGAGAGGCCAGAGAGGAAGAGGGAAAGAGTAGCTCCAGTGCTGCAATAACTTTAAACAATCAGTGCCGAGAAACTTTGGAAGCAGCAGCTTGACCAGAAAGAGAGGGAGAGCGAGAGGGAGCTCCAGGTGGCCAACGGCTAATTTATGGAGTGCATTCAATAGGCAACTACTTGGTGCTCAAAGTGACTTCAGTTATTTCTCTCGCCCTCTCTCTCTCCCTCTCTCCTTTCCTCTTTCCTATTCTTTTAGCTAGAGGGCAACCGCCCAGGGCTCGGGTTAACAGTACGCCACGGGGTCATCTCTCTCTCTCTCCTCTTCTCTTCACAACCACGAACATAGATATAATAATGTAGTCAGCTTCATTGCCCTTTCTCATGAACACACAGAGAGGAGAGGAGAGAGGAAGAGAGGAGAAGGGCCGCCACTTTGACTGAAGCCGGCCTCGCAGCGGGTTGCCCTTTCGTAGATGCATATGAAAGTGTCAAAAATAATGATGGCCTCTCTTTCAAGTGGGCGCCTAATAATAATATAACTCGCTTATCTCTCTCTCCTCTCTCTCTCTCTCTCTCTCTCTCTCTCTCCTCTCTCTCTCCCTCTCGAGAGTTTCCTTCGAAAGGTGTTGCTAGTCAAGTACATGTAAAGTATATTATGCTTGAGAGAAGAGAAGAAAGAAAACACTCAAGAAAGCTAATGAATAAGCTAAGTCAAGAAAAGAGGGAAAGAGAGCGAGAGAGGGAGAAGGAGAGCGAGAGAGAAGGTGCTTAAAGTATTCGCATACTTTTCTGTTTCAAAGGAACGTTACGTTACAGTGTATGTAATATTTTTCTGTGATTATTTCTTGAAAACCTGTAAATTAAAATATTTCCTATTCCTTTGTGTGTGCGAAAAAATATGAAAATGTAAATGGCTTTTCTTTTTCTCTCTCTCTCCTCTCTCTCTCTCCCTCTCTATCTTTCTTTTTTCTGAAATAGAAAAACAACATACAAAACTATTTTTCTCAAAGACAATATGAATGTAAAGTCGGAGGAAAGTTCTTTGACATGCAAAGAGATGCATAAAAAGAATCTTTTCAAAGCAAGTGTGAAACAGAGGGAGAGAGAGAGGAGAGAGAGAGAGAGGCAGAGATGGATAAACATCACATACGCATAAAATAGAATATTACTGCGTAGCTGGTACTAACGGATCGACTCGTACCAAGAAATCACCATTGGGGTCATAAAAAGGGAAAGAGCGGGAGAGGAGAGGAGAGAGAGAGGGAGAGGAGAGAGAGAGAGAAAGCTAGACAATATGAAATCTCTCGCTTCTTTTTCTGCTCTTTTTACTGTGAGGCCGTTAAAGAAGAGCCGCAACGAGTTTATTGTGATGATACTACATATATGTAGCTACGAACAGACAAACATATAGAAGCCATGATGGTCTGTGTATGCGTCTTCTATTATATACACAAATAGAATGGGAAGCGCCATATTCCCGACACGTTCATCTCTCTCCCTCTCTCCTCTCCTTCTCTCTCTCTCTCCCTGGTTAGACACAGTAGTATAGAAAGAAAATGTTACACGCCTAGTAATATGCGTCAGTTGGCCCGAAAACACTTTATCATAGTCATAGTGAATTGTTTGCCTAGGTCTTTCATGTATATATATTTGTACCATCTTGCATTATATACACCGGGTAGTCTTTTTTCTGTACGCTCTCTCCTCTCCCTCTCTCCCTTCTTTAGCTCTCTCTCTCTCCCGCTCTTCTCTGGCTCTCTTTCTGTGTTCCTTTTTAAATTAACCGTTATATACCGAAATGTATAAACACAATGTACCACAAGGAGAGGGAAGGGAGAGAGGGTAAGCGAGGTTGAGAGGAGGGAGAGAGGTTGCGAGAGAGAGAGGAGGGAGAGAGAATCCTCTCGTCGGTTGCGCCGTAAATCCAATTTGGTTCGCTAGCAGATAGAAAGGTTGCCAATATATACTTTTTTACACACAGTACAATGCGAGGACGTTATATGCACACATAGACACTTTTTCGCTCTCTCCCTCTCAGAGATACACGCACGTATACATGAGAAAAGGAAGAGGCCGAGAGGAGAAGAGGGAGAGAGCGAAAAGAATCAAGAGAAGATCAGGGGCAATAAACGATTTTGCACCGTGAAAGGGATTTCCTTGGGAGCCAATGATTGAGAATGAAAAATACTATAGACAAGCTTTTTTCTATGTTTCCCTTTCTATTGCTGTTTGAACCGAGAGTAAAAATCGCATTTCGAATTCAGTTTGCCTTTCGCTCTCCTCTCTCCCCCCTCTCTCTCCCTCTCCCTTGCTCTCTTCTCTCTTTATATGTTGACTTGATGGTCTTTTCATGGGATTACCAGCTGTTTGCTGGTACCTACCAAAGCGCCAAAGTCTTCATGTAATCCTCACTCATGAGAGGAGGAAACGACAGAGCGGGAGAGAGGGAGGGAGAGGGAGAGAGAGATACAAGCTGAGAGCGGATTAGGGATGCGCGCGCCGCGACTCGCCGACAGCTTCTCTCTCTCTCCCTCTCCCTTCCTTCCTCTCAACTAGCCAGCTAATTCCGACCGCCGTTCGACGGGTCTTTTATTTAACTAAATAAAAGCTAGGCAGCCAATGTGCTCTCCCCCTCCTCTCTCTCTCCTCTCACTCTCTCCCTCTCGCTCTCTCCCTCTCTCATTCTCTTTACCGACTTCTATTCTGAAAACGATCATTAAAATTTGATGGGATTGAAAAGATTCGAGTGAAGCTAATGGCTAGATTGTTCGCTGTCTCTAGAGAAGGAGAGCCTTCGCCTCTTTCTCTCTCTCTCTCTCTCCTCTCCCTCTCGCTTGTTTCCACAACTGTGCCTATACGAGAAGGTTTGAAATAGAGAACGAGAAAGGCAAAGTCGCCCGAGGCCCGTAGTTGGGAGAGAGAGAGGGAGAGAGAGCTGGAGAGGAAACCTAAAGCGCATCTCGTGACAACCTAGGCAGTGGAAGGGCAAGGAGAGCAAGAGGGAGAGGGGAGAGAGAGAAGCCTCGCCCGAATTCTATCAGCAATTTAGCCATAGTTCAACAGTCTTTCCTCTCTTTCTATCCACTTCGCTCCTCTACACTGTACTGTCTCTCCCTCTCTCCCTCCTTTGCTTCGACGGATGAAGATGATCGGAATGAACAGTTGGAATCCGGAGCCGTTTGTTGCGTTAGCGGCTCGTCGACTTGGTTAACTCGATGACGGTGTCACTGTCTCTCTCCTCTCTCTCCCTCTCCCTCTCCCTCTCCCTCCGTCTCTCTTCGTCTCGCTGTTCCTCTTTCAGTCAGTTTCATAGAAACAGAATGAATCCCGTGATATATACTATATTATTCAAGTCTGTACCTCGTAATCCCTGTGCTCTCTCACTGTCTCTCCTTGCCTCTCTCTCGCTCTCGCTCCTCTCTTCGCTCTTTCTCTCCCTCTCTCGCCTCTCCTCTCTAAGGCTGTGACGGAACAGTTATTCGCAACTGGCTGACGCGATTCCCTTGATGTACGAGATGTCAACTCGAGAACGAGATGATGCGTAATGGGAAACTGAATTCATCTGACATCTTTTCGTGTTATTCAGGACCCAATTCACTCAGAGATAAACAGAGGGAGAGAGAGGGAGGAGAGAGAGAGAGGGAACGAGAAGGAGAGAGACAGAGAGCAAGAGCGACACCGAGAGATGCGAAAAATATTATTGATCCTCTCCGACTCTGGTGTATTTTCGTAGGCCTTCACTTTCATTCACTTTCCTCTCCTTTCCGTTTTCTTGTTCTCCCTCTTCCCTCTCTCTCTCCCTCTCGCCCCTTCTCTCTCCTTCTCGGAAAGAGAACGAAATTGACTCTGAATCTCTCTTCTTACTTTTCACTGAGTTTTCAGTTGAGAAAAAGGACAGAGACAAGTTTGATGCCACGCAATATATAAATCAGAGCTGCGAGAAGGAGAGGGAGAGAGAGAGGGGAGAGGAAGAGAGACAAAATTAGAAGTCAATTCACAGCCAAGTATAAAGTATAACAAATGGTTCCTCTTTCGCTTTGAAAAAGCCTTTAAAATTACTTCCAGGAAAGAGGTGTTCGTCAAGTTGAACATTTCACCCTCAAAAACGCTCTTCTCTCTTCCTCTCTCTCTCCCCTTCCCTCTCTCCCCCTCACAAAAAGGGCTAAAATCCGTTCAATTGGAGTGTATTGAACGAAGACATCGACCGTGAAACTTGAATTAGGTTCGAATAATATGAAATAGAATGGCGGCTCTGATAATTCATTTTGCTCTTTTCAATGAAATGAGTCCAATTTGCTAGGAGATGGAAGAGAGCAGAGGGAGAGGGAGAGAGGGAGACTTTTCCTGCCTATTGTTATTTTGAATGTGAAGTTAAAGATGCCGCAAAGGCAGAGAGGGGGAGAGAAGAGCACAATGTTTCCCTTCGCGCTCTGAGAACAGATTTAACTTGAATAACCCGAAATGTCTAGCAAAGTAAATCGACTTCAATTAAGGCGAAAATGCTGGCCGTCTCCCTCTCCCCCCCCCCTCCTCTCCTCGTCTCCCTCTCCTCCTCTCTCCCTCGCGCTCTGCCCTGTGTTCAATCAGCTTGTGAGAAACACCAGCACCTGGAGATTGCAGAGCTACGGTGAGAGGGCATGTTATTCAATATCACGAGAGCCTTATTAAGGGCAATCTATCACTTGGCCCTCTAATGGCCCTCTTCCTTGCCATTAACCTCTCAACAGAATTTATATGCCATGTTGCATAAGAAAATACTCAGGTACCTTTTTTCTGGACCGAGAGAGGGAGAGAGGGAGAGCGAGAGAGAGAGAGAGAGAGAGAGAGAGAGAGGGAGAGCGTCTAAGAGAAAGAAAGTTGCAGTTAAATGCACACAAATTTCACTAGTAGTACAACATACATGTGATATACAACATAAAAACATGTACGGAATAACTAGAAGCAATGATAGCAATCTTTTTTTCATTTGTTCAAATGCAAAGTGCCCTCAGAGTCTCTTTCCCTCTCGCCGTCTCTCTCTCTCTCTCTCCCTCTCCGCGTCTCTCTCGCTCTCGTCAAAATGAACCCATCATTAATTTTATAAATGGTAACCTGTTATTAGAATCAATCCCTTGTTTGTAGCACCATAATTATGGCTAAGAAAAAGGAAAGCATGGAGAAAGCAAGAAACATTGGCAAGAGGGAGAGAGGGAGAGGGAGAGGGAGAGGGAGAGGGGAGAGAGAGAGACATGAGCTTCCCATTCACTTCTATCTCCTTGCTCTATGTGAAATTTCAACTGACTGAACAGTGATTAGCAAAGTAAAAGATAGACTCGAACAACTTGTCCTCCGCATATCAATTATGTGTGGAAGTGTATCTTTGCTTTCTCTCTCCCTCTCCCCCTCTCTCTCTCTCCCTCTTTTCTTCATAATTTTGTAGTCTTATTTCAAACAACACTTATTTCAAAGGAGCGCCAGTGATTGAAAAGCTGAAGAACACGAACATGGATGAGAGGGAGAGAGAGAGAAAGTAGAGAGCGAGAGAGGAGAGAGAGAAAGAGGAGTGCGAGAGAGGAGAGACAGAGAGGGAGAGAAAGGCGAGTGAAGCAACGATGGCTGACATTGAAGCCCAGCAAAGGCCGAAGGAGAGGCGGCCACACCCGTGGCGGCCTTGTTCGAGGGCAACGGCGAGAGGGAGCGAAGGAAGAGGGAGAGAGAGGAGAGAGAGAGAAATAATGTTCTTTTACTACCGTTTAAACCCGCTAATTAGTAGTCTGGTCTCATTAAAACTTGTTCAGGTTGTTTCGAGTCGAAAATGTTTTATTCAACTGCTTCGTCTCTCTCCTTTTCTCTCTCTCTCGCTCTCGCTATGCAATTACTCGGTGTAGTTACTTCTACTGAGCTAGTTATGAAGTGAATGAAATATATCTTTGATGCAAATTATCCACTGGACATAAAGAAAAATGTAGCAGAGAGCGAGAGGGAGAGAGAGAGCAAGGAACAGATGCCAGCAAAATCCTGGTAGTCTCTCTCTCTCTCTCTCCCTCTCTCTCTCTCTCTCTCTAATTCACACGAAACAAGGCTCGGTGTTGACATGAGAGGAAACGAGAGAGGAGAGGAGAGGGGGACATGTAGAAACAAGTTACATAGCTTTGTTTCATCTTATTACGACCATTTAGCTGAACAAGTAGTCACAGTTGAGAGATCGTCTCCAGTAAACTTAACCCAATCGCACTCTTTGCTCTCCCCCTTCTCTCTCTCCCCTTTCCCTTCTTCTCTCCCTCTTCCTCTGGCTATTTAGCTGGTTATTACACAGGGTTTATTGTCTGTGCCTCATAGACGAAAAAGTTACTAACGCCCATAGACGAGACTGAAACAATTTCAGCATGTTGCTTTCGAGACACAAAGGGGAGAGAGGGAGAGGGAGAGAGAGAAAAAGAGGGAGAGAAGGGAGACAGTGTTTCATTTCTTTCAATTGTCTCGACGACTCTGGGTTTCCCAAGTGAATTTTTATACAGCTCAAGTAGGAGCGAAAGGGAGATAAAGGAGAGAGGAGAAGGAAAGCGAAAGAGGAAGAGAGACAAAAAATGTTCGTGCTAAATGTTGCTTGTTAACTAAACGGCCCCTAATTGCAGCTCTTTTCTTTTAATAATGACACATGATCTTGTCTACGTCATCGCCAGTCTCTCTCTCTCCCCCTCTCCTCTTTCTCTCCCTTTCGTATTCTAATGACAAAGCACGAAATTCAAGGTGCGTATAGGAGAGGATGGTCGTTAATTCTCATAGAACGACCACTTCATGTTGCTTTGAACCTATGGCCGGAACTCGCTGAAAAAGAGGAAGAGGGAGAGAGCGGGAGAAAGAGGAGAGGGAGAGAGACGACCCAATTCTTATTTCGCGTTTCAGCAGCATTTTCCATAGACAGAGATTGAGAGAGAGAGAGAGAGAGAGAGATGAACCAGAATATTTAGACAGTCACCACTTTTTCCATTTTTGATCTCTCTCTCTCTCTCTCTCTCTCTTTCTCTCCCTTTCTCTTTCTCCCTTTCGCTCCCTCCTTTTCAGATTCGCGGTAACATGATAGTTTCGTCTCTCTCTCTCTCTCTCTCTCTCTCTTTTTACACTCTCTAACCATCAACTTCAGTGCAAATGTATTGCGTGCCAGTCTTGAAAATCGCGTATTCGTAATAGTATAGAACGAGATGGTTAAAGAAGTAAGTGAAGAGAGGAGAGAGAGAGAGCGAAAGAGGGAAAATATACTTGTCATGTCTTGTTCGCTCTTTCGCTTGAATACAAATAGACAAAGTGAATGAGAGGAGATCGAAAAAGGAGGGAGAGGGGAGAGAGAGCGAAGCTGCTATCCATGACTGTCACCAGCTGCAGAACTTCAACCTGGAAAGGAAAGTATGACAGAGAAGGCGGGAGGAGAGAGAGAGAGGGAGAGAGAGAAAGTGGCGCTAGGGGCGAGCCCATCATGCTGGTTGCATGCAATATACCATGTCAACCAAGGAAAAGACAGGGCGAGAGAGGGAGAGCGAGAGAGCGAGAGGGAGCCTTCATCATCATATTCTCATTGGAAGCCTAATGGAAATTCAGACACTGTAATGAATACCTTGGCTACTATGTGTGTCTTTCCTCGTCTCTCGCTCTATCTCTCCCTCTCTCGTCACGTCACTGCGAAGGGGAAAGGAAGAAGGCTTAGAAGAGCGAGAGAGGAGAGAGGGAGCGCAAGAACCAAAATCAAGGCTTAAGCCATCAAGAATTCATTGAGCGCTAAACGTCACAGCTCGTCAAACATGGTCGACACTAACAACTCTTGCCGAGCAGTGACAGACATGTGACTGGAAATTGCAATTTCTATTACTTTCATTTCCATCAACTCACATCTACATCTACATATATGTGTGTAATAGAATGATCAGCGGCAAATTATGCATGGCTAAATATTTCATAATGAAATACAGTGGTTGCCTCTCTGTTCTCTTCCATAGCCCATAGAAAAAGTAACGATAACAGTCTCTCGCTCTCCCTCTCCCCCTTTCCCCTCTCCCTCTTCTCGCTGTCTGCAGTTTCCCTTTCATACCTAATTACTTGTTTGTCGCTCTTTATTATCACAGACATTGCAACGAAATTTCACATACTTTTTTAGTTGTCTGAGCCAATTATGATTTATACGTTTTTCACTTTGTTGTCCGAAAAAAAAACTTGTCAGAGGGCTGAAGAGGAAATTCCATGATATATTACATTTTGTCAAGTACCTTTGTTAGTGTGCCCAGCATAGCTAATGAACGGCCATTTAATATAACTTACACGTATGCCGGCTCCCTCTCCCTCCCTCTCTTCCCCTCGCTCTCTCCCTCTTTTCTATCATCGTGCTTCGGTCAATATGAAGTTTGTAAATTCAATTCAAACCAGCTGTTTAATATACTATGAGCTTCTCTTTTTCCTCTCTCTCTCTCTCCCTCTTCCTCTCTTCATGGCGCCAAAGATGCGGCAACTGAAGACAATAAATAAACAAATACAACCGCAAAATAATAGACATTAACTAAATGTTCGCTTAATATGTTTGTTTGGAGTTTTTTCTTCGCACTCTTTGGCGCCAAGGAGAGAAGGGGAGCGAAGGGGAGAGAAAAGAGGAGAGAGAGAGGTGTAGCAAGCCTTGCCGTTCACTTCCGAATGAACCGATGACGTATCCTTTCTTCCCCTCCCCTCTCGCTCCCCTCTCACCTCGGTTTTGTTTTTGCCTCTATATCAATTCATGTCGTTAAGCTTTTCAACAAGCACATGGACACAACATTCAAGTCAACTTCAGCTTTCAGTGCTAATTAAACTAGTTTACTCAAATGAAATATCTTTTTAATGCAAACTAGACCAAGGGAGAGAGGAGAGGGAGAGAAGAGAGAGGGAGAGAGAGAGAGAAACATTCGGATGCCCTGCAGTTGCGCCTCTTTTATTAACGACGTCTAATTAAGAGCAATTTTAAGAACTATCATGATGGGAATTCTTGAGAAGAAAAACAGCAGCCTTCTCTCTCTCCCTCTCTCCCTCTCTCTCTCCTTGTCCCTCTCGCTTCCTTCCTTCTCTTCATATCAGGCAGACAAATACATGTCTCTTTTTCAAGAACTAATAATTAGTGTCAGCGAAGCTGAAAAATAGCTTGTTATTGATTTTACTCGGTTTTTCTTAATTTTATATTCTCTCTCTCTCTCTCTCTCTCTCTCTCTTTCTGGCAGCTGAAGGATAATTTTGTAACCAGAGGCAAAGTCTAAGATTCCTTTCTAGAAAAATGAAAGAGAGAGAGGGAGAGAGAGAGAGGAGAGAGAAAAATGGTTAGCTTCTTTTTTCCCTATTTAAAGCTATATCAAGTTTGATGTATACTTAAAAGTGCATAAAATGTGCTCAGACATCTCTCACCTTTGGGAGGGAAGAAGGGAGGGCGAGAGAGAGAGGGAAAGGGAAGAGAGAAGCGCCAGCGAAAGTTTGCGTAGCTTGATTAATTATAAACTTCATTCAAGCTTTTCTCGACGCTTCATAATTAAATTAATGAGTCTTGAAAGCTTTTCACTTTTCTTCTCGCTGAGGTTTGGCAGTCGCTCTCTCTCCTCTCCTCTCCTCTCGCTCTCTCCCCTTCTCGCCTTGAGTCATTGACTTAGTAGGAGGTGCCAGGCAAGGTGTCGAACACAAGCAACCTTTCACCAGCTAGACGCTTCCAACTCTTAATCAGGTATAACGAGAAAAGGAACTGAATTAAAAGTGCAAATTGTGATGTATGTTCATCAAGTTCTCCAAACTTTCAAAACCTTAACAATGAAGAGGAAAGTTTACACGACTGAATTCATTGCTCTCTCCCTTCTCCCTCTCCCTCTTCCCTTCGCTCTGCCTCTCCCGAGCCATCTGTCTTCGCTCCCTCTCTCCGGGCCTCGGCTCCATTTCTGTGGCTAATTTGGCAATTTGCATTGGAAATTAATTAGATGACACGACAATTAATGGGAATCGCTTCGCATCAACTGTCCCCAACCTAATTATAGGTGCCTAAGTGAAAGCAACTAATGCGAGAGCATATTTCAAACAAAGTCTATACGTTCTCTGACTACACAAACATGCACACTGCCTCTTCCCCTCTCTCCCCCTCTCCTCTCCCTCTCGGGTTGCCCTCGACATATTGACTTGCCGACATTATTGACCATCTCACACTCCTTGGTTCACAACCTTCGTTCTGAGCAAACAATGGACAAGCTCATTACATAACAGATTATGCAAACAGTCTTCAAATCCCACACATGTGAGAGGAAGAGAGAGAGAGAGGGAGGGGAGGGAGAGAGTATGAGAATATAATCTGCACTTAGTGTACTTGATAAAAAGCTATTCATTTACTGTTTAAGCGGAATAAGCTTTAAGCAAAGAGAATATGACGGATTAGACTTGACCATCATAATTAAGGGCCGACTTGTTTGTGCAATTTTTCGCTCTCTTCCCTCTCCTCTCTCCCTCTCTCTCTCTCTTGCTCTCCGGCTAAGTATAGTACTCACACTTTTATAGCACTGTTTAAACATATGCACACTCTTCTAGGCGTTTTCATAATGCTCTCTTTTTTGTGAGGTTGGTTCAAAAGCCTCAAGATACATCTTTGTAATAGAACTGCGACTTCATAGATGAAGGGATGAGGAGTAGAGGAGGAGAGAGGGAGAGGGCGAAGGGAGAGATAGAGATGGGTGACTGCGATGCTTGAAAGTACTTTTCTCGGTCAACAGGGGTGCTTGGGAGATTCATCTTACCTGAGGGCCAAGTATCAAGGGTGGAAGATGCAAATAAAGACGAGCAATTCTTTTCTCTCTCTCCCTCCCTCTCTGTCTCTCTCTCTCCCTCTTTCTGGCTCTCCAGTTTAGCTTTTGGTTGCGCTTCTATTTTGCATAATGCAATGATCATCATCGCACATGCAATAATGGGCAGTCATACTCATCTCGTAAGTATGATAGAATGAGCTTCGGGTCTTCTCATTCTTTGTCCGCAGCTTAGAAGAGAGCGAGAGGAGAGAGAGATCATGAACAGGTCGGCTCTACAAGCCTGTAGGTAGGAAGACAAGCAAAAAAGGGAGAGAGCCGAAGAGGGGGAAAGATGAAAAGTGAAGCAACTTATATACATAATGGCTAATTTATTTTTCTCGCTCTCAGCTTGATTTATTGGCAATCCCACAGAAATAGCGTCATTTTCAATGGCCGCTAATGAAGATGTTACTTCGGTAATATTTTCAAAACACCAATGTAGACACGACTATCTCTCTCGCTCTCTCCTCTCTCTCTCTCCCCTCTGTCAGTCTTTGTCGGCTTCCACGAGGTCATTCGATGGCATAGCCAACTTGAACACAACTTTTCAAATTGGATTAGGCGGGAGAATAACAACACGTGAACTTGTTATGTTGGCCTCACCACTAGCATTTGCCATTCTACAAAATGTAATAATGTCATTAGATTTACTTGTCAAGATTTATCGCAGCGATTTTATATTAAATTTGTTTCATGCGACTTACCTGGTAAATTATTAACCAGTCTCCTCCTCACTCACTCTCTTCTCTCCCCTCTCCCTCTCGGCGTACCTTTGGCGTCATTTGCAGCCAGCACTTTCTCATGCCTTGTTCCATTTTCACGTTGTATATGTCTCTATTCCATTTTCAATTCGTGTGTTGAATTTCTCATCAACAGCTACATGTATCCGAACACATTGTTGTGTATGAAGGTCCTATTATGTTATGGACGAGAGAAAGAGGGAGAGAGATGATATATATCGTTCAAACAAGGTCGAGACATCTCACATACGCTATCTCTCTCCCTCCCTCCCTCTCTCCTTGTCATCTCATTTAATCCATTTTTCATGAAAAATCGATTCTCGCGTCTACTTTAAACCAGTATAATTTATAGCTAGCTGTTGTTCTCAAGACATACATGGCAGGTAATTTTGTAGAATATGAAATAAACCAAATTCACACCTAGCCGGCTGTCTCACTGATATGCTCAATGATTTAAGTGTGTTAAAGCTTGATGTCCTTATTGGGTATTGACAAATGACTATTCCCAAAGGTGGGCGAAACAGCATTAAATCGCATGGATTAGAGGCCATTCAAGGCCACGGAAAGAGCACCGATTAAATTAGTCACAAATGGCAAACAATTGACTAAGCGTAATTTGTGAGCACGAAATTTGGAACACAGTTTTCTGCAAAGCAGCGCCATCTAGTGATTCTTGCGATCAGCTGTTGACCGGTTGTTAGTACAGAGTTGTTTACAGTTTCATAGAAATCATGAATATCTCATCATGTCGAAAGTGTATTTCTTCAAATTGGAAGCTTTTATTACGAAAGGAGAGATGTACGTCTTCATTCTCTTCACGTCACAATTCTGGCGGGTTTTACATAATGTAAGTCTCAAAATCGCTTGCTTATTTCGTCAGGTCTGATTTTTCCAATACAATGTAGTGCACCGGATATGCCGGCAGATACAGAGAAGGACAATGCTCTGTTGAAAACTCCAAGAGATGGTCAAGTCACGCCATATTCGGAGCTGACTATGCGAAAATGTTTCCGTGCTTTCGTGAAAAGGGAACTTGAATTCGAAGCTGCCATTGATGACATTGACGCCAGCACAGAGACGGACAAGGCACAGTCTAGAACCTTTGACGAAGTGTACTCAGAAATTGAGAGTCGCCTTGTACCTTTGAATTACACTTCCGCAACGATAAGCCATCTCAATGCCACAGCACATTCGAGATTTCCTTTCGTCAAAACGTACGAAAGGAATGCTTACAGAGCAAAGTCCAAGCGCTTCACTAGCCGAACCATTCACGATTATATGCGAGAATACAACTCGGACAAAGACAAGCTGAACAAGTATCAGAGACGAGTCGTCGAAAAATATCTACTTGAAGGTAAATTGAATGGTTTGAATTTGAGTAGTTCCGAGATGGCGGGTTTAAATTTCCTCACCGAGAAGATCGAAACTCAGCGAACGAAATTTCGTTCGAACGTCTCAGGAGACACTGAAGCCTTTAGACGAGTGGTGATGGACGCTAAACTACTCGGAGTTCTTCCTGACGGCTATGCTTCACCGATCGCGAGAGGATCCAGCAATGAGAACCTGAATCTAGCTTCGGAATATAATCTCTTCATGGAAAACTGCAGTGAAAGGCAAATTCGCGAAGAGGTTTGGCTTAAATATTACACCAGAGCATTCAAGAGCAATTCAGCCACAAACAACAGTGTTGTAATTGAAGAGATTAGATCATCTAGGCATGATCAGGCTCGGCTGCTGGGCTTAGAAAACTACGTTGAATTGTCGATGAAAACTAAAATGGCCGAATCTCTGGATGTCGTTAAGGCAATGATAAACACGCTTCACGCTGGCAATCAAGAATATCTGGAACGAGATTTAAGCGAACTACTTAATTTCGCGAATTCTGTTGGACCATCTGTAGACAAGATTCAGTTGTGGGACATTGATTATTACAGAAATCGTTATGTGACAGAAAATTTCGATTTAGACCATGAGAAGATTCGTAAATATTTCTCAGTAGAATCAGTGCTGAACGGATTGTTTGACTTCGCAAACAGATTGTTCCAAGTTCACATTGAAGAAGTCAAGAAAGAAAATTTCGAATCGTGGCATCCTACGGTCCGATTGTTTCGCGTCTTGTCTCCCAATGGCACAGTTGGTTCGTTCTTTTTTGACCCTTATCACCGACCGATAGACAAAAAGATGATTGGAATCACGGTTCTGCTAAACCGCAGCGGTGTGTGTGACACTCAAACGATAACCAGCTGGTCTATGGATCTGCAGTCTGGCAGTCAAGGTCAAAATTCTAACCTCAGTTTTAGAGATGTTCTTAGTGTGTTCAAACAGGTGAGCTCGCAATACTTCGATTGGTTGTTCTCATTAACAAGCTTGTTTTTTAGTTTGGATTCGTTCTGCAAAGCTGCCTAAGCGAAGCTCCCTACAGTGAAATCAATGGCTTCAACAACACAGAATGGGACTTGCTGAAGATGATGCCCGAGTTCATGTCGCTTTGGGCGCTCCATGATTACCGAACCCTTGCCGGATGTAGTTCACATTCAGATACCAAGGAACAGCTTCCGCAGCAAATCCATTCGCAACTAAGAGACTGTGCGTTGAAATCCCTTTTCTACCACTGACTAAATAGTTCTTTTTTCAGCACACTTCAAGTTCACAAGCTTCGAAACTAACAAACAGCTGTACAGATCGGCTCTGGATATGGCTCTGTACAGTAATTCAGAGTTCTGGGAAGACGTTAAAGACGAAACGTGGAAGATCTATGCTCAGCCCTTTGACATGCATAGAAAAGAAGCCCATTTGTGTTCATTTAGTGAAATCATGTCTGAGCAGTATGCAGCCAACTACTATGGTTTCCTGTGGTCAAAGGTTTGTTGCATCGTTGTCAAGCGTAATTTAAATCAAATGTTCTCTAGATGCTGGCCGCTGACATGTTTACTGGGTTTCAAGCAGCCAATCACAATGAGGAGGCGATTGGAAAGCTGGGACTGAAGTTTCGAGATACCTTTTTAAGCAACTTGGGCGCAGTTGCCGGAAAAGACCTCTTCCGAGAGTTCATGCAACGGGATCCTTTGCCGGAAAATCTTTTCCAAATGTCAGAGTCGAAAGCGCAATTGCTGTCACCTTGATTCAGTGACACTGTTGACATTTGATTATGTATAGAGAGTACGGATGAGCGTAAATGTTCATACCGGGATTTTTGGTGACTAGAAATACCATAAAGCTGATGTCCAAAGGCTACTGCACATGTAAACTGTAGGCTTCTCTTAACTTGCGCCATCACTGACCAGTCACCGGGGCGAGATGTGAATTATCTCACTGCGAAGACGCAAATAGTCTCAGTCAAAGTTGCGTAAGAGTGATCCGGTTGTCGGTGGCCTAACTTTCGAGGAAATCCGTATAGGTTGTCGTTTGATCGCATACCTGATAGCTGTTCAAAAGTTGAGCACTAGATGGCGCTCGGAAAATCTAAACTGCAAAGTTCAGTTATTCTGTTTCTGGCATCCAATCCAAACGTGATCCGTAACAAGCGTCATCAACGCTGATTAGTAAATCCCTGTGAACTTTCAGTAAGTTATTTTGCTCATTTTAATGTGCTAGCTTCCATTCATGGCTGATATCAGTTTGCATTGTAAAGAAAAGACTTGCAATTGAGTGAACATTGTCCGATAAGCCTACGGGCCAGTCGGGTTCTGTTCGAAGCAGCTCAGTTCGAAACAACCTGTTTGGTCCCTAAATCATGCCAACCAGCTTGTCCGTACAGTTGAATAACGTTCAACATTAGTGTGATAATTTGATTCGGCCAATTAGCTATGACGGCACTTACATTTCAAGGCAATTAAGATAAGCTGTTAACGTTGCCATGAAGCGACAATTAGGTCGCCAAGTAAGTTTGTTTTAATTCTCTGGCAGCTCTGTTTACCTCGCATTCTGATCTAATTTGTCTTTCTCAGCCATTCACTTGTATTTTAGCCTCAATGTGACAGTGTTAACCCTAAAACAAACTTGAAAATGGTCATTGGCATCGATTGTTATTGTTGTTTGAGTGAGTACGAGAAGGCCGACAGAAAAATCAACAAAGAGATTGAGGCGCAACTGAGAAAGGACAAATTACGGTCAAGACGCGAACTGAAATTGCTTCTACTTGGCACTGGTGAGAGTGGTAAATCAACATTCGTCAAACAAATGCGAATCATTCACGGTGATGGCTATTCTGATGTCGAAAGAAAAGCATTCATTAGCATTGTTCACCGAAATATCATTGTTTCAATGCAAGCGCTGGTGGACGCCATGGAAACGCTGGCCTTACCGTTCGCAAATTCAGAGAGCAAGCAATTTTGCCAAGTTATTAGTCCAGATAGACCTAGTGACGACTACAGGCTGACTTTGGAACATGTTGTCGCTATTGAAAACCTCTGGGAGGATGCCAGTGTGCGTCAATGCTTTCAGAGACGACGAGAATTTCAACTGTCCGACTCGGCCAGTTATTATTTCGATGAAATTTTGCGCATCTCAAGTCCTGATTACGTGCCGTCCGTTCAAGACATTCTAAGGGTGCGAATACCGACTACCGGCATCAACGAGTACGACTTCGAACTGGACCGGGTTACCTTTCGGATTGTAGACGTTGGTGGCCAGCGTTCAGAAAGAAGAAAGTGGATCCACTGCTTCGAAAGTGTCACGTCAATCATATTTCTCGCTGCACTGAGTGAATATGATCAGTCACTGCTAGAGGACCGAACTGCGAATCGCCTTGACGAAAGTATTAAACTATTTCAAACCATTTCCGCTTACCGCGGCTTCTACAGGTCGTCATTCATACTGTTCCTGAACAAGAAGGATTTGCTGAAAGAAAAAATCAAGTATTCGCATTTGTCCAACTACTTTCCTGAATACGAAGGAGCCCGAGAAGATTACGAGGCAGCAAGGGAATTCATACTGCAACTCTACCTCGACGCTAGTCCGAGTGACAAGATGATCTATCACCACTTCACTTGCGCGACGGATACAGAAAACATTCGATTTGTATTTACGGCCGTTAAGGATACTATACTAAGACTGAATTTGGAAGAGCTTCGATTGTCATAGAAAGGCGAAATAAACTAATCACAAGGATACGCTACCAGAACCTTGACCATCCAGTCAGAGTAGGCACAAATGTCAGTAAACACTGTAGACGGGTAGTCCCCTTTACCACAGGACCCAAGCACCCAGCTGGTGACACCGCGTTGGATAGCTCGACCATCATCAGTTCGTGATATCAAAGGTCCACCGGAGTCACCGTAACAAGCGCCTGTAGTGGCATTGGCTTGACATAGCATCGTTTCTGGCCTAAAGTAATCCGTCTTCAAGCCGCGCTTGCAATCCTCCTTCGAGATTATTTTGACGCGACCAGCTTTAAGTTTTTTAGTTGATTCTCGGTTCTCTTCATTGGTCAGTCCGAAGCCCGTCAATGTTGCGGGCCCTTTGAAGTTGCACTTCGGCACTCCGGACTGTATAGGTAGACAGACAGTTTGAACCGAGTCACTGAACTCGACGCATTTGTCCAACTGAAGAATACCAATATCGTGACAAACGTCCACAAATCCAGAGTGCTTGATCAACCGCTTGCAGTTTGCAGTCTTTGCCGAACTGTTCGCACCGACAGTGTTCAAGTGAGAGCCGTACACTATTCGAATTTCTTTGGGTCTCATCTGGAACTCATCGTTATTGCAAAAACAGTGAGCTGCACACAGCACATGACACTTGCTGATCAGGGATCCGCCACAAAAATGGCTACCTGTTCAACTAACCACAATTAGTTGTTGGCGTAGTCAAGCCGCTCACTCACCTTCACTTTTCATCTGAAGCGACACTTGCCACGGATACTGGTGAGCGTAGGCGTCGACGCCATTGATGATGGTCATTATCGGGCGAATGTCACGCTTGTTACGCGGTGGCATTACACCAAGAGTGGGCAGATTTTCTGGTACAGGTCGAGTAACCACAGCCCTCATGGTTAACCATCATTTTGGACAAGACTGCCTTATCGTTGGCCGACAGAACTCTCGCTTGATTGGCCGCGAGTGGTTTGTAGGTGGACGAGCCTCCCGAGCTGGCCAGCACCGTGAACAGTACTAAAGCACTAAGAGAGCTCATCGTTTCAAGCCTCAAAGCTTGGGTAGTCAGTTCACGCCAGGCAACAGTTTATGTTATTCGTAATTTTCACATGAAAGGCTCGTTGTGTAACGACGCCATTTCTGAGCACAGCAATGCTCGGAATGCCACCGCTCTAACCGTTGCGGTGAGGCCTTGGACAGTTGCAAGAGAGCGCCAGCATGCCACGCTTGATCCAATTCAGGTAGGCATGGCAGTCAGTGAACACGGTAGACGGGTTGGCTCCGTCCCCACAATGGCCAAGTAGCCAGCTGACCGCGCCCATGACCATTGCATAATCGTATTTAGGGTGGTACCAGACCATTGGTCCACCAGAATCCCCGAAGCAAGCGCCATTTCTAGCTCTTTCTTGGCATATCATCGTGGGTCCGTGATAGTACTGTGAGTCCAGTTCCAAGGCACACTGAGCACGAGGGATGAGTTTGATTGACAAGTAGTTGAGCATATTTGATGTCCGGTCATTAGGCTCGTCTATGACTCCCCAGCCACTGACCACGGCATGGTCTTCGTCCGAAAAGTCTTCCATCATGTGCGGCTCAGGCAAGCAAGCTGGATTGCAAAAATGGTCAAACTCGAAGCAGCAATCCACTTTCAACAGCGCTATGTCATACTTGATTGTGGTGAAATTGGAATGTTTGCAGACCTTTTCTACATTGCAAGTTTTGCCCCTCTTGCAGTCAATCGTGCCGTAGACTATCTTCATTTTCCGTGCCTCGGGTGTAATTCGACCATTTGCATCTGAGCAACAGTGGGCCGCTGTCAAGATATGACAACGAGATATGATCGTACCGCCACAGACATGCTTGCCGTTCAGCTGAATCGACACCTGCCATGGGAATTGTCCCTGACACGCTGGTTTACCATTGATGATGGTCGGCACAGGCTTCAGGTCGGTCTGACCGGAAGTAGGACCAATGCCGGACAGTTGCTTGAACACTTGAGTACCACTGACAGCCAGAGATCGCTTGCGTCGATAGCCTTGAACTTTTACATTTTCGTACATGTGGTACGCTCCACATCCTTCCTGATTGCAGCCCATGTCGCTCAGTCGCTTTTCCTCCTCATTCGACAATTGCCTAACGGCCGGCTTCGAATCTCCTGAAAGTCCGCGACCAAGGAAAAGGTTTTCGGAGCATTGTATGGAATTGAGGCAAAGTAACAACAACACAGCTTCACATATCGCCATCTTGACTTGATAACTGCTTGTTGCTGTGCCTCTGATAGTCCAATCTGTTGAAACTATTCCTCATGTCTATCGCTTATGTAATTCCTTGATGAAAAATACGCACCATTCTTGCTGAAAATGCTTGAAGCTCGCTAAGAATCACCAATGGCTGCTAGCAGCGCGAAATTCGAAATTTTTGGCGCATTGTCGTTTTCGGCAACAAAAATTATATTTAGCTCAGCGAGTAGTCACGTGATTAACCAATTGGCTTTATGCCAAAATTTTGGGCCACTTCAAGATCAGTTCAAGTTTAAAGTCTACTTTCAGCGAAACAAGTACTCAATAGAAGATGGTCGTATCAAAGTCAATGAACATTGTGGACATCGAAACTGAATTGTTGTTCACAGTATTTTCATTTCTACCCTTTTCACAAGTGGTAAAGTGTGAACGGGTTTGCAAAAAATGGCATAAACTGTCAGTGGCTTACAATGCATCAAAGCAAACCTGTCTCTTCTTGATTTCGCCTTTCGAAGTCAATAGTCGGCCGCACAATTTTTGCTCGGACAGAGAACACCAAATTGACGAGAACCAGTGCCTAGTGGTTCGAAATGCAGGATTCGATATGTGCAATGTACTAAGGAAATGTCCAAATCTCAAGGCCCTGCACATGAGGAGCAACGAAAACGTCATCATTCGGGAAGTTGATTGCGAGATCATTGGAATGCTGTGTCCATTAATTGAGCACCTGTCAATCGTCGACGAGATATCTGGTATCGTCATCCATGGCCAGACCCACAGGATAATCTGCGACCTGCCTGTCCTCCGGCATGTACAACTTCGATTTCCCGCTTCGGCGTCCACGGAGGACATTTGGGTCGAGAATATGGTCATCTCTCAGATGCTGGGCATGACTGCGAAAAGAATCGAAATTCTGTCCACAAACGCGCCACTGGACTACGAGAATGCCCTCTACTTGGCCGACGAGTGTTCACTGACCAAGTTGGCGCTTCACGGGACCAGCATGTCCACCGGAAACCTGGAAACGTTCGTGTCGGAAGGCAATGCTTCCGGTAAACTTTTGACGAGTTTAAATATAGTCATCGAGAACGATCAGCAACTGGACCTTGTTTGCACAAACATGAAGTGTTTAACTTCCCTTCACTGTGTGATTGGTTATGAAGAGGTGGAAAGTATTGCTCGAATCGGAGAGCTGACTCAACTCAGGACTTTGTTCTTGTCCTCGTGGACCGGAAAGGCGTTCGACAAAAAGCTGCTCAAAGTTCTGGCGAAGAGCAAACAACTCAGAACTTTGACAGTCAATGCCGAGGTCACTGACAGTTCCCTGAGTCAAATAGGCGCTCTGTGTCCGAATTTAGAACATCTTGAGGTCGAACTCAATTCAACAGCTAGCTTCATTACTGATAAAGTAATAGACTCGTCATTAAGTGAGTTGAGCAGTTTGAAGAGCCTCACATTTCATTTCTGCGATATCTCGGACAATGGCGTGAAGCAATTACTGGCCAATGTCTCGAAGCAATTTAGGAAGTTGAGCATAAATTTCTCCGAAAAACTAACTTCTAAAGTTAACGAAATTTGCATTGAATTTGCGAAAACAAGGTCATGCGATGTGATCTCAGTCAAGTTGCCGCTAATAACAAAGCCTGAAAAAGTGATTCAGTTGCCGAAGAATCTAACGATTAATTATGTTGCCCGAGAAGACGAATAACTAAGACTGGTCTTAAAAAATTAATAAATTAATTACCATTTAATGTAAACTTTTCCTTCTTCTAGGTTTCATGCTTTTCTTAGACGTTCAGGGTAAACTTGACTCCGTATTGAGCACATCGAAATCGCTGACTGTAAACTCACTACTTGTATAGCCGGATGTAGCCTCTGACGAATCTTCGCCGAATGGCTCTTTGGTAGTATTCCCATGACCTAAATCTTGCACGTAAAGGTGGAATGTATCTAGATTAAGCGGTAACCATGGAATGAACTTGTCGTAGTTGTTGTCAATTTCCTCGCGACTAAGTACACCGTCATTATTTATATCACAGCTCATCAATTTGTCAACCATGTCCGAGACATAGAAGATAGGCGGCAGGACGAAGTATCTGATTTCCCTCGTATCCAAATAGCCATCCTGATTACTGTCTAGCAGTGCAACCTACCATAGAACATCATTTTAATGAAGCTAAATATAAATGTTTCCACTTACTGCATTTGATGATATTACGGCGCTCAGTTCCTCAGCTGACAACTTGTCATCCATGTCAACATCTAAACGTTCAATGAATTCGTCAACCAGAGTCCCGTCGGCCGGATAAAGGTAGCTTCTAAATTCGGAGACACTTAGCATCTTGTCACTATTGAGATCAGCAGTCTGGAACCTTCGATGATTTCGAGTATAGGTTACATGATCGGCTATTTTGTTGATTCCAGCCATGATGCTTTCATACGAGACTTGGTCGTCACCTTCGGAGAAGGCTTTGAATTGCAACTTAACTTGCTCGTCAATGAGCTGCTCCTGAACCTTGACAATCCATAATGACATTTCACTTGAGTCTAGAACGCCATTACGGTCCCTGTCGATGAATGCATCGATGACTTGCAACAATAAGTTGCGCACTTCAAAGTCGTCAGTTATTCCATCATTCGATTCAGTATTTAACCACCATTTCTCAGACACGATTCTGGTATCAAAGCTCTGTTTACTTAATGGTCCGTCAACTGCGACCTGATTGTGCCCAGAATCTGGTTGACTTTGCCTTGATAGTAAGATGAGCGCTGAAAAGACGACAGTATACGGTACAGTTCGATTATTCATAGAGGTCAACATTTACAATGCTCATGTGCTCGAATGAAGCCCTTAAAAAAGAGGGAAAAGAGGAAAAAAGGAGGTGAATTTATATTTTTGCACTATCTCTCTTCTTTCATAAAAGTAAAGCGTAACCTAGACAAGGTTAATTGGCTGTTCAGGAAAAAAGTCTAAAAAAGCTCCAACAAGAAGTTTTACAGTGTTAAAAAGCACGAGCTTATTATTATACATGCAAAATATCACTAGCTGAATGAGCTGGAAAGAGCAAGAGAGGCAAAGGGAGAGGAGAGGGAAAGAGAGGCAGAGAGACAGCTTACAGCTGGAGTCAAATGAGTATTATCAGTTCACTGCGGAAACCGCTATCTCTCCCTCTCGCTCCCTCTTTCCATCCTTATCAAAGAAAGCAATTGACAGAGTGCCTATTTCACGGTTTCCTGACACATGTTACTGTTTATTCCGATACAGGTTATTATATTATATTATACTATATCGAAAATAGGGTTCATCAATGAGAGCACTGCGTCAAACCTTTGCCCACCGAGCACAACACACAACCTTACCTGGCTTGGGATTGAGGACAATGAAAACAAACAGCGTACTTAATACACATGCCAATATCACAGCAATACTGTACATAATTCACATATCAATAATGCATTAACATTTTTTATTCTATTCTCATACGGATCAAATATAGCGAAAACAATACATTTCGGCCTTTTTGCAAGAGACCACCGAGTTGTCGATCAGCTGTTCGCAGCCAGCGAGGGGTCATTGGTATGTTGCCGAATGCGTTTGGCCGAAAAATTGTCCAAGGTGTGCTTGTTCGCTTACAACTGAATTTAGTTAACTGCAGCGCAATTGGGAAAGTTACAGTTGTTGCTGTTTCACTTAGAAAGAGCTGTGAAGAGTAATGGAGAGCGAAAGCAAGGAGAACAAAAAGCTAATCAAAGGTAATTATTTGTGAAAAGGAACTGGTTTGATTATATACTTTTTTCAAGATCAACTATATACATTTCTTTCGTTCTCTCGCTCTCGCAGTTCTGTTCGGAGAAACTGAAAATTCCAAATATTGCCTCAAGTGAGAAGAATGATCAACAATTCAGTTCACTTACTGACGACATGAAGGGAATTTCATTAGAGAAAGAGACACCCTCCCAGCTAGAAGATGCTAATAGTGGCTTGGATTCCAAAGCAATATTCTGCAATTTATCTAGTCAGGCAACCGGCGAGACGGCTCATCTTCACCGCTCTCTCTCCCTCTCCTTCTCTCTCGCACCTTGTTTCCTGCTCTTCGCTTTCCATCTTAAGAACAGGTTCAGGCAGTTAACGGTCCAACCTCAAGTCTAGCTAGCTCTCTCTCCCTCTCCCTCGCTTGCATCAAGTCACGAGTGAATGAACTTTCACATGAACTTTTCTTTTTACCTTCATCAGCTAGCGGACCGAGTTGTTATAGTATTTTGTAACTCACTGTTCGTCCTTTCTGTCGCTATCCATCTCTCTCACTCTTCCCTTTTCCTCTCGCGCTCTCGCTCACACAAAACAGGCACCATGATCCCGTAACCTGTCCTTGAAACTACTGCAGAACTCTCTTAACAGAAAAGTGATCCTAGTTCCAGTGTGTATCTTCACCTGTGATCTTCTAAGAGGATCCGTGAATCGTGACCATTAGCAAAGGGTGTCGGTAATGCCCACCTGATTAACAATGGGTTTCATCAAGCAAATTCGCCTATTAACTCATCACAAGCTACTATTGCGCCGAAGACAGCCCAGCATCCTTCTATTCGAACTGTTCTGGCCGTCGGTGGTCTTCTTCACAGTATTCCTAATTCGAACCCAGTTCCTACCGGAAGACAGGCCAACATGCTACTACGATGCCAAAGCCATGCCCAGTGCTGGCGCCGTTAATTTTGTCCAGTCAATGGTCTGTTCCATAGAGAACCAGTGCACCAATGCCAGTGCCTACCAGGAAGTGCCCCTGTACGCCAATGCCAAGATTCACAGCATAGTGGACCACCTGTCGCCCCTGCTAACGGACCCCAATGTGACCAGTTCAATTCGTGACCTACCCAAGGGCATTCGCTTGATTGCCACCGTTGTGGACACTCTCACTCTGGACTCCGTCAGGACGAGTTTCAAGCAAGGTGTCTCCCTTGAGGCGGTGTTGCGCAATAACGGAATAGACAAAGTGAAGCAGCTGCTCGCCGAGTCACTGGCTGACAGCTATGCACCTGACGAGGGTCACATCTATGCGGAAATGGTCGTTAAATCAAGTATAAATCTGATTGGCTTGGCTAGACTTTCGCAGAAAAGTAATTACTCGACTACGAGAGAACTTTTTTGCAATGGCAGCTTATTCGGCGAAGTCATATTGTTGGCCGACTCAAGTGCACTTGGCGGCACTGAAAAAGCCCTTTGTTCACTGAGCGAAAGCCAATTAAAGGCCTTCACTAGCCTTCTCCAGGTGGAACTTGACTTTGAAAGGGTTCTGGAGCAACTTTCGCACCTTGTACGCCTCATGCAATTACCTGACACTGATGAGCACCTTGAGAACATGGCATTCCTCCTTCCGCCGCCCACCGATGACCATTTGGCTGCAATGACCCTTAATGGCACCAATGGGCTCAGTGATGGCCATTCACACACTGACCATGGGCCAGTTGAGCCGTACCTCGTTTACGACGAGGATAAAAGGGAAACAATAGTGAAAGTGAACGGCTCCGGTTCACTTGACCAGCTGAGTGTGGGCCATGAATTTCGCATTGAGAAGCACGAAGTAGGAAACTTGGACACCCCTGAGCAATTAGATGGTGATCTCTTGATGGTGGAGTCGGCAGTCATACCGGTAGGAGAAGTGGTCAATGATGCTCTGCACGATTTGCTCAACAGCGTAAGTTATGACGGCGCTATAATTTACTTATCACATGTGAAAGGCGAGCATGGTTTGATGTGTTTTTCTTTTCCTTTCAAACTCTACAGTTCATAGACCTGGTTAAGCAAGGGATCTACAAGAAGGCCAATCTGACTGAGGAGGAAGTTCCTGGTGCACTGGAAGCCCTGCAACAGGCTGCTCAGGCCATGCCACTGGTCAAGGAGTTTGTGGACAACTTCACCAGGACACTGGACTTGGACAAGGAGTTGAGCCGGGTTGACCTTGGCGGCGATGCCATTGACTTGCTAGGATGTGAGTAATTGAGTGTACAAAGCACACACACAATGCAGCTTGTTACTATAGGGTAATTATATATTTGTCTGCAGCTGCGCATGCGTCGGAAATTACTTCAAAGTTGATGTGCGGTCAGCAAGTCCGCATTCTAGACAATGAATTTCAAATGTTCAAAGGGATTAAGGGTCTGAAAGAGGCGAAACTAAATGAACAAGAGCTGAACGGACTGCCGAGCGAGTTTTGTCAGAAAGGATACCGACAAGTTATGCAAATGTCCGGCGGTCCTGTAATTTGGTCCTTCATGAAACCTCTGCTAGCTGGAAAAATTCTATTCAGTCCCAACAATGAGGCAACGAAGCAAATTATGTCCAAGATGAATGGCACTTTCACTTTCATGGAAGACTTCAAGACTAATTTAGAGTCGTGGACAAACACCATAATTAGCATGCAAGCTTTTTACAAAGGTTCGAACACAATGGACAATGTTCAGGAAGTGAAGCCGCTGTTGACTGATTTCTTTGGTCGTGACATTGACAATTTGTTCGATGATAGTGACTCTTCGAAAGTACTTGAAAGAATGGCCAAGTCTGGCGGTGTCCTGGGACTCGTGAAGATGGCCGGAAACATTGCGCAGTGCTTTCAACTTGACCGCTTCATTGGTCTGGACAGTGAACTTGAGCTTGAAGAAGCGGCAAAACAGTACACGAAGTCTCACGAACTAATGGCTGCCGTTGTGTTTTTGAACGTTCACGGCGAAAATGCTGAAAATGTTCAACTGCCAAAGAACATTGAGTACAAGATCCGAGCTGACATTGACTTTGTGCCAACGACCAAGCTGATCAAGGAGCGCATATGGGAGCCCGGTGCACGGGCCAACTACATCAAGGACCTGGGCTACCTGAGAGGCTTCGTGCAAGTGCAAGAGATGCTGGACAGAGCCATCACCATGATCCACATCAACCGCACCGAGCTGCCCATCTCACCAGCTGTCCACTTGCAGCAATTCCCTTACCTGTGCCACCAGGTGGACAACTTTGGCCTCTACATTCGAGCTTGCATTCCCATCATAGTGACCGTTGCTTGGGTCTTTGTCATTGCCTTCATGATTCGCGAACGCGTCCTTGAGCGTGAACTGCATTTAGAGGAAGTGCTTCGCGTAATGGGCCTCAAGCCGTCAGTGGCATGGATAACCTGGTTCACCATTGGTTTCACCGTCATGGCATTTGGTTCCGCTTCGGCCATTGCTTTGCTTAAGCTTTCCAAATTGGTGCCTCATTCAAACATTGGCATCCTCTACCTGTACTTCCTGGCATTCAGCTATTCCATCATAATGTTCTGGTAAGTAAAATATACTTCATGGCCATTGTGTCATTGCTTCAAAAGCTAGAAACCTTGAACTGCATTCTCGAGACAAAGGAATGTGGACGAGAGATACACTAAAGGGTCTAATTTAGAAGCCGAAAAAGTGTTATCTAACTTGTTGCTTTCTCTCTTCCCCTTCTCCTCTCCCTCCTTCCCATCCTCTTCATCGCGGCCGCCTTTCAGTTACATGATTAGCTCATTCTTTCAAACGGCCACCATTGCCTCATTGTCGGGCATAGTTGCCTACTTGGCCACTTTCTTGCCATTCATGGTGGCCATCACTTTGGAGTACGACATGACCTTTCTGCACAAAATTGGAGCAGTAAGTGGGCGATAAAATGGGGAACAATATGCCTAATCATAATCTTGATTCACATAAACATGCCTGACAAATTTGTTTGCTTCTTCTTAATCCACATTTAACCCTCTTGCTTGAATGCAGTGCCTGAGCATGTCCACCTCATTTAGCTTCGGCATCATCTACATGGCTCGCTACGAAGCCCAAGGAGTAGGCATTCAACTTGAAAACATGTGGCAAAGCCCGATGGCCGATGACCCGATGAACTTTGCCACCTCGGCCATCATGCTGCTAATTGATGGGCTCATTTACTTTCTAATTGGCTGGTACATTTCAAATGTCTTCCCACGTAAGTCACCTAAATATTTCCGGTCTCATTTCTCAACTCTTTGCCCATCACTATTATTGACTCCTTCTCTCCTTTTTTCTCGCAGCTGGAAGGAATGGTCACCGGCAGTCTTGGCTCTTCTTTTTCCTGCCCAGCTATTGGGGCTTCGGTAGAAATAGAGTGCGTGGGCGTAACTTGCCGCCGCACTTGCACATTAACGGCATCAACGGTAAATCCAGTAGTAAATACTGCCTGGAAAATGGCTACCTGGAGGCCAATTGGCAACGGAGGCCAGGTATGTCGCTACAACACCTGGAAGTGACCTATAACAAGGGAAGCAAGGATCAACACCACGCTGTGGTCGACCTGACTTTAGAACTGAAAGAAGGACAGATCACAACCCTGCTGGGTAGAAACGGAGCCGGCAAGACGACGACAATCAGCGTGCTGACAGGACAGTTGCCGCCGACTAGCGGTTCCGTCTTTGTCTACGGCCACCAAGTGCCGGAAGACTTCAGCGAGGCCCGAAAACTACTTGGCTACTGTCCGCAGTATAATACACTCTTTCAAGAGCTGACTGTTCGAGAGCACTTGCTGTTCTTTTCGGAACTGAAAGGTTTACTGGCCAGCAATATTCTGGAGGCGGACGTCGATGAAACCCTTCACAATACTGGCCTATGGACAATTCAGCACGAGCAGGCCAAAAATTTGTCCGGCGGACTGCAGCGAAGGCTGTGCGTCGCGATGGCCTTTGTCGGCGGCTCGAAGTTGATCATACTGGACGAACCGACGGCCAGCGTTGATCCGGTTGCCCGGAGAAGCATCTGGGACATGATTGTGCAGCAAAAGCAGAGCCGGACAGTCCTGTTGACCACTCACCACATGGACGAGGCCGGACATCTTGAGTGACCAGTGTGCCGTCATCCACCGCGGCAAACTGTTGTGCAACGGTTCACCCCTTCTACTCCGGTCCAAATATGGCTGCGGCTACCAATTAACGGTATCACGCCAGGGCATGGACGAGCTGGGTGACAGTGATTCAGGAAGGGCGTCAAATGAGTTCCAGGATGACGCGAATGACTCTGAGAAGCTGCTGTCGTTCACCAAGTGTCTCATCCCGAATGCCGTCCTCGTGGAAGACTATGCCACCGAAACCATTTTGACACTTCCTCATCACGGCGCTGACGGAAGCATCCATGACTATGCCACCTTCTTCCGGTGCCTGGACGCCAATTTGAATGGCCTGGGCTACGGCAGTTACGGCCTGACAAGTACCACTTTGGAAGAGGTGTTTCTCACCCTGTGCAACCTGGAGGAAGCTTCTGACATGTCAGTTGAAAAAGCCAAGATGGAGGTGTCAAGGAAACTGAGTAATCCTTTACAGGCCATGGAAAGTGATAAAAGAAAGAACTGGAATGAAGCGTTCAATAATACACATGACTACACGTCACCGACACTGGTTGACGGCGTCCACCTGAAGTACAAGCAACTGCGAGCACTGTTAGTGAAGCGCAGAGATCACAGTCTACGTGACTGGAAGTCCCTTTTCTGCAACCTGTTCATGCCTTGCTTCTTCATTGGCCTGGCCATGGGCATGACCTTGATTAAGCCCTTCTTTGCCCCGGACCCCATACTGCCCTTGTCGCCCACCATCTATGGCCGCGGAGCCACTAGCTTTGTGTCCCTTGACAACTCTACTGACCTGCGGTTGCCTTTGATGATTCTTGACGAGCTGCTGAACCGCAGCATCCGTCAACCGAGTTGCGCTGAACCGAGATACGGCTGGAAGGTGGCCAAGTGTCCCATCATTCGAGGCGCCAAACATGACGAAGATGTCTTGCTTCCCAGATTCTTGAGAACGTTCGAAGGAAAAGAGTGGCAAACACGTGACAAGGCTTTTTGCGGTTGCGACTCTTCGAGCAATTATACGGGCATCATCAACCAGTTCGCATCTCTACTCGACGAGCCGTCAGCGACAGGAAACGGATATATGTACGACTTGAGACCGATAAGCAACATTTCGGACTACATTCTTCGAACGTACACCAAGTTCAACGAGAAAAGATTCGGTGGCTTCAGTTTCCACAAATCACAAACGGCCACACAGAGAGAAGACATAATGAAGGTTTGGTTTGACAACAATGGCTTCCATTCAGTGGCTTCCTATCTGAGTGCCGTCGACGAAGCTCTGATGAAGGCCAATATCAAGTATTCGGGCATGGATCCGAATGAGTACACTATCACTACCTACAGCCATCCTTTCCACATCCGGTCAAGTCAAATTGGTGACCAGTCTCTCATGCAGAGGGCCGGTGATACTGGAATATCACTGATCATCTTAGTTGGCTTCCTCTTCATCCCGACGAGCTTTGTTTTCTATTTGGTTCGTGAGCGAACCGAAGAAGAGAAGCAGCTGCAAAAAATATTCGGCGTCGGCCCCGTACTCTACTGGTTCTCGGCCATTTTGTGGGACATGTTCACGGTGGCCATTGCTGTTCTCCTTTCGGGATGCATCATATTTTGCTTCCAGATTCCAATATACACTAATCGCCTCAACTTTCCGGGAGTTTTATGTTTATTGTTCCTCTTTGGCTGGGCGATGACTTCGCTTGTTTACTTGACGGAACGGTTCTTCAATGAGCCCAGCATCGCTTTTATGGTCATTTACTGCTTGGCTCTGTTTGTCGGCATCATGACCATGGTGATGAAGCTGCTAATTGATGTCTTCCAGTGGCTGGTAGTGAGTGAAAGTTTCCGAATGACATTTGAAAATGTGTCACTCATTTTCCCACCGTTTGCTCTAATGAGCGGTCTTGTTGACTTGACGCGAAATCAGCTGTTTTCAGAAATTTTCACCCTTTTCGACCAAGATGTTTACATTTCGCCATTTTCAATGGATCTACTTGGGCCACATTACATCACACTGGCCATCGAAGGGGCCATTTTCTTCTTTCCTCAACCTGTTGATTGAACTGTGCAGCAACTGGTGCTTGGGTTGCCGGAAAAAGTGCACCGGGTCACCTTCAACCAATGAGGACCCGGATGTGGCCGAAGAACGAAGACGAGTGACTCAAGAATCAAGTCGATTCGATGTACTGCGAGTGGTCAATGTGTCGAAAGTGTTCAAGAGCATGTTCGGAAAACGCATTGCCGTTGATCAAGTGAGCTTTGCAATACCGCGTGGTGAATGCTTTGGACTGCTTGGCGTCAACGGTGCCGGAAAGACAACTCTGTTCAGAATGCTAACTGGCCAACTCAAGCCCACTTCCGGTGAAACGGTGATCAACAAAATGCACATATCGAAACTGTTGTCATCCAGTTGCCAGTTCCTTGGCTACTGTCCACAAACGGACGCTCTGGACGGCGTTCTCACTCCTAGAGAACATATGGCCATATATTCTGAAATTCGTGGCATCCCTTCTATGCACATCGGCATGGTGAGTGTTGATGTTGGCTCAATTTTGTTGATTTGCTAATTACCGAACCGATTACAGGTTGTTGCCGACTCGATCAGTAAATTCCAGCTCTCAAGACACGCCGACATTCCGGTCAATTGTCTTAGCCGAGGCACGAAGAGAAAACTGTGCCTAGCCATAGCCATGGTGGGAAGTCCGCAAGTGGTTCTACTAGACGAACCCACGAGTGGCATGGACCCGATGAGTCGTCGCTGTCTGTGGCAGAACATTCAAGCGGCCATTCGAGACCGAAGATCAGTTCTGCTTACATCTCATAGCATGGAAGAGTGTGACATTCTTTGCTCCCGGTTGGCCATCATGGTGAATGGTCACTTCAAATGCATTGGCAGTCCGCAATATCTGAAACACAAGTACGCATGCCTCACACGCATACATGATCATTGTAACTAATCCACTCAATTTGCACAGATTTGGAGCTGGCTATACAGTTGCTCTTCGTCTTTCCGAAGGCTCATCCAACTGGAACGAAGCCATTGGTTACATGAAATCCAGTTTCCCGTCTTGCATATTAAGAGTAAGCTAATCAGTGCCTTGGAGTCTTTCTCACGGCTTTGTCTTTCAGGCTCATCACCACAACATGCTGGAATTCAGTTTGCCAAATAACGACACTGCGCTGTCGCTGATTTTCAGTAATTTGCAAGAAGCGAAGAGCAATTTGCAGCTGCAAGATTTCTCAGTCAGCCAAACAACGCTCGATCAAGTTTTTGTCCAGTTCGCGGATCAGCAAGTTAATGACCACAGTCAAGAACATGCACCGCTTAAAGAACAACTGAGCGCAGGCTTTTCGAACATTGGCTTTGTCAGTTCGACGACAAATTTGAACAAGCCTGAAAAGGTGGCCGAAAAAGTTCCTGAAAAGGTTAAAGTTGAGCAAGTTAAGCGAAGAGAATCAATCAACGTCGTGATAGATCGCAAACATAGTCAGCACTTTCAAGCTCGACCACTACCACGCCGAGCTGACACTAAGCCCAGACAGATGGCGCCACGCTTGGAACCCAGGATAGAACCCAGGGGTCTCGGTAGCGGTAAAGCCAAGGTGGCTGTGAAGAGTCAGTGGAAACCATGTCATAGTCATCACAACACTAAAACCACCCGATTCTAATTTATTTCTTCTTAATGTAGTGTACAAAATTAGTTCGAATCAATTCCAACTACAGACAATTAAAAAAGCATAGAATTTTCAATGATTGCAATTGACTGTAATGATACTCTGAGTTCAATCTCATAACTGGGTTAATTCATCTCTTTCTGTAACTGCTCCAACTTGTCAACCATCACTTTCTGGCCATCGACTATTTTCTGAATGCGTTTGTCAGAGCAGCCAGCTTCCTTCAAAATGGCCGCCAAGCTGCGACTCTCGTCAGGAGGCTTGCAAGCTTCCAGTGAGACAATTCGCGCCATTGCCTCCTCGAAAGATATGAATGCATACATCTTCGAATATTTCTCAGGCAAGGCAGAGCATATGGCCATAACTAGTGGCCTGATCAGCTTCGGACATCCGATTATGTTGACCATGTCAAAGATGGTCGGGAAACATTTGTCGTACATGCTGCTCATTTTGGACGTTAGTCGTACATCAGAGAAACATAGTAGATCACATTCTCGAAGGTCATAGTATAGGTCACATCGCTGTCCATATATGTAGTTCTTGGTCAAGAAATAGCTGAAGTTGATGATGAAAGGTGTCAGTTCCGGTTGTGACCGGAAGTAGGCTTCGTTGACGTACAGTACCTTCTTGCCATAGACGTCCACACCTAGTCGATGTCGACAGTTGAACAGTTCGGCCGGTATGTCCCTAGGTATCACGTTGTAAAGCTGGTACTTCTTGCGAAACTGCAGAGCCTTCACAACCCTACTCGCGTCCTCCTTCACAGTTCCACTCGTGGACCTGGTGAACAGTTCAAGAAAGACGTGGTCAGTTCTGACCATTTCCACTTCTTCCGGTTCAAAGTGATACTTTGCAGCATTTTCGAGCACCAGCTGACGGAGACTGTCCACTGACTCCATTGCCTTCTATTCATTCGCATATCGCTTCTTGCTCAGAGGTGATCGAGCGGTATTACGTGTCCTTGCTTATGCAATAATTGAAGAATGTCATGTTATTCGTAATGAAAATCAAACTCTTTGCCACGTTAAATCATGTTCAAGCGACGTTGCGCAAGTCGCAGTTAACCAATTCAGAGTTCTGCACGGAAGCGGAAACCGTGTGAAGCGAAACTTGGTATTACTTCGTCATTCAGTCAATCATGCAAAAACTGAAACACGGACAACAATAAAAATTTCATCTTCAAGCTGATTTTTTATTGTTTTTAACTTATTCAATACAACTAAACGGAATTCGAGAAACTAAATGGACGATTTCAGAACCGAACAGTCACAAAGTGCGAAACGGATAACAGCGCCCTCTACACAGTTTTCAGCAAAGATGTTGTCCAGTGTATTACATCCGTTGTACGGGACGTGCTCTGGAATGTTTGCTAGTATCAGATCGCTTTTGTCCCATTAAACGTATCAGAGTTCTCAGCTGACTAACTTCGAGTGCATTCTTGGACATGTTCTTCTCCATGTTTGCGATTCTCAACATTTGCGGATCAGCTGTCTGGGGAACAGTGCGTTTGAAGGCGATGTGTTTCGGTGACATTACGTAAAAGATGAATCTAGTGACTTTGGTGTTCAACATGAAGGTCAATGGACAGAACCCAAGCCAGAAACTGATGATGCTGAGAATGTAGACAAAGAAATCGAGAAAGTCTACGCTGCTAATTGCGTGTGTTATGATGTCTGGCTCACCAGTAGGCATGAGTATCATGCTTGTCGAGTTAATTTCACTGGACATCAGTTGAATAACACTAGGGATGTAGTATTCGCTGACGCAATCGACGCCTCTGTATTTGCTGCCACATATGGCACTCGCATTGCTGTTAAGACGAAAGTATTTCATGTCATCCGACTTCAACATCTTATCCGTAGCCGCGAGCGACATATTGGCTGTTCCAAGATGGCCGTAGACGAGATATTCTGAGCCCACGAGAGATTGCTCACAACGCTCAATGCAGTGAGCTCTCGACTCGCAGCCATGTTGGCTGTAATCGATACACTTTGTCTCGTAAGGAGCCTTCAAGGAATGCGTTTCAAAGTGCACGTACGTCAGTCTGATGAAGCAGCTCGGACACTTCTTAGTCACTGGATCGTACATAATATCTTGGGATATAAAGCTGTAGGTGATGCCATAAAAGGACAAGTTCATGGGATGCATGTACCATCTGAGATACCGTGTAGTTGAGTGGAAACTAGGAACATTCGAAACAGAGATCATCATGATACCCATGATCCTTATCATGATGTCCGGGTTGACAACATCAATCATCTCAGTATCCGGTGAACACGACCAGCACAATAATTCGTTTTTCACGAATTTTTCTACCTTGCAAACCTTGCTATTGGAAAGTCTTCCTTGGAAGTTCCCAGTGAGACGTTTAGCTGATAAAATATCAGACAAGCTTGCATTCATATGGTTGAGACCCATGGTTGCCATGTCCGCACATAGTATGACTTTGGGTCCCGTCAGCAACGGCTTGCGAGATATGTCTACTTTACTGATAACTTCATAGGCAAAATATCTCTGCGATATTCCGACAACTTGAAACAAGCAACCTGTCAATGACAGAGCTACAGATGCGAGTGTCCACAGCTTCAGAGCATTGCATAACATGATTCAAAGCAATGGCAAAGCTAACAACACATGTGATTTTGACCACCTATACCTATGGTATTGTCGAGTAGTGCTCTGAAGATACTACCGCTCAGTTTCGGCAGAATAATATATATAAAGCGATCAAATATCTATGCATAATTTCTGTCGACTACAATGTTGAAACTGTTTCTCAAAACGGAAAACAGCACGTTCAATCTTGGTATGATTGGCACGAACTTCACTTCTCTTTCACAACAAACATTTTCATTTAGAAAGTGACGTTCGCATCGATTCTCGAAATGACAGTATTACACTTACGTATATCTATACTGTCAGTAAACGTTCTGAATGACAGTGAAAATGATGAGTCAAAATTTCGGATTCGGTACAGTAATCAGTGGAACACATCTAGTTGATTGCAGTTTGGCTTGAAAATAGGATTCTGACGAAGAGACCGCCACCAGGGGGCGCAGCAGCTAAATGCGTAATAATAAAAACGATTTTGAACTTGGTGCTGTTGCTATGTTCAGTGCGATGCGCAAAGGTTTGCACGTTGTGGATTGACATTTGCATTGAGTTCAACAGGAAATATAGGAAAAAATTGCACACCTTTATGCATCGCACTGTATGTACGGTAGTATAATTTACCCTGAATGTACTTCATCTTTTTTTCAGGTTTAATTTATGTATTCATATTACGAAAATCGAAAGATAAATACACCTGACTCGCTGAACAGAGCCGCGCATGCTCAGTACAGCTGTAGTCACAGTGATGTCTTGCAGCGGTCTCGGGCTGTGTCATCCATAAATTGATCTTTGAATTCATTATATTGAGGAATAGGCATAGGAAAGGAAATGGCGGCTCAGCTGCTTGCGATTCAGTACTCGGTATTGGTTAAACTGGCCACCATTATGAAATAGGTGACCGTGTTGAGAACATTCTATGGAAGAAGACTGCCATATATTAGGCCATATTATGTTTTACTCACGTCGTAGAATGTGTCCCAAGTAACGACGAACAGGTCAGAGCATGTAAATCCAATAGGCTCGCCACCCACTCTCTCAATAGTTGCCATCAACTTGTATTTCACTTCGAACGGAAGTATGTTCAGAGACATCTTGTTCAAGTGTCTATATATCTTACGGGACTAGTAATTTGAGAAGGAGAGAAAAAGATGTGACATAACGATTGGATAAGTCATATGTTTACCTGAGCTGCCAGATAAGCGGCAGAGATGAAGAGTATCATTTGACAAAGTATGTTGCAGGCCAAGAAGGCAAAGTACGTGCTGAACACGTGCACAGGTAGGTCGAAAAAAACCAATTGGTACATCAGCAAGCAAGAGCAACCTGTAAATCCAAAGTATATGCAAGTCAAGATATGTTTCCAGAATCGATTCGCTCTTTCCAGGTGCGAACAAATTATGTTGAACCGTTCGTTCAGCTTGAGGAAGGTCAAGATGCGAATGCAATGGCCTTCAACTTTGGCCAATGTCGCAGCTTCGTCGCTAATTGTGCTGAATCTCAGGCTAAAGTAGTGCATGATCAGGTAGCCGTAGCAAGTGGTGCCGATCAGGTTGACAAACATGGCCGACGTGCTCAGGCCGCGAAGTATGGCCCAGAAAGTTCCGTACATGACGTACGTTTTGTTGGAAAACTTCAATACCAGGGGCAAGAACTGAATCATGATTGCGAAGCCGACGCTGACTGTGATCATGATCTTCATGATGAAGAAGATCAAGAGACACCGCTTCCAAAACTTGACCAACAGTCTATCATTCAGAAACTTTGTGGGCCGTCCGGTCAGAATGTCGAATATGCCGATCCAGCCCACATCGCAACTGGGCATCCAGTAAAAGGTTCGAAAAATGGCGTCCACCATTGACCACACTATTATGGGCACCAGGAAGTAGGCTCTGGAGCCGCCAAGGAAGTCAGTGAAGTCGGCCAGGTACAGTTTATTCTCGCCAAAGGCGAGTAGAACGACCCACTGGGCCACCATGGCCCACTGGAAGGTCAACAGGGACAGTTGATACTTCCTGAGCAAGGGATTGTCTCCGCAGTACAGTCCCCAGTAAGTCAAGTCTTTTCTGGTATCATAGTGAGGAAGGTCTCTCTTCTTGACATTGGCCTTGAAGGCATTCGCTGCTTTAGCCCCCAAAACAGCTGTTAAGAACTGCATGAATATTTTCATTGCCAGTCACCGACTGATTAGATTGACTGGTTCAGTTAAACTGGACAACGTAGTAGTCTTGAATGGCCAACTTCTCAGTGTGAGGCGGATTTTTGTCATTATTCTGAATTATATCCCGAAACAAACTTTGCGTTTTCATCACGCTAGGTTTTGATTCCTTTCTGCCATTTTGATAGCGTTTAAAGAACTTAGAAAATCTAATTCATGATCTTACATCACGCTCCATAATAATTACATTGTCATAAATCAACCTGTTTCAAGCTGATTCTAAAGCGAGACGTGAGCAGTGCCACTAAACTTTGCAACTTGAGCGCTGCAACCAGCGCGCCATCTGTCGGTTAAATAAGTTTCAATTACATGAACTTGTCATCTTGGACTTTCAGGAACAAGGTACGCTGAAATTCTCTTGATCTTGTTGGATGATGCAATTTGGTATCTTCATTCCGTCTCTGGAAGCGTCAAAATATAACCTTTCGTGATATCCATGGCAACGCAAGTCGCAAAAATGGCAAACAGTCAGAGAGTGAAAAAACTGTCGTCATGGTAAAAAAAGTGATCTCATCAACAGCTTTGATACATTATTTCGCTGGTTCTCGAGAGTGATGTAATGGCCATAAACTAGTATTATCGTAGAGGTCAGTTCTCTCAATTTTCGAAATGGCATTCCTCTTATCAGGCTGAGATATTTCAAATTAATAACTTTCCGTACACTCATTTAGAAAATGAAGATTTGCCATGAATTCGACACTTGATTCAATTGCATAGCACGACCTCTGTTGCTACAACTGAGATCCGTGCATAGCATGCGACGAAAATACATCATTACCTTCTCTCGAAATAATACGTGATATGGCACTAGCTGGTTTATCATGCTGTGGCTAGTACGTGAGTGTATTCACAAGTCCCGCCCACTCTTACCAATTGTCAACCACAGACAACAATCTCCATAACACTTGGCTGACCTTCATTCCATTCGCTTCCTAGAGCGCGGCGTGCACGCAAAATTTCTTATTTCGACAAAGTTTAAGATGGCTGACAAGACCGAGAAACTGTGGCAAGTATTCGCTGTTGTTCTGTCTTTGGCCGGATGTTTGTTCCAAGTCATTGGAATTTCACAGAGATACTTCTCCTATGAGGTGATGAGCAAGGTAGACATAGCTCGCATACCCATGATAACGGGACCAAAGGTCATCGTGTGCTTGCCCTTTAATTCCTATGACCGTAGATACTTCAACCGATGGCTATACGACGTTCTGGCACATGAGCAGTTCCTGAATGACTCTGTGGGTCAGATACCGAAATCACCCATTGATGTCCAGGACTGCAAGAAAGAGGGATTTGTAAAGCTGGACAACATTTGCTGGTCATGCTCACCGAGTAAGCAAAAAATGGACGTCGCCAATCCGTCCGAGCTCATCAAGATATTTGGTATTATGCAAGTGGGCTTGAGTAACATTTCACGTACTCACGATAAACCACAGCTCATCAAGTGGTACATGCATCCCATGGACTTGTCATTTTATGGCCATAGCTTTAGTTACGTAAACCAAGACATCATGTACAACTCTGTATCCAGAACATGTCCAGCTTGCCACTTGACCTTGACATATACTCATTATGAGACCCATCTCTCTAAAGCTCCATACAAGACAAACTGCTTGGACTATGGAGCACATGGCTGTGAATCAAGAGCTCACTGCATCGAAAAGTGCGAGAGATCTGTCATCAAGGACGGTTGTCTCATCAAAGGTCATCTCGGCACAATCGATATGCCACTAATAGCGACGGCCAATGCAACACTGTCGCAAATGTACTCCTTCATGAGGCTTGTGCGAAGTACTTGCGAGACAAAGTTCAGAAAAACTGATTGTCTCAGCGAATATTACATTCCACGGGAAGTTGAAGTTAAATCCAGGGTAACGGGCATCGTGATGAACTTGTTGCCTACGGGTGAACCTGAGATCGTGACAGAAAGTCATAGTTTCATGGATCTTGTTGACTTTCTTGTCTACATCCTGAGCGTGGTCAGCTTCTGGTTGGGTTTTTGTCCAATGACCTTCATGATGAATGAACGGGTCACCCAGTGGTTACTGCGTTCGAAGAAACCAAAAAACGAAAGCTCCCACTTTGTTCGAGTCAATCGGCAAAATACGAAATTCAATTATGCAAAATCGAAAATGGTGACAAAGAGCAAGGACAAGGCTAAGGCTATTGTTTATTAGATTTGGTTTACCTTTGCACTACGTAAACCATCCCTTTGAATATCGGCAAGAAATGTACATTCTCGCGCTAACTTTCTCTCTAAGCGTGCTTAAATTTGAATGAAGCAATCTAAATCAACACGGGCTGTAGAATTTCAAATTCAAGAATAGCTCAGATTAATAAAAAATAAAGCAGTGTTTTGCCGCTCGAATCAGCAGGCAAGCTTCCATTCTGTGGCGCCATCTAGCAGAGAAGCAAAGTTACCATCTGGATACCAGACACCAGCTGTGGACCTAGCGGCGTGTTCGAGGCCAGCTAAACTCTGCCCACAGCTGGGACATCAGAGGTGTTCTGAGACGCCGAAATCGGAACTCGGAAAGGCGAACTGTTCACTTCCTGGCTGGAAAATTGCAAGAACATGACGGTGAAGCTTATCAAGGAGCCGAAGAAGCGAATCATCAACGTAGAGTCCAACTGGAATAGATAGGCGTGGAAAAGTTCATTCGAAGTCATAGCTTCTTCGAATTTCAAGTACACCGCAATCAACTGGATGTTCGTCGTTGTTGGATGGACATCATGGTGGAGATATGCCATCTTTTTTCTCAAGATGTCTCTTTGAAGTTTAACCACCAAAACGAGTAAACTGGAAATAAATGCTACGTCTCTTAGATACGCGAAGACCAGGAAACTGGTTCTTGCTTCCGGAGACTTCAAGTGTACCAGTAGTCCAGTTGCCTCAGCGAACAAGAGACAGAACCATGAAAGGGGCAAAATGGCGAAAAGCCCGCTGATCTGACTCTTCACATCATTCAACTGGTTTAGCTGCTTCAGTTTTTCTTGGTAGTGGTCAATCGTGTACAAGGGCTGACGTTTGAGACGATACAAGAAGCTTTGCTCTGCATAATACCAACCGGAAACAACGTAAAGATAAATGATACATTGAGTTGCCACCCACTGGTATTCAACGAATGGTCCATAGTAGCAAAAATACTCCACGTAAGCAAACTGGTAATACGGTGTCGGTTTGGTGTCATTCGACTTGTGAATCAGTTCAAACGAGCCGTTCTTGATTGGTTCCACCATGTGCCAAGACCATGTGGCCATTAAACTGACCAGCTGGACAGTCAGTAAAATTTTGGACAATTTCAAAAGTCTCTGCTTGTATTTCGCAAGAGTCAGCTGAAATATCGTCTCGAGAAACTGGTTCACGTCTCTAGCTTGAAGAGTGAAGAATAAGTGATGTCCTAGCGAACCTGCAAAAGCAAATATAGCTCGAACACACATTGATAGAGCATATTCGTGATATTTCATTCGAAGAAGAGTCACATGAATATTGGAGATAGCGCAGAGAAGTAGAGTGAGAGATATGATCTGCTTCGCACACTTCATCTTCCCATTAGTAGGAAATATTTGTATTCCTACCGTCAAGAGAAATAGATCAAGAGGAGCAAAGGCAGCTTTGGCGTCCATTTTGTCTCTGAACTTTCTTTTCTCAGATTGCAATCTAAATCTGCTCCATGAGCCTTTCTTAACCACTTCAGTTTGTCATGGTGCTATTTTTCAGTCCAATATCCTTTCTATCAGTTATTTGCAGGAACATGACCGTAAATGAGATTAGTGAGCTCACAAAGCCAAGAGCTAATGAACTATGCAAGTCGAACAAAACTGCACTGAATGGAACTTCCTCGCCAAGTAATTTCCTGAACTTGAGATCAACTATCATCAGCTCGGGACTGATTGGCCCTTGTTGGCCTTGGTATTGGAGGAAACATTTCCGTTTCTTGGATACCAGTGATTGTATGTTGGCAACAAAAGCCATTATGGTGAAAAGGAATAAGATGTCTCTAAAGTAAGTAAAGATTCGAAATACTCCAGCTGCTTCCATCGATCCCAAATTAGACATAAATCCCGTGGTTTGGATAAATATTGCTGCGAACCAAGACAGAACGACGACTCCAAATACGGAATCAATGCGCTGCCTGAGTGAATTTAGCTTGAGTTTCTTCCGAATCATAGTCACATAGGTTATATTGTCGACGAGAGGTTGCTGATAGAGGCTTTCAATGAAACTCTTTTCCGCATATGACCAAGATAGAACGGCGAATCGATAGAACGCAAGTTGCAGAGTCAAGAACTGATACTCTACGAATGGCCCGTAATACGCCAAGTAATGAGCGTATGTGAACCAATGGTAGTATCTCACTTCTTTTGTATGCATCGCTGTCTGAACATGATTAACGAAGCCATCCTTGGCACCGTATAGAATAGAGCCCATCGTGGCCAGTGCGCTAACCATCAGTGCAATGAGGGCCTGTTGAGAGAATCTCTTCAACTGACACTTGTATTTCTCGTTGATTAGAGCGAACAGTTCTTCATATAGCTGAGCGATTTGCTTGCGCTTGTGGGCCACAAACAGCAGGTGGGCGAGGGCTAGTATGACGGCTGTCATTTTCTGAACACATTGGGCAAACTTCAAGACCGTGAATCTGAGGATGGCAAAATAGAGATGAGGAATGACCAAGGCCACCAATACGACGTAGATTATCTTCATCATTTTCTCAGTCCGCTGGTTTCTGCAGAATATTCTCACTCCAGTAAGAAGGCAAAACGAATCAATAGCACTGAAAGCTTCAGTAACGTCCATCGTGCTCTAGTGCAACATATGGTACTGCTCGAAATTCAGAATTGGGAAACCTTCGCTTACCTAGCTGATTAGCTGATTTCCGTGATTTAACGGACAAATTTCCTGTTTAGAATTGAGTCGGAATCTGTATGTGATCTTTTTGCTGTTCTCACGCAACAAGCGCCATCTAGTGAACACTTTTGTGTAGTAATGGAACTGTTGATCTTTACTTGGTTATGGCAATGTTAGTTTCAGGTTATGTCAAAAATTTGAAGAGACTCATTTGAATCAAGTATTAAGAGATAGTTGAAGGTATGTTGTTTATCCGCAGCTGTGTCTAGAAGCGAATTTGTGTGTCTCCAGCCAAGAGACGGCCACCCAGTGGCTGATTGCCGAAGTAGAAGCCAGTGATGGGTCCTCGGCCACTCGGACTGTCGACCTCTCCGGTGGATGCACTCGAGTGGTAGCTTCTTCCCGACGCAACGAAGTTCCTTTGCGATGACCTCGATGGACTTGACCTTGGAGCTTCGGCACGAATGTGGGCCAGCTTGACCTGACGTGGGGCGGTGAATTCGGGCTCAACGTCATAATTGTAGAGATGGCCGTCATGGGCACGGTAGTAGGAGTGGGCCGCTTCTTTGGGGTCACCGCCGCGTGAAGTGTACTTGGCAAAGTACTTGGTGTAGTCACTCGACGGATAGCCAGGTGGCGCCTTGTGTGCCTCGGGATGAACATGAACAATGCTGTCGCTATGGTGAACATGACCATTCGGGATGTGGCTAACTTCCTCCCGGTGATGGTAGTGGGCAACTCTTTCCGGCTGAACGGCAATCACCTTCACCTCGGGCTCCTTGTGCTCGGTGCGCACCACGAGCAAACTGGGCTTCGCTGGGAACACTTGATCAGTACCGACGTGTTCATGGTTGCCGTGAGTGAAATGAGCGTCGGGGTGATGATGATGACCATGGCCGTGATGACTCTCCGGAGCATCTGCCTTGAAGAATTCAAACTCGCGCGTTTGCTTCTTCTCTCGCTTGTTGGGTGCTTGAGTAGACGATTCCTGAAAAGAAGCAATTTAAGACTCAACACAGAACTCAGGTAGCCCTTACCTGGCCATAGGCGCAAGCAACACTCAGGGCGATCAAAAGGAAACAAGTCTTCATGATGATTGAGTTATGGCCAAACTGGCAGTGAGTGCAAATTGTTTGCATGAGAGCATTATATGCAAAGAAGAACTTTCTTCTCTCTTGTCTTCTTAGCTCCGAAGGCCGAGTTGAGAAATAATGAAAACTCGCCCACAATCAGTTCGTCCTACACCTTAAAATTATGAAAGTTACCTATAATGGCACTGAGTGTGAAGCTGACGTATCTCATAAGCTGGCACATGTGCTGTGTCGCCCTAATCGCCGTTGACCTTGATTTACGTCAGGCAAGTTAATTGGCATCCTGTTTAATACTATATCAGTAGCAATATCAATACAAAGGCACATTCGAGAAAACATGTTAATAACTTATATGGCGATAAAAATTTCCATATTAAAAAGCGAGGAAAAGTATGATTAAGAAGAGAATATCTGGTAACTACTTGTAAGAAGACTAGATGTGGTTACGAAAATGTGTTGTTCAAGTTTCATACTTTCTAAAAGAAGTTGACACGTCAAGGGTTTCAGTTAGCACCATTCTCGGTGGCGTCGTAGACGAGATTGTTGACCATCATTGTAGGTGACGGCGAATTGTTACTGTCTACAGATAAGGTTATGTAATCAGGAGTCGAATAGTCCGCAGGCGGAAGTTGTGGCGCCCGTGGTTGACGTCTAGGCACTTCCGGTGGAACCTTTTCAACCTTGAAGTCACTATCTACTGAAGAGTGCCTGCGGTATATTTCAGGGCTGTTGCCATCAGATGGCAGTGGCGGCAAAGGTTTCCGGGAACCTTTGTAGTTGCCCATCTTCTTGGGCCGAGGCAACGACGTCCAGTCGCTCAGAGTGTCTTGAGATTCGCTCATGAAGTCCGAGCTATTAATTTGAGTCTTAGCAGGCAGGGGCGGTGGCTCTTCTACGTCATCATTTATATTTTCAAAAGATGACAGAGATGTAAACGAGTTTCCGGTGCTCTTGCTGGGCGAGCTCGCCTTGAGCGTAGTGCCGCTCACGGGTCGACTGAGTCGCTTTTCTGCTTCCGACCGCAGAGGTCTGTGCGTGGTTAGGGACTGAGACAGTTCGATGGGCGGAGCTGGAGTCAAGGTCAAACTAGACTTGTTCTTTGCGTCGCCACCAGCTGACTGACTGTCATTGGGGTCAACATACCAGACTGAATCGTTAGATTCCTTGGATTTACGTAAAGTCTTTTCCACCGGAGCCTGATTTGCAATATTCTTGTTAATTTGCTTTCGAATCACTCTGTTGATGGTGTTCGCTATGTAGCCTTGGGCGGTGCCACTGTTACTGCTAGGATGACATACACCACCTGATCCTACTACAAAGATCGAGTTGTGTCTTGAGGATTCTGAAACGCTACTTCCATCAGCGTCACTCTTAGGTGTTCTAAAAAAGAGTAAGTTAGCAAGAGTGAATAGAGAATTCTTTTCATGCTTACGCTTTGTCACTTTGCACAGCCTGGAAAACGGGAGCAGGTTTCTTTCCTCTGAGTTTGTCTTCCCGCAGCTCTTCCGGTAGAAGTTTTCTACCGTACTTGGCTTCGACCGATTCCCTCAGCTTCCGGAACTGGGATTCCATGTGATCGTGAAACGGACGAAAGTCCAGAGCAACACGTTCCCTGTGAATGTTCACACAAACTTGAAGAAGAGGCACCTGATTGGCAATCAGATCCTTGAGCTTATTGATGTCATCCCTGTCTCGTCTCATGCAATGTTCAAAAGCGTACTGTTCAGAGAAAAACGCCTTCTCGTAGTTGCCAATGCCACCATTGACGGCAGCATCGACGATACCGTTCACTCTCATTGACAACGGATGCAATGGCAAATTGAAGTCACGAGAGAACTGAATAATCAGTGACTTCAGCTCTGCATTCGTATTCTCAATAGTCTCGATGGCATTCTTAATTGGCGAAATTTCAGTGGTAGACATTTCCATGACGGGAAACCATCGCAAGATACCCGGAAGCGGATACGAGGTGACTAAAGTCGTCCGTTCAATCCACAGATTGGTGAATTCATTGTCAGATTCTCGTCCAGTGGCGTCACCCGGAACTTTCCGTTTCGGTTTGGAAAATATGAACTTTCGAACTTCGTTCACCTTGTAGTACTTCAAGATCTGTCCAGGGATTGTCTTGGTCCGGAGTTCCGGTTTGAGTGTCATGACAGGATCGATCTTGTTTATGAGCAAATACTGACATTGGGCATTAGTTATCTCTTCGCCGGGTATGTTTAAAGAAGACAACAGCTGAGCATTTGGAAACTGATTGATGAGTCGCACTTGAAACTCGTCCAGTTTTTCACATGGTTTTCCGCGAAATACGAATGTTTTGTTTTGCATGAACAGAGGAAATCCTTTCCCGTAATACGAGACTCGAAAGTATTCCGGTTCTAAGCGCACTTGTTTCATGATATTGTCATAAAACGTTGACATCCTTTGCAACAAACTGGCCACTTGATGATAATCATAGAGTTCCAGCTCATACTGCACGAGCAGTTCTTTGCATATCTTGAGACCTTCTTCCCACAGCTTTCCTTTGTCGAAGTAGTCGATGATGTCTATGTAAAGGCGCTCTTTTAGGTCTCTATGCGTCTCACATTCAGAATATTTGTCATTTCTCAAGGGAGTGGGCAAAGAATCGTCCGACCAATCGAGGAGCTTGGCGTGCAGTAGCAAAGTGTGGGCAGCTTCGATGTAGTTCTCACATAGGAGATGCAAGTCAATCAACTTGTAGAGATAACGAATGTACATCTCTTTGCGACCAATTTCATTGTAGAACTCGAGAAGGTTCACAATGCAGGACATGCGAACCTCTCGATTTTCGTCAGATGACTGACTAACCTGTCGATATTCCAGTAGGCGTTTCATGAGTCTCACAATCACTTGGACAAAGTGCAACCCTTTGTCTCGCATGAGCGAGTGCGATTCACAGAGAGATCCCAGGTCTTCAAAGAGCAGTTGTTTGTAATTCTCGTCACCTCTCCCTCCTTCCACTAGTCGGTCCAGCTGAGTGATCATTTCATGCTCAAAATCACGGAAGTTGTGCTTCAACTCCACCGGAGCTACAGAGGTGACGCCGTCGCCACTGCGCGGCGGACTGCTATAAAACTCGGACTGCATCATGTCGAAAAATATTGGAATTGTGGCTTTCCTCAGTTCAACTTCCGGTATGAGGGTCATCTCGATGATAGGTCCGACCAGTTCTGGGACAAAGGATGACTTGTGAATGCCCAAATTGTACCACATGGAGCGCACCTCGAGAGCAGTGTCACGGCGCATGTCCTTGTATTTTGATATGATTTTCTGTCGCTTGCTGGCGGTGAAATTCTCCAATTGCAGTGGAGCCTGTGTCATAAATGCAATGGAACAATGAATGAAATTGTTCCAGAGTTGGTGTGCGAATGGGTCGAAAAACTTCTCCCGAATGCTCTTCGAAAAATGCTTCAGTGCCGTCAGTATTACTTGATTTTGCAACATAATCATGTCGACACACTCCTTCGGATACACATTATCGTTGACAAGATCTTTGAATACACAGAGAATTTCCATTAGGAAATCTTGAAGATCTATTTGCGTACGGAAGCTGTTAATGTAGTCGAGGTAATGGTAAGGTGTCATTTGACGCAATATGCCAATCATTAAGGCCACAACATTGCCGATCATTGGATCGTCTCGGGATACTCTGATCACTGTCTGAATGACTGTTCTCAACACGGAAAGCATTAGATCAGTAATGTCCTCCTTTGTCGGGCCGACGTCTCTACCATGTAGAATGACGAGAATGTCACTGATGACCTTGACACACAGTTCGAGTTGTTCCTTTGCTTCCATGAAAACGCGAATATGCTCAGTGATGACAGGCATTAGGATTTTTCGGCACTCCGAACTCTTGAAAAGAACTTCGGTATGAACAATGTCGTGAATGCAATAGATTTTCTGTAACTTCAGTTTGCTGACAGGCATGTTTCCGATTAGATCGGTGAGTATATAACTCAGCTCTCGGCCATCAAAGACGGTGAGGATGTCGGGAATGGCTTTGGGAACATACTTTAGGCAGGATGCTTGGATTTTGAGGTGAGCCTCGTCAGTTAATGACATGAGACTGATTAGAGAATTAAGAACATCTTTCATTGATTTTTCGAACACTTTACGGCCTTTGCCGCCATTAAGTGTAGCGAACAGATATCTTGAGCGTACGATAAACTTGAAAATGTATTCCAAAGACTTCATGACTCTCATGGGCACGTGATCAAGTGGAGCTAAAAACATTAAAGTTCCAGAATTTCGGTGCTGGAACAAGCCATTGATTTTACTCGGGTTGTCTTCATCTTCTTCCACTTCCGGTTTGCATAGACCGTCAACATATCTCTTCAATACTAATATCAATTTGTTGTATGCTAGTGTAGCCGAAAAGTTTTCCATGATGTAAACATCAAGAACAGGTCTAAAGTGTTCATACTTGATATCAGAGATCAAGCCAATGATAAACACCAGGGCTTCGAAGACAAGGTTGTCAAATTCTTCCGAGTCCTTGGCAATGAGAATATTAAATAGAGCGTCAAGAATGTCTTGCAAAAATTTCACAATCTCTTCGCCGTCGACTTTCATCAGAGCATAAAGGCATGTTTTCAAATTGTCGTCCGGAGTATCAATGGACCATTTTAAAAGGCCAAGAAGGTCAATGTTTTGGGTTAACTTGGTAGAACAGATGACGGTAGACATTGTAAAACTGTCCTTAGGCACTAGAGTAAGGCCTGGTGCAGAGAATTGCGATGAGAGTGATTTCAGGCTTGTCGAATTCAACTGGATGATGGAAGTCTTTGTCGACAGAACTTCCAGGTCACTTCTTGTCGATGGTAGGTTCAAGTACTGACTAGAGACCTGATCACTTTCACTGAATTTCTTGTTATCGATTTTGTACACAAGCAACTCGTGCGTTTGATCTCTTAGGGTTGTACCGTTGCCGTTCATCAGCTTGATAAAGGCAAATGCAAAGGGCTTTTCATTCTTATCCTTAGATTCGTTGCTAGAACGGTGCTTGAAGGTGAAGCGTAAATGCGACTCGTAGAACTCTTCTATGGGAATGGTGATTTTGAACGTTTCCATCCACTTGGGCTTCTCCTCGTGATAGTAGACCACTGATTTGTACTCGGAAGTACTGAGCGTCGGATCTGGACCAGCGCCGACTTTGATCACATTGTCGAGCACTTTGCCAAATTCATTGTACACTTTCACGGTGACTTCAATGTTCTTTGCGTTGCTTGACTTTGAACTGAAGTCACCGCTTGACAGCGTTAAGTAGAGATCATTGCGAACATCGCCAGGAAGTATGACTTCCGGAAAGCCCATTTTCCTGGCAATCGGTGTAAATGGAGATACAAGATGTGCGTAGTCTTCCACGACTTGTCTCGTGTCGCCATCAATCATCTTGAGCAACACCCACAAGCCTTGACCTTTGTGTTTCTGGTTAATGGCTTCGGTGCCCTTTGTTGCCACAACTTTTTTGATTATTGTGTCTAGTGAATCTCGTTCGCCACATGGCATAAATGGCACGAAATATTGCTTCTCTTCTTCGGAAACATTCTTACCGTTAATTATGTCCGTCACGTCAATGGAAGCAACCCCAAAGGGCCTACGTAGGCCTTCGGCAATTCGTTTCGCCGAAGTGGGCATAGTACTTTTTGCACGCTGAGTTTGATCGTTCTCTTTTAATTCCATGCCTCCTATTCTTATTATCTGACACACGAGCAAAATTTTCTCTCTGCTCAAGTCTTTGCTCCCTAGATCCTGAAAGAGAACATGATTGTGAAACACATAATCGATTGATTGCAGTTACTCACGCTGAATAGGACCTTGAGGTTGTTGAGCTGATTCAAGTCTCTCATCAGTCCCTCTTTTCCCCATCTGACTAGGTAGTTCTCGCTGATGAATTTCATGTCTTTGGCATCGTACAGAGACATGAATAAATCAGCATCTTCGCCGATGCGACAGACAAAGTTCATCACGGTGACAAACAAGTTGTGATTATGATAGGATTTCGGAGCCCGAGCACCCTCTGACTCATCTTCACACCCCTCTAGGAGAAGTCGGATGCGTCTCAGTGCAGCTTCGTGGGCTCGATAGACTTCGATTACGCTGGTGGAATCTGCATTCATTATGCTTCCTTGATTATCACGAACAACCAAGTCAAGTGCGAGTAACCTGAAGATTGTCTCAAGAGTTATAAATTCGTCACATGACATAATCAACTTACGCATTTCCGTGGTCGATTTTTGAAGTTATTTTTTGAGCCAACTCTTTGAGTTCGTCAACAGGAAGATTTCCGGAAAGGACTTGACTTCGCATCATCACCAAGTCAAGGATCATAAGTCGTACAGTCTCAAACTTGGTGTCTCTAGACTGTAAACATGTGTTATGACGTATTTCAAAATACTTTAGAGCTTGTCTTACTATATAAAGCACTTTTGCGATTTGTCCCCATTCTTTCAACACACTGGCCACTTCCTGAGATATCGTTGGCTCTTCCGGGACCACAATTTCTTTTGATCTACAGCACTTTCCCGATTGAAATATCAAGACCATCACTATTTCAAGCTTACCCTGATTTCATGAATGTAAATTTCTTCAAGGCAACAAAACATTTCGGAAAGAGACCCCGTTCGACAGGAACCTTTGGATTTGTACCCAAAGTACCATTCGTCAACTTCATCCACGATGACCACTGTGTCACCAACGTACAGTGACAAGTGATTGGGTTTGATGATCTCATAATTGAAATTCGAAATCGCTAGAGAAATGGACACAAATGAGTGAACGCCAAGCAAAGAAACACGAGAAAAAACTTGACAAGAGCAAGTGCAATGGCATCCGGCGAACAGAAAAAGGTAAACATACCAACGCCAAATTTTGGCGGCTTCACGTGTAAGTCACGGCTTTCCGAAGGTGACATGCTGACTTGGTTGTCGCGAGAAACGTTCCCAAGTTACAAAACTACTTAAAAATTAACATCTCAACAACTAATTAACTCCCATTTGCTGTCATATTCCAAATTGCACAGTTTGAGGAGTGGTTGAGCTTCCCGTCAAAATATTGGTGATTACGCAGCCTCGCCGAACCGATGACAAATGAGCAAACGGTCCCCTTTCTTTTGAAATTGCGCTCATGCTTTGATTTTCTAAGAATACAGTGTTTTCCATCTCAACCACCAACTTTGTCGCTGATTGTGTCTCCACTTAAACATGTCTTGTAAGTATTTCGAATTGTTTTTGTCATCATAGATTAATTAGGTATCTTTTTGTCTCTTTGCTTAGCTCAAGATGATGACTTTCATCCTGAATTGATGGAAGGAGTGGAGGAACCTCTGGAAACAGACCCTGATATGAATATAACCATAAACCTTCTTCTAAATGACATCGAGGAAGCAGAAAACAAGCTCAAGATGAAAAAGAAGGTTGTCGAAGATCTGGAGAAGGAGAAATGTGAACTTGATTACCAAATTAAACACTTGATAAAGAGGAAAGAGTTGCTTGAGAAACAAAGCTTGGAGTTAGATAAGATGGCCGGTGACGATGGTTCTGACTTCAACAGCAAAGCTGAGGCACTTCAGGCTCAGTTCTTAGGACTCATAGAGGATCAGAAACGCAAAGTACTCAACATGAACAACGCATTAAGCAGAGTGCCTGGGGTTGATGTCGCTGTTGAAACTGAAGATGCCGGAACTAGAACGCCTTCAGAACATAGTGACCCTGGTGACGAAATGAGATCTGCTTTGAAAAACAAGGTAATCAACGATACGGGCAACGATGATGACGAGTGTATCGGCACGCCGAACAAGAAGGCTAGAGGAAGACATCGAAAAAGATGATTGTTTTAATCTTTACATAATTGAAAATGCCAAAATTTAATGTGATCAATTGTTTCCTTCAATGTTTATATACCAAATGAATCGAACAGCCACTTCGAATACTGTATTAAGAACCGAGTTAACCAGAACATCCACGACAGCCGCAATGAATACATTCCACCACTGATTTACCTTCTTCAAGTTTGTCCCTAGGTACTCTACATATGCAATTTGTACCGAAGTTAGTGTCTCGGACTTGAATGCATCTTAAACAACACAAATTTTCGTAGCCATTCTTCTTCCATTTAGCAACCAATGCAGCGTCGGCTATCTTCTCCTTCAGACAATAGTCGTAGAGTTCTCTTGAGATGGCTTTACGCTTATAGAATAAGTCATAGATATACCTTGATCGCTGATGATGAATCTTGAAAATTGGCCATGAACCTTCAACTTTGCGCTTTCCTTCATGGGTGTCCGATTCGGCTTCTCTCATTTTTCCTTCCAGTTCTTCTAGTGTTGGCTCGATCAATTCCCAGCCTTCCGGCGGGGGCTTCCCTCTTGCTCGGCGAATTTTCGGCATGTCTTAATCGATGACAGATTACGATATTCAACTGAAACACTTAATTGTTATGCAGAATCACAGATTCGTTGTTTTCACAAATTTTTAGGGACCAATTGTATATAAACTGAACGAAGTGATACTAACGCCACCTAGTGCACTTGCGATTGCCGATGATTCACGAATGTTTATTTTTAAAGTTGAGTTCGGAAACCATTTTTCGCCTTATTGCTCACCTTAAACAATGTCCGTGTTCGTCATTTCGAAACTAGAAACGCTTCAGAATGAGGCCGAAGTAGAAGTGAACCTTCCAGAGCCAGCCTTGAGCACATCAGTCAAAGATCTGTATGATCTGGTTACAACCAAGTTGAACCTGAAAGAATCCAGTTTTGATCTGATCTGTTTCGGAAAGATACTGAGTCCTGACAACACACTGGCCTTCTATGGAATACGAAGCGGAGCCATTGTGTTTGCCTTCGAACGTAGAGTGGAAGACAAAGGTTGCGATGTTCACAAACAAAAGCTGGACCCGCTGGAGATTAAGCGCATGATAATTGGTTTCAAGACGGCACTAGTGAATCCCAAGTTTAAAGACATGTTCGACAAGTTGAAAGAAAGAGAATTCCGAGAAAACGTCATCGAGTGTACACCAGGTCTCGGCAATGACCCAGTTGCCCTTGCGTTGCTGCAAGATCTAGAACTTGTCTCACTGTACATGGAACCTGACTCTATAAACCAAGTTCTTGAAAAGCATCCGTCATTAGTTGATGCAGCCATCTACTTGGCGGCCGCCTTCCACGAGGAGAGTATCACGTCGCCATCCGGTTCCTCTGGACCTCAGGCTTCTCTGTTAGTACCAGCTAACCCAAATTACCCTTTGGACATATCCGATGACGAGGAAGACGAACCTGAACAGGGATCAAGTTCAGGTAACCGGAGAGACATGGAGAGCATAGCTGCCATGAGAAACCTGATACGTGGCAATCCGGCAAATAGAAATCAATCGACGTCCAGGAGTCTAACCGCAGGTTCTGCATCTTCGAATTTTTCCAGTCCAATAGTCACACCTCAGATGTTGGCTAATGCCCTTCGGTCAGTGAACAGTCCAAACTCGACGCAGAGTGCAAGTGGGACCAGTAGTAGTGTCAGTAGTAGTGCACCGAGAAGTGAACCAAGCCGACCGTTGCAAGTTGCTGAAGCGCAACCATTGCAGCCAAGTGACCAGCCAGTGCCGAGTTCGAGTGAAGCCACTCGAGATTGGTCCAGAGAATTGCTGCAATTGCAAGAAATGGGAATCACTGATGAAATTATGGCCCGAAATGCCCTGGAAGCTGCTGGCGGTGATATTCAGTTAGCCGTTGAGATTATAACCGGAAACTCTTGAGGGCTCTTCCCCTTTCCCTTCCCTCTCTCCCGAATAGAATGTGATGTCGCTCTGATTGAAGATTATTCGAAACTTACCGAATTTTGACAGCTTGAGAATACAAATGCTCTCATCTTCTCTCTATTATCTCTGATATCCGAGTGAACCGTGGACACTTTATTGTTCGTGATGTGAAATCGGCACCTGGTTCTCTCTTCCTCTCTTTCGCTTCCTCTCCGTCTCTTCCTCTTAGTCTCACATCTTTCCCATATTTGCCGAAAGCAAGTCTAGAGACATCGTCAACTGAAAATTCAATTACCTATGTATTTATGATTACAAAGTAAAAAAAGATGAAGAGTTGCCTCATAAAAAATTCCTTCAGTTTCTAATCCATTTTTGTGTGCTTACATTCCAGGGAGGGTTCCTCTCTCCCTCTCTTCTCTCCCTCTCTTCCGTTCTCTCGTTGTTGTTCAATCGATGTCACGGCATGACAGCATTAGCTAGGCAGTGGCAGTTTTTATCGAATAAAAAATTAATTTTAAAATATGCGGTGAAACGGAAAAGCCTATAATAAGCAAGCACAGCGTGAAGGAAGAGAGATGGAGAGGGAGAGGGAGAGAGACGGGAGAGATGAAAGAGGGAGAGAGAGAGAGCGGATGAAACTTCAGGAACTTAAATCGGTTTACGCATACTCAAGTTCGTTCAATAACTATGCAAATGTTGCCTTGAGACGCAAGGATATTTGTTTTCACTTCTCTCTCTCCCCCTCTCCCTCTTGCTCCCCCTCTTCCCCTTTGGATATTAGAGTTGAGCACGAAGCTTGTGTTCTATTTTTTATACATGATGAAATTTCTTGCTTCAGGTAATATTAAGCAAAATAGATTTAACAAATATAAATTACTTTGGATGGAAGAATTTCTCCTACGAGGCATTTTTTAAACTCCCTCTAGTCGAGAAAAGATGAGAAGAGGGCAAAGAGGAGAGGGAAGAGGAAAGAGAGGAGAGGAAAGAGGGAGAGATGTCCTTTCGACCTGAGTTGACAAAGTCAAATGGTCTCGACATCAGGAAGGATGTCCAAGTGGAGTCAATTGGACAAAGACAACTTGCTACTGCAATGAACCTATAGGGAAGAAGGGCGAAAAGGAACTAGACAGCTCCGGAGAGGGGGAGAGAGAGGGAAAGGGAGGGGAAGAGAGAGAGAGGGAGAGACGTAGAAGATGGGCATCTCTATCAGGAAAGGGACTACAAGAGAAAAAACTGTTCGGCAGTAAATCATCGAGTGTGTAACAGCAAATAATATGAACAAGTCACTGAAGAAAAATAAGCTAGTGTGAGAGACGAGGAGAATAAGAGGGAGAGAGATGAAGAGGGAGAGAGGGAGAGAGAGAGCGGGAGAGAGTCATTGGAACAACTCTCGACCATACAATAAAAAGAAATGTTATATTGGGTATACCGAGCGAAAGCTTTGACAATAAATCCTTGACGATCCCATTGTACGTTGAATGAATCTTCCTCTCCGCTCTCTCCCTCTCCCTCACTTCTCGCTAGACTAATCTTAATTAGATTTCGCTGTACTCTCTCTCCTCTCCCTCTCCTCTCTCCCGTTTCTCTCTGAAAGGCATTTGATCGGCTCTGTTGTTTTTCTCGCCCTCAGCTTTCTCTCTACTTCGCCCTCCCTCTCTCAGGATGAGACTTTGACAAATTGCTCGAATAATAGTCTTCAATGGCAAAGAACAGCCTCCGAGTGGCTCAAGTTAAGAACGGAAGGAAGAGGAAGAAGGGAGAGCAAGGGAGGGGGAGAGCAAGAGGGTGAGAGAGAAGGAGAGGGACCATTACTGACACTCTAAGTCCTGCCTTGAAATTCGTCAAACGGAAGGATGAAATGTAAGCCCTGTGGAAAAATTAGGTAGAGTGAGAGGGAGACTTGGTACGAGATTATGTTTTCAGTTAGAGGGAGAGAGAGAGCGAGAGGGAGAGAGGAGAGGGAGAGGAGACGATAGATAAAATGCCGACATGCTCGCATGAAACAAAGGCGACTTCTCTCTATCCGATGAATCGATCACGAAGCTGTCGGCTCCTCGTCTTTTGCATATTGCTACTTCGTCACACATTCGCTCCCTCTCGCCCTCTCCTCTCCTCGCTCTCTCCCCCTCTCCCTCTCGGTCACGTCAATTTTTGGAAACACAAGAGCATACAGCATGTTCGCTGTTCCACAGCAATTAGCAGCAAGACCACTGATTTAGACTGGCATTCGAGATGTGAAACACAAAAGCGACAAGGGGGAGAGAGGAGACTCACGAGAGCGAGAGGGAGAGAGGGAAAGGGAGAGAGAGACCCATCGGATAATAATCAATGTGTTATTTATAATGCACCACAGAGTGCAGAATTTGAAAGCAATGTCAGTTTAACAATACGGAACGACGAAGCTAGTATTATCCAATTTGCATGCTTCGCCCGAATGGGCTCCAAAAAGAGAGGACAATGGCACTGGCAAGTCATCCCTCTCCTCTCCCCTCTCCGCTCTCCCTCTCCTAGGACATGGAGCCACAGAGTTCCTCTCTGTGTTCCATTCCCATTGCCTTGAACGTCAAGTGGTCTAGTCGCCCTGGGATTTGGCGATAGGACATATTTGGACCTTTTCGAACTGTGCCGAGTGTGATGGAAACGTTCACGCAGCCATATACACTTGGTTGCATTTAAGTTCGGAGCGAGAGGGAGAGGGAAAGAGGGGAGAGAGAGAGGGAGAGAACAAGTTCTAACAGCGGGAAGTCGTCGTCGAACTGGAATTCTAAAGTAGAGAGCAACATCTGTGTTGCTTATTCCTCTATGGAAAGATATTGTGCGGTGGTTGCGACTCTTGAAAACATCTGTTACATGTTGCCCCGGAGAGAGGGAAGAGGAAGAGAGGAGAGGAGGAAGAGGGAGAGAGCGCGCGATATTTGGGGCTTACTATTACTCGGATTCATTTCTACATTTATGTAAATAAATGTCTGGCGAGAGCTTTCGGTGCTAACTGGGCTCCCATTCAGAGAGGCAAGGAGTGAGCAGCGAGGGGGAGAGGAGGGAGAGAGCGAGAGGCGAGAGGGAGAGAGAGGGAGAGAGAGAGAAAGCGAGAGAAAGATGGCGCAGATGCTACGCATATGGGTCATAACAGTGTCCATTGAGTCCATGAAAGATGCTGTGAGGAGGAAGAGAGAAAGGGAGACGGAAAGAGGGTGAAAGAGAGTGAAAGAGGGGAGAGAGAGAGAGCGAGGAGGGAAGGCAGAGAGGAAAAGAGATGACATGCAGTCATAGTATATAGATTTTCATAGGCTTGACCACAGTTCGATTACTGGTTAGTCATCCACAAGATGATGGGATGAAATGACATGATAGAGCGAGAGGAAGAGAGCGAGAGGGGGAGAGAGAGAAGATAGCACTGAATAGATTCATTTATAGTAATTTATGCAAATGAAGTATTGGTCAAGTTGATTTGATTGCCACAGCTCGGTGTGATATTCAAGGCACTGGATGAGAGGGAGACAAGATATTGCCCATAAATCATGCCTGCAGACTCGTGCACGTCAAGGGGAGAAGATGTTTCGGAACGAATCGCCCAAGAAGGAGGGAGAGGGGAGAGGGGAAGAGAGAGAGAGAGAGCTAAGGGAGAGGAGAGAGAGAGGGAGAGAGAGCGTAAGAGAAGTATCCATTTCTGTTGAAAGGAGGCATTTGCATTTGAATTGAGCCAGTGCTCGTGAAGACTGCTCGACCGTGTTGCCTTTTCTATAGACGAGAGGGAGAGGGAGGGCGAGAGAGGAGAGAGAGAGACGAAGAGTCTTCAGCTCTGCCCCCTCCTTCTCCCTCTCCTTTGATCCTCTGTCGCATTCATGTCGCGATTACTATTCAGCAAGATACGGCTGTATACTGAAGGCTTTGAACAAGCTCTCTCCGTCTCTCTGTCTCTCCCTCCCTCTCGTCTCTCGCTCTCCTTCTCTCCCTCTCTCACTTAACAAACATCTGCATTTGCCCAAAGTATATCTAGAGCGTGCACTTGATATGAGTATAAAAGAGAAGAGCCCAGACTTTGAAAGAGGAGATGCAAAGAATAAGAGGGAGAGAGAGAGAGATCCTTTTTCTGCCTTCAATCTAAATAAGATGCGCTCCATGGAATTCCACTGGTCTGGACACCGCGATACATATTTCTCCCTCCCTTCCTCTCCCCCTCCTCTCTCCCTCCTCTCCGTCATTCAATGTGTACAGAATACGTATTTTATGTACTAAGGCAACCCGAATGCAATCGAAAAAATGGAGTTTGTGCTCACTTTTCTCTCTCTCTCCCTCTCTCGCTCTCTCCTCTCCCTCTCTCTCCCCCTCTCGCTCTCCTCTACCTCTCTTTCTCTCTGTGTCGCTTCTTTTATACTGCTTATGGTTATAGATTGCTTTTTATACAAAACGTACGCAGTTTGAGATCAATACAAGAGACCCTCCGGAGGACATATGACCAGACCGTGCGGCGCTTCCCTCTCTCCCTCTTCCCCTCGCTCTTCTTGCTCTCTCCCTCTCGCTCTCCTTCTCCGACTCCTGTAGGACAGCAAATCACTCGCAGAAAGACGAATAAAGAAGTAGGAGAGAGGGGGAGAGGGAGAGAGATAGAGAGGAAAGAAGCTATGATGATGTAGCCATTTCAGCTCGGTGACTTGTTCGCTATATATTTATAATAAAAGAGAACAAGAGATAGACAATGTACTACTTTGTGCACTGAGCCGGAGAGGAAGAGAGAGAGAGAGGAGAGAGAGCGAGAGGCAAATGAAATGTGTTTTCTTTTGTTACAGTTCAGATATAACGCAAACTAGAGATCAAGAGGGAGAGAGCGAGAGAGAAGTAAGTGAATGCCGAGCAAATAAAATGAAGTTTGTTTGCTTTATTTGCTCTCTGTCGCTTGCTCTTCCTCTTTCTCTCCAGTTGTTCCTCTCTCTCTCCTCTCTCTCTCTCCCTCTCTCGCCCCTAACTGTCTTCGTGACACGCACTCTCTTTCTCTCGTTTCCTTTGTCGCTTACTGACATAATTGGATTCGACTATAGTCAATGTCACTTCATTGATTTACATTCACAAAGTGTTCCCAGTCTTCGGCAATCAATGCAAATTGAACGGCACTGCCCGTAAGGCGAACGGGAAGGAAGCAAGAGGGAGAGAGAGAGGAGGAGAGGAGCATTGAGAGATAAAGAGGGAGAGAGAGGAGAGAGATCGAAATGGAGGGGAAACTTTTTGTGAGTTTTATCTTATTTTTCGTTAAGGCAAAAAAAGGTTCTCGACTAGCATTTCGGAGAAAAATGACTTTTTTGTAGTGGAAGTTGCTTTTTAAAAATTTCTCCCTCTCTCCCTCTCCCTCTCTGTCCTGTCTTCCTCTCTCCCCCTCTCGCTCTCTTGATGTTCATGTGTCACTAACGGCAGATAATCTATAGAAGAAGACTTTTTATATCACACTCTTTATGTGTATTGTATAATAATGATGATGACGATGGGCGACCAGTGATTATGACAATGATGAGCTCTGTGAGGGAGAAAGAGAGAGAGAGAGGAGAGAGAGAGGGGAGAGAGAGGAGAGCGAGGAGATGAGAGAAGAGCAAAAAAGTCTACTCTTATGAGCTAGTGAAGAGGGAGACAGTCTCCGATAGCGGGCATACAGAGGAAAAGAGCGTGAGGAAGAGAGTGGGAGAGAGGCAAAGAGATGGAGAGAGGGGAGAGAGAGAGGAGAGAGAGATGGCTGAGGGGAAGAGAGGAGACGCATCTGTGAATTTGAACTCTCCGCCCCGAAGAGGCAGCTATAGTGCGATCGATCCCTATGGTTGTTCAGTTCAGACAGATTCTCTTGTCGAGTTCAGTCTGTGGCGCTCTTCGAGTTTGAACAGTTCACTTGCTGTTTCTCTCTCCCTCACTCTCTCTCTCTCTAGTTCGCTCTCTTCCCCTCTCAGTACACTTGCCTTCACGCTAGTCTTCACTTCACTTTTAAATATACGCCACGTCAGAGCCGAGTTCCATCATGACCGAAGGACGAAGTGACGGCGGAAGCTCGCCGCCAACCAACGGCGGAGGCGGCGGCGGCGGAAAAAGTGGCGGCAATGTGACCACTGGCAAGGACAAGGCCAGCCCCTGCTCGGCCGGCTCGCCCATCAAGGCCATCCCCGTCGACCTGACCATGGCCGCCGGTCAGCTCCTGGGACCCTTCCATGACCCCTTGCAGTGGATTCGGGTCAAGTACGCCGAGTCGGCCACTCTGACCACTCCGCTGGACCTTCACTCCCTGGACAGTGGTTGCTTTGAACTGTTCAGAACCGTCGAAATCGCCCGAAATTCGAGCGAGCAGAACCTGGAGATAGTCCTCGACGAGGGCCAGTTCTACTTCCGGTCCCTCTTCGAGCTGGAGGCCAATGTGAACCGGAAACTGTACGCCTGGTTCTCTGGCGACCTGAGTGACAAGCTGCCCTCGCCCTTAATCCAGACAATTAACGGCACCAAGCGCTACATGTGTGGCCTGTGCAGTCAGCTGTTCACCAATCCTAATCCAGTTGTCGTGCACGTCCTCTTCAGCTGCCCAAGACGCCACGAATACCTGCCCGGTACTGAGAGGCCCAAGGAGCAGCCCGTCAAACTGACCCCGAGTCCCAAGGACAGTTCGACAAGTGTCCACTCCATCTTGGCCACGGAAGGTGGTCACCGGGACCACCGTGCCCACCAAGAAGCGAGGCTTCGACATCGCTTCGCTAGTGGAGAAGGACGAAAATGTGTCCAGTGAAAAGAGACGGAAACATGGGCCGAAGGACACTTCGAACACTTCGAGCCCATTCAGTTCGAACATTGCCACCAGTAATGGCCATTCCTTCTCTGGCCACGGCTCGACGAACTGTTCACAGAACAGCTACACCGAGTCGAAGAGTGCATTCCGGGCCCCTGTCAACCCGACGGCCAGTAGTATCAAGAGCCACTTGAACAGTTCAATGTCCAACTTGTCGTCCACGTTGCTGACGTCACTGCAGTCTAGTCAGTTGAACGGTTCACTGACCCCGACCACCTTGTCCCATAATCAGTCCTCGTTTCTCAGTGCATTCAAGAAGGTCCAGGCCAAGGCCGACTTGTTGCCCACCAGTGGGCCCACCTCGTTCGACATCACCTCACTCTACGGCAGTCGCCCACTGGCGGCCAGCCAGCCAAGTCTCTTCGCCGGCCACAGTCAGCTGGCCTACTCGCTGATGCCGCCGCCAGGATCGCTCATGTCACCCTCACTGTCATCCACCACCCAGGCCCCCTCGGGCCACCCCATGAAAAGCAATGGCGGCCCCTCGCTGTCCCAACTCAATCAAATCAGCCCCTCGGGCCGGCCCGGCCACGACAGCAAGTCACTGGTGGCGCCCTCCCTGTTGCCCTTTCTGCCGCCCTCTCTGGCCGCCCTCTCCTTCCCGCAAACCAACTGGTGCGCCAAGTGCAATGCAACCTTCCGCATGACCTCTGACCTCGTGTACCACATGAGGTCACACCACAAATCAAACACGATCGTAGATCCGATAAAGAAGAAGCGCGAAGAGAAGCTGAGATGCAATGTATGCGGAGAAAGTTTCCGTGAACGCCATCACCTTGACTCGACATATGACTAGTCATCAGTGAGGTTGCAGGTTGATTGATTGTTTCAACCATCGTGTCAATTGTCCTATTGTAATTAACGAAGCGTACCTTCCTAGTCTCTTGATTCACTGTTAACTTGAACAACAAACCAAAAACTTAATCACAGTCAAATTCTATTCAAATTAAGAAATGTAACGGCAATATGTTCAGAATCGTGATCTCATCTTCTTTTTAGAAAAAAAAACATTCCTGTAAAGAAATAATTTTTTGAAGGTTAATAATTTTAAACTGTTTGTTGATTTTTGTCCATAATTACCTGAAATCCTGAATTAAAGTTGAAAAAAGCATACTTTTCAACTTGACAGGTTAATGATGGATAACTGGTTCTGAAGCATCCTTCAAGGACACCGTTGTCAAACAATATATAAGAAAAATATCTATGAAAGGCGCAAATCAAGTGTGCAAGAGAAAGCTTCAATGTAACAATTATTTATGTAATAATAGACATTGTCTTCAAGTTTTTATCGACATAATCGATGAGCATTAGCTTTTAGTCTTGTCACGCAGCCCTCTCTGTCTCCTTCCCTTCCTTCCTTTCTCTCCCTCTAGCCGTTTCTTACACATAGCTGTCTTTTCTCACATAGTTGTTAAACTCAAGCAAACTGTTTCCAAGAACATCTTCGAACGTAAGCTGTCGCCATTACTTGGCCATATTACTCGCTTAGTGTCCATTGTTTGGGAAATATCTCTATCAAGCTTAAGCAGAACTGCTCAGCAAGGACTTTTCCCAACATTGTGCTCTTATATTTTCAATAGAACTTATATACTATATATCTCACACATAGCAACAAAACAAACCATGTTCAAGTGGAGTCCATTGCGAAAATGTCCAGCCTTAGTGTCAATATTTGCCCTAATGTGCTGCATTCAGACAAAGCCGTCGTCGTCATCATCATCATCACCCTCGTCAGCATCCTCGTCACCAAGCATAGTTTCCAGAGAGAATGGTAACGAGCTGGTGGACACTGTGCTCAAGCTACTCAAGCCCAAGTACAAGTTGCCCATGAAGCCCATCAAGCTGGGCAATCGTACCATTGGCCTTGACGAGCAATTTGGAGCCTTGAAGCTAATTGCTGCCGTTCGCATTTTGTCTGGTTATGTTAATCAGATTGGTGATCTGATACGAACTGGTGACGCCTATATTTCGGAATATGACGATGACAGTTCGCTGATTGAGATGAAAGTCGGCGTCTTGGACATCAAGTTCAACGCCACCATTGCCATCGATGTGATGGGAATACAGCAAAAGGAAACTATTATTGGGTCAGTGGGAACCTTTGGCATTGAATTCGATGTCTTGACGAACGCGACCACTGGTGGCAGAAAAACGAACAATGTCAAAGTTTTCGAAATTTCGGATTTGGATTTGAAAGTGGACGCCGCTGAGAATGATGTCGTGAGACGAATTCAGAATTTGAATTTACATTTCGGTTTGCAGATACTGATGAACACTAATCTCAAGAAGATTGTGAATTCCATTGTCAGTATAGCTGCGAGTGATATCATCGCTAGAATCGCTGGCTCAATGTAAACAAATACTCTGCGTTGCATAAAGGTTTGCGATTTCCTCCCCTATATTTTGGCACTGCACTCGGTGTGAAACGGATGTGAGGGATTGTCAACTTCATGCATTGCATCACATCAAAGAATGTATAAGTTTGGAATGTATCGTGTGATAAAAGAGCATTGCATTTTAGAAAATATTCTTAGCAGAGTTGCGTAGTTTAACGAATTGAAGTCGAAGTACTAAATTGCTGCTGATTGCTGGCCAATGATCCAAATTTCAAACATGTCACAGCTAGTAAGTGAAACGGCTGCTTTTTCGCCACCCGACCCGCCCGATGACGTCACTTAAAGTACTGCGCATGCGCGAAGTAGTAAAGTGCAAAGTACAAGGCCTCCACCCGTGCCCGTCCGCAGGTGGATCGGGTGGCGGAACAGGCCCGACGTCTTCGCCAGACCCGATTCACCCTCTAGTGGCAGCTCACGTGATCCATTCAAGGGCAGCCCTGGTTCCATGGTTTCACGCCATCGTCCTTGCCAGCGGACACTGTCAGTAGCTCTTGAGATATTCGACATGTGTGTTCTGCATACCTTGGGTTGCTTTTTTAAATTTCTACCAAGAGCTTCGGATTGATTCCCGATAAACGGGTGCTGTTTACCACTATATTTGATATTCGGAAGCAGCTATGGTGACGTGAATCACGACGTGAGCATGATTTCGACCAAAAATCCAGGACGAAAAAGGAGTCCTGATTTCTTTGTGACGTTGGCATACACCCGATACAAGACAAAGTTCTTGAAGGAGCCATATGAAACTCAGTGCACACACTACTACTCAGTGCATAGAATTCTGCGAGTAGTCGCTTGAAGCATACAATGTGCTGATATTCGGCCATCTTGGACATTACGTCTCAAAAATCATATATTAAGAATAAACAACCTTACCGGGAGTCCAACTCTGTTTCAGAATGGAATCTGCTAAAATTTCTTGACGAAGAGAAGTTTCGAAACACAAGTGCTCTTGCATTCGCTATGATATGGTTCCATTCATACGTCTTGGTTTTCAACCACTCTGCAAGCTGACGTCAGTGCGCCTCGACCAGTATTCAGAACTATAGAAAACAGCCATATCGAGTTTCCGTTGGTCAGTGGGTTCGTTACACGCAGGAATAGCCGTATATACGAACGTGTCGTCTAAATTAAACTGCGAAAATCGTGACGTTGACGAACAAAACGGCACTATGACAATTGATGCCGCGAACTCCAGTATTTCCGTGACAAGTCATATGGCATTCGGGTCGATGAAGCGCACGTGTGTACAGATAGATTTCAGAGTAGAATATTCATAGCAAGTGGCGTGTACATCGGCCAAGATAGCCACTATGAAGTCTTGCACTTCATTAAAAAATACAGGTCGTTCACGTGTATGCGAGCATAAAAGGCACCGGCTCCAGTAAACAACGGCCATCTCAGCTTTCTGATTCGTTTGACATCAATATGACTCGAGCTGTAATCTATTGGAAAACATTCGCTTATGTTGTAACTGTTATCGGTTGTATTTTCCAGGTCTATGAAATATCGCAACGATACTTTGGATACAACGTAGTAAGCAACATCTACATAGCCCGTTCAGCGGAGGTTGTTGTTCCGAAGGTGACAACCTGTTTCGACCTACAGCAACTGCAAGTCCCTGTGAATTTTTTCTTCAGAAAAATATCTGACTTCATATCTGACCAAACAATTACGAGTGTAATATTTCGGGGTAGAATAGCTGCGTCCAAAACCTCTGTCTTACCTTGTGTAACCGAAACGTTTTACAAGCAAGGCAGCTTATGTTGGTCTTGTCTATCGTCCCTCAAAATGATTGACTTGGAAAATGTGGTGCGATTCGGATTCAAAGACAGTATAATGGAAACCGTTTTACACAATCTATCTAGCTCTGGAAATGAGGCAAGACACATTGAGTGGTACATGACACCTGTAACTTTGGGTCTTCATGAACACAGCTACAGTTACGTGAGCCACGACGTGAGCCTGTTTCCGGGTAAACAGTCGGGCCAAAAAATCTGTCCTAATTGCCACTTGACGTTGACATACACCAGATACGTGACGACATTCTTGGAGGCGCCTTATCCAACCCGGTGCACAAACTACTCCAAGCATGGCTGCCAGTCACGAGCTCATTGCATAGCGCTATGCGAGCAGTCGCTCGAAAAATCAAATGTTCTGATGTTCGGCCATCTTGGAAGACCAAATTCGACGAAACTGCTAGCAGAAAGATCGTTGACAATGGAAGAGGCCAAAGAACAACTCAAACGTCGGCACGAGGTCCGACTGGAGTGTCAAGCTAGGCTGAAATGCGTTGATTGCATCAGCGAATACTTCATTCCCAAAGCTGTACAACGTTTAGTAATTCGAGGGAACGTAATACTCATGCACTTACTTCCAACCAGTGAACCAGATTTCCTGGCGAACACTGTGAGCAGCCTCGACTTCTTGGACTATATTGTCTACATATTGAGCGACGTCAGCTTTTGGCTCGGTTTTTGTCCCTTGTCGGTCTTGTTGAGCGACAGAGTCACTCGGCTAGCAGCAAACCAGTGCAAGCCTCCGTCGAGAGCCCTGGCACGTGTCAACCAAGCAAAAATCCGAATGGATAATATGGAACAGAGAGTTGATATCCTTGCAAGCCAGGTTCAAGCTTTGCTTAGCAATCAACGAAATGAATGGTTTTGATCACCGTCATCGTGATGCTGCTACGTCATAATTTCACTAACCTACACAATTTTCTGTATAGCACCTCACTATCTGCGTAATTAAACAATGAGGGTTTGTGAGATAAATCACTATGTTAGCTGAGCGCACTTTACTGCAGCCAGTTAGTCAGAGGAAACGGAAGAAGTACGTACGTAAGTGCGCATATAAGCATAAGCGCCATCTAGCGGTGATAATCTTGTCATAGACTTGGTAAAGCTAAGTGTTCACATGTTATGAATACTGATTATCATAACAGGTTCAATCGGGTTTCACTAGCTCTAGATAAGTTGCCGGTTGCAACCGCTGCAGGGGGTTAAACGCTCGAAAATTTATCAACATTAGCGGATATTCGTGAAGAGCATTCCCTAGAGACACATTTCGTCGACATGACGTGGTACTTCGTGGCATTAAATATCGTTCTAAATAGCTATCATCGCTAAGGATATTTCACTGTAAGATACGTGATCAATTTATCATTTCCTTCGCTTCTAACGAGCAGAACATTGAATATTTCCGACAACTGTTAACTGCGTATTAGAAATTTCAGTCGTAGTAAGCAACATGACAAGCCGACTAGGAAAAATTACTAGGTTTTGGAAGTTTATAGCCATTTTCGTATCACTAGCCGGATGTTTGTTCCAGATAATTGAACTATCGCAAACATACTTTGCCTATCAGGTTGTGAGCAAAGTCTACATTGCTCGCCAACCACTGAAAACTGGACCCAAAGTCGTGGTATGTTCACCTTTATCAAAAATGGGCATCAGTCACGAGCAGCGAACACTGTCTGACCTACTGACCAACAAGCCTCGTCCGAAAGAACAGTTCGAAGGTTTGGTTTACGGACTAGGACAAGGTTATCGAACTTGCGAGAAAGATATGTTCGTCAAAAACGAGCACCTTTGTTGGTCATGTTCCCCGAATCTTAAAGACACTGACGATGCTCACAGTCACATCTATGGTATGATGCACATGACCCTTGGAAATTTCTCCGAACTACACACTAGGGTTGTTTGGTATACACGACCCTTGGACTTATCTTTCTATGGATACAGCGCTAGCTTTCTCGTACAGAATCTCTCATACGAGCAGCGTTATCAGAACGAAAGTATATGTGAAGCCTGTCGAATTGCGCTAACATACACGCGTTATGAAAGCCATTTCCTGGAATCACCATATGAGACAGATTGCTTGAATTATGCGGAACATGGCTGTGAATCAAGGGCTCACTGCATCGAGATATGCGAGCAAATGCAGACAAAAACGGACAGCCTTCTCATTGGCCATCTTGGTACTTCAAGAATGTCTCTCATAGCGAAGGACAAAACTACAGCTCATCTTGGACCAGAGTTTATGAAGACAATGAGACGCGAATGTGAAACGCGATTCAACAGAATTGATTGCTTCAGCGAATACTACATTCCGAAACTGATCGAACATGAAAGGACCACCGAGTACACTTTGCAAATGACGTTGATGCCCACTGGTGAACCTGAGATCAAGACTCAAAGTCTACGGTTCATGAGTTTCATAGAATACTTCGTCTACATCTTGAGCGTCGTCAGCTTCTGGCTAGGCTTTTGTCCGTTGACCTTCATGTTGAGCGAGGGAGTCACTGAGTTGATCTTGTCTGAAGAGGAACAACAGGTCAAAGCTTAGATGGTACAATTCTTTTTCGTTTCTTGGTTCGACAGTTGGGTATATGAAAAATGCTGGCTTTATTCTTTCTTGTCCGTGGCTTAATGTTGGCTCTAGATCCAACAAAATCGGGAAAATTTCAGGCTTGCTGCTTATCTGTACTCCTGACGGAGGAATTTCGTAACAAACATCAATACAATTGGGGTAGTCCATTTGGGTGTCATAAATAAGGCTATACATCATGGAGCATAAAGTTGGTTGAGATAAATATACATTATTCATCTATCCTTAAAATGATGGAATACCATGTTACGTGCTGTTTTGTTTTCAGGCCCTATGTTACTGTTACCTGCAGTGCTGTAAGGCACTAGTCGTCGTCAAGGAGCCAAAATATGTATTATGACAACTGGTCGAACTGAAATCCAGGATCTGCCTCAACGGCTGTGCCATAGTTTCATGATTTTGACGTAATGTCTCAGCAAATGCTATAAAGCATTCTGCACCACAAATTCACATACACTGTGCAGGCTATCCATTTAGAGAGCGTGGAGTTCGCTCATACAGCAATATGACTGCTGCAAGTAGGGTCATGAAGAGCTGGACAGCAATATCTGTAGCCTTCTCAGTTATCGGCTGTTTATTCCAAGCGATTGAGATATCACATAGATACTTTGCTTACAAAGTATTGAGCAAAGTCCACGTGGCCCATACAGTGAAGATCACAGGACCAAAAGTTATAGCTTGTGCTGACATGAGTCATTTGAATGAAAGTTATTTTTTGAGGAAAGTTTATGATGTCCTATCTGACCAAGAAGAAGAGGAAGGGCGGTTTTTCGGCTCTCTCAACAGCTACCCAAAACACCCACAAGAGAATTGTGTGACCGAAAAGTTTGTTAAAACTAACAGCATATGTTGGTCTTGTTCACCTTCTTCCAAGAAAATGGATATCACGGATCGGACCCATGAATATAGCGAATTCGGTATCATGCACACCTCTCTATTTCATTTATCTCGTTCTAGCCGCTCTGCATCATTCGTTAGGTGGTTCATGCTCCCAATGGGGTTACATTTTTATGGAATCCAAAATAATTTCGTGGAACAAGCCGTCAGCTTGGTAACCCACAAACCGTCCGGGAAACAAATTTGTCGAGAGTGTGACTTGGTTATGACTTATAACCGATACAGGACAGCTTTCTTGGAAGCCCCTCATGAAACAAATTGCGAAAACTATCGTAGGCATGGATGCGAGTCGAGAGCTCACTGCTTTGAGTTGTGCGAGCAGGCACTTGATGGATCAGATACGCTCATTCTTGGTCATCTGGGAACACTAAATTCAACATTGATGTTCGATCGGGAGAGAAATGAGACCGAGTTTGAATTCCAGGCCAGAAAGGAACGAGAGCGCCAGATCCAATTTCTATGTCAGTCTAGGTTGAAAAAAATCGATTGCCTCAGTGAAGACTATATACCTAAAGCTGTTAAAGCCGAAAAGTATGAAATAGATTGGATAACAATGAAATTATCACTCCCAGGGGAGCCTGATATTACAGCTGACAGTGTCAGAAGCATAGAACTCTTGGATTTTGTCGTCTATATCTTGAGCGCGATCAGCTTCTGGCTAGGTGTTTGTCCTTTGAGCCTACTGTTGAGTGACACAGTTACTCAGCTAATGACTCCCAGAAGCCGAGCTCAGGCAAGAAACCTCAGAGGACCAAATCCGTTGGAGCTTCGGGTACTTGGAGTTGAACGAAAACTAGATCTTGTATTCAATCGAGTATTAGTGGAAGGCAGAAAATTCAGTAACACAATAATCCGATCAAGGTCTTAAGATATCACAAAATTTGTTATTCAATATTCATTCAAATGTTTCCACGGGACTTGTTCTTGATGTTCAAATTGGTAAATTAATCTTTCATCATCGCTTTTCTCCTGGCTGCACTTATCTCTATCTCAGTTATTGTGTGTCAGACTAAATTTTTCCGGTGAATTCAGAGATACAATTACATAACTTCGAATAAACAGAATGATCGCATTTAAATGAAAGTCGACGATAAATTAGTTTTAAATTCAGATGCGTTCACTCGACAAATCGTCACAGCTGCCTCACACACAGAAATGTCTTAGCCCAGTTTCTACGTTCCAGATCTCAACTGTTCGGTAGCATAATCAACGTCTATAAACAGTTAATTCTGAAATTTCATGCCCGTAGATGGCGCCCATGTAAGCGTTCCGTTACTTCTTGACCCAAATCCTGATAAATAATATCTGCAAGGTGTCGCATCTAGGATAGCTTCCGGAGAAGCATGGCACAAAGACAGGACTACACAGAGGCAGGATCTGAGTCATCTGATCGATCCCGCAACTTTGTCCTATTCTTCAGAGCAAGTGACAAAACTTGAGCAACGCTTTTGTTTTTCGATGCTTAGCACTCAAATTTAACAAGCCGTAATGGTAGTTATTGAGTCCACTATATCGACTTGTTAAGTGAAAAAAAAGTGTCGCGTGTATGTCTTCAAACTAGATGTTATTCTGTTTTCACTAGTTTCGAACAGAATTTTTTTCGTTGTTCTGAAGCAATACCAACTTACAATTATCTCCAGTGAAGCCCGTCATGTACTCCATCTACAATACTACGGGACATCAACGTCACACTGGTTAAGTTTAGAGAAAGACTACTTTAAAATGCCTGCAGCCAGTAAATCTGTGAAAGCTTGGACCATCTTTGCTACTTTGATTGCAGTGATTGGCTGTCTATCTCAAGTAACAGATATTTCCCAGCGTTATTTCTCTTATACAGTTGTAAGCAAAGTTCACATAGCTCGCTCACCCTTGATCGTAGGCCCCAAGATCATAATGTGTGCTGATATGTCGTACATACATGGCTCTTTCTTGTACCGAAGTGCAGCTGACATAATAGCGGACAAGATCGGAATGGGAGAAGATTTTTCGGGTGAAGTTGCGAAATCAAATGGCAATTATGAAGCTTGCAAGACAGAGAAGTTCGTGAAACTGCTCAGCCTATGTTGGTCTTGTTCGTCGTCCGACGACGTGTTAGATGTTGTCAATCCTACTAATCGTATGAGAGAGGAGGAATTATCCTTGTGAATATGATGAATATGTCTCGTCCGTACAGTGGCGAACGATTCGTGAAATGGTACATTACTCCACAAGAATTGGTCTTTCATGGACTAAGCTACAGCTTTGCTAGTCAAGATATCGGGATGGGACCAGCGAATCAAGATGGCCTGCGAAAATGCCCGACATGCGGAATGAGTTTGACGTATACCAGATACAAGACCACGTTTTTGCAAGCTCCGTACGAAACAGACTGTGAGTATTACAGCAAGTTCGATTGTGAGTCGAGAGCGGACTGCGTCGAAAGATGCGAAAAATCTCTCCAGAGATCTGACGTTCTTATGAGTGGCCATCTTGGAACACTTAATACATCACGAAGGGTACTTGTTCATGAATCTGAAAAGGTCACTGAACATCGGATCCAAGAAGAGCTCAAGCTGAGACTACAATGTCAAGCTCGGTACCGAAAAATCGATTGTGTCAGTGAATACTACATACCTCGAGTTGTAGAGCTGCGTAAGACAGATGGCTATCTATGGGTGGGATTGATTCCCACTGGAGAGCCAGATATCATAGCTGATAGTGTGAGCAGTCTTGACATCTTAGATTATGTCGTCTATATCTTGAGCGTCACTAGCTTCTGGCTGGGCTTTTGTCCCTTAACTCTAATGCTGAATGACAGAGTTGTGGGTGCAATATCTCGCCGGAAATTCCAGGACACGTACCATCAAAATGTTCGGCCATTCATGCCATTGATAGTCAAGTTGCAAAAACTTGAACAGAATGTCCGCAAGACACCCATCAGGGGACGGACTGGGATTTTTGACCCCTTTAAAAAGCGCTAAACTGAGTTGTTAGAACAATCGGATGTTCTGGCCTGGCACGGCTTTTATTTTACTCACTTTGCACTAATGAAACGATCCCTTTAATAACTCTATAAAGTTACCGTTATGATCGGCGGCAAGAAACTTGTGAACAAAGGCTGTCCTTAAATCAGCCATGTGACTTTTCAAATAGATCACGTGACCTAGTCTTGTGTGAACTATTTTCACTCACGTGACTGACCACATGACCGTACAATGACGCCATATTGTTCGCATGTTGCTTGCCGTTGATCCTACTGGGCCGTATGTTTTTTACGTATCTGCAGACAACTCTAAGCAGGTCAGCATGACGTCTTTCTTTGTAGCTCTATTCATCTACCTCTAGTATGTGCAAAGTCAACTAGTCGATAAGGCGACTTTGTATATTGTCTCAATCAAAGTCTAAAGTTTGGTGAAAGTTTACTTTGCGAAACGCAGCCAAAGCGATATGCGAACGACCGTTTAGGACGATCTGACCAATCAGGGACAGTTTGAACAATTTGAACAATCAATGTTACATCATACCCCACTGCAAAGTAAAGAAATCTCAGATTTATGTCATGTTCATGCTTCTTTAGCAACACATGCATCAATCCATGCTATTCTTTTTGAGCCTTCAGCTCAATGTACAAGAATCAGGAAATGTCATCCTAATTATCCCTGTTTTCTTGTGCGTGAAAAAATAGTCTATCATATTTTAATTATGAAACAAAAAGTAGAGAATTGAAATAACCTTCAAGAACACGAAATGTCAAGTCGGTCATTATGAGCTAAACATCTGAAGGTCGAGAGGAAATAAGCTATATTCGTTCTTGATGTGAAATTGTAGCATTGTCATTTTCAGGCTTACAATACTGATGGCTATTGGGAGAATTGTGTTAATGAACAACCTTTGTTCTTAATGATGTTGCTTTGATCAAAAAGATATTGATTGAAAAGCTAAAAGCATAAATAGCTGTTTGTTGGCGGGTGATTTCGGGCCAATGCTTGCCCGACCGTTTATACAGCTGCTTGACACACTGCGCAGGTGTTACGAATAGTTCTGTACACATACATGTACATGTCCAATGGCGTAATCACCTTCTAGTTCGGGCGGGTTTTCGGGAACGGACCACTGACTTGTTACATTTTCGCACCATTCACCAGTGAACCGTCATGGCGGTCGCTGGTACAATTTTAAAAGGTTGGTCAACGTTTTCTATTCTCTTGGCCATATCCGGTTGCTTGTTTCAAGTAACGGAAATATCATACCGGTATTTTGCTTACAAAGTTGTGAGCAAAGTCAACATCGTACGCCCACCCTTGATCACTGGGCCGAAGGTCATAGTATGCGCTGAGCTGTTGTATCTGCCCGGAAATTTCTTCTACCAGCGTGTTACTGACCTGATCGCCGACAGGAAACATATCAAGTCAACACTGGAAGCTTCAATACCAGTATCGAAAACTGAATTCGGAGCATGCAAGGAAGAAAAGTTCATAAAAGTGGAAAGCCTATGCTGGTCTTGTTCACCCTCTGAAAACCTGATTGACGTCGTCAATCCGTCCGACACTATCCGAGAGCAGGGAATCATGAAAATGTATCTCTGGAACGTATCTCACCTCGACACTGGTGGAAGGTTCGTCAAATGGTACATGCACCCAATGGACTTGGCATTTCATGGCATCAGCTATAGCTATGTGAGCCAAGATATCTCCTTGAAACCTCCGGATGAAGAAGGTTATCGCGAATGTCCCAGCTGTAATATCAAGTTGACGTACAACCATATCACAACAAAATTCTTGGAAGCTCCCTATGAGACTGATTGCGACTATTACCGGAAACACGGATGTGAGTCAAGGGCTCAGTGCATCGAAAGGTGTGAACAGGCTCTAGTGCCGTTGGATATTTTCATAGCTGGACACCTTGGAACACCGAATACAACACGGAGATTTTTCTCCACTGACCCAGACAAGTATGCAGAGTATGCTAAATTGCTGCCCAAAGCGCAAGTAGAATGTCAGACCAAGTTCAAGAAAATCGATTGTGTCAGCGAATATTACATACCGAAGGCTGTAGAACTTCAAATGGACACCCAGTTGATTGCGATGGAACTATCACCTACTGGTGAACCGGACATTATAGCAGAAAATGTTTGTAGCATTGACATCTTGGACTATTTTGTCTATGTCTTGAGCGGAGCAAGTTTCTGGATTGGATTTTGTCCCTTGAGTCTCATGCTGAGTGACAAAGCTATTCGACTGATGTCTGGTCCGAAGATTTCTCTGACAAAAGACAAAGACTTCCAGAGAGTCGATCATTCAATGGCTAAAATACTTGAAGCTCAATCGCTACTGTATCTTGAAATTAGTCAGTTGAAAGCTGCGCTTCGTAAGCAACTCGTTAGACGCACGATGATGATTTAAATTCTGTTTCAGTCTTGTACGGCATCACAAGTAGATTGATTCAAGCACAGAAAGCAACAGTTCTCTTTATCATCAAGGCTTTGGTCCATCGTAGCAGCATGGTATACAATTAATCAACCTTTAAGTGGCGAAAATGGCTGATTTTCTCAGCTACTCGCCATGCACACACCTGTGGTTTAGTAGCCAAAGTTGCTCGAATCTTCCCGTAGACTTTGCTGGGGAAAAGTTTGCGCGCGTTCGACAAGATGCTGATCATTGTTCGTCCAAGGGATAAGATAAGACTCAATGGCTGAGAAAACGAGCTATTGCGCAAAGAGGTTCCGGCACAATGGGCGGGGCATTGTACTTTTTTATGATTCCCAGTAAAAATACTTGTCCGAAAGGAGGCCGAACTTTCCTCCGGTCAGGTGACCTGTCACGTGATGACATGTCACGTGAGAGGACGTGTGACTGGTCACCTGACTGCATGTCACAGGTCACGTGACCAGATGCTGAGGTCACGTGACCAGGTGCTGAGGTCACGTGACCAGTCACATGTCCTCTCACGTGACATGTCATCACGTGACTAATCACATGACAGGACCAATCACCTGACCGAATTAAAGTTCGGCCTCCTTTCGGACAAGTATTTTTACTGGGAATCATAAGTGCGACGCTTAAAACTTATATTTTTTGAAACTAGACATCGAGAAAAATCTGCCCCACTAATTAGTTTTATAGGGAAGTATGGGGAACCATCTACTTTCTCACTTTGAAAATTTTCTGAAAAAAATTTATATTCATACACTTCGTGAAACAATTAGAATTATCAACGGTTAACCCTATGCAAAAAAATATTGAGAATTTCACCAAGTGCGTGATTATGCGCACATACAGCTGACGCTAACTTTTTGGTTCACCACCCAAAACGATTTGCACGTGCTAATAAAAGTTGAGATGCCACGTAGATGTTATAAATTTTTGGCAATCATCGTTAATCGATAATGTTGCTTCACATTGAGGTGGATAGTGAAGAAGTGCTACCGAAATGTGTCATCAATTCGTTTAACGATGCTCATTCAGTTAATCGAGACCCTTAAATTGAAAACAAAAAGTTTTGTAGTTCACATGGTTACCTATTTCGTGTTTCCCTCAAATAATAGTTGTTTTTTTTTTATCTTACGAAACTTTTCAGTGTGTCAAAGTTTTTTACCGATGTTAGTTGACTCAAATTTCGGATGATTATCACGTAAAAGATTCAAACTAAGCTTTCATCTCTCTTTAGGTCAGGATGACCAGAAAACTGTATTGATATACCCATGACAGGTAAAGTAGTGAAAGGTTGGACTGTCTTGGCTGGTTCTGTAGCCCTGATCGGCTGCATGTACCAAGCGATTGACATATCTTGCCGATATGTATCTTATCAAGTGGTAAGCAATGTCAACATAGCCCGCCCACCACGGATAACAGGACCCAAGGTGGTAGTGTGTGCTGACTTATCGCACATACGTGGTTCTTTCTTTTACCGAAGTGCAGCTGAAATCCTATTGGACACAAAATCTGTGCACGAAATATTTTCGGGTAAAATTCCTGCGTCAGGAGACCATTATAAATTATGCGAGACAGAGAAGTTTCTGAAAAGATACAGCATATGCTGGTCATGTTCGCCGTCTACGACAAAGATCGACATGCTCAATCCAACTAATCTTGTGAGAGAAGCTGGAATTATGCACGTCATGTTACAGAATGTGTCTCGTAAATACACTGGCGAAAGATACATCAGGTGGTACATGAGGCCTCCAGACTTTTCGTTTTATGGATCGGGCTCAAGTTACATAAGCCATGATGTCAGCTGGGAAGTAGACAACAATGGCTCAAGGACTTGTCCAGCCTGCTTGATTAAGTTAACTTACACGAGATACCAGACTAAATTTCTGGAAAGCCCTTACGAAACAAACTGTGAATATTACAAGAAATATGACTGCGAATCAAGGGCTCAGTGCATCGAGAGGTGCGAGCAGTCTCTTGAGCCGTCGGATGTCCTTATTTTCGGCCATATTGGGACAGTGAATACGACACGCCAGGTACTTGTCCACGCCTCACCAGCTGTCGATGCTGAAAGAGAACAACAACAGAAAAAGGTGCGAAGCGAATGCCAATCTAAGTTCAAGAAAATCGATTGCCTCAATCAATATTACCTACCGCGCACTGTAGAACGTCGAAAGACAACGGATAATTTGGTGACGATGGACTTGATACCCACGGGCGAGCCGGATATCATGGCGGACAGTGTGAGCAGCATTGAATTGTTGGACTTTTTCGTCTATATCTTGAGCGTCATCAGTTTCTGGATAGGATTTTGTCCTTTGACTTTGCTGCTGAATGACAAAATAACCAGAATAATATTTCGCCCTAGACTTTGTCATACACCACATCGTGGTCATCAGAGGTTCGATCCGGTAACAGGAAGAATGCATATAAGGTATGCTTAACCTCAGCTTGTGGTCAGTGATCGAGTTGAGCATGCATTTATGGACAGCGCTCAGCCTCAGAGATACGTTTCCCGAACCGGAACTGAGAGTTTGTATCAGCTTTTACGGAGTTATCGTAGCAAGTGTTATCACCCATAGATAGCAGAGCATCGGAATAGTGGCTCAGTTCCGCGGAAAAGAAGTAAGCCGCTTCAGAATAGCAGGATCGTTTCATGAGTGCACCAGTCAAGCCAGCGCCATCTGGTGACAAGACATTAGTAAAACTGCTAAGGTGATATCAACAAACAATTTTAGATGCAAAGTTAGAGTGATTACTCTCATAGTTTACCTTGAACTCGATATGAAAACGTCTTTTGTTTCAAAACCTTCGATGTCAAATTGATAACCAACGGTATTCGAAAGTTTAAGACAAAAGATTTTCAATGTCTCGTCTCAGCCTTGAACTGAAAGTATACATTTAATACTGTCATAATACTGACATGGCGAAAATCGATGTGGGCGTCACTTTCTAAATGAAAATGTGGGTACGTGTTGTGAAAGAGAGTTGAAGTTCGTGCCAATCATACCAAGATTGAACGTGATGTTTTTGGTTTCGACAAACAGTTTCAACATCTTAGCTGGCATTTCTGCAGAAATTTAATAGTTCCATCTATATCCATTTGCCGAAACGGTAAAACTTCAGAGTTTACTTCAACACAATAACAAAAATACTAATAGTCATAACTATCGCTAGTTGTGAGATTGCTTTGAACCATGCCATGCAATGCCCTGAAGCTGTGGACACTCGCATCTGTAGCCCTGTCAATGGCAGGCTGCTTGTTTCAAGTTTTCGGAATATCGCAGAGATATTTTGCTTACGAAGTTCTCAGTAAAGTGGAAATATCTCGCAAGCCCTTGTTGACAGGCCCCAAAGTCATATTTTGCGCAGACATGGCAACCATGGGTCTCAACTATATGTCTGCAAGCTTGTCTGATATTTTATCTGCTGAACTGGGCTCTACTGAGACTATCTATGGAATCCTCCCCAATCAAAAGTCAGATAAATGCAAAATCGAAAAATTTGTGAAAAACGAATTTCTGTGCTGGTCGTGTTCACCGAATACTGAGCTGATTGATGTTGTCAACCCGAACTTAATGATAAGGCTCATTGGCATCATGGCAATATCTGTTTCGAATGTCCCTACTTTCCACTCAACTACAAGATATCTCAGATGGTACATGCATCCCATGAACTTGTCCTTTCATGGTATCACCTATAGTTTCATCACCCAAGATATTATGTACGATCCAGTGACTAAGAAGTGTCCGAGCTGCTTCATCACACTGACGTACGCACACTTTGAAACCCATTCCTTGAAGGCTCCTTACGAGACAAAGTGTATCGATTACATCCAACATGGCTGCGAGTCGAGAGCTCACTGCATTGAGCGTTGTGAGCAATCTCTCGTGGGCTCAGAATATCTCGTCTACGGCCATCTTGGAACAGCCAATATTTCACTCGCGGCAATGGATGAGGGATTGGCTGATCCCAAACACCTTGATCGTAGCAGAAAAGCCAGTATCATTTGTGATACTAGATTCAAAGGCGTTGATTGCCGGAGCGAGTACTACATTCCTAGTGTTATTCAACTGGAGTTCAGCAAAGAAAATACTACTAACATGGTACTGATGCCTACAGGGGAGCCAGATATCACAACACACGCTATTAGTAGCGTAGCTTTCCTCGATTTCTTTGTCTACATTCTCAGCATCGTCAGTTTCTGGCTCGGATTCTGTCCCTTGACCTTCATGTTGAACGCCAGTGTCACTAGATTTATCTTTCACTCAATGACACAGAAGCTTGCCGTCGTTGAACCTACTGGTTTCCAGAACGTCGAGCCGCAAATGTCGAAAATAGCCGACCTGGAGACGTGCATCTGGAAGAATGCTTTCGAAATTAGCCAGCTGAAAGCTCAGGTACGTCTAATCGACCGAAAGCGATCCCACGCTGGTAAATATTACAGAGCTCAACCGGTGAAACTGATATAATTCGGTATCTGGGCAGAAATAGTCAGCATTTTATTCTAACGAAACTGTTGATGACACACAATCTGACTTGCAAGCAAAATGAAACAACAGAGGGCGCTCTTTTCACTTTCGCAGTATTTGGCTGTGTAGTCGAGTTTTAGTTTTTAATTCTCAGATACTAATTGGTGGCACTAAGTGATAAGTTAAAATGAATCAATAAATAAGCTTTGACCATCTTATTTCTGTGATTTGTTTTTGCAAGTAAGCCTAAGTAGTCCTAGCTTGCACACTCTTCAATCCTCTTCTTCGTGATCATCATGTGCCTTTCGGGCGCCGAGTCTGATTCAGGCTTGCGACCGAGCCGAGTCTTGCCCATCTATATCATGTGGAAACGAGACCTTGAGTAGTGACAAATATTATTGCGCAAGGTAACCGTGCTATTTCAAGACCTGTTTTTGAAGCAGTGCTGACACCTGGTTGGTCAATAGATTGAGTCGAGATTCGAATTCTAGAATTTTCGCCATTGACGGAGATTGATTTTTCCGTCGAAAAACGATATGATTTGTCAGTGGTATTTTCGAGCTGTGTAGCAACCTATATACTCTGTCACTTAGCATGAGACTCAATGGACAAAATCCAAGCCAGAAGCTGACTGCACTCAAAACGTACACGAAGTAATCCAAGAAGTCGACGCTACTCACGTTGTCCGCCGTGATATCTGGTTCACCTGAAGGTATGAGGGTCATACTTATCGCATAATCTGATCTAATTTGGCCAATTTTGGGCATGTAATATTCATTGACGCAATCGATTCTCTTGTACTTGAGCCGACAGTCTTTTTGCACTCTGGGCAACAGCTCTTCGTCATTAGATCCAAAGATAGCTGTCGTATTCGAGGTTCCGATATGTCCGCGAATGAAAATGCCCGATCGATGTAGACGTTCTTCACATCTTTGAATGCACTGAGCTCTAGACTCGCATCCATACTTGCTGTAATATTCGCAGTCTGTTTCATAAGGAGCTTCCAAAAACTTTGTTCTATATCGTGTATACGTCAAGGTAATATCGCAACTTGAACAAAGTCGGTTACCTTTATCGTCAACTGAGTTAAATCCGATATCTTGACTCACGAAACCATAGTTGAGGCCGTGAGAAGCCAAATTCATAGGGTGCATGAACCATTTGAGATAACTCTCCTTAGCTTGAAGATTAGATGAATTTAAGAGGTAAACTCTCATCAAACCTACATCTTCAACGAATTCGGTCGGATTGATAATATCATGTTTTGTCTCCGAAGGTGAACAAGACCAGCATAGACTACTCATCATCACAAACTTGTCAGTAATACACTGTCCGTATGAAGTCGATGCTGGAATCTCACCGTATAGAGTTGCCGTTATCTTTTCGTCAGAGATGACATCAGAGACTCTTCGAGCCCAGATATCGATGGATAAACTCATCAAATGGGCGCATAACACGACCTTCGGCCCAGTGACTAGCGATGGGCGAGCTATGTGTACTCTGCTCACAACCTTGTAAGCAAAATACCTGTACGACACCTCCGTGATTTGAAACAGACACCCAGCTACAGCGAACAGAATAGAGCACATTTGCCAAAGTTTCGAGCTCTTCCCGCCAACTAACATTCTGACGCACTGTCTTTAGATGTTACGATACGCACTAGTGTGCAGAATGACTAAAATCTTTTAGTTTTAGGCGACTAATTAGTTTAGTCGACATTTTCGTCTTAGTCGTTTGGTTTAGTCTTCTGAATTTCTTGGTTTAGTCGACTAAAATTGGTCGAAAAATCCTTCTAGTCTTGGTTTCAGTCACTTAAGTCGATTGATTTGGGGCCTAAATCTAGTTTGTAGAGTTTAACAGCATACTTTATGAAACTGATGCAGCATCTAGTAGCCTGCGCAGCCAGTATTACTGTTATTTCAAGAATTTCTGGAGGATTAAAAATTCTGGCAATCGTTGTTTCCGTTAAGTGGCCAACAATCACATGTTTTTAACCGGATGTAGTCACCAAGTTCGACTAATCGAACGAAGTCGACTAATTCATTTTAGTCGTTTAGTTTAGTCTGGAGTCTTTAATTTAGTCGACCAAAGACTAGTCGACTAAAATGCTGCACACTAATACGCACAGAGAAACCCTATACTCCGTGAACAGCTAGCACAGTTGGTATAGGCGGCACTGCTAGAAACGACCAAATAGGCTGTTTCAGGCGATAGGTATGCGATGAGGTGGGTAGAAAGAAAAGAAATACGGGTTTAATTTTGTTGGAAAGGAAACTACTTGAGTGATTGCCACGTTTTGGTGGCATTTGTACGAGCTTAATTCGCAAATGAAGGGTCGAAACTAATAAGAGTGAATCACAACCAATTTATCCGAGTAAGCTAATTATTAGAATTGACCTGGAAATTTGCTGTTGTCATGTTCTAGAAGCAAACCAAAAGAGTCCTGTTATGAAACAATGAACAGCCCACGCCGGCACAGGTAAACGATAGGTCTCTTTAAACTCAGATCAATAGCCTACGGTCAAGCCGAATCCACTTTATTTCCTACATGCTACCTATATACCATACTCAAGTGTATTTTTTTTTGCTTTCTATTTTCAGTGGAAAATTTTTGTACTATAGCTATAGTAGAGCTCGCATTTTTCGATTTTGACATCAAACGATATGGAAAGGTCTCATCGAGTAAATTCCAGAAAAACCTAACCTCCAATTTTGCCATGTTAAAACAAGAAAGTTATAGATGTTTTACTATTTTATATTTCTTGATTTTCCGTCGAAACCCGTGTTGCAATTTTTAGATCATCCCCACGATATTTCTCTAAATGACCGCTCAAAAAGACGTATCGGAGTTCATTCTATTTGGCAACCTTTCATCCCACTATTGTCAATCTCTTGTTATTTATTTCATAGTGTTGCGTAGTCTCTGTTTTACGAGGGAACTATCGAATAAAAAGTTACGGAATTCGACTTGATATACATTTTTGGAAAGAAGACCACGATTTCGAATCACCTATCCAAAAATTCGTTTCTAAGTAGAGTTATGCAGCTTTTAAATATCCACGTATAAACAAATTTATTTTGGTCGTCGGCTGTTGGTTACGACCTATACTAACCACCAGCTAATGAGTCACGTTAATATGTAACAGAAAATACATAATCATTTTGAGACAAAGTTTTGGAACCTCACTACGTCTGTTTTAACCTATTATATTCTAGTCCATTTAGGATAGTTTCGATGCGTTTGATTTTCTTTTCTTTCTCATCTTGTTTCTTTTCGAATTCGGCGTTGAGTCTAGACAATTCAACTGCATCGTCGAGCACTGTCTTTTTGCCAGGTTTGTATTTGTCCTGTTCCCCTTTTTCCGCAGCCGGTGGTGGGAATTTCGGGACTTGATCGTCCGTAAAACGTGTCGATATGTTCAGGGACCTTAACCGAGGAACGGAATGGACAAAGGGCTCGGAATTTCCTAACTCAATCCACTGGGTCACTTATCGGTAGCAGAAAGCTATCGGAGGCTTTAGGACGATCATACGGCCAGGGACCTGGAAAGTCCGCCATGACTTTACGCACCGAGTCACCACTAGTTGAGACCTCTGGACGGTTCAGAGGAGGCACTGGATTCGGTTCGTTGTAACACACAGACTCCGAGAAGTCGATATTCTTTTTTGAAGGCATTTTGATCGAGACGATGAACTACACTATCAGACTCCAAATCTACGACTGCGAATTGCATGAGCAGTGATGACAACTGACACATTGAGTATACAACGGAAGTTTGATAAAGATGTCGTATCAACAAACAAATGGAAAGGAACATCTATGATTCAATCAGAGGGAACTGAACTCATTGTAATTCATTCTAACATGTGCTGAAGTTATTTGAGAGGGTTAATGGTGCTTTCCATGATAAAATGGTTGAAGCAAACATATTCTGAACATACAGTACATTGGAGATGTGCTATGCCATGACACTCTTCTTCGCAGGTAATCGATGGTGAAAGCGTAATGACCTGGAGTAATAACAGGTGAATGAGTCCTTTGAGAAATGCCTGCTTTGATGTAGGAATACTGTTATAGTCCGTTGAACATCGGTGCTGATATATGGTTGTACACAAATGACATAACTTTGATTATATTAGTACGCTCTGCCAATGTGAAACTTGACATGCATTTGGATGAGATCAGAAGGCCTACGAAGGTTTTTCTTTAATGATCCGAATCCAAAATAACCCAGTGGTTGGCACAGTTGGGTGCAGTTAGCAGGGATGTTCTCGATCTTTCGATCAAGCGCTCTCGTCGAATTCCCAGAAAACAAGGCATGGTTCTTGAACAAGGACCATTGGTCAACTGAAAGTAGTTAGGGCTGGTTATGTGACACAGCCGGCCCGAGAATCTTCTTGATGAATAGTAGTAGCTTCCCTCGATTTCTTTGTCTACATTCTCAGCATCGTCCGTTTCTGGCTAGGATTCTGTCCATTGACCTTCATGTTGAACGCCAGTGTCACTAGATTTATCTTTCACTCAATGACACCGAAGCTTGCCGTCGTTGAACTTACTGGTTTCCAGAAAGTCGAGCCGCAAATGTCAAAAATAGCCGACCTGGAGACATGCATCTCGAAGAATGCTTTCGGAATTAGCCAGCTGAAAGCTCAAATACGTTTTATCGACCGAAAGCGATCCCACGCTGGTAAATATTACAGAGCTCATCCGGTGAAACTGATATAATTTGGTATCTGGGCAGAAATAGTCAGCATTTTATTCTAACGAAACGGTTAATGACACAACCTGACTAGCGAGCGAAATAAACCAACAGAGGGCGCTATTTTCACTTTCGCAGTAGACTAGCGCATTCGTTCGTTTCGGGCCTTCGGCCCTCTCACTCACTCATTTGTCCCTATCTTTGCGCAAGCGCTCGTTCAATTACAGGGTGAAGGGAAATAGTAGTGAACTTTTTAAGATGTGAATTACGCGGCACTCGCTTGCTCTATTTTCATTGGCTTAGAATAAAATGAGTCATCCTTTTACTAGCAAGACGGCACGTGTCTTATGTTTACTTTCTCGAAGTGGGTAAAAAGTTATTCAGTGATGAAGTCATCATTGGTGTTCGACACTTTTTAGACATTGGTTGGCGTAGCGTGGACGTTCAGAGACACTTTGCAGGTCAAGAAGTAGATATTTCTAAAGCTTACATCAGTACCATCAAGACCATCAGGAAAAGCAAAACTAAAAAGAAGAAGAACAAAGAGACAGGAGGTCGAAAGCAAACGCTGAATGCGACGCAATTGAGACGGTTCAAAGTCATGGTCACCAAAGTCGCCCCACCTACGCAACATCATCTGGCCAAGATATTTAATATATCTCATAGATCTGTTCAGACATACATATAAAATTAGGCTTGAAAAAGGTGAAGAAACCCAAGTGTCATGCGATTACAAAACGGACGACAGAATTGCGCCAAAAAAGATCATGGCCGCTATACATGAAATTGAAAAAAGAAAAAAGGCGGAAATTTGTGACCAGTGATGGAGCATGGGTCTACATGTCAGACACAGGTGGAAAAAGAGAGATTCAATACATCAAAACAACTGAAAAACCGCACTGAAGCATTCACGAAACAAGCACATCCTAAAGGGGTCATGGTGTGGGTAGCAATGGCGGCCGACAAAATTTTCGATCCAATTCTCGTCGAGCCCGGTGCGAAGATTGACAGCTTGTACTACACAGAAAAAGCAAAACGGCGTCAAAGTCTTGAAACCAGAGAACTGGATGCCCAGTTCACCTGACTGTTCGCCGTGCGATTTTTATCTATGGGGTAAACTCAAGAGTGCTTCAAACGAGAGAAAACCGAAGTCAGTAGAAGGGCTTAAAAAAGCTATCCGTGCAGAGCAAAAGAACATTGATATGTCCGAAGTCGAATAAGCTATGAAATCTTGGCCCAAGCGCTGTAGACTAGTCTTCAAGCAACAGGGTGGTCATATTGAGAAACCTCGTTGATAATATCTGAGTAGTTCTGTAGTAATTGTCTTTTATAAAAGTCCACTACTATTTCCCCTCACCCTGTAAACAGTTTGACAACACGTGAGAGTTGAAATCTTGATTGAAAATCTTGTATGTGTCAAGGGCGCGCTTGATTTTCCCCAGCAAAGTCTATGAGAAACTTTTTGGCAACTTTGGCCCACCTCTGCTCACGTACTATTTTCGTGATCTCAATTTCTTTATGTTTCCCAGACGCCCCTGCTTATAAGCTTTCCATCGATGTATAACACATTTTCAACATATTCCATCTCGACTTTTTGTTTTTGCCGTGAACCTCTGCAAAAAGCTCCCATAGGGCCCATGTTAAACTGAAAACTCGAAATGTACAAATTCGAATATTTCGAGTTCTAGGTCTGAATTTTCAAACTTTCCTTGGCAGCTCGACACGTATTTGACATACCTTTCTTTCAAGACCTAAATCACCGAATCAGTCAAGAACTGCGACCTCTAGGTTGGAGCACCCTTGTGTATAAGTATATAGATGGCTGATCAGTCGAGTTTTGGTTTTTAATTCTCAGATATTAATTGGTGACACTTAGTTATTAGTTAAAATAAATCGATTAATTAGCTTTGAAATGTACCGTTTTATGGCTTATGTGCTTTCTTTTTGCAAGTAATCCCAAATAGTTCTAGCTCGCTCTTCAATCTTCTTCATGGTCATGTGTGATCTTCATTAGTGACAAATATTATTGCGTAAAGTGAACGGGCTATTGCAAGAACTATTTTTGAAGCAGAGTTGACAACTGGTTGGTCAATCGATCGGAAATTCTAGAATTTTCGCCATTGACGGAGACTGATTTGTCCGCCGAAAACCGATATGATTTGTCAGTGGTATTTTCGAGCTGTGTAACAGCTTGTATACTCTGTCACTAAGCATAAAACTCAATGGACAAAATCCAAGCCAGAAGCTGATTGCACTCAAAACGTACACAAAGTAATCCAAGAAGTCGACGCTGCTCACGCTGTCCGCCATGATATCTGGTTCACCCGAAGGTATTAGGATCATTCTTATTGTATGGTATCTATTTCGAATTTGGACAATTTTAGGCATGTAATATTCACTGACGCAATCGATTCTCTTGAACTTGAGCCGACATTCTTCTCGCACTCTCGGCAACAGCTGTGTATGCTTTCTCAGTTTCGCTGAGTCATGACTTCCATAGGTAGCTGTCGTATTAGATGTTCCGAGATGTCCGTTGATGAAAATGTTCGATTGATCCAGAAATTCTTCGCATCTTTGAATGCACTGTGCTCTAGACTCGCATCCATACTTGCTGTAATATTCACAGTCTGCTTCATAAGGAGCTTCCAGAAACTTTGTTCTATATCGTGTATACGTCAAGGTAATATCGCAACTTGGACAAAGTCGGCGACCTTGATCGTCAACTGATTTCAGGTCGATATCCTGACTCACGAAACCATAGTGGAGACCGTGAAAAGCCAAATTCATAGGGTGCATGTACCATTTGAGATAAATTACAGCTTGAAGATAAGATACATTTGAGAGGGAAACTTTCATCAAACCTATATGTCTAACGAAGTCGGTCGGATTGATAATGTCAATCTTTGTCTCCGAAGGTGAACAAGACCAGCATAGACTACTCATGATCACAAACTTATCAGTAAGACACTGTCCGAACGACGTCAATGCTGGAATCTCACCTTTTAAAGTTACAGCTATCTTTTCGTCAGAGATTACATCAGATATTCTTTGATCCCAGGTATCAACGGGCAACCTCATCAAGTTGGCGCATACTACGACTTTCGGCCCAGTGACTAGCGATGGGCGAGCTATGTGTACTCTGCTCACAACCTTATAAGCAAAATACCTGTACGACACCTCTGTGATTTGAAACAGACACCCAGCTACGGCGAACAGAATAGAGCACGTTTGCCAAAGTTTCGAGCTCTTACCGTCAACTAACATTCTGAAGCACTGTCTCTGAATGTTACGATACTCACAGAGGAACCCTATACTCAACGTGAACAGCTAGCACAGTTGGTATAGGTAGCACAGGTCAACCAAGCTGTTTCAAACGATATGTATGCTATGAGGTGGATAGAACCACTAACGGCCTTAAATAGTACAAGGTGGAAATGGGGCTTTAATTTTCTATGAAAGGAAGCTACTCGAGTGATTGCCACGTTTTGGTGGCATTTGTACGAGCATAATTCGCAAATGAAGAGTCGAAGCTAATAAAAAGTAAATCACAACCAATTTGTCCGAGTAAGCTAATTATCAGAATTGACACGGAAATTTGCTGTTGTCATGTTCTCGAAGCAAACCGAAACAGTCCTGTTATGAAATAATGAACAGCCCACGCCAGCACTGGTAAACGATAGGTCCCTATAATATCATATCAACAGCCTGCGGTCAAGCCGAATCTACTTCATTTTCTACATGCGACCGATATACCATACTTAAGTGTATTTTTGTGCTTTCTGTTTTCAATAAAAAATTTTAAGCCAGTCAAATTTCATCTCAACTATGATCGAGTGCAACAAAAACTGCACCTGATAGGGCGTGTACTTTGTTTGTCACGTGATTTTGATGCGGCAGTCAGTTGCTAAGAGAAGTAGGTGTAAACTTTATCGTTCACCTGACCGTTTTCAGGTTTGCTTCCCACAAACGTCACGTGACACAAGAACCGCCCCAGCGGGTGCAGTTATTGTTGCACTCGACTATAAGAACGTCAAGTTGGGTTTCGACAGTTGCGAGAAAGAGTTCAAGTTTCAGCCGTGAAGTCGAACACAAGTTGATCATCGAGCTAGGGTTGCTTAATTTTAATATATTTATTCTATTCAATTTTAATTTAATTAATAAACGAATTAATTTATGTTTAAATTAAAATTAAGATTTTCGATTTTGAAAAACATTACGTTGCGCTTGAGTGACCAAGTTTATCACGGAGCATTCGTATCCGTTATTCACGTGCAACTACCCCCTAGACTAGATTTGCATTCAACACGTTGCACAACGAAGTTTTACTCCGCACAATGGTTTTTCTGTTCAGCACAATGAGTTTTCCGCTTTAATTTGCTTTAATTTTAATTAATTTATTTTTTAAATTTAATCTATGAATTAATTTTCAAGAAAACGAAAAATAAGCAACCCTACATTGAGCTCGCTTCACAGCGGACTCACCTATGTTCTAGCGCAGCAGACAAGTGCTGAACCCGATGAGGCGTGTACTTCGCTGTCACGTGACGTTGCTGCTGCAATCAGAAGATTTAAACCCAACTCAAATACTGACCTTGCAATACGCCATCGGGAAAGTTTCAATCTGGTCATCCGACCGTTTGAGTTGTAATTCAACGTGACGTCTTCTAGGCATCGCCTGACTTGGATGAGATTTCCAGTATATGCGTTGCTTCTTTTCGAGCACTTTCAAACGAGAGATAAGATGCTCAACCTTTTCACTCAGCATGAGACTCAAGGGACAGAAACCGAGCCAGAAGCTTGTAGCGCTCAGGACGTAAACAACGTAATCCAAGAAATCAACACTGCTCACGCTGTCCGCTGTGATATCCGGTTCCCCTGGAGGTATTAGCTTCATCACTATTCGCTTGTCGTTAAGCCGAAGTTCAACAACTTTGGGAATGTAGTAGTCATTGACGCAGTCAATTTTCCTGTACTTGGTGTTGCATTCTTTTTGCACCTTAGGCAGTAGCTTGTATAACGTCCACGCAACATCGGGATCCAGTGTCGATAAGTTGCGCGCCGTATTTTCGGTTCCAATGTGTCCATAGATATAGAGGTACGGTCGATCGAAAGACTGTTCGCACCTTTCAATGCATGCCCTCGACTCACAGCCATGCCTCTGATAATAGTCGCAATCAGTCTCATAAGGAGCTTCAAGAAACTTGGTTATGTATCGGGCATAGCTCAAGGTGATACTGCAACCTGGACAAAAATATCCGCCTTCCTTATTGACTGAACTTGCACTAACGGCTTGGCTGACGAAGCTATAGCTCGTGCCGTAAAACTTCAAGTTCATAGGGTGCATATACCATCTGACATAATTATTTCCATCGTCGAAGAGTGCAGTATTGAAAACTACTTGCATGATGCTTGTAATGGATTCAACTAGGTTTTAGTGTGATTCCTGATGTCTTGAGTGAGTTCGCTGTGAAGCAAGCTCGATTCTCGTTTTGAACTTGGAGTTCACGGCTCGAACTCGAACTCGTTCGAGTACTTGTCGGAACTCGACCCAACTTGACGGTAATAGCTGGGTTGAAGCGTAGAGATTACTGAAGAAACACTGATTACTTTATTAAAAACTGTTTAATTGAAGATTGAAAGGAAGATAAAGAATAAACTTGAGTATGAATATAGGAGAAATATACTGGAGTATACGGGCGAGTACAAAATCTGAAAACGACTGTTCCTGGCCAGGACAAAGAGCGAAGTGACCGCCGAGGCTTTTATACCCTCGGTTTCACCCCTCTTTGTCGGACCATATAAGGTAAGGAATTTAAAAAGTAAGTAAAAAAAGAAGGGAGCACACCTGGGCTGAGGGGGACCCCTGCGGAGCGCAGATGTTGCGCGGCGCGACAAAGGAGCTGTCAAGGGGGCCCCTCGACCCAGACAATTGATGAGTCTGGAAAAGGGTCCCGGCCGTCTGGTAGACATTGGAATGTCTGCCAGAATAGAAATAGCATAAAAAGCAAAATGGTGGCTGGTGGGGAGACTGAAGGATAAAATGTAATAGCACAAATATGCACACATCACTTGTTCTCACCATGTCCTGCGGACTAACCACGTCCATCTTGGTTGCACCAGGTGAACAAGACCAGCATAGGTTTTCATTTTTCAGAAAGTTCTCAGTCTCACACTCTCCCGTTGGATCTTTCCCAAAAGGAATGTTACCGTCGAAGGTTGCGTTTATCTTCGCAGATACGAGATCCGATACTCGTCTTTCATCGAAGTTCGTAAAAAAGAAAGTTAATGGAGCACAGACAATGACCTTCGGGCCCGTGATCAGCGGTAGGCGAGCTATGTAGACTCGGGTCACCACTCTGTAAGCGAAGTACCTGTACGATATTTCCATCACTTGAAACAAGCACCCAGCCATAGCTGCGAAGATGGAAAACGTTTTCCAGCATCTGACTGCATTTTCTGTAAGTTTCATCTTGAAGTAGTGACCAGCTGAACCTATATTCGAATCTCTAGCTATCCAGCTAGCGGGCACCTACTGTGTGAAACAAATTTGAACGTCTTGCAAGTGAAAACTTGACCATTAGTTTTCCTCAAAATCTATTTGAAGCCAACCATTACCTTGTTTCCACATTTTCGATCGATATTCTTCAGCAAAAACAACACCATTAAGCTACTCATTTTCTGTACCTTCAGTATGAAAGGGACCGTTGCATTTCATCTAGCATAAACTGTACAGCTAGTCGACGTTTCTCTAATCGAAATATTGAAAAAACGAATCTCAGGGGGTAATGTCAACAACTTATTCTGGTGAATTCTGTCGTGGGATAAAAGCGGAGACAAAGCTCGAGTATTATATAACTTATCTATAAGGTACAAGATTTAGTGTTTCTTCATTGTTACTCACTGTGCAGATAGCCTGTGACGTAAAGCTTTCAGCTGGTCTATCAATTGAGATTCGATTCGATCTAAAGTGTCTTAGCTATTGATTGATTGACCCGCTGAGTGAATCGGTCTGTCGGATTCATTCGCGGTGTCTTTCGACGAGAGAGCAAGTTACTAACTTTGTCATTTAGCACGAGACTCAAGGGACAGAATCCAAGCCAGAAGCTGGTTGCACTCAAGACGTAGACAAAGTAATCCAAGAAGTCGACGCTGCTCACGCTGTCCGCCGTGATATCCGGTTCGCCGGAAGGTAATAGAGTCATTGATATTATCATGTATTCACTACCAAGCTCAACGACCTTGGGCATATAATATTCGCTTACGCAGTCGACTTTCTTGAACCTCAGCTGGCATTCTTCTTGCACTTTGGGAAACTGTTGAAAATGCTTCTCCATTTTTTCTTCGTCCTCAGATCCAAAAACCGCTGTCGTATTCGATGTTCCGAGATGTCCGAAAATGAAGATACCTGATTGATCCAAAAATTGTTCGCATCTTTGAATGCAGTGAGCCCTTGACTCACATCCATAGGTTTGGTAGTTTTCACAATCTGTTTCATAAGGAGCCTCCAAAAACTTTGTTCTGTATCTTGTATACGTCAAGGTGATGTCGCAACTTGGACAAAAGACATTCTCTTTGTCAGCTGAGTTGAAGCTGATAGCTTGACTCACGAAACCATAGCTGAGACCGTAAAATCCCAAGTTCGTCGGGTGCATGTACCATTTGAGATAACTTCCTTCAACTTGAAGACTGGAAGCATTTCTAAAGAAGATTTTCATGAGACCTTCTTTTCTCGCGAAGCCAGTTGGGTTGACGATGTCGATCTTTTCCGAAGGTGAACAAGACCAGCAAAGACCAGTCATTGCCACGAACTTGTCGGTCTTACAGCGTCCGAGCCATTTCGCTATCGGAATGTAACCTTTCAGCGTTGCCGTTACATTTGCGTCAGATATTACATCCGAGACGCTTCTAAGGTTGAACTCGACGGGCAAGTTCCAGAGATCTGCACACAGTATGACTTTGGGACCAGTGGCCAGCAATGGCCGAGCTATGTGTACTCTGCTCACCACCTTGTACGAAAAATACCTGAACGACACCTCTGTAACTTGGAATAAACAACCAGCTGCGGCCAATAGAACAAAGCACATTTGCCAAAGTTTCACAGTCTTTCCTGTAGCTGGCATGTTGAAACAGTCTATGACTGCTACGGGATGAATACACCTGTATAGAAGACCCTCTACTTCAAATGGCTGGCTAGTAAAGTTGATTCAGGCAACACAACAAGACGGGTAAAAGGCCTCAAAACGATGTGTTCGTCAAGCTCGGAAGTGATGATTCGAACAGATCGAACCACTTATCGCCTGAAGTGAAGTTGGAGGCAAAATATGTTTTGTTTTGTCCCCTAGTCGAAGCTTCTTGTGTGATTACCATTTTTGACATACTTACGTGTATTAGTAGCGAACTAATTGAACATAGTATCACATGTATTCTCTCAATCAATAAGCTAATTATCAAATTGGCCAAACGTAAGATGCTGCTACATTCAATCTAATGAATCGATCGGCTACTGATTAGGGACCAAAGAAATGATCAAAAAACGTATGCGCTGAAGATGACATATCATGGCTAGGGTTATTACAGGCACTGAGAGGGTTAAGAAAACGTATGATATGCCATAGGCCTGGATGGCATAAAAACATATTTCAGGCCGTTTCGAAAAATGACATATGCACTAAAGTTTTGTCATATCTCGAGCAAAAAATGGACAATTTTTAGAAATCGCTGATTAAATGAAAGGACGTTGCTCAAGCTCAGTTTTGTGGCCCTACATGAATACTAAACATGAATGTAGAATAGCTAATCACCGTCACCTACACTCAAAAAAATCTTCATTCTCTGTAATTAATTTTTTCTCGTGGTGGCCTAGTGGTTGGTGTCGGCGACTTTTGTGAAAGGGTCACGGGTTCGAGCCCTGGTACTGGCATACTAAATAGTTATTTTCTTTGCAACCGAACTACTAATGCAACTATACTACACTTATAACAACTGTATGGCTCAAGATTCAAACGAAATCAAACTACTATTTGAGAAAATTTGATGTAAAAATGGCATATTTCATGGAATATTTCAGCCCTTTTCAAGACACATTCTGGACTGTATTTTTGACATGTTATGGTCCCTACTACTGACACCGACTACAATTAGCTTCCTCAGCGTTTCAGACATGGTGGCCATTCTATGGTCGGACTGTTCTCTTTCGTCAGACAGCCCAAAACCGGCATTTGTGCGCTTGGAAACATACTTGGTCAATACTATGACCAAGTGTAGCCCAGTCATTCAGAGACTCAGTAGCTAGACACCTCATAGGCAAAGGGTTGGATCCTGGTTAACTGTTTTCTACTCAACCAAACGCCGACTATCAAGGAAACAAGCTAACCAGGGTCTAATTGAGGGCTTGAAACCGTGAAACCAAGCCGTGGCTGAATTCCGGTCACGTGACTGTTGACGCAACAAAGGCGTAGGTTGAAAAAACGGTCATGTGACATGAGCTCTCGATGTGATGAGCCATTAATTGAGTTGCTAATGATCCAGTTCTAAGGCTAACTAGGCCTCATTTTATATGCACTGTCGTCCCGTCTCATGATTGCAATTGTATGTGAAATTTTTACCTGTGCCATTCGCTGACTGGTCGTTTAGCACAAAGAGCGCGTCGTGATTCCTGTTTTATTCTATAAATCAGCTAGTCTTACGTGAGTAAGAATGTCAGTAGTTCCCAATAGGGTTGCTTAATTTTAATCTATGAATTTTAATTAACTTTAATCTATTTAATTTACTAATTAATAAATGCGAAATCGAAAAATAAGCAACTATAGGGTTGCCCAATATTAATTCATCAACCGATTGAGCTTCAGTTCAACCTGACGTATTTTAGTCAGCTGACATTGATCAGATCCCAAGAAGATGAGCTGTTGGCTCGTGAGTATCTTCGAACTGGAGATTAACTGCTCAACCTTTTCACTCAGCATGAGACTCAAGGGACAGAAACCGAGCCAGAAGCTTGCAGCGCTCAGCACGTAGACAATGTAATCCAAGAACTCAACACTGCTCACGCTGTCCGCCGTGATATCCGGTTCCCCTGGAGGTATTAGTGTCATCACTATTTGATAGTAGTTGAGCTCAAGTTTTACAACTTTAGGCATGTAGTAGTCGCTGATGCAGTCGATCTTCCTGTACTTGGTGTTGCATTCTTTTTGCACTTTGGGCAGTAGGTAATTTTGCGTCGTCAAATCGTCGGGCTCTAGCGTCGAAAAGTTGCGAGTTGTGTTTTCTGTTCCCAGATGTCCATGAATATAGACATATGGTCGATCGAATGACTGTTCGCACCTCTCGATGCACTCAGCCCTCGACTCACAGCCATGCCTCTGATAATAGTCGCAATCAGTTTCATAGGGGGCTTCAAGGAACTTGGTTCTGTATCGCGTATAGCTCAAGGTTATACCGCAATCTGGACAAAAGTAACCACCTTCCTTATCGACTGAACTCCAGCTAACGGCTTGGCTAACGAAACTATAGCTCGTACCGTAAAACTTCAAGTTCATAGGGTGCATATACCATTTGATATAGTTATTTCCAGCATCGAAGGGTGAAATCTTGAATACCGCTTGCATGATGCCCGTGATTTTAACCATACCCTGGGGACTAACCACGTCCATCTTTTTTTCAACGGGTGAACAAGACCAACATAGGTTTTGATTTTTCAGAAATTTCTCAGTCTCACACTCGCCCGTTGGATCTTTCCCAAAAGGAATGTTACCGTCGAAGGTTGCGTTTATCTTCGCAGATACGAGATCCGACACTCTTCTTTCATCGAAGTCCTTGAAAAAGAAAGCTAATGGAGCACAGACAATGACCTTCGGCCCGGTTATCAGCGGTGGGCGAGCTATGTGGACCCTGGTCACCACTTTGTAGGCAAAATACCTGTACGATATTTCCATGACTTGAAACAAACAACCAGTCACAGCTACAAAGATGGAGAATATTTTCCAACATCTAACAGTATTATCTGTAAGTTTCATCTTACGGTGCTGTCCAACTGAACTTATACTTGAATGTCTAGCAAGCCAGCTGGCTGCCACTAACCGTGTGGCACAAATTTCAGTCATGCAAGATGACAACTGGATCTAGTTTTCTTTAAAACCGCCTTGAATCGAACCATTCCATTGTGTCCACTCTTTCGGTCGATATTCGTTAGTAACGACAACGCCATTAAGCTATTCACTCGCTGGACCTTCATTAGCGAAGGGACTGTTATAGTTCAGACAACAGAAACTGTATGACTAATCCATATTCCACCAAACTAATTATCGAACAATCTATCTCGATCGCTGGTATGAGAGGCATTCAATTCTGTGTGGTAAATTTTACCCAGTTAGCTCTATGTAATTCTATCATAATTTTCGTTTTAGGCAAAGGTTAAAAAGATCACGAAAGATCTTGAGTTGGTAACAAATGACTGACTCGTTTGTTTTTCAATTAGAGGATGATGCGAGCGGCTTTTTCGCCCCCGGCCCCTCCCGCACCCGTGAAATTTTCAATCGGGTCACCCGAACCCGCCCAAGGACGTCCCTTTCTTTATTACGCATGCGCCATTTAGTGCAGTGGAAGCTGCAGCTTCGCCACCCGTGCGCACGCCCGCTGGCGGAAAGGGGCCCGATGGTGGTCCGATATCTGAAGGATCCTGAAGTGTACTTTGTTTTCACAGTCCGTCTTATAACTTCAAGTTAGAGACAAAGGATGAAACTATGAGTTTGAATTCAGCGACCTTCTAGATGGCCATCTAAAGCCTTCCTAGTCGTCAATTTAAGTGTTGCATAAATATCAAACTTGCTGAAATATTCAAATAGTGAGTGTTTGAAAATGCAAGAACCGTCGCCTCGATATATTTCAGCCACTCTATAGCGTATTCATTGTTACCTCATCAGACAGCACTTCTTGTAATGTCATTATCAAATGTGATGAACACATGACATTCACACTTTTTTCAAGTTCACAGAAAAGGTTCTACTACTATGGTAAAAAAGTTTCCCTGAAACATGGCCAGCTCGACAGCTGAAATACGTACTGACAGTACGGTACTGTCACGAGTATCAAACAAAGCTCCACTGTAGCTGCCATCTCGAGTGGAACTTTGTGCTGTCATTATCTATCTATTATCTATTATTAATTTTTTTCTTATACTACTGAAATGGCGATCTTGGTTTGGTCACCAGCTGACCTTGATCCACCAAGTGAACGTGTATCGCAATCCGCTGATAACTGGTCCGAAAGTGATAGTATGTGCGCCGATGGAATACATGGGTCTCAGTCACACCACCAAGAGACTGTCTGACCTCCTATCTGCCAAGGCTGGCTACAGAGGTTACGTATTTGGTATGCTCGCAAATCTCGAATTTTGTAAGATCGAAAAGTTTGTGAAACATGACAGTCTTTGCTGGTCATGTTCACCGAACTCGAACAGAATTGACATTTCAAATCCTGGCCATCGTGTCCGACTTCGCGGTATCATGCAAATGTATCTTGAAGATATTCCCAGTCTGCACGCTGAGACAAAATACGTCAGATGGTACATGCATCCCATGAACCTATCGTTTTATGGAACTAGCTTCAGCTTCGTCGATCAAAATATCCTATACGACACAGCTGCTCGTAAATGTACAAGTTGCAGAATCACGTTGACGTATACTCACTACGAAACTCATTTCTTGGAGCCTCCCTATCAGACAGCATGTTTAGATTACAGACAGCATGGCTGCCAGTCGAGGGCTCATTGTATCGAAATGTGTGAACAATCCCTGGGCCAGATGGATCACTTGATATATGGACACCTTGGTACAGTCAACATGTCGCTAATGGCCATGGATGAACATATGGTGGAAATGAATTACACAATCCGAGCGATAATAGCAAAGACATCTCTAATCTGTGCCGCTAGGTATAGGAACATTGATTGCCTGAGCGAATATTACGTTCCCAGAGTGAGTCAGCTGGAAGAGTCACTTGAAAATGTCACTCGCATGAACCTCATGCCTACCGGAGAACCAGATACGATTACACATGCTGTCAGCAGTCTCGATATAATCGATTTTATCGTCTACATCCTGAGCACGGTCAGTTTCTGGTTTGGCTTTTGCCCTTTGACCTTCATGCTGAGTGACCGGGCCACTAAAATCATCTCTCTTGCAACGGCACCTATGCTGAGCGACGTAGGATTTCGGCGAATCAAACATCCAGTCGTGGAACCTTCGATCAAGGGATAATCTTGAAAAATAATCACACATTGTAATTTCGCCATTATTAGTGGCTAACATGCACAACTACGTTTTTTTTCACATTCTGCCGGCAGCTTTTTAGATATTAGAGGGTGAAACGGGCTTTCTCGCACCCGGGCCCGCCCGCAACCGTGTTTTCAATCGGATGACCCAAAACTGCCTTACTGCGCATGCGCCACTTAGTGAAGTCTTTTTTGTCACCCGTTCCCGCCCAACCGGGGCCCGAAGTCTGCCCGACCGGATTTTCTTTCTAACCGCTCACTTTATTTAAGAACTACACCAAGTTTTCAACCACCATTGAAGTATGACAACGAGTTACTTATCGGATCCATCGACGAAGATATACTGTAATATGACGCAAGCAGTCCAGCACAAAAAGCGGAACTTCTTTTCATCACATGGGAATTACTGAATCGCTGACAAGGGCTAACTCGAGTATGATTTGACGAGATGGAGTATCACTACATCTGCATGACCCTTCATAACTGTGTCAGAATATCTGAGCTGGGTTTATCGCTGGACCGAGAGGCCTTCAGGCATCCGACGTCACGTTACCCAATTTGAAAGTGATAAGCGCATTACTATTTACACGTCTCTTGAGCATTATCCGCTTAAAAGAGTTCGGAAATAGTCACGTGACTCCGTTGAGTTCCATCGTCAACTCTTGGCCTTTTCTCGATCATGACAGGTTTCCACGAAGGAGCAATCATGTTAGGTTCTCAAAAGCTAGTTGAGTTCAAGTCCGAAAAAACCCATCAATCATGTTACAGAGCCTGAAGTCCAACGAAGTTGTCGAAAATCATACTTTTCGAAGACCCTATTATTGCAATTTATCCAATTTCATAAAGATATGAATATAAATAAGAGATTAAGGGTGCGCTCCTCTATCTAGCGGGCGCAATTTTCCCTGCAAAGCTTCATGCATCGCAGTGTATCTTATTACAAGCAAGTGAGACGACGCTATCGGACGTGCTAACACTTAGGCTCAAACGCATAGTTTCGGGCAAGAGCTGAAGATGTTTGATGAACTTGAAACCTTTTGCAAATGGGACAGTATTCGGTGGCTGTCATCTCTGCGTGCCGCTTTATTAGTCGGCCGCAGACAAGCTGGCCGACGCCAGCGTCATCTAGCGGGAATTTATTTAGCCGACCGTGCCGCTGCAAGCATAGGCTATTCAGTTAGTTTAGAGCCTGCATTTCACCAACAACCATGAGAGGGAGACGAAACGGTCACTATAGCGGCGGTTATCATAACCACGGTCAGCAGTATCCTAGACATGACCAGTTTGAAGCTCCAGGTGAGTGCCGTAGTTTTATCTGCGCGAGCAGTAAGTATATACCAACCTGAAGTCCTTCCAAATTCTTTAAAGAAGCGTCTATGCTTAATTAGCTACCGGAAACGCTGACCGTTGTCTTTTTTATCTAGAATCAGATAACGGAATTTTAGATTGGCAAGTTGATGCACAGAAAGCCAGAGGAGAAGGTGTTTCGTCTACAAACTGAAATTAGACAAAACGCTCTGGACATTGTGTGGAAAGACTGCCGAAATATCTGTGCTTGAGTAACAATCAAAAATTCCATCAAAACATGGAAAAACCCAGTACTATCCGATAACAACAGTTAAGCTGAAATCGATGTTACAGGACGGGCCATTCCATTCGGGGGGCGAGAGGGGCAACAGGTAGGGAGAGAGTATATAGGGTAACGTTCTTCTTATTTTTTCAACACTTACGTTCTCTTTCCATCTGTGACACCATGACTGACTACAAATGAAATGGTAGTCCAGTTGACGACCCAGGAAGAACGCGTCCTCCGCCCTCGTGGTAGACGTGATTACGACGATAGCGTGACGTGTCCTAATAGCGGACACACATTCCCCCAGGAAGAAGCTAGCGACCCCTACGCCGACGACGACTCCATGGAGGATTTCATCGCGCCGGACGAAGAGTCCAGCGGATCGAGCGTCTTGGCTGACGACGAGTACACCATGGAGGTGTACTCTGATGACGAGACGGAAGCGTAAGCGACGGAGCCGAGCGAGAGCCAGCCGACAACGTCGAGGACGGTGTCCAGGACGAGGAGTGGGATTGGGCCCACGAGGAAATTGAGCCCTGGACCCAAAACGGAAGTTCGTGGGTCCGCGACATCGAGCAGGAGGCCCTAACGAAGCTCCGAAATTCGATGTTGAATGGCAACTCGAGGCTCAGAGAATTGGCCGTCGACATAACGATCCCTTGAATCATCTGAAGAAAGAGAAGGAATTATGTTGATCAATAAAGATGAGGTCCACAGCTGTCATTCGTCCCGAAAGCCTTGATGACTGCCACCATTCAGAATGATTTCAGCTAATTCCCGAGCGTGTGCAGTATGCGATCGCAAAATTGACACGAAAAACGCAATCAACTGAATCGAGGTCGACGTTGATTTGGTGACATCGACTTCTCGCCTCTTGTCTCTTAGCTTAGAAATAGTGTACTCAGAGACCGAAGTGTCTCGCTGATTGGCCAATTTTCCTTTCATTAGCAAAGCAATCGGAAACGAGTCGAAGGGCTTCAAAGGAACTGTTAAGACTAATTCAATTTCACTCGTCGCTTCACTGTCTTGATCAGCTTGATGCAGCTTCATTACCAAGTCATGAGAGACGCGAATTTTCAATTTTGTACCTTGTTCGATGCGACTTCTTCCGGAATTCGGTTCAAGGACAATGTTCTCTGGTATGCCGGAGAGAATTCCAAATGGCATTCGGTCCATCGTTGGTGAACCCAAAACTTTTAGACTAGGCTCGGCCGCCATGAAACCAAAGCAAACATGACTAGGCAAGTGAGTGGAAACTATGGTGACTTTGGATGACCACGCTAAGGAAATTTGATGAAGCGTATGAGCGACTGGCAGCTTAGGTTCAAATGTCAGCGTAACCTCGTTCAGTCCAAGTTCTGTGATGACACTTTCTGCCGTGATCCTGGCCTCGAAGGTGTCAATGACAGGTTCTTTGTCCATGAAGAAGGTGCCTTGACCGTCGCTTCGCTTCAAGGTTTGAACATTTTAAACCGACATCTGCGGCTTTCCGGTATGCGCGAAGTATCGGCTCCACCGGCTTCGGCAGATGGAATGTTTCTTGTCTAGCCAGAACTCGCTGCGGACCATGTGGTCAAAGGTCGACACTTTGCTGACGGACAATGTTGGCTCTTGAAGTCGACTTGTTGGCTTGCTCAATCTTCAGGCTCACCGACAAGCTGTGACATTCTACAGTTACGTGATTGGTCTCAATTGTCTAAATCTAAAAATTGCAACATGGGTTTTGAGGGAGAATCAAGAAATATTAACTAGTAAAACATCTATAACTTTTTTGTTTTACCATGGCAAAACTGGAGGTTAGGTTTTTTTGGAATGTACTCGATGAGACCTTTCCAGTGACACGTCGTTTGATGTCAATATTAAAAAATGCGAGTTCTACTATAACTATAGTATAATACTGCGCGTTGCTTGCTACTTTCATAACGGCGCTTTGAAGTTTAAGCGGACAATTTTCCTGTGCGCTACTGTACGATGCTGAGGTAGCATCTCCGTATCGCATCTCAACATCCGTTAAAAAGTACCCGAACGCAGTTCAGAGTCTGAGTATAATGCGTTACACACTCGACTTCAAGTTCCTCAAATTTTGACAGACATTTACTGAAGTAGAATGATCAAGTTTTGGATGCTCGTCATCATGTTACTGTGTTACTACTGTGTTACTGGAATTGTTTCATCACTGATCTGAAAAACAAGGATGACGACTTTCGTCTACACTTTTGTAAATATTATCTCTCATTCTCTGTTGACAACGTGCATGTTAGGTTTGCAAAAGCCTGTTGAGTTCAAGTCCGAAAAAACCCAGTTATCCCGTGAGAAACTGAAATCCAACGAAGCTGTCGAAAATCATATTTTTAAAAGACCCTGTTATTGCAATTAATCCAATCTCATAAAGATATGAAATATTGTTTGACATTTTGATGGTTAGAAAAAAGGCTTAAAAAATCAGTCATCTACAACTTGCTTGTTGGTAGCAAATTTTTTTACTTCACTCCTACTCAACAGGCTCAACTAGATGGAATTTCGCCGATCAAAGGTAAAGACAAGATGAGTTTAGAGTTCTTCCTTGACCTCCTTTTTCTGGCCATCTCGAGTGAAGCCCTTCAAGTCCTTCGAAGAGTACTTGGCCAGATATTTGACAAAGTCGTCGACGTCTCGGCCACCTTCGTACTTCTTGGGTGTCTTGGAGTCAGCTGGGTAGAAGTAGATGGTAGGGAAGCCGTGGACAATGAACTGAGGAGGTACGTCATTGGCGGTGGCGTCCAGCTTGACAATGCGAATGCCTGACTCGTCCTTGAAAGTTTGGCCAAGTTCCTCCCAGGTAGGTGCCAACTTCTTGCAGTGTCCGCACCACGGAGCGTAGAATTCGATGAGTACATCGGCGTCCGTGTTGGTCACTAGTTCGTCAAAGTTCTTGCCGGTAGCAGTGTAGACAGGTCCGCTGTTGTCCTCTGGCTCCTCCTCTGACTTAACGTGAGCCTCGAGTTTACCTTCGGCAAAGTTTTCGACGAACGATTCAAAGGCTTCCACAGAGAACTTCTCCTTCATGATATACTTCTTGCCATCCTTGCCTCGGGCGCCGACCACAGGTGTTGCGTCCTTACCAGTTGATGGCTTCAGGCCATACTCTTCAAGCTCACCGGCAAAAGCGTCAGCATCAGCAATGGCAAAGTGAATGTTCTCGAAATTCTTGGCCACTTTGAGTACTCGGTTTCTCCAGTAGTTTGTGCCCTTGGGGTTCTTGACATAGTCAACGCCGTAGTAGACGACGACGAGCGGTCCCTTGAAGTCCTCCATGTTCGATTGTGTGCGAACACCGACGCGGCCATGATAATTGTTCTGGACGAATTCTTTGAGATCACCATCAGTGTAGGACACGTAGCTTGGTTCGAACTTGTTGGCCACAGCGGCAGGTCTGACAACAACTACAGCAGGTGCAGTGACATCTTTAACGACAGTCAAGGAACTGACGTCATCACCGGCTTGCTTCACGAACACGTGGCCGAACTGGACAGATTCTCGCAACTTGTCGGCAACTCGGTTGAACTGCTTGTACAAGTCATCGGAGTCGTCATTGAAAACACCGACAACCACGACTTCCTTCGAGTCCTTAACCTTATCATTCAAAGCGGAAACGCTCTGGTAAAGTCGAGAAGCCGGTCCAACCTGAGATCTCATGTACTTCACAATGCCATCGGCGTCCCTTGGTCCCTGATACTCTTGTGAAAATTCACCACCCTTGAAAATCTTGAGGGTAGGGTAGCCCTGGACGCCATATTCGCTACAGATGTCCTTGCCACCGGCTTCGACAGTACAGTCAACCTTGGCCAACGGGACCGGTGGGTCACTTTGCTTCAGGGCTGTGGCAGCCTTTGTGTACTCGGGAGCCAGTCGCTTGCAATGGCCGCACCAGGGGGCAAAAAATTCTACCAGAATGGCGTCGTAGACACCAATTTCGGCCTTAAAAGAGTCCACTGTGTTGGATGACAAGTCAAGAACGTCATCACTCTCCGACAAGGCAAGCAATGGCGCTGACAATAGAAGTAAACAACTAAACAATTTAAGCATCATTGAATAGAATTGTTCTCAGATTGGCAAATAGAGTACAACTGATTACTGACAGAGTTGCTTGTGAGGTATGGACGTGGCCAAATTCGGAGATGGTAATGAATTTTTTGAGAGTAGACAGAGAGCGAGAAAGACAACGTAATGTCTCGAAAAGCTGTTCAACTTTCAAGGCAAACCTCACTAGACAAATCTCTCTCTCTCCCTCTCCTCTCTCAGCCAGTGGCTCTCTCTCCCTCTCTTTCTCGTGCCGGTAACTCTACTGCAGCTGCGTCGTTCCTTTCCCTTTCTTTCCCCTTCTCTAACGCGACGTGGCTTTACTTAAGCCACATTCACTTGTCAGGGACCGTTCTCGTAGTGCGATCCGAGGTGTGGCTGATGAAGTCAATGAACCCTGCTGCCGAATCTGAATCCGGATACCGATTTGGCGCAATATCGAACATGAATATAATACATTGGTTGTGTAAGCTAATATCTTCCAGATAAAGCAAATGACAAGATATCTCATGAATCGTCAGTTGAGTTGTATGAAAAAGCTGATACCTTCTCTTCTCTCGGTGACACTTTCCGTAATATCCTGTTAAATAATACTTACACTTATACTTACACGTTCGCTTAATATTACTTTGATTAATATCGATTCTGAGTAAGAGACAGCATAGCAGGAATATATTAGTCGAACTAATATGTCTGAAAGCTGATTCTCGGCTGGACACTCAAGATTTGCAATTGAAGGAAAAGACGAGATACGAAAGGCGCGTTGAATGACGTAACAAACAATGCAAACATATGCATAGCTGGATACACTGTTGGTTGAAAAGTGGAAATGTAACAATCAGAGATATGTAATAAACCCTTCTATCCCTTTTTCCATCGAATTTTATGTTGGTTAAAAGTAGGTACATAACCCTCGGTTATAGGACCCTGTATGCTTTTTCCTATCGACTCACACGAAAATCATCTAGACTAGGGTTCGAATCTGAGTTGTTAAACTGTTATATGCATATCTACACTGTATGTACACAGTTGGTCAACACGAAAATAAATGAGTTGCCCTAACCTGTTAACCTTGATTGTTGTTTTTTGATCTCAACGACATTCGCTCAACTCGAAAGTGTACTGCATAACGATAATTATGAGTGTATAATATAATATGTTAGGTAATATGTTAGCAAAAATGTTACTTGAAAACGCTATTTCTCGGTATTATTTTGTGCCAGTTATCATTATACAGCACCAGTTTTTGCATCTAAGGTTCGTTTCAATCGATTATCACCATAAATATGCAATGGGAAGTGACCATGGGTGGTTCAACTTTTGACGATATCTATAGCGTCGACACCATCAAAAAAAGTATCGATATAATGGCATCGAACTATCTTCGTCAGTCTTGCTAGACTTTTAATGGGATAAGAGTTTCGTCGGTACATTCGTTACTGATTCCATGGTGTAGATAAAACTTGCCAACATTTATCTGATGATGTAGAAACCAACCTAAAATGTCAAAATATAGCTTTATATGTCATTACACTGCCATAATTACAAGCCTATCGCTTCGCCAAGACTACGTGAGCGTCTAAGATGCCAAATGATAGATAATATTTCGTGTAGTATAAACGACTATCCGAGCTGTTCATGAATCTGTGATTGGTCACAAAACAATTCCAATGGCCGCCGTACGAGACGTGGAAGGCTTCCGAGATTCTCTGGGCTGGTGGTTCGTGACGTAGGTGAGAAAGTATGTTTAAAGCCAGAGATATTGCATGATCTTCCATATGAACGTTCATCGTGGACTTGTGTATGGTTGCGTTGAGCCAATGGGCTCGTTGCTGTTCACTCAAGGCTGTTGTCATGAAAGAATATATCACAAGTCTTAGCTAGCAATACTCACACAACATAATGAAGATGACCAAAAATTTGGGCATTTTCTTATAAATGGCTGTCGGTTGTCCATAAAGAAAAGTTAATATTTGAAAATGCAGTATTGGCATTTATTCTAATTCAAACTGCGCAGTAGATACAAAGACTAATCTGTAGATTGTTTAATTGCGAACTCAGCACAATATATAGGCGCCACCTAAAAATGTATACCCTGTAAACTAGGTGCTATTGCTATCAGTATCAGAAACGTTGACTGTCAGCGCCTCTGGTGGCTGTTCAATCGTTACAATGTATCATCACTTCAACTCGCACTCAGCTGTCCCCTTGACCATCACTGAATTGTGCAGTTTTTCACACTCATGCGCATTACATTTCTTCTGGTATGCGTAGAACATTTTTTATTGGAATGCGAAAACATCGTCGTCATAAGAGTTTTTCACCTATGCTCAAAAACCCCATCTAATAACTCAGCATAATATCACTCAAATATCTCGAAATAATTAGCGATGAACGGACTGATTGCATATCTCGCAGGCTTACAGTGTACTTTGGCCACTTTTAACCTATATTGTGTCCAGCTATGTATGCACAGTATTATTTGTCTCCACTCTCGCCTTTCCGGGCTGTACTGAGACATCATTTCTATTTGTCGTCCGAGTGGACAGTATGTGCGAAAAAGTGACAAAGTGAAGCTGCGCAGACAAAGCGAGATAAAGGGAGACAACGAGAGACGACTAATGGAATTTAGCTACGGGATTAGCTGAAGTACTTAAGTGGCGAAACTATTGCCTTACCATGCCACTAAAACTCTTAAAGACACTTAGCGCAAAGGCGATTTTCACCCTCTCCCCCTCTCTCTCCCTCTCCCCCTCTCGCCCCTTCCTGTCTCTAGTTTGACCACCTGTCTACCACCTTCCCAGCTGCAGCTTCGGCCCACTGGGCAGTGGTCAGCCGTGCCCACCCCTGTGTCCACCTTTCTGCCGAAATATTCCACACTTCACCATCACAGGACTTTGGCAAAGTTGGCAAATTTGAAATATGGATAAAGTTGGACTTGAAAATGTGGGAATTTATGGAGGAAAAGATGAAATTGTCCGAATATCATGAGGATTTGCATCATGTCGTCGGAGAGGAAGAAAAGCAAATAGAACTGACATTGAATGCGAATTGCTATTCAATTCCAAGTGCAGCTTTGTCTTTGCACGGTATATATTGCGAAAGCTTAAGCGGATAGAGGGGAACATTGAGAGCCAGGGAGGGAGAGGAGAGGGAGGATGGAGATGTAAACGGCATCAGGGATAATGGACAGGAAGAGCGCCGTTTTATCGGCTTAAAGTATATCAAATATATTCAAAGTTTAAGCAAACAGCCAGATCAACGGCTACCATTTTGTTTATGTTTAAGTGCAACTAGGTAGGAGAGACAATTTTCATCTTTCAAATCGATGGGATTGCCGAGCCGATCTCGCTCTCTCCCTCTCCCCTTCCTCTGTGCCACGAATGCAAAAAGCATTCGCAAATCCTTTCCCTCTCTCCCTCTCCCCCTCTCCCTCTCTCTGCATACTCTATAGAGAATTTAGTGAACCCTGCACAATGGCTCAAAAGCAAGTAGTCCATTAGAATCCAATCAAAATCCCAAATACATTCTAATATTATTTCTTGCCTCGGCCGCAAATCCGCGACCGATCCCCGAGTAAAGCCTCCAGAGACGCCCCCTTTGCCTCCAATTGTCTCTCTCTCCCTCTCTGTCTCTCTCCTCTCTTCCTTCCATCATCATGGGACACCTCACCCTGGGATAGGATTGTCATCTAGTTTCACCATAGTCAGACATAGCTGAGTCCATGTCAATCCTCGCAAACTCCGCCCCAACTCTCGGGCAGCCACTTCGGACTTCCTCGGCGCTGAGCGAGAGACAGAGGGAGAGAGGGAAAGAGGGGAGAGGAGAGACGGCGAGAGAGGATGCATTTATTCGACACTTTGTTCACTTTGCATTTAGCCCTCTCAACTGTCGCATTATTCATCTCGCCATTCTCGGGCTCTTTTAGAACAGCAAAAAGTAGTTAGAGCAATGTCCTTCTACAATGCGTCACTGTGGCCCACCATGCCCACGTTCACCAACCAGCCTGGCCCACCTATGTACCACCAGCCGCGCTTCTACTGGCCGGCAGTGAATCAGCCAACTAATCAGCCCTTCATGCCCACGGCGCCAACTTCAGGGCCTCCAGCCTACGACTTGCAGCTACTTCCAGGTAAGTTCAGTTCATTAGTTCTTCCGCGAACAGCTTTTGACCATTGACTTCAGACTGGGCCACGCTGGGCATACTGCCCACCAGTAGTGGGCCCGCCAATGAACCCAGGAAACAGCGTCGGAGTCGAACTGCCTTCTCTCATCAGCAACTGTCCCTGCTGGAGGCCACCTTCGAGAAGACCCATTATCCGGACCTAACGACCCGTGAACGCTTGGCACTGTTCACCAAGCTGCCCGAGGCTCGAATTCAAGTTTGGTTCAAGAACCGTCGAGCCAAGCATCGCAAGCTGGCCAAAGGTCTCGCCTACCCTTCGAACTTCAGACAAAATTCCGGGCTTCCATACTGCAGTCACTTGGACACTCCAGTGGACACCAGAACCAAAGGCGAAGACAAAGGTCAAGATGACCACTTTATTGGCGTCACCGGAAAACCGGAGTACGAGATCAGTGATGTTCGGACAAAGTAAGAGCATTGTGAAGTACTGTCCAAGTTGAGGTGTACATTTGGAACTCATTGCAATAACGAAAAGATGTGAATAAGAATAAATGAGCAGAGGTCAGCTTGGTGTGTTCATGATAGTTGTTTGCATTAGTTTGCTAGAGCAGCTAGTTCTGCTCGTCTATGGCTTTCTTTGTGAACTTCGAAACTTGTCTCATCCGGAAATCGGTAGAAGCACATCAGGCATTTGAATGGCAGTAGCACAGTAAGATTCTTTTTTGTTATCTTAATGCCAGCTGGAAACCTTCTTGTCTTCAAAGATGCTTTCAGGTGTCGACACTTTTCAATTCGGTCTAATTTGGCGTTAGCGTCGAACTCGTTCATTGGTTGCAAAACATGATCAGTTTCGTATTCAGTATTATTACTATTGGCGCCATGCTCATCAATAAGCAACGCTCCAATAGCTTCACTTGGGTTGGCTTCGGTTAGTTTCACATTTTCAAGGTCAGTTTCATCATGGTCAGCACTTTCCTCGTCCGATGATTCCAGGCAGATAAGTGGTGGCTCGGAATTAGTAGGTGCTAGAGTATTATTATCTTCTTTCCTCACAAGCTTTTCTGAGTCGATACGCAAAGTTTCGATTTTGTTGTTCAGCAAGGTTATGCGGTTATCCAAAAAGTTGGCGAAATTTTCGGTGGAAGCTTTCAACAGTCCAACGGAGAATAAAGCATCGTCATGCAACAAGTGTAAATGTCTTGGAACTGCGATACTTTGTGACATCAGCAATCTGCATTTCGACAAATCTGTCAACTTGTCCTGCAGTTCCGTTTCCATACAGCTGATAAGTTCATCTTTCAATTCGGCAAGTCGCAGTAAATTGGCGGTTGACAGCTCGCTTCTCTCCATCCCTTGCGCCGACAATGTTTCAACAAAATGAAGTGTAAATTATGGAACAAATAGCCACACAGGTCAGCACTTCACGAGGAGATTAGCGAAGACCGTCCATTGTCTTGGGAACGGCTCGTAAACATCACAAAAAAGGGACCGTTTCTTAAGTTTTGTTCGAAATCTTAGACGCTTGTATCAGACTTCTTTTATTTAAGAATAGTTTTGTAATTTAAATACAACTTAATTGTGAGGCTTCCATTAAAAGTACAAATAATTAGTATAAACAGTTTTTCTTAACTTTGTTGGTGGTTGAAACACTTTTATTTGAATCTAGCCTGACGAGCTGACAGTTAGGTGGTTGCTATAGCGACCGTCAAATTCAGTTTCTTCTTTGATGTCTGGCGCTACTGAAGTCCGCACACTTATTTTACGGCTGAATTTACGCTGAACTTCCTGTTTAAACTCGGGCCGAGGGTTGTTGCGCTTGAGCTGACCGTCCCACTGAAGGTCAACCAGACCACCTTGTCTCGCTATTGCCGACTTCACTCTGCCAGCAAACTCACTGGCCGACTCGTGGTCCTGTAATTAATTTTGTTTATATTGAAGATTCTACAAGACGAGGAAACTTACCATTCGACTCATTGGCGGAAGATACCAGACATCACATACAATGGCCCAACTGGTCATCATCCTGAGCAAATAAGTGAAATAGCCGTGTTTCGAAGAGTTCCAAAACGGATCCCCAAAGGCCTGGTCATATTTGATGGCAACTGGATAGACGGTCGAAGCTACTTCAAAGCTACCTTTCTTGAACATCATCACTGCAGAGTTGTTAATGCACGTCCCTTCAGGAAAGATGAGGATGGGCAGCTTGTCTGGATCACTTATATGTGATTTCATTCGTCTAGTGACAGCAAGTCTGTCGGTAACTTCGAACCTGTCGAAGAAGACATGAGACGTAGCTTTGCTAAGCTGTCTTTCCATTAAGCCTAAAAATCCGCCTTGTAACTGACCAACCAGAGCGTAAGCATTATCACAGTGCAACATGACCACGTCAAAAGGCGAAGTATGATTAGCGGCACATATTCCACCGCCCTTTGGCTTGTATTGTTCATTTCGATAGCTGATAACAGCGGAGACACTGCGGCTAAGTATTCTGAATGCAGTGATGCTCACTTTGTAATAGACCCAGCGCTTGAAAGGTCCATCACTCATTAGGCCAACCAGCGAGGTGCTGAAGATGAAGAAGAGCATGCCGAAGGCAAAGATGGCCAATCGAATGGGAAATAAGAAGTAGAAGCGCACAATGAACCCGATGACCCAGTAGAATGTGATGCGCCATGACACAAACTGATAATTCTTGTTTGTTCTCGTCAGCAAATTCCAGCTCCTGAGCTCATTTGCATCAAATCGCTTCGTGACCTCGTCATCTGTGATGTCACGGACACCCTTGTGGATGAACTCAAATATGTCTGCCAAGTGAAAGTCTCGTGGCTCTTCGAAGGTCTCATTCATGCTCATTATCCGATGTCGCTTCATCGGCTTGAGGTCATCATCTTCGTCCTCTTCATCGCTGGACGTATCACAATCACTGGCAGTCCCACTGCCGCCATTTTTATTCTTGTCTCTTGTTTCTATGGTTCTACGGCAGAACTAAAGTCCAAGCACAGAGAGGGAAAGGCAAGATTAGATTACATTTTAGTCGAACACGCAAACTAGCTCAGCTCACCTCAAAGGTTTTGAGCAATAATTGTACGTATTTCCTGTGGATTCCAGTTTCAATTCCAAACAATGCGAACAGGGTTAGGAACAATGAGAAACATATGAAGGCTCCGAGCAGGTAATTAAGGTAGAGGAACCAAACCAGGGCAAGGATGTGATGCATACTTGATTTCCAGTTTACTGCTATTTGTTTTAAATCACAAGGGTTCAATCACTCTTCATACATACACTAATTAACGGATGTGAACGTTTGCTGTCTAACCACATAGTAGTTTGTGTTGTAAACAAAGTGGATTAAGTGAGCTGCATCACAACAGCCTAGAGTGAGAGAATTTACGTTTTTATTTCTCCTACTTCGCTACTGCACAATTAACTGATTCTGCTTGACGAGCCACAGGTTTCAAAGAGAACAAACTGAATTACACTGTCAAAAGTCTCATTGCCTGTCGCTCTCCCTCTCCGAGAAAAACTAAATTCGTTCAAGGACAATTCACAATTGACTGTTTTCCACGCATTTCTGAGTGAAGCCAGAAGCCGACACCAGGTGGCGCTCGTAGTCGAACGGCTGACGGCTAAGTTATAAGTAATAAAGCTCAAAGTTCTTTTCCTTGATCATATGGTTCATTAATTGAATGAGTTTACGCTATTAACCGCTGCATATTTGGTAAGAGCACATTGTTTTCTAGCCGCCTTAATTTATGTGATTTTTTTGTTCTGTTTTTATTGGCTAGGAGGAAAAGAGGAACAAGTGATCATTGTTGGTAGAAAGGCAAACCGTAGAAGAAAGAAGCAAGGATGAATTCAATGGCAAAAAGTTGCGTCACCGCCAAAACTAGTTTCAGGCAATTTAAGCGAACCTTCACATTGTCTGCATCTCGACGGGACATATTCAAAATACAAGGCAAGTTTGAGTTTGAAGAGAAAGTCTTGAAAAGCAAGGACCCTGTTATTGTGGACTTCTATGCTACGTGAGTCCAAAGCCCTAAATTGTGACAAAATAGCTTGAATATCTATATGGAACCTTTTTTAGGTGGTGTGGCCCATGTAAACTCTTGATGCCGAAGCTGGAGACCATCGTTGGCGGAAAAAATAACAAAATTCACCTCGCCAAGGTTGACACTGATGAGCAAGAAGAGCTTGCTGAGAAATACAAGGTTAGTCCTAATTTTTAGATGAGTTATGTCTGATGTTCTGAGTGTTCTGAAATTGATTTTCAGGTTAAGGCACTTCCAACTGTTATAGCTTTTAAGGATGGCAAAGTCACTGACCAGTTTACTGGCCTTCGTGACGACGATCAACTTCGAGCCTTTGTCGAAAAGCTGGCCGGTGAATAGAGCAACGTTCAAATCACATTTTTCCATCAGCCGTTTAGTATGGAAAGAAGTTCACTTGAAGATAATTAATAGTGATGAAGTTGATTCAATTAAAGCAACGTATAGCAGCGCCAGCCTCACTAGCCTAGTCGTTAGAAAGCCAAACTTTCTGTTTACCAAGTAAACTAATTGCCTGAAAATCAACACCCGAAGTTTGTTATGTTCCGAAGATTGCTTTTTCTTGTTTGATTGAATGGCAGGCACAGCTAGAATTGCTGCCGTTCGTTTTTCAGCGGAAATGACGAAGTCGGCTTTTATTTCCTTTTCCGGTTGAATGAATGGGCACCCACCTCATCTTCCCGTAATCTCATGCGGAAAACGCTAATTTAGTTTACCTTTCGGATGTTTATGTTCAGTGAACACCTGTCCAGGTCACAAGGTCGCAAGCTCTAGAGACCTCAGAAATACTGAGTTGCCGACACGTGTCGAATATCGATGCGTTTGCTGTCGAACTGGAAGGAAATTCGAGAAAAAGCTTCGGACTGAAAAGGCTTATGTAACCATAATTATCTAACAGAAAAGTGTTCTTACATTAAGTCAAGACGCATGTGACCAAATGATTACGAAGAACAGGATCGAGAGAAGGCTGGGAACGGTTCAAGTACCTTATTAGTTCTAGAACAAGTCCTCGAAGGCATGGCTTTAGGGCTCGTAAGATAGACTTTGCCCACCAATCGATTGGAATGTTCTAATGTAAGAACTAAATCTGGGGAGCCTTCCGACCAAAGGACAAATCAGATTGGAATGGTTAAGTCGCCCTCAGATGGCAATGAACTTGAACCCTCTTCCTCTCTTTTTCTTCTCTGGCTCTCCTTCTCTCCTTACTCCCTCTCCCTTCCGTGTCGCAGAGAATCGTATCTCCAACTGTGCTAAATTTAGAGGAGAGCCATGAGACACAATTAGAGTAAGACACTGAATTCGAGTTCGAGAGAACCGTTCCTCAGGCTCTGTCGAAGAGGTGCCTCCTACTCCTCTCCCCCTCTCTTCCTCTCTGTGAACAGTGTTCTAACAAGTCACTGTGACATTAGTTCGATTGTTTCAAGCAGCTTTGGGGAACAGTATTAGATTACTGGAGCACTTGTATCGGAGCCATTTGTCTCTGCGGAGCCACCAATTTGTCCATATGTACAAACCGGGAAATATCGTAGCCTGGCCAACCGGAACATTTCAAGTCCATTATCGCCAAGACGTTTTTATGCACCACCGAAATTCGAGGCCAAAGCGAACGGTTCGAATTTGCGAAATTGGAATACGCGATTCGACAAGGTTCACCTTGAACGGCGACGAGAGAAGAAAAAATGGCGCCATTTTGTTTGTTCAATCAATTTTCATCAGGTTTGCGCTCTGTTTGGATAATGTACAATTTGAGTGCGAATATGGAAGAGTGATTTCAAAGTGTTTTCCCGAACTGTTCAAACTATGTCCACAAGGGACGCAAAAAGGGGGCCACGCATGCGCAGTCTCACTTTTTCGAACTGGCTAGAAGAAGAAGTTTGCGTCCTGTTCACATGGCGCTCAGTGTACTTTACTCGGTCTCTCGAACTGTTCACTCTCGAACATTGTCGTACATCACACTTTTCTCTCTGCTCTATATATCCAAGTGTGTGAGACAACCGTTGCTGGAAAAGTTTGACGTACGTCAGAACATGTCCTTATTGTCGAACCTTGACGTCAGCGTGAGCGAACAAAGGATCCTTCGTTTTGCTTACGGCAAGTTCTAAAGAATATCTGTTCATTTTGTCGAACTCGCTTCGTTTTCTCCCAAGTTCGCGCCAGAACCAATTACTCGAACCATTCAGGCAAGTTTCTTCCCTAAATTGTACTTTTCGATTATGGACATTTTCGACAAAACTCGTTATTTATGAAAATGGAGTCTCTTCTTTGAAAAGAAGAGTCTGGAATTTCTAATCCGCACTGTAATTACTTTTCGCGGCATCGGATTACACTTAATGAGTTCGGCGTAATTAAGAACTTCTCCGGGTATGATTAAAATACTGTCAGTAGGCTAAACGTATTGTATAGTTGATTAGCAGTTCCGTCTTACTTGACGGACGAATCAGAGCGTGAACCGTTAGACTTTCACATGTAACACTGTATAATGTATGGCACGAGACAAGGCTCAGAGTCAAAGGTACAAGTTCGAACTTGTACTCTGTCCTCGGCCGAGGGGAGAGCTAGTGTCACAGTTAGCTTGGCATCTAGAAAACATCCGCTGGGTATTACTATTAAGTATCTGTCAGTCAATTACACAAACTGCAAACTGTAGTTGGAAGTCACACTCACTGCGCCCCCTCCCTCTCCCCTTCCTCTCTCCCCCTCTGGCACTTCCTCCTCTCGCTCCATTGTGCGAAATGCTTGAATTAACTTATTACTGGCCTCACTAGTTTGTACGTCACAACGAACGCCTAACATGTGAGTCGAGTTCAGTAAATTAGCCCAAGGGCTGAGCGAATGAGGGACAGAGAGGGGAGCAAGGGAGAGAGGGAAAAGGAGGGAGAGAGAGAGGACAGGAACTAAAAGTATCCCTGGTTTCCCAATGGAAGTCCTCGTTACAATGTGACTCAGAAAGTTCGAAAGTTAACCAGTATGTCGAATTGCTGCCATGCCTTGTTTACTATAGGAGCCCAGAATATTTGAACTGTTCGCGTAATTGCTCTTCTCTTTATTTTCTTCTCCTTCTCTCTCGCTCTGTCTTTCGCTCTCTTTGCCACATGGGTCGCAAAAAGCAGAAAAATACCACAGCCAATAAAATGACTTCATCAACCAATGGCGACATATTGTCAGGCAGCCATGACAGTCAACCGATGGTTTCCCTCTTCGAAGTTCCGCCATCTTTGTCCCCATCGTCATCCTTTCAACTAGACAAATCAATGGACTTTAATCTCACCAACACCTACGCCCTTTACGACGGCCATATTGGCGACGACGATGACGCAATGGCCGACGCCATTTTCTGGGAGCATCCCGAAGAACTACTCGTACCTTGGGCTAACAACAAGTACTTCTTCCCATAATCGTAACTTACGTCATCACCTTCATTATTGGTGTCACCGGGAACCTAATTGTGATTTGGGTGATGGCTGGTGACCGTGCTTCAAGGAGGTGAGCTAACATTGATTATCTTTACGGTGGACATTTTGCTTCATTGTGTGCATGTTGCATCGCCTCCGACTTGAAACATGCTCATCTCTTTAACTCGGCCATTTTTCTTCTCCTCTCGCTTACTTTCGTTCATTCTTCAACTGCCGTTTCGGAATCTCTGCGCTCTTCGCGCCATTTCCGCTATTTCGTCTCTATCCCTCGCTGCCGCTCTCTTTCTCCGTTCCGCTTCTTCCTTCCCTTACATTATCCTACATGCAATCTGGCTGAAAAAACATATCCTTCTTCCCAGCGTAACGAGCGTCTTCCTCGTGAGCCTGGCCGTGGCCGATCTGCTATTGTTGACCATCTACACTCCGCTGGAGGTGGCCCACTACTTTGTGGTCCAGTGGGACAAGGACGGCACAGTGTGCAAGTTGGCCGCGTACGCAGAATCTGTGTCAGCCTTTGCTTCGGTTCTTAATTTGGTTGCCGTTACATTTGAACGGTAAGTCTTCGCTAACAGAATCTTTCATTTCGGGAAAAATCATTCTTCGCAGACATCTTCCTTTACGACAGCTTTTTGCCTGTTAATTACTAATTAGGCTTCCTGCTTCATTAGACCAGAGGACTTTGAGTTGCTTCGATACACGACACTACAAGTTGGAGAGTTCTGGCAAAATTCATTAGTGAAATGGGAATAAAATGTTGTTTCGCTCAATACAAGACAAAAAAAGAGAGAGAGAGAGAGAGAGAGCGAATTAGGATCGAGATTTTCGTTTGCTGGAGTTCTTGAACAGTTCAAAGTGCATATGACGCACGAAAAGAAAAGCCTAAGTTAATGAGCACGTGCCTGTCACAGTTCACTAGTCAAGCAAAGCGACATTAGAACCTTTTCCCAGAGTGCTTTTCCAGGGGCTTAACCAACCATTAAAAGTTTAGGTTCGTTGTCATTGTATTCCCGATACGGTCCCGGTCACTGTGTACCATGAGTAACTGTAAGCGCCTCATGGTCATTGTCTGGATATTATCTGTATGCTTGGCCACACCGGTCATCTTCGTTAAGGTAATGTCAAGAGACGGTTCCCTCTATATCGTTCGCTAAATTAACTTCATACAAGTGGCGCTTTAATCAATTATGCATCTCTATTGCTCTTCTTTCTTGCTTGCTTACTCAGGACGTGATTAAGTCAACCTTCTACAACAAAACGATGACAGTGACTATGTTCATGTGCAAGGACTCCAGTGACTGGAAGAGCTTCTTTGTGTCCATGTACAGGCTCGGCACTCTGTTCTTGATTCCGTCAGTCCTCATGATTGCCTGTTACACGTGGGTCATCATTGAACTATGGATATCCACTAAAACTATGGATGAACTGACACAAGGAACCACGGCTCGATATCCGTAAGTTGACCGTAATGGCTTTCTCTTTGCCTCTCCATCCTCCTCTTCTCTGCCGGTTTTCTCTTGATGGCCGATGTCCTTAACGAGATGTGCGGTTCCTCTCTTTTTGTGCTAGCTGGCATATAATTCGATATGTCCGTTATTTGGTTCACGTCCTGCTTACTTTTATACTTTCGGTCTCATCTTTCCGCTTCTTTTCCTCTTTTCTTTCTATCTTGTCCTTCACTGGGACCAAAAAACACAAACACATTGACCGTCATCTTCTATACGAAAGGGAACGCACCATCTGTGCCCCGATACGAAGGCCAGAATCAAGGGCGAGTGTTAGCCACGAGTCCACTGTTGTCCACTCGCCTGGTCATCATAGAGTTATATTACGCAGTCATGGACACAGCGACACGAGGGACGTCAAGAAAGCCAGGCAACAAGTGAGTACAACTTTGGTCATCTCCAATGACCCACATTGCCGATGATAAAGTTGTTTTGCGTATTTGCCAAAGACCGATATTCGAGCAGTAAACTGACAGTCTTGCGCTTCGCTGATGTTAATGATACACTTGCCTTGTTCATATCCGTTTTATAGGTAATCAAAATGCTCATCCTGGTGGTCATTTTATTCTTGTTTGCTGGGGACCCAGGCTCTTCATGGAGTCCATCATCAAATGTTGCCTAGCTGTCTTTAATCATGGCACTTACAGTTTGCGCATCGTGTTCTATTTGCTGCCCTTTGTCCATTCGTGTGTAAGTTGAACTGGTTGATTTGTGAAATGAAAATTGACATAGACTTCTTCCGTCACATAATGTCAACCTTTTCGCAAACAGTTAAATCCAATCGTGTACTGCTTCATGTCGAGCAAATTTCGCCGCCGGATGCTGCGTTGCTTCGAGCGAAACTGCTCGCTTAACTGTTCCAGCATGAACAGCAAAAAGACGGCCAACCATCACCTCAAGGCATCCGTGTCCAGAGCAAATGGCGCTCTTACATCGTGCTCTGTCTACACGTTGACTTCCATCAGTCCAACGGCCGAGAACCAGCTGGCCAAGAATACCCAGTCTAGCTATCATGTGACTTCCATGGAATTCTAAGGGCCAAAGATCAAAGGCACACCGAAATGTAAAACCAGTAGTTGATGCTTTGAGGCATTCCAACAAAGTAGAGGCTAATGTTCCTCTTGTCAGAGCAAATGTTCTGAAACCGGCTGGACTTCCATCTGTGCCGAAAGGTTCTCAATGTTCGTGTTCTCCCTTCATCTATTCGAGACTACTTGTATAGAGTTGAAACACTTTCAAAACAAATCTCACATCTCCGGTCTAGTGCACACTTGTAACATAGATTTCCGTAAAAGATGAGACAGAATATTGTAAACAATGCTAGTTGTCGCAAACACTTGCTGTTAAATCTCTTGAAATGTACAAAGGAGAGAGAAGACGTCTTTCCCCCAAAAAGATGTGTTTTCAAAGGACTCATTATAGATTCAGTTCGAGGCTGAAATTGGCATAATTTAAGCGTAACTAATTCACTAAATCGCAGAGAGCTGAAGAACAAGCAGAATGAGCCACTGGCTGCAAGTGATAACATTCGATTAAACGAAACATTCCGAAGCGACATCTAGCGGGAACAATTGTCCCGACAGATGTCTTGCAATCAACTGTGAACACTGCTCTGGGATGTTTAGCACCCTCGAATTTTCAAGTGGCCATCACTTTAACTATCAAATATTCAGTCGTTACGTGTAGAACAAAAACCTCAGCTTGTAAAACGAAGCATTTCAAGCGTACTTGAATTATGCATTCCCCTGAAAAATGATTTTGTGATTAAATATATGAATGAGTTGGCGTTTACGGGTTCTAAAGCTCATTTCCTTTGTGATGAACAGCTCTGCATTGCCAAGATTAACTTTGTGCATCATAATGAGCCCTCTCATATCACCGAGCATTTTCGGGAATGCTAAGAGAGGAAAGAGAGAGAGAGGGAGGGGGAGAGAGGGAGGGAGAGAAAGAGATGAAAGATTCCTTTTACGCAACGCGTTATAGTTGCGTACGTATAAAGGTTAGAGCAATAAATCTTGGTCAGCGGAACTGGCTAGAAGCCATATCGAAAGAGAATAGAACAGTTCAGACCTCAAGAAATATAGGCAACATAGCAGTTGCGTAAGCACCGCTTCAGCTGAGCGGCAGTACAAGAGGAAGAGAGGGAAGGGAAGGAGGGAAAGAGAGCGCTCTATTCACACGTAGAACAACAGGCAGTAAATATTGGCCTTTTATTCTCCCGATGGCCAAGTTCTAACGCTAAAGGTCACTCCGAGGTCGGCAATGAAAAAAGAAACTCTGGTTAACTCTTCGTCACCGACCGAGAGACGGACAATGGGAGAATGAAGAATGCATCTCACCACCCTCTGAAACCGGATCCAGCTATTCGATATTGGACAGTTCAGTTGGCCGTTTCAATGGTATGCGGCAACAATGGCCTGACATGCGGAAATAGGAAGACCAAAATAGAACAATTTGGACAAAGAGCTCGGAGCTTATCCGGCCCATTAAATAGGCCTAGTTTATTACTGGGGCCGATATATATAAAAAAACGCACACACAGTGTAGATGTAGCTGTGGATGGAAGGGGGAAAGCAAGAGCCCATCAGTGGTGCTTTATTTGTGTCACTTTCAGGCCATATCTGTATCGATTTGTACTGTCCAGTGTCGAAGTCATGACGAGCTTTGATCTGAATGCGCAATATTGACTGGCCCTGATGGAGAAGACATTACCTCACTGCACTGTGTGCAGATCGTTTTCCCGTGCATTTGTCCGCCGCTCGTAATGGGCTGAGATACGGCCAGTTTTATGGCTGCCGACAACTGGCCCGTGGCCCGAAAAAAACGAGACAAGTCGCCCGATGGCGTAACGGTTCGGACATCCGTCCGTGGGCTGAAAGAACCAGCTTAGTAGACACATATAGCTGGACATCATCAGTGTCGCAATAGTTCGTTCTGGAACGGATGAAGCAAGTTCTTTTTTGACCGCTAACTCGATGAAGCGAATTGATCGACTCGACTAACAGGGAAGAGCCAATTAACAAGTATGTCAGCCCTCTGATGACCAATCTATCGGAAGTTTGCTATAGGACACATTTGTACCGTGTGATAATTGAGTGCAAACATGTTCGCTCTGTTGAGAGGGCGTCTAATTAGGTGGTCCGTAATGGTCTACAAATGTATGGCGTGCAGGTAACAAATGTCACGTGACGACTCAAGTGGACGCCCCAGTGGTTGCGAGGCAATCCATCAAACTTGTAATATTTCTGACCCCTGAACCTACCTTGAAAGTTTCGGCGTATCTGAGATGTTCACCCTGATCAAGGCCACGAAAGACATTCGATGGCTTCAGTAGAGACAAAAGCGACTGGAAGACAACACTAGGCGGCAAAGACTAAAGCAAGACAAAGACATTTCGGCAGACAAAAAGGCTAAATTTATCCTTATCATATTCCCAACTGTCTCCTCCCCTTTCACTCACAAGTCACACATAAAGTCAAAAGAAATTTTTGTATCAGACATTGACAATTCAAGCGAAGTGTTCGATTCGAAGTACGAACAAAAAAACTTATACATACAAAGCTCTTGGATGAAAGAGTTCTATCTGACACCTTGGCTTTTGTAATATGTGCCTAGATGTGAAACATGAGAAGAATGCCGCCGAGAAGAGAAATTGGACCCTCAGCATATTCTAGTACAAGGTAGTAAACAGTGTTGAGAGAAAAAAGAAGAATATAGTAACGAGTATCTAGTTCTAGGTATATATAAGTTTCGTCCTACGATGGAAATTGGCAAACAAGTTAGCCTTGGAATTTGCTGAAAGAATCCGCTTATACTGTTCGCGTCCGGTTTTTGTTGAGGAAGAACATGTTCTAGGACAAAACAGAAACTTGGAGAGACATGCCATTCTTGCTGTCACCTGCATTAGGCAAAGTCGAAGTGCTCGTCATTTGGTTCAAGTTTCATCTTGGTACACGCTTGACAACATTCCGTGTATCATGTCACAACGGTACACATCCATAAACCCAAATACGTAGGTTGAAAAAATTTGAGTCGGCATATGCTTATTTGACATCATTTGAGACGCGAATGCTTTGTTCGTTTTTTCGAAAGATGAGCAGAACAGTGTTCGAAGGCAACACCGAGTCGCATCAGTTGCCCATTGCATAACTATCGAAGCCATGTAGCATGATGTCAGCGAGGCTGCTGTAGTGCAGGCACCTTGACTTGAGTCTCGTATCGTTCAAATTATTAATGACACGTGACATGGAAGCATGAGGCAAGACAAATACTAGATATGTCTGCCCCAGACAGAGGGCCGGCCAGCTGTTAATAATTGAATCAAGCTCCAATACGCTGCATGACTGGACACTTTTTGCCCCTCCGCAATTGACAATGCGACGGCAACTCGCCTCCATCCCTTCGCCTCCTCCCTTCGGCTCTTGCATTCCAGTTACAATGAACACTGTGCAGTCTTGAAACGACTTCCTGTGAACGGCACCGTCTAAGCATCTTGTCTGAAAAGTGTCCGATGACATTTTGGACTGATCAGTTTTCCACTGGTGGCCAAACTCGCTGACAAAGTAACCCACTCGAGAGCTGGCCTCCAAGTAGGATGGCTTCAGAATCCAAATGCCCATGGCGAGTGCTGACAGGAACTTTTCGTTCCTTTCAATGTTGGCAATTATCAAGTGGGAACACTTTGCATCAGCGTGAACACTTTTCGAACATATTCCGCCCAGCGACGTGATCTGGTCGATGCACTTTGTCCTTTCGTCTCCACACAGTCCGCTGATCATGAATGTTCTCGGCTCTGTCATCAGTATCGTTTCATCCGTGAGAGCAGATTCTCTTGCACTTGATTGGCGAATAGGAGACTTCTCGTTCAATAACTCACTGGCAGGCAAATTACTAGAAGGTGACAAGTCTCGAATTGTCTCCAGTTCCGGTTCATCTTGCCTTGGTTCTTCTATGACGGAGCCAATGATCTCTTGTACGTTGCTATAGGACGAAATGCTAGGACGCTGGGTAGAGACTTCGGAATTTGGAATGTCCAGAGGCGAATGACCGAAATTAAATATGCCGCCAGCATTGTAGGAAGCCAGCTGCGAGCTGTTGTCCATTCCCAAGTCCAGGGGAGTATTGCATTGTGCTTGCTCTTCGAGCGGCAGCGCTAATGATTTAGTGCTGTGTTGTTGTTCCAACTGCAACAACTGCGAGTTTAATCTCAGACTCCGAAGTAAACAGAGCCGCTGTGACAGGCCAACATCATTGGCGTCCCTTTCCGCTTCCGGTTGACTCAAATAATCATCGTCCATAATGCCGCCACCATTGTCTACGGTCACCACCTCGTTCATTGTTGTTTCTTGGACACTGCTCAAGAATGCTTCTGGAGCACTCGGTTTATCTTTTTTCCTCTTTCTCTTCCCTTCGCTGTGGACAGCTGAGAAAGACGGATGAACATACTTCCTTGCATCATTGAGACGCCCAGTGGCCAGGCAATCAGTTAGCCACTGCAGCGAGACAAAATTAGTCTTTCGCGTCCCCATGATGGTGGCCATTTTCATATACTTCAATTTAGTTGCTTCCAAGTTGTCACCGATGACGACATAGTGCACTTGAGTATTTTGATTGTAGCATTTCACAATAAAGCCCAAGGAGAGTTCGACGGCTCTCTCGAGCACTTTTAGTTGCTCTTTGCTGACGCCGGTAATATGAATCCTTTGTTGTCTCAATGGGTATTTGCAAGTGGGTCCCTTTGCCTGGCGAATGTATTCTCTGACAGATTCAATGTTCGGAGTCTTCGTTGCGCAATGCTGGCCCTCTAAACTAAGCCGATGCCCATTTGTATTGTTGTCAGAAATAGAGCGGCAACTTCTTACTCTACGGCTCGCAACTAAGTAGTTCTTTTCGGGCAATGCCTTCCCTTCTTTGACCGAATCGTAGATCCAAGAAGGTTTCACGATCTTGATAGAACTATTCTTTCTCGCTGCATTATGCTTGTCACTTGACTCACAGCTAGAGACTAAATGGGTCGTCCTGTGCTTGAGTCCATGACAAAATGTCGCCCCATATAATCTAACTATGGCTATTAATTTCGCCTTTTCGTCAGCTGTGAACTAATATGAAACATATGATAAAGTCGTAAATGTCATCTCTCACCTCATCAATTGAAACTACTATGGAACAGTCAAATACTGGAAACACGTGATCCTTCATCAGATCAGCAGCCTTGAACCGTTCACTAAATGATTTTTCAAAGCAATCGTTTACCCAGCTTGGCTTCAGTATAGGTATCATTTGCGAGCGAGCAACTTTGGACGTTTCGTCTTCAATGTCGTCGGTAATTAGATGGGTCACAGATGGTCCAAAAATTGTCTCTAAAAAGCCACCCATGGCTTCGATTTTTGATTTCAGCTCTTCTAAACCATGCTGAGAAAGGCCAGTAGAACAAATACAGACCTTGGACATACATAAGCCGATTAGAACATTTCGTGATTCGAATGGAAAAGGAATCAATTGTGTTCCATTGTGTACACACCAGCCGCCAGCTTTCTTTGTTCTCTTCGATACTTCAATGAAGGCTAATGGCGTCAGAAATCTATGCCTATCATTTGATGATGCAATAGAGGTGATTTCCTCTTCAATGTATTCTTCGTGACTACTTAAATCGAGAATGAAATAAGCTAAATTCAGGGTCTCTTCGGCAACTTGCTTCAGTTGTTCGAATTCAATTTCACTGTATTCCCACTTGTCTTCGTCAACAATCTTTAAAGCATTCCTCGCATTACATGATTTTTCACTCAGGTTACGCATCACAAAGTAGAACATAGTGAAAAGAAATGAAACTTATCTCCCAGATATATTCAGCCTTGACTAGAAAAAATGCTGCTGGTGCATAAAACCATTCAAGTTCCATAACAAATAAACGACCGATCACGTGCTCCTCTCCCTCTCTCTCTCTTTCACTCCCTCTCTTCTCATCTCTCGCTCTCCCCTTTCAATATTTTTCTAAAGTTGAGCCGAGAGCTCTGGCTTCTCCCAAGGGACTCCCGTTTGCCTTTTGTCGACTACTCTTTAGCGAACGCTAACTTGGCGTCTGTTGCCAAGCAAAACCCATTCGACAAAAGCCGAGTAGGCGAAAGTGAAAAGAGCTCGAGCGCCTGCTTGGCGTCTCCGGTGACATTTCGGCTTTAGCTTCGAGACGTCTTAATCTGACTTCAGTGTTGACTAAATTTAATTAGTCCACCTGTTACAGTTCACATTAAGTTGTCAACTGATTTAGCATATCTGTATTTGTTTTCGCTTGACCTGTCTGAATTTTCTAGAAGTTCTTGACTTGAAAACAAAATGAACTCCACTCGAGAAGTTGTCAGCCAAGAAAAAAGCAAAGTAACGTGCTCTGAGAAGGCTTTAACTGATCGGTTTGATGAGTTTAAGAGACGTGTGAATATCGGATTAGACTTGACTACGTTGCCGGTGGAGATAGACACTAGAAAACTATTCATTCCCAATGTCCCGGAGGACATTCAGAACGAACTGAAAGAGCATATGGTCAAAAATGGATTCAAACTGTCCTTGTTCGAATACAAGAGGTTCCAAAGGGTGGTCGACGATGGCGAAGAGGTTGATTTGATGGGTTATGTTCGAATGAAATTCGGGACGCCGAAAGAAACTGAGACGGCCATGAAATTCCTGAACTGCAAGCCGCCTTTCTTTTTCGATGTACATTACGGTCAGACAAGGAAATTCGAGACTGACGCAGTGCCGAGAACAAGGGAACTAGAGAGAAAAACAATCGAGTTGAACCAAGCAAGGAAAAGTGATCAAGTGAACAAGCAAAGTCTTGTTAGTCCTGTCAGTAATTTCACTGTTAGACTACCTACGCGATTCCATGGTATATGTGGTCCGAAGCTCTCAGCTAGAAACAATTCTGAAGTAAGACAGGATTTGATGGTGCAAGCCAACCCGACGAATGAAGCTGAACAGAGTTTCCGTAATTCAATCTTGCATGAAGCCTTGTCGAAATGTCCAGCCGGGAAGGTCTTCAAAGTCCTAGCCACTGAAACCTCAGACTGTTCGAGTTGCCGAACTAGGACACTGGACTTTGGCTCGAGAACAAAGGAAATTGTAATTGATCATCTTCATTATGTTCTAGACAAGAAGCAATTTGTTCGACCCAACAAAGTAAATAAGTAAGCGAAAGAAAAAGAGTTTTATTTGCCATTCTCATCCGAGTGACTTAAGATAATACTGGTGCAGCTTCTCTCAATGGCAGAGTTAGACTTTGAGCTTATTCTGTACACCAGCAAGAAGAGAGACATTTGATTCAACTTCCGACCCACTCAAGTCCTCTTCATCTTCATAGTATCCTGTGAAATGCAAAGTGCCATTTCCTTTAACCATCAAGCTAATTGTGTCATCACCATCAAAGCTAAGGCCGACATGGTGGTTCACATGGTTCTCATCCAGTGTACAAATCAAGTGCTCCTGGCCATCCTTGACAATATAGAACGAAACGTACTGCGTGTCGCTCGAAGTTGACCGCTGTTCCATTGGTTCAAGAGCCACATTGTTCAAGTGGAACCCTTCGTCCGGCTTGAGATTTATCAAGCCATTTGGACCTTTCAAGTTCATGCCAAAGAACATTTTCACTTTGGTGAGACTGGAATTGCGAATAGATGGTCGATTTGTGTGTGTGAGGAAAGTAATATGTTCAAGTTCGCAGAATGTTCAACCTTGTTAATCTGTTCAGGTAACTGACAAGCACGCGCGTGTCTTTCGCAAATTGGAGCTGTTAACAAAATGAGGCCGCTCTCTCTCCCTCGCTCTCGCACACTTTCAAGTTAATGCTGCATATTGTGCTGATAGTGTTTTTCTGACAGAATGTCACTGTGACAGCTTGAGTTGTTAGTCACATAAAAGAAATATCAAATTAGCGTCATTCAGTTTCAGTATTACAGTCATATCCCTTCGCGCGACGAAAGAAAGCGATGCCGAACGATACTTGCGAGCGGAAAGGAGAGAGAGAGAGGGAGAGAGAGCAGCTTGTTTCCAGAGAACGGTTGAAGAAAGAGCGGCTGAATATGCGTTAGACAGCTGACCTGATATTTTGCGATATGATGCTTTCGTATATCATAGTTCACAGTTAAATAGTAGATCGCGAGACACTGAAGCTGCCGCTGTTTCAAATTGATTGTAATTGTGAACGGCAGGTATCAGTGCACTTAATTGTCTAATTGATTTCCGGGAAAATATCAATTACTAATAACTTAGTTTTATTATTTCAAAAGGCAACAAGTAATAATGAGCTTTCGCTTTTTCGGTAAAGGGAATTAATGTGACAGCTAATAATGACGATTTAAATTTCAGATATGAGGAAGTCAACCCTTGTCTTAAAGTTGTGCAAGACTTGATTTCGGAAGAAGGGAGAGAGAAAGAGCAATAATTCAAGATGTTGTTCAGGTTTCATTTGTGTGTATGCTCGATAATGACAAGTATTTGAAAAGATGTTGAAGACTGCAATGAAAAAGTAGCATCGAACTAGAAAATAGAAAAAAAGATGATGTGTACGAGTTAGAGGGGAAGAGGAAGGGAGAGGGAAAGGGAGAGAGAGAGACTAACAGAAAAATTCTATTTACAAGATGTGGCATAGAAAAGGAAGTTGTAGACGAAGAGGAAACCCGTTGAAAACGCCGTCTCTTCAATTCGCACCTTGAAAAGAGGGAGAGAGGGAGGGAAAGAGAGAGACATCTCATTCAAGAGCTCTTGGCCTTTGATGATAATGGCAATGGTTTCTTGTCTGACGGTGATGAGGAGGAGGAGAGCGATTTTGAAGAAGGCTCCTGCATGTAGGTCCGGTGATAGAAGGAAGCAAACAAATAGAAGAAGAGGACACCATGGAAGGCCTCCAGGACCGGAAACACCACTGGCCAGTCACAGCCACCGGGATAATTAAGGAAGTAGATTGCGTGGACGGTGATCAGAACAAACTGGACCATTTGCATCTGTGTCAAGTACTTTTTCCACCACAGGACATCGTGTTTCCCGAGGGCAGCCATGGCGTAGTAGACGTACATGACAGTATGGATGAAGGCATTGATGAACGGAATGAAGCCCGCACAGTGGTAGGCCGAAAATTTCAGGCCAATCCAGCCGGCCAGCGGCATGACCGAATGGTGGAACACATGGAGACCGGAAACGTTGCGAAACTTTTTACGGAGCACAAAGAACACGGTGTCCGCCAGGTCGAGAAACTTGGAGATGTAGTAGACGTAGCCCATGCCCATGAGCAGGTGCTCGCTCATGTCGGTGCTGGTGTGGTCGTAGGCCCGGCAGTGCCAAGTGGAGGTGCCGAAGCGCGAATACGGCAGGGACACTATGAAGCAAATGCCGTTCAGCAGCACGAGGAACACATTGTGCACCACCATTATCCAGCGCAAGTTGAACGGTTCACGGTCCTTCATGAAGGCGGGCCCCCAGTGGCGGACCAGCATGTAGTAGAGGGTCAGGATGACGGCCAACTTCCAGGGGCCGCCGTCCACCAGGGGCAGCCTGCCCGTCACTGGGTGGCTGTTGTCTTGCCAGAAATCGTGGTAGTAGTAGCTCACTGTCTGGTACAGTGAGGACGCTTCCGGCGTGGCCATGCTTTGCTCCCGAACTGAATTTAGCAACACTGGACAAGAACAAAAAGTGGACGAGAGACGAAGAGGGAGAGGAAGAGAAAGAGAGAGACAGGGATGGAACTAGTCCCCGCCAGTCAGTTGTATTTGGGTTCCTTGCTTGTCGCTTGTTGCTCACCAACTGAAACTTGACTTCTAACCAAGTAACCAACATTCAGTACTCCGTTCAAGTTTGGTTCCTACTTTCGGAAAAGTTTTCATGGAACAAGTTTTCAGGTTCTGCATTGTGTAAGACGAGGAAAGAGCGAGAGGAGAGAGAGAGAGAGAGGGAGAGACATGATGGAGGAAGGAACCGAGAAACCTGCCGAGCGGAACCAACTCGCGCTCTCGGTGTGTAAGTTGACTTTACGTAAGTGATCAACACTAACGCTGTTGTTCCCCTTCGAAAAGTGAGAGAGGGAGAGGGAGAAAGAGAGAGGGAGCGATAGTTGGTGCTTTTTCGTGCTCAAAGCAAACTTTGCTACTTCATTCCCTATTGTCAAGGACACTAGTCTACCTGGAACCATAGACATTTTTACATTTCAGCGTCTCATCGATCCTTTGCATGCATAATTTTCCTCTCTCTCTCCCTCTTCTCTCCCTCTCTAGCCATCTCCCGCTCCATCACTCTCTGCCTGTTACCCGTAGCGGATTTCGAAAGGGAAAAATGTCATACTATTATGGCTATAGTTTGTCCTTCTCCATACTTATTTACATTTTTTCCGAGTATCAAGCAAGAGGAAGTTGCCGAAAGAAAGGAACAGAGGACGAAATAGAAGGAGAGAGAGAGCGAGGGAGAGAGAAAAAGAAGATGAAGAGAGAAGAGGGAGAGAATACCAATTTTTACAGGTTCTGTGCTTTTCGTTGCCGGATTGTTTTTATCAAAGCGAATGTAACTGAGAGTAGGAAAGAGAGAGAGAGAGAGAGAGAGGTCTCATTCTTTTTGTCTTCCTTTCTCTTTCCCCTCTTTCCCTTTTTCCCCTCTTTTACTTCTCACTTTTACGGCGATAATGGCTTGAGGACATCCGAAGAAAAACGAGTTATATTCGCTAATATGTATATCCGGGTCACGTGACCAACTGGGTCTTGAGCGCGACTCGGAATATAAGTTAATGAGATGTCTCTCTCTCTCTCTCTCCTCTCTTGTTTCTTTCATAATAATAGGATGATATAAAACACTTTTTCCTGCTTTATCTCAGTCAGCTGACGCAATAGTCTAGACATACATGTATGCAATTTACTGCATACTAAAGGTCACTCGGTTCGAGAACTCAAAGGTAAAATGGCCGTAAATCTTCTTCTTTGCTCTAGAGAGGCAAAGAGAGAGGGAGAGAGAGAGAGAGCGACCAGAATTATGTCAAATAATGGCTCCAATATTCTATTTGTATGTTTATGTTCTCGGAAAATATGAAGATGGAACTGAAAATATTTCGGGCGAAATGGACATATCGTTCATAAGCTGGAATAGATCTTTATCTGAGATTAACGACATTTCCTCTAACTTTCCATCTTTCCCTTTCTCAGCATGTTTTAAGCCAATAGCCGTCGAAGCGAGAGAGGGAGAGGAGAGAGAGAGAGAGCAAAATGCAAGCAGCAAATAATGATGACTTGATAATTGGGTCAAACTCAAATTGGCTGAGCTCGTAAAACGAAGTAGTGAAAAATTTGCCGTTGTGCTTCAATGGCTCCAAACTAAATGCCTTTTGATTGCGAGAGCGAGAGAAAAAAGCGAGAGAGGAAAGAGAGAGGGAGAGAGAGAGAGAGCGAGGATTGTTCTGCAAAACCTATTGTGTAAACGACGACAAACTGAGAGAGATGAAGTTTGCTGCATTTGGATTTCAGTGGAGGAAAGAGTATCTCTCGCAGACAGAAAAGAAAGAGGAGTCATTATTTTTTTGCGAAATGCCGTAAAGAAAGTAAGAATGAGCGATGCTAGAAGGAAAGAGGGAGAGAGAGAGAAAGCGAGGGGAGAGAGCAAGAGATATGGGCGAAGAGGAGGCACCGAAAAGGTTCAATCAGTACGAAACACTTTCAACGGACAGAAAACAAGCACCTCAGGCATTAGAGCAACTGGTTTAAAACAACATCGTTCTCTCTCCCTCTCCTCTCCTTCCCTCTTCCTCTCATGTTTTTAAAGGACTAGTAACTGAGAGCAACTATTGTGACCGCTGTTCCTCTATCACTTTCTCTCTCACACTTCTTATCTTCATGTCGAACAGATTATGGAGAAAAAAAATGTTTTCGACAGAATCTTGTTTTTGCAGAAAGTTGTAACAACGAAAAAAATCTTGACTTCATTATAAACTCAAATTTCACTTTCAAATTAAGGCATAAAAACGTCATCCATCTAAATTTACACAAAGTGGGAAAAATTACAAAGCCGTCGTGGGCTCGGAAGGTGTGGGCAAAGGCCCACCGCTGTTGACCACCGGTGGCGGCCCATTGGAAGCCGAGGCCAGGGCGAGCTCTTGCTTGAGAGAGGGCAAGAAGGACGAAATTCGGTCCCAGGTGATTGAACGCAAATGGTCGTCAAGGCAACCGGCCGTGTCCATGACGAGGAGCATATTTTTCAGTGACTCGGGAATGGCCTCCTTGACCAGATCGGTGTGAGTGTCACTCTTGACATACTTGTCCATGAAGTCGAGTATGGTCAGCCAGAGGGCCGTGAAGGTGGGCAGTGTCAACAGTGGGCTCAAGTGTTGCAAGAACACTTTGCACAATAGATTGGTGGCTCGCATTCTGGTTTCGTCCATGCCGATTGGATCGCAAAGGTTCAAAGGTTCCAGCAGCTTGGCCAACAAGGGAAAGAGAACCTTGTTGAAGCAACTCTCCCACTGGTGGGCCGTCAGCATGCCCAGGTCATGTAACAAGAGGGCCCTCTGCAGAAAGGTGAGGGCACAGGTGCGCACCGGTCGACGGGCATCGCAGCAAAGGAGGGCGATGCCTTGCAAGAGAGGACACCAGAGCGTAGTCCACACATACTCCTGAGCTGAATTCTGAGTGGCCACGGTTGCATTCAGATGCAGGTAGTGCATTAAATCCAGTAGCTTCAGGGCCGTCGATTCTGTTACCGAAGACAACTTCGGTTGAGGTTTCGGAGCCTTGGCTGTGTCCACTGCTTGAGCCCCGTGGTCAGCTTCACTTTCCGATTCGCTGCTTGACACCGGAACAACTCGGCTTCGGGTGTGCGGCGCTGGTTTCCGGTGATCATAAACATGTCTTCCTTGTGACCCGCTGCGCTTGACGTGACTGTCATTTGATTGAATTTTCACCGATGCTTCGACATACTTGCGCAATGAGTCAATGGCCATATTGGTGATGGCAGACAAATTCTCGTCGACGCCATCTTGGCTCTTGACTTGCTCCACATTCTTGGGCAAAATTTCTCGTATGATAAGAGTGAGAATTTCGGCACACTTCTCGTAGGCGGTAATATCATAAACTTTAAAGCTGCTATTCCTGCCAGTGCCGATGCTATTTCCCGTCATCAATTGGTAGGGATTGGTGACAGGTTCCGTGGACGTGACACCGCGCTGAAGGTCAACCTCAGAGTCGGAAGTGTATCCTCTTACGGAAGCCGGATCAACGTGTTCCAATCTGTAGGCGTCTTCATTCTCGCTCTGGACATTAATTGACTCAATCGATCCGTCCAGCGTATTCTTGCGCAACGAGGGACGCCTTGCCTGGTAGCCGATGCCGACGCAGAGCAACAGTTCAAAGATTAATGACCAGTCTTCGACTTGAGTGATGTAAGTATGACAATGAGATATAAAAGACTGAAGGGCCACAGCTGTGAATTGTTGCTGCATCGTTTTCACTTCAAACGTAACCAGCATGTGTCTCAGAAGCATGAAAATCTGCAGCGAGATAGATAGAAAGATTATTACACAGCCTTTAAACTGTGGACCGATCAATCAGTCCATCGAATACAATCAGGTATTAAACACAAAAGGGAGAGCGTTAAATGTCCCTTCATCCTACCTGATCATTCAGCGTGTAATCCGGTCTCGGTGCAAATCGTATTGCCAATCGAAAGATGGCCGAAATTACTCGCTCAGTCAGATAGCCACTGACAGTTGACAAGCGCATCACTCGCAACAAATAGTTGGACACTTGCGGCCAGAAAATGGACACTCGGTCCCTGAAATCAGATAGGCCATTGTTAGCCTCAACGAGTGAATGGCGCAAGATTACGTACCGATTCAACAATATGATCTGTAACAATACTTCAAGTTTGAAAGCTTCAATGTCATCACCGCTCTCATCTCCCATTTCGAGGTTGACGTTAATCAGAGCTTTAATTAGTTCCACCAACGAGTCAATATGAAGGAATTTCGAATCCTCAATCATCACCAGCGGCTGGCAAACGCCATTAATTAAACTCGACTCATTTGCCTGTGCATTGTTTTGACTAGACTTTTCAATTGCATTCTTTTCCACTTCAGTAACTTCCCCTTGCTGCTCTTGGTTGCCGGCAAAGTAAGAATAAAAACTCGTCAAGAAACTGCCTTCGGTGGCCGTTTTAGGCATCTTTTTCGAATTGCTTCGGCGGCACACTTTGTGCTTCTCAAGCCCAAGAGCAAAGTCGTCGACTTCGAGCGCATCGTTCAGGAAGCCAGCTTTGAACCAGCTGAGTATGATTTCGATTACATTCGTCCACGATTCTCTCATTTCGTTGGCATACTCGCGAGTGATTCCGAACAAACACTGAGCAGCAAGTTGACTTTTACTTGACAACAGAGGACTAGTGGGGCTTCCGGCGGCGCTGACTGTAAATTTGCAGAGGCTCACAATAAGGTCATCAAGGTGGCCATAGGTGGCACAGAGAAGGGCACAGCTGTTGAAGCCATTGTTGAGTATGCGCCTAGTTAAACTTGAATTGTGGTTGATGTTGATTTTGTCGAACACAAATGTCATCGCGGCCACCGTTGGTCCCCAGAGAACACTGAATATATGCGAATGGAAGAGGTACAGCTGAACCTTGACGACGTCAGTAGCATTCGGCTCTTCCTCTTTCTCACTGGCATGGCTCCTGGCACACAAATAAATCCCAGAGGCCGTTTCGCTTTTACGCAACAAACACTTCCACAGATAGCGCTCTCGAACAACACCATGCTGTTCGGCAGGCATCACAATTTCGTCATGTTTGATACAGTGGTAGATTTCTTTCAGCAACTCTGGATCAAAGTCTTTGCCGCCGTTGACTTGACGTAGATTTGACTTGAACTCGTCGTAGGTCATCGGGGTAGTTTGACGCTTCACGTTGGAATTGTGCTGGTCAACGTTCAGCATGATGATGGCATATGCCAAGCTGAAGGCACCGTCTTCGTTGGCAAACGGACAACCGTTCGCTTCGTGCCAGTAATGTGCAAACTGTTCCATGATGAGCGAAATGAGGGGCGACTCTCCAGGCAATCGGAAACTCTCGAGGTACATTCTTAGTGCTTGATCAATTCTCAGCCCCTTAAATGGAAACGCTGCCGCGAAAGCTCTCAGTATGGCCAGATTTTTGCGATTCGACAAATATTCGCCTATTTGCTTCTTATCAAGCCTAGCTGTTTCGATCAAGAATCTCGCGATCTCGTGATCATTGTGCACTAACCCATGCTCGTGCAGGTAGGCTATCCCTTTGGTGGGCTTGGCATTGAACTGTTCAGCTGCCTGCCAAAGCAGTCGCTTCTTCGATTTGAGTTGCAAAATATCCTCAACTCCTTTGGGACACAAAATTGGAACCCGCTTATTTTCGACAACCGGTTTAGAAGGTTCTTCTTCAACTTCAATGGTAATGTAGGTGTGGTTTGTGTCTCGGATAACTTCAACAGGTTCTTCATTAGAATTTGCTTTGCCAACGTCAAAGTGACAAGACAATATGCTGTCGTTTCTTTCCTTCTCAGAGGTAATGACGCTGTTTTCTGGATAAACATAAATCAGCGAATCTTCTTTGCAGAGCTCCGCCTTTTGTAAACTTTTCAAACTTGCTAGAAGAGCATCTAATGACAAGAGCTGAATCGGCGAGAAAACAAAAAATTGTCCTTGAACAGTTCCCGAAGCATTCGGTACGTTGGCCGTTGATGCGAAACAATTCTTTGAAAACAACTGGAGCAAGTCTTCCAATAGATTCGAAGCGGAAGGATCACAGTCGTAGTTGTAAAACAATTCATGAGGCAAGTAGACAATATGTCTGAAAAAGCCGACCAGATACTCTAGGGAAAGTTCACGAAACTCAAGTGGCGCATTTCCGGTTGTAATGATGTCCATCATCCGGACAAACAAAGACTCCATTTGATACTTTAGATGTCGCCGAAGAGATGTGAATATCACGAAAGCCAAGCGAATGGTCAGAGCGAATGTTGTCAGTGGTCTATCATTTTGCAGCAACTAGAAAAGAAGAATTTGATTATGGTTACTATGAAAGAGACGTCATTACCATGATAATGTTCCAGCATATCTCATTTTTGACAGTTGACATTAAGCAAGCTTTCTTGTCTATCGAACTTGTGCAATTTTCAAACGCAATGATGAGTAGATTCAGACCCACAGTTATCATTGCTTCCGAATTTTGACCATCAGCCAATGGATTCACCAATGACGTCAAATAGGCCAATAGTTCATGGACACAGGCTAGACTGTGCGGCTCCGGTGGTATTGGCTTCTTTTTGGGCTCGACCGAACTGAGGGGTTCACTTTCTGAAAACTTTATGCCCTGTGAGTTAACCAGCGCCGGATCAGATGATGAGTGAGAGACTACATTGCCATCCAGTTTTTCTGATTGCTGCTTCTGAGCTTTCTTGTTAGCTGGTTTCGTAGTACCAGACATCTTGACAGTACTGACCGAGGTTATCTCGTTCGGGAACTCTGCGATTCTAGAGAATAGACTGCGACACATGTCTCCGAGGGCTTGTTCAGCATTCTTCCGCAGCAATTCGCTCAAGCGAGGCTCGAAGGCTATCCGGAAGCAACTTTGCATGATCTCGCATACTAGTTCATTTGTGAGTGTTTTGTACTCTCGAACTATGAGCTCCTTCAGAACACACAGTATTCTGAATAGAACAACTTCATCACTGCTTGTATCAGTACCGACAAACCTAGCCTTAGTTACTGAGTCACCAATGGCAACAACAGATCCAAACTGTTCAGTATGTCCTACGAGACCATAGTTGATGAATTTTAATATTGACTGTAACGGCCATGCCCGTGATCGGTCCACTTGTATCCTTGTTCTTGATTATCTCACAGAAAGGCTTAAGATAATTGGGGTCGCTGATTACACTGTACCCAGCTCTGGAACCCTTGCGCAGCTTTCCCTTCAATCGGATGAGACTCTTCAATATACTATCTATCGGCGAATTACTACTGGCTTGATGTTCATTCCCTACACCGAAGGTAGTGTCCAGATAGTCATCTTCATCTTCTTCATTCTCGGTGGCCGCAACAGCTGCTAATCTATTCGGTACTGATGCACTTGTCTTCAAACCCATTCCAGTAGACCGACTACCGAAGTAATAATTGTGATTAGCATGATGAATTTTCAGAACAGCTGTGGTTAGCATGGAAGCTTCTCCGAGGACAACGATTTTCGCCTCGTCTTCCGTAATCATAGCGGACAATTTAGCATCACTTCCGTGGTGACGTAGAGTGCTTGGTTTCTCCATCGGCACCGATTGCTCCATTGTCTTTTCAGGCAGATGCGTAATGAGGTGGTTTCATGCAAGCATCACAAAGCAGGGCAGTGTTGGAAATCGTAAACGTTGAAAAATAAGTTGAATCAACTTGCAAATTAATTGCAATAGTGTGACAAGAAAACGGTCCAACGCATCAACAACATAAGTAAATGCGACGACAGCGCCATCTCTGGGAACAGCTGTTTGATCGCATGTTTGTGATGCCGCTCGGTGTTCAGTTTTAATTGCTGATTTTAAGTTAAATGTCTGCCCGAATTGGATGTCTGAACTCTCTAGTCATTAGCAAAGTATTTCGCCGACCTTCGTATAGCGTTTGTCGTTCGCGATGTCTTCACATAACCTCGAGCAAGCTGATCTGGCCGAAGAAGGAAAAGCCGTACGAGGTGAAAGATGACCGGGACCGAAAAATCGGTGAACCAAAATTCGCTGCCGTAGAGATGAAGGACGTCATGGTGGCCTCTGAAGATTTTCAGCGTGCCGATAAGACCAAGGACAGCTTTTTGGACACAATCGAAGACTACACGAAGACGGTGAACAAACATAGATCAGGACAAGTAGAATTCATCTATGCGGCACTTCGAGTCATGAAGGACTTCGGTGTACATAAAGATTTAGAAGCTTACAAGTCTCTAATCGACGTTTTCCCTAAAGAGCGAATGAAACCAACGAACACATTTCAAGCTGGTTTTTATCACTATGGTAAACAACAGGCATGTGCCCTGAAAGTTCTAGACGAAATGGAATATTATAACATTATGCCGGATGCCGAGATGGAACAGTTGGTTATAAGCACATTTAGTAAACACAGTTATGTCTGGAGAAAGGTTGCTCGACAACTTTACTGGATGAGCAAATTTAAGAATGCTAATCCTTACCCTTTACCGGAAAACGTGCCAATGGACGCTTTAGAATTGGCTAAAATTGCTTTGAAGCGAATGTGTCCTGATCTTCAAACCAAAATCGCGGTTTGGGCTGTAAGATGACCATTATGACCCATGATTGACGAACTATACTAATCGATCGAAATTTCAGACTGGTCAGATATCTGACTCACTGGACAAGACTTGGATAGTTTCCGCACAGAGCGTTTCTCAGAAAGAACTTATAGAAGAAATGAAACCACATCAGCCACTTTATGTGGAAGGGTCATACAGGGTATGGCTGAGAGACAAGTCCATCTCGTATTTCGTACTAAGGGCCGACAACCCGGAATCGTTGAGGAGATCTGGCCAGGAAGAAGACGATGATCCTTACGATGTTTCAAATATACCTATAAATATGTATGGTAGAAGTAAAGAGAAAGCACTGACTCAACAAAAAGCAATTCACCAGCAGCCGGATGGAACGTATCTAGCCATTTGTGCAACCGGAACGTCGTCTCGAGACTCATTGTTGTCATGGATTCGACTGCTCGAAGGAGCAAATCGCAATTTACAAAACTTGCAAGTGATCTTCAACCAGAGGGCGCCACAGACTTCTCTGTCCACTTTAAACGAAGAAGTCAGTGAAAAGGATCGATCGGAAGATATTAACGCTGCCAGTGAGGAGAGCCCAGAAAAGGCAGCTCAGCAGCCTAATGAAGAAACTGTAAAGTCCTGAAGTTGTAAAAAAATCAATGATATTAAAAGTCATCAATTATGTTGTCGAAACTGATGTCAGGCCTGAACCGTGAAAGGAGAGGACACACTGGTCGCAAATGAAAAACTGTCGGCTCTAGCTTCAAGCTGCTCGTATCACGTTCTTGTCAGTGATCGGTGATATTAGAAGTTCTAGAACTGCATCAGGATCAGTGACACGAGGCCTCGTAACAGTTGTGCAAGTTCCTCTTTTCGACTTGCACTTCTATTCTCTTGTGAACTTGCGCCAGATAGGTTGACTCTTCAATTAAGATACCGGATTACATTGCCCTGTAACTGGATCGGGCGAGTTTCATTTACTGATTGTCACTCTGGCGCTCTTGAGTCAAGTTTGCCCTCTTGCCAATCCTGGCTTCTTATTAGCTCGCGAAATTCTATACCGTGAGCAACAATGAGCACAACGAATCTGAGACTGATATTTTCAAAATTGATTTAGTTGAGAACGAAACAAAGAAAGAACAACACATGTCCTACTTTCATTCTGTTTCTCATCAGCTTGAATACGAGATCATAAAGGAAGGAGAATATTCGCGTGTCCAATTAAGACGAAAACCACTTTGCGTGACTATGATATTTGTGTCTTCATAACATTCTGAAAGAGACATGAAGAGAAGAGGGGAGAGAGAGAGAGAGAGAGAGAAAGCAAAGTGCAGACAAATAAAGGGACATCTAGTTAACGAGAAAACGTAATGTCCTATATAAAGTCTCAATCATTTCGCAGTTTCCCTCTGCCTTTGCTATGTCTACTTGCATAAAGGCCATATCTTTCTCATTTCGAAAGTAACGTAATTACATTCTTCATCCTTGTTGACACCTGTCACATTTCAAGACTGATGACGTCATGAATAGCAAAAAAAAACGCTGAGAACGTAATTATAAACAGCAATGAAACGTGAAGATATGCGAAGGGAACTTGATTGAGACAGCGAGTACACTTCCTCTCCCTCTGTCTTGATGCTTTTTTCTCCCCTCTCACAAAGACAGAGGGAGGGAAGAGAGCGGGAGGGAGAGAGACGGAGATGTATATAGATTTATGAGACATCCCTCTCCTCAAAGTCCGGTAAAGTGTAATGATTTCATTAATTCCACATCACGTTGTCATATTAACGACTAGTAGCGGCTGGCCAGTTATTATGTCTGCCCTATAATTTCATCAATCTCGCTCTCTTCCCCCTCCCTCTCTCTCTCCCGCTGTCCCTTTTCCCTCGTTCGCTATCTCCTTTCCTCTTCAAGCCATGTTCCTCGCGCACAGTTTAACACACAACACTAATCATCATTGTAATTAATATTGATTCAGATATAGAAACAATGAGGCGAGTTACAGAAAGAGCTTTCCGTGAGCGGCATTCGGATGTGGAAGCTTGCTCTCCCTCTCTGCCTCCGCCCTTCCCTCTCTCTCTCTCTCTCTCCCTTATCCGAAAAAGGCAACCTTTCACTCAGTATTTTTTTATTATGCGTACTTTTACGGAAAAGGTTCGATTTTTGTACATATACTCAAATAAAGCTCGATAATGACCAGATTGCAAGTTAACATATGAATAAACCTTTTAAAACCTTTTCTGCTTAATTTAAAAGTTCTTTTCTCTCTAATTACATTGCATGTTAGTCCGACATTTTTCCGTTTATAGTTCCATATCTAATATGTCCATGATGTACAAACGCAAATATATATGTACAAGTGAAAAAGGGTTGTCGGCCATAATAGTTGGATATGTTTGTTAATAGTAGAATGTTTCCTCGTTTTCGAAGCAAGTGTCTTAATTGTCGTTGATTTGTATCCGGATCAAGAAAAGCCGATGGTCAACAAGTTTTCAAAGTGTACGAAAAATGGCTGATTGGTGATGAAAAATAAAAGCAACGTCGAGAGAGAGAGATTTTCTGAGAATTGTTCTCGAACACAAAGAACTCAAACAGGAACACATGATGACGATGATGAGAGTGATGATGATGACGTAAAGGAGAAGAGAAGAAATCACAAATAAGTGTCATAGGAAACCACAGCCTCGGAGCTACGTTCGATGACGCAATCGCGCAAATGATGCAAAATTATGGTCACACGTCGGTCCAAGGCAATGAAGTGCGGTTCAGCGAGAACCGGATTAACTGGATCACTGGCCAACGATCGTCTCATTGCGTCACTCAGATGCTCGGGTCCAGTGTTGAAGCTGAGCAGCTTCTTCAGCGTCGCCTCGCGTATGAGACAACACTGGCGTATTGGCATCAATATTGACAGCTCGTCGTGTTTTGGAAGTCCGAATCTGTGTCCATAAATGGCGCAAAGAGAGACAGAGCGAGAGGAGAGAGGGAGAGAGAGAACAAATTAGGAGTCAGGACAACATGGCCGAGGACATTGCATATAGAGGAAGGAAAGGCGTCATAAAGGGAGCCCAGTGTCGATGTTACGTAACAACTGTCATTGTTGCTCATGTCCAACATGGAATAACTGTAGGCCCAGTTTCACGCTCACTTTAGCTTCAATTGCGTTCCCTCTCTCCCTCTGCCTCTCTCGCCCTCTCCTCCTCTCGTCAGCTGTGCCTCTCCTCCTCCTTTCCAATCTATTTCTCTCTTTGTCTCCTTCAACTTTTCACAAGCAAGCTGGATTAAAGGAGTGACAGAGTAATTTTGCCGGCAAAATTGAAAAGCAACTTTCTCGGCGTGTCAGCTGAATTTAAAGTTATAGTTAACGTTCATTCCTTTCAAACTTTTTCTCCCTCTCCCCTCTCTCCATCTCCCTCCTCACGTCAGAGGCTCTCTCTCCCCTATATTGTATGACTGGAAGCAATTTTTTGCTTATTCTTATTCACCATTCCTTGGAAGTATTAGTAGCAATAAAAAGCGCCAACCGTAGCTCATAGTAAATGCCTTTAGATTTGCCATATGTGCCGAATTCAGCGAATACTTTCCTCTCTCTCTCTCCTCTCCCTCCCTCTCTTCCGTTCTCTCTTCTCTCGCTCTCTTCCCTATGTCTCATAATACATGGATGTATAAAATTTATGTGCAAACCGTGAAAGGCAAAGAAAGAGGAAGGAAAAGAAAAGACGAAGAGCGAAAGAGGGAAAGAGAGAGAGAGAGAGAGAGAGAGAGAAACGGGGGACAGAAAAAGAGCAGGGGGGAAAGAAATATGCGTCGAGTTCTGGAATGGTTCTAAGTATACGTGCTCGGCCGCAAAGCTAATTTAGCTGAGAAATTGCCATGGAGGAGAATATGGAAAACAGCCACTGAAGGCACGAGACGCCATTAAGGGAATTCTCTTTGATTACAGTTATGCAAAGTAGACCAAACTTAGAGCCGGAGAGGGAGAGAGGGGAGAGAGGCAAGGGAGGGCGAGACAAGGAGAGAGAAGGGGAGAGCGAGAGTGAGAAAGAGAGAGAACTGTGGCAGGGTCACGTCGTTTCATTCCTTAGTTAGCAGAAATGCCCTTTTCGTTCATCGCTCTCCCCCCCCCCTCCTCTCTCCCTCTCGCTCTTGCTTCGGCATCTCAGTTTCCTACGGCCTTTGAAATCTTCTCTCATTAGTTGCAAAGCATTCGCTCGCAGAGGAAGAAAAATTCAATTACACATGAAATTGCTAGTCGCAGAGAGAAGTACCGCTGGCAATACAGGGCTGAAGAGCCTCGGCAAAGTGGAGAGCGAGAGGAGAGATGTAGAGGAGAGAGAGAGATAGCTTCGGCACAAATGAAAGAGGGAGAGAGCGAAGAAGTGCAAAGGAAAGAAGAGAAAAGGGTCTCTCTATCTTGCGCTCTCTCCTCTCCTCTTCCCGCTCTCCATCCTAGAGCATTAATTAGGCGAGTAAGTTGGACATGTGCGTGAGAACAAGCATGTCGACTCAGCTGAGTAGTTCACTTTCCCTCTCTTTTCTCCCTTCTCCTCTCCCCCTCTCTTCCTCCGGGTTCCATCCTATCACTCGATTTTACTTCATCGAACACGTTAACAGGGAACAGAACCGAAAACACGACCTTCAATGGCAACACAATTTGCAGGCAATGCAAACACAACCCAGTCGTGTAGTAGAGGGCTGACAAAAATTAACTCCAAGAGAGGGAGGGAGAGAGAGACGATCGAATAGAGAGAGAGGGAGAGGGGGAGAGAGGGACACAAACCCTCGGCCTTGGTCAAGATGGAGCGGAAAGGTGTCATTATTGTAGAGTTGACAAAAATTAACTCCAAGAGAGGGAGAGGGAGGGAGAGAGAGACGATCGAATAGAGAGAGAGGGGGAGAGAGAAGGGGAGAGAGAGGGAGAGAGGGACACCCACCCTCGGCCGTGGTCAAGATGGAGCGGAAAGGTGTCATTGCCAAAGGCCTTGAACGTCTCGTAGTGATGCCTGTCCATGTTGCCGATGAGGAAGTCCAGTATAGACATGTCCATGAGGTCAAGCAACCTCCGGCCCTCATTGTAGGGCGGCGAGTTCTTGACTACTTTATCACAGTAAGTATGGTCAGTTTCCCAGATGGCTTTTCGTCTTTTATGGTAAGACCTGCGATACGGATGGCGCCAGATCTGCAAGAGAGGGAGAGCAGAGAGGGAGAAGAGATAGAGAGCGTGAGTGAGAGACAAGTAGGGCTGCTCGGCAACAAGCGAAAAAATAGCCAGGCACGACAAGAAATAATTAATTCTCTTTCTCTAATTAGGCTGTCTCGCAGTTGGATAGAGGAAGAGACCGGTAACGACAGAACGAGGGGCGAGAGACGGAGAGGGGAGGAGAGAGGGAGAGAGAGAAAGGCAAGCCAAGTGTAAGAAATACTATTCTCGGAGATTCTGTTTCTGTGCTTTTCGAGAGAGTAGCTGCGGTAGCTAACAAAGCTGTTATCTCGCCCATTCTTCTCCAGCTCTCTTTCACTCTATCTTGCTTTCTACTTCTCTCTCTCCTCTCCCTCTCTTCCTCTCCCTCACTTGCTTTTCTTTTTATAGATGAAGTCCACTAGATAGACCGAAACATCTATAGATCTCGGCCATTATTCAGGGTGATAACTGGCTTTGGTCGAGCCAGGAAATAAACGAAAAGACTAGTGGAAGAGCGAGAGGGAGAGAGAGAGAGAGACAGAGAGAATTGGAGAGAGAGGGAGAGAGTCGTGTTCAGCTGGTGCCCATTTCTTTCTATCCTTGCTTTGGGCCATTCTTCTTATCGACATACAGCTCAGTACATCATGCGTACACTTGAACCAGTATATTATTTACGAACTCGACCAAATGTACTAAGAACACATTTTCAGCCTTTCCCTTATCTCAATCAATCTGTCGGTCTCTCTCTTTCTCCCTCTCTCTTCTCTCTCCTCTCTTTGTTCCGTTCTCAAGAACACCACCAAGTGTTGGCCTACCTTTCGCTGGGCGAGATTCTTGGGCGGCAAGAAGGCGGCAAAGCTTCCTTCCAGGGTATCAGGATGTCCACAAATGGCATGAGCTGTATCACAGTAGTATCCGCACTTGCCGTGGAAGCACAAATTGTTGGCTATCACGTTGTCAGGAGAGAGCCAGAGGGGGGAGAGCGAGGAGCGAGGGAAGAGCCAGAGCAAGATGCAGGCAACACGTGAAGAGCATAAAGTGACGGCGTGTTGTGTTCACGGCAGCGGCCATTGTCCGGAAGTTGCATCAAAAAGCGGAAATTGGGAGAAATTACACGTAATTAGTTTCTCAGTAGGCTACATCACATCTTGCCCTCTTTTTGAAGAAGGGATAAGAGGGAGGAGAGAGACACTCAAGTACCTCTCACTCTTCTACTTTTTCCAGTGTCTATCACTCCGTTCGTCTCTCTTACTCTTTCTGCATCTCGCTCTCTCTTCTCCCTCTCATCCTCTCACTCGACTTGACAAGCCACTTACCGGGAGAAACGAAGAAGGTCTTGAGCAGCTCATCGTCGGCCAGGGCATAAATCTCAGAGGTCATATTCAGAACTCGACCCAGAACGGGCGGCGACCTTCGAAAGCCCAGCAACCTGTCCAAGTGAAAGGCGGCAATTTCGGAATTGTGTCTCTCAAAGTCCACAAAGTAGAAGTGGTTCGGATCCGTCTCCCTGTCCCTCGGGAAGCGCATCGGCTTAAACAGCGCCTGGCCGCCATTTTGGTAGTTGATGACCAGCTTAATCTGGGTGCCGCCATCTTTTTGGTCCACCTTGACCACGTCGCCCTTTGCCATGTCCTCTAATAGTCCGTCCACGATTCCGTCCGCTTCAGAGTACAGCTCTTGCTGATGGATTGATAGATGAAACCTTTCCCAGTACGTGAGGTTTTTTCTGAACAGTTCCGGGCCATCAGGGTGGAATATACATCAGCGAGAGCGAAAAGATAGAGAGAGGGAAAGGGAGAGAGAGAGGGTGAGGAGAGAAGAGAGACGAAGGAAAAGAGACAGAGAGATGGGTTAGAAAAAAGTTGAGCAATGACAAAGACAGAAAAGCTTGTGTTCACGAATAGGACAGAAATGGCTAAAAAATATGGCGCACATGTTTAGTGGAAGATAGACCAAAATTCGGTTCTCCTTTTCTACCTCTCTCCCTTCCCCCCTCTCCCTCTCTGTTCCTCTTCTCTTCATTTTTTCCCTTTCGGGGCATTGTACGATCGATCGATACCTTTCCTTCCCCCAAACTCGACTAAAGGAACCATATTAAAATGTAACGAGATGAGATGGAAAAATGGCGAGCGAGAAGGGGAGAGAGAGAGGGAAGAGAGAGAGAAGGGAGAGATAGAGAAGGAGAAAGAGACGCTAGTGAAACCCTACGACCTTACATGACTAGGCAAGTAAGAGGTGTAGCTTCGAGAACAGTTCGAATTCAATTCTAGATTCGATTTCGGTCTTTAGCATTTAGAGAGTTCATCCAGCCTTAGCTAACGCTCTGTCAAGTTGTCTCTCTCTCTCTCTCTCTCTCTCTCTCTCTCTTCTCTCTCTCTCTCTTTTCTCTCTCTCTCTCTCTCTCTCTCTCTCTCTCTTCTCTCCTTGACACCAAACATCAAGTCATACAGGTAAGGTTAAAATGACGTAATAACTCAAAATCCGAGAAACGTATTCAGCGGAAAGGAGGGAGAGAGGGGAGAGAGAGATATGAAATCAAGTCAGTTGAAACTGAAAACATTCATCTACAAGATATCAATTCAACTCAACTGGAAAACTGCGAAAAGAGACGACATGTCAATGTTTCGGCAAAAAATGAAACTAGACAGCGACTGAGGAAATGGGGAGCGAGAGGGGAGAGGGCGAGAGGGTGAGAGATGGCTGCCCTTGGCATCCGGCGAACCATCGCTGCACTAATGACTAGCAACTTTGTCCTTTCTTCTCCTTCCTCTATCTCTCCTCCGCTCTCTGGCTCTCTCTCTCTCTCTCTCTCTCTTTTCCTTCAAAGCTTGAAAAAAAACAGATTACATTCTCTGCGACGCTCAAGATTGGCACTCGCCCGTCATATATTACGATGCTCTCCCCTCCCCTCCCTCACTGCCTCCCTTTCCTCTCCTCTCTCTCCCTCTCCCTCCTGATCCTTGAGCCGCTTCCACTATCCTGTCCTCCATATTTCGCTGCATTGTTCCAGACATTTTATGCGTGTTCTTGTCTTCTACAATACTATCGCTATTTTACATTGTGCCCGCTTAACGAAAGAGAGGGAGAGGGAGAGGGGGGAGAGGAGAGAGCCAGCCAAGACTATCGATCGCTTCCATCTCACTGTTTCCAATACTAAATGAACGAATTGCTTTTCCTTTTTTTGCCTCTCCTATCGGAGCGCTCATTATATCATATTATTATAGTAAAACTTTACTACGCATTTCTTTGCCACGATCTATTTTCTCTCGCTCTCTCTCTCTCCCTCCTCTCCTCTCGCTCTCTCGCTATTCCCTCTCGACAAGAGGATTTTTCATACTAAAGCCTTATTATACTTTGTTATTACTATGATAATATTCTAGTTTCGACATGATATCCCTCTTTTTTCTTTTTTTCCACCGAGGCATTTTTCCCTCTTTTTAAAGGGAAGAAGTGAACCACATTAATTTCAGCATAAAAGAACGACGACCCTCTCTATCTCTCTCTCCCCTTCCCTCCTTTCCTCTCCTTTCGCTCTCTGCCATTGTCCTGATCAAATTCAACTAGAAAATTCTTTGGTTACAGAGTTCAAACACAACAAAACAATCTTCAAGCGACAACTTTTCGAATATTACGCAATATAGAAAAAAAACACAACGCACAACTTTCTTAATCAAGAAAAAGTGTCTCCCTGTCTCGAATATCTCTCTCCCCTCTCTCCCTCTCCTCTCTCCCTTTCCTTCGCACTTGACGCGCTCTGGGGATGCAAAGTGAATAGATTTGCAAGATTTTTATATTGAAAAAGTTGCAAAACGAGACACAAATGCATTTGTTTTCATATTTTCAAGGAAACACAAACATATCTCTTCACCTCGACGTTCTCGGCAAGAAAGCAAACAAAGTTCTAAAGTTCTGAAAAAGAATCGAAACAGTTCGTGAACGAGAGAGAACACAGTTCGACGTGCATGCAAAAAATATGCACTTAGACAAATCTCTCCCTCGGGCTATTTGATCACGCTTCGCAAATGGAAGCAGTTCAACGAGAGGGACCTGAACTGTTCTATTCTCCCCTCTCTCCCCCTCTCCTCTCTCCCTCTCTTTCTTTTTTGCATGTCGAGTGGAAAATGCAATAATTCACATACATAAAAATGAATACTGTAATTACAGTGCTGAAACGATTTGTGCTTCAGCGCTAATGGGAAATACACATGGAAACATTGTGGCATTCAGAGGGAGAGAGAGAGAGGAGAGAGCGAGAGGGAGAGAGAAGATCGAACAGTCGGTGAAATGGTTCTAAGGCCGCTCCAAGTACATTCGCACGGGAAGAGAGAATAAAAGAGCGGTTTTCAAAGGGAATTGTTCTAACACGCACATTCGACCGGACAAAGGAGAGGAGAGAGAGAGGAGAAAGAGAGCGAGAGAGAGAACGAAAGAGGAAGGGAGAGAGCGAGAGAAAGAGAGGGTGGTTCGTACTTTGCGTGTGCGGTTGTTAATGAAGAGAAAACCTTTTCTACTAGAGTGTGTTCGAGGTAGAGAGACAGAGAGGGAGAGCGAGAGGGAGAGAAAAGGAACACGTTGAGTTCGTTGAACAAAGAATAATGGTTTTTGACCGTGCTGCAGTTCTAGAGCTAACCGAAACAACATATCGGCCTGCTCAGGCACTCCTTTAAAAGAGAGAGGGAGAGGAGGAGGGAGAGCGAAGGAAAGAGAGAGAGAGAAAAAAACTGACAGCGAGAGTGCTAAAGGTGGAAACGAAGGGCAGTTACAGTTTGAAATATGGATTTTCATCGAAACCAGGAAGGTGTCCAGCGGACAGTCCATCACTCTCTCGACCCTTTGCTCTTGCTCTTCCCCTTCCCTTCGCTCTCCCTCTCTCGAGCCGTGAGCCGCTTGATCACTGAAAGGAAGTTGATCAGCAATTACGTCACGAAACGAGTCACGAGTCACTAAACAAATAGCTTGGGCTCTGCAATGATGCTCAGTTCCGGAAATGCCATATATACTTTCTATTTCACTTCGTCTCGCACTCTGTATCTATCCTCTCTCCCTCCCTCTCCCTCTCTTCCTCTCGCTCTATCCTGCCTTGGCCCCTTGCGATCAATACACACTAGGCACTCATAAAAGCTATACTCAGCTTTCATTTCGACTACTAGAAACTCTACTTTGGCTGCTCTTTGCTAGTCGTTACTAGCACATTACTGGAGAAACTGAATACTGACTTCCAACATCCAGAGAGGGAGAGGGGAGAGAGAGAGGGAGAGCAGAAAATACGGTGTTCGAGCTGATTCGACTTACAGCACACATCTAGCCTTTCTCACTTTCGCGATTTGATTTTTGTGTGCGAGAGAGGAGAGAGAGAGAGAGGCGGCAGTAAAGTATAGTTTTCAAACACTGACTGCAGTTGAGCAATTTACGATGGAAAGAGAGGGAGAGGAAGAGAGGAGGAGAGAGAGAAAGAGAGCGAGAGTAAGAGCAAAGAAAAACTCACTCTTGACTGATGCCTAACACTCGAGCCAAAGATGGATTGTGAGACTTGACTCGGTGTCCCTTTGACGACGCTGAGGGCATAGATGGTGATGGCAAAGAAGAAGAAGAGGAAGATGACGAGGCAGCCAACGTGTTCTTGGGCAGCTTGGATCTCTCCGTGGATACTAGTTTCCATAGATCAAGAAAGTCATCTTGCTCCGGATCAATGGCGTCATCCAGAGACTGTCGAAATGGTAACGATGTCGAGTCTCTTGAAGGATGTTCTTCGCCATTGTTGCCGTAATGATTGTCCGGTGCGGCTCCACCTTTTCCAGGGAGAGGGAGAGAAGGGAAAACGAATGAAAGGCGGAGAGCGAGGAAGAAAGAGGGAGAGATGGAAGGAGGGAGAGAGCCAGAGAAAGAGATAAGACGATAAGAGATCGAAGTGTTCTGAGAACTTGACGAGTGGCTACAGTGAGAGCTGTGTTGTGAAAAGCACCAAGTGGCAAAGAGAGTAAGAGAGGGGAAGGAGAGGGAAAAGGGAAGCACGAAAGGAGGGAAAGATGAAAGAAACGCGAACGAGAAGAGTGGGAAGGGAACGCGAGAGGAGAAAAGTGCGAGATGAGGAGAGAGGGAGAGACGGAGAGGCGAAGGCGGCAGAAAGAGTGACATACTTTTAGCACTGTTCTGTTTCGAGTTCTGCAGTTGCTGTTCGGCTAATTCCTTCGATATTTCTCGGTAGAGGAAACGTTTCTTAAAAGCCGGGGCGTCTCCCGTGCTGGTGGCGGCTCGTGATGCCGTTCCAGCTGCCGAGTTCCTGGCTTCTCCTAGTCGAGCGAAATCCGTACTATCCAATCTGTTCGAGTCGCAGAGAGAGGGAGAGAGAGACAAATATGAATCACGAACGGCGAGGGAAGGGAGGAGAGGGAGAGCGAACGGCAGGTCTTTTAGAGCAAAGGATAAAATGCATATCCAGAGCAGGGCACGGCTTGCGAGCCGCAATCTCGTGCGTTATTCAAACTCCAGTTTTGTGCACAGTTTCAGTTGCAAAGTAGAACGAGTGAAGCCGACTGAGACGAAGGAGAGGGAGAGAGGGAGAGCGGGAAGAGAGATAACTTACTTGAAGCGCTTGGGAAACTCCCAGGCCGAGTTGTCCACAATCTTGGCCTGCATGACAAAGAGGACGCACACCAGGCAACAAGCGCCAATTAGAAGGATGACAATGCGCTCCTTGAGCCTCATGATGGTCAGCCTGCTCTGCAGAAATTCGGCGCACTCGGGATGTGGCCGCGAATGGGACAAACTTGAACACGAGCCGCCGAAGGAGCGCCGCCGAGGCCGTGAAGGACTAAAGGAAGAGCCTTCGCCCTCTTCGGCAAACTTCTCCACTCTGGTAGCTTTCGGGTTGTGTTGGCAATAAACTGCAATTGGGTTCTCTACTTGAAATAATCAAGGTCCACTTCACTGCTCTCGGCCTTCCCTTGGAACTCGCTTTCAGTGCCTCTGGACAACAACTCTGACTTGTAACACTGGTGTTAGGAGTTCGATTACACTGCTTCAACTGCGGTGTCAACGTGTTCTCTCTTCTCTCTCTTTGCCTCGTGCACTCCTTAGAACCAGAGTGACAACGTGGCCATTGGCAAGAGGAAGATGACTTGACAAGTAGTAGTGACGGCCGATGAAAACGTTTGCTTACACGGCCCGATGTGATCAGGGAACAGTTTAGTTCCAACGGGGAAGGCAGAGATGAGAGCTGGAGAGAGAGGAGAGAGGGAGAGCCAGAGACGCAGCTGGTGTGGGTACAAAGGTTCACGGTGATAAAATCTCTTTTCCGGTAGTTTAATGCTGAATCAGTTTTGCTTGACTTGAAATTGAAGTTAGATAACTTCCTTTAATGTCGTAATTGCCAGTTGTAAGTTCTTTTTGCTCGTTTTCAAAATGAGTCTCAGTTCGAAGCTGCAAACTGTGTACTTTTTCGCTCCCTTTTCCTCTTTAACAACAGTGTTTCCGTTCTGAGAGCAGAGTTACACTTTTTCTCTTTTCGCTCCTAGAGCTCGAAGAACAACCAACTGTACACAATCGACGGCAACTGGACAATAAGTAGTGTTCAGATTGGTTCACTTTGTCTTGTTGCAACTTTCGCAATGATGATGTGTTCGTGAACAGAGAAGAACAGTTCGAACTATGGCATTCCTGTTCTGCTTCGTCGAACGGACAAATCAAATAGGGAAACAAGAACATTGAGTAGCGGATGACATCTAGTGTACTTTCGAACTCCGAACTCGAAGGGATTTACTTGTTCCGTTGCTTCAATTGCAATGTTCTCCTCTCTGTCGTCCTTGTCGTCGAACTAGAACAGTTCTGAGTTCTAACGCACAGTAGGAGAACAAGTCAATTTCTTTGGTCGTATATAAGTTTCGCTCAAAGGATTCACTTTCGTAAGAAGCCAGAGCGAGCGAGGGAGCGAAAGAGAGGGAGAGAGAGATAGAGAGCGAGAGAGGCAGAGAGCGACTTCCGAATGTCACACACACTGTATTGAAGTATATCTTGGCACGAGTCTCAGTTGAAGTAACTCAAAATATAAGCGTAACCGACTTCTTTTAGGATTGGTAAGACTTCACATTCGGCATCTAGTAGGGCAGGAAGGAGAGAGAGGGGAGAGAGAGAGAGAGAGAGAGACAGCTTTCAATCGCAGATTGAGCCATGGCTTATTTTTAGGTCGTGGCTACTGCCATAGAATCGAACGGAGACACTTTGTAAGGCCAAAGACAATTGATGTAGGTGGGCGAGGACAGCGAAAAAAGGAAGTCGGAGGAGGATAGAGATAGAGGGGAGAGACACAGAGGGGGGAAAGGGAGAGACGAGATGACGCTATGTTACCTCCTATGACAGCGACGGTGCTTCTTGAAAGTTGTGTCTTAACGAGTGCAAACTTGCTATGGCAACTTTACTCTTGTCAGCGTTAAGTTGATTCAACGTTAAGACACGCACCGAGCGGAGGGGAGAGCGAGAGAGGGAGAGCGAGATGACAGCACACCGCCAATGTACTCGACCAGTGATTACCGGTAAGCCAGTTAATGTCAGTGCAAATGCGTCAGGTAAATGAGATAAGATGAAAGAGCGTAAGGGCAAGGTGAGAGAGATGAAAGAGAGGGAGAGATAGAGGGACAAAATTGGCTCTTCGGTCTCTCTCGCTCCTTCTCTCTACTTGGTCTTTGCTTTGACTTGAGTGTTTTTCTTTCTTTGAAATTGATTTAGTTACGTTGAGACCGACATTGACTTCGGCAGGAAATGTACGGTCGTTGCTTGTCAATGGAAAAACTTGTTATCTATAATAAGAAACGATGCCTGGCTCTGTCATTTACGTGGAAAGTACCTTGAGAGGGAGAAGGGAGAGAGAGAGAGAGGGAGAGCGAAATAGAGAGAAAGGAAAAGGGGGAACCATCACGTCAGTATTACGGTTGAAAGGCATTAGGCGTTACGTATATAAGACGAAATTACTTTATATGAGACTGGCTCACGCTTGGTATAAATGAAAATGATGATAAATATTTAAATAAAGTCGTTGGTTCAGCTAATAAATATTTTATACCACTACTCACACATCACATGTGAGCAGAGAGGGAAGGAGAAGCGAGAGTAAGGGAGGGAGAGAGAGAAAGGAATGCACATATACTCACAAAGTTTGGTACATGTTATTCATCGACTCCAAGGTGTAATTCGAACGGTGACTAGAACCATGAGAGACGTTCTCGTGAACTTGGTCCCCGAAAAGTTTCAAGGATACTTGATCTTGAAATTTCACAATTCGAAAGAGACACCAAGGGAGCTGAGGCGCGACTGAATCTTGTAGAATTTTTCAGTTTTCGAGATTTTGATTTGTCACAGATCAACGTCAACGCATCTGAGATTGATTTGTAAATATAGGAAGTGTCTATAGCCGTGAACTCGCGAACAGCTGGCGAGAGAGGAAGAGACGGCGAGAGGGAGAGCGAGAGACAACTTTGCCTTGTTTAGACAAACAATGACGAGAAATGGTTTGACATATTAAAGTTGCGATTGCTTGTTCCACTGTAAACTTCCAATCTCCTGAGGGCGAGAGAGGGAGAATGAGAGAGGGAGGGCGAGAGAGAGAGCGAGAGGGACAGCGAAGAGAGGGAGGGCGAGAGATGTTGTTGCTGTCCTGATGACCACGGAGGAAAACTTGAAATACACTTGTCTACTTCTCAAGCGTAGATATATATGTATGCCATAAATATAAATATAGTAGCAATTGTCGACTATTCCGGTTTTGTGTGCTGGTGTATTATGATTGCCTTTGATGATGACAGCTCTTGTTTAGGTCGGTACCGTCTTCGACCTTCTTCAGGGCCCGTAATGGGCTCCCTTCTCCCGTCTCTCAAAGCTTTATAAAGAGGCTTGCCTTCTCTCTCTCTCTATCTTCTCTCCTCTTCTTGATGTCTTCAATCTAAGTGGCCGTTCAATTTAGCACATCTAGTTTAGACCATAAAAAGCTGTTCTGGTTACTTTGTATTGAGACAGCATCACGAGACGGTCGTTTCAATTTCATTCTGTCCTTCTTAACGTCCCTCTCTTCTCTCCTCCTTCGCTTCTTCTCTATTCTTGTCCACCTTCGTTTTAACGGCACATTCGAAAGCTTCCGTGTCGTATAGAGAGCAAAGCAATTCACCAGCCAGTCAGGTCACAATGTCCAATTCAGCAAAGCTGCCAAAAATTCAGAGTCGAACAGTTCAAAAAGTAGAAGAGGAGCTTTTTCGCGGCTCTCACGTTTCACGGTTATAGCTTTAGGTGTACCATTGCCAGTGAACGGCAAGCTCGAACTGAACGCCGTTCTAAACATATACATGCACAGACTAGCGGTCTAGCCTAGCGAGCACCAAGGTACAGGATCCCTAATGTTTTACTCCTAAAAGACTTTTCCCTTTGTGGGCGGAGTCTGGCTTTTCGCGGAACACTGCTGTGCTCGCCCACGTGTGCCCTCTGGGTATCGTGGGGCGTACTAATGACAGCTTTAGGCAGTAAGACTTTGGGTATCCGGGAGCTGGCAAAATAGCGTGCAGAGAGTCAGAGAGGGAAAAGAGAAGAGAGCTAGAGTGAGAGAGCGAAGAAGGGAGCAAGAGAGCGCGAGAGAGGAATTGCGCATGCCGTTAGAGAGCATTCTTTGCGATCGGCGGCACATGTTTAGGATTTGGCGCCCGTTATTGTCGCCTACTCGCTCTCCCTCTATCTCTCCCTCTCTCCCTCTGTGTCTCCCTCCCTCTCTCTCTCCCTCTCTGTCTTTGCCTTGAAACTCTCTTTTATCCTGGTCCTTCTCGCTAGAATGCCCTTAATCCAGGTGAAGGTAAACTTCGGGCATATCTCTTCGGCAAGAAGGACAGAGAGCGAGAGAGGGAGAGCGAGAGAGGGAGAGCGAGAGAGAGAGGAAGTGAATATAATGGTCAGTGTTTTTCCTTTTACTTACTAAGCTCTTTACATTGGGAACGGTATCAGTTTATAAGCTACAAATCTTGACAGAGACTAAGGGGAAGGAAGCAACATAAAGGTGAACAGATCGATTATGGACATACATATCTGTCACTTTGTTTGTTGTGTACACAGATTGCCAAGTGGCGCCTTCGAACTTGAACATGTACAGAGTTCTAGATTTACTGCTCGCAATGTTCTAAAATCCTCTAAAATAGTGGAAAACATTATAAACATGAAATATTTCTGCGAATATTCTGTATCACGCATAGTAAAAAACGTCCATTGGGTTTCTCTCTTCCTCTCTCCCTCTCTTTCCCCCTTCTCTCCATCTTCGGCAGCATTTCTCTTTGACAGTTCGACAGCTTCTCATCGTTCCCTCTTTTTCTCGTGCTCTCTCTCTCCCTCTCCTTTCCCTCTCCAACTGTCTCTCTTGCTCGATTTCTCTCCACAAACACGAACTTCGTTCACTAGGTAGACGTTCCGATGAAGAAGAAGTAAAGAGAATGAGAGGGGAGAGGGAAGAGCGAGAGGAGAGAGGGAAAGGGATAGTGAGAGGGGGGAGAGGGAGAGAGATGACAGGGGAACAGAGGAGGTCGCAGAGGGAAGGAAAACGGTGGAATTGATCTCTTCAATGCATCGCTTCATTTTAGTTCTATGAAAGTAAAAGTTTTCTTTTCAAGCCGTCGTGAAAGAACTTTTTTTCGTTCTGTGTTCGAAATGCAAAGTTCTTTTCGTTTTGTCGAAGATAGAGGCGAGAGGGAGAGAGCGAGAGGGAAGAGATCGTGCTCTACCTCTCTGGGTTCACTCCTTTCAGTCCACTGCTTTCTTCCGACAATGTCATTTGCAGTTATATTCGTTTCGTTTCCAGAATCATCAAGCAACGCGGCAGTCAATTCGAAATGTCCAACTGTTCTGTACATTGGCGCACACATGTTCTAGAACTTTCGAATCAAGCAAAGTGCATTTGCAGCTGCCTTTAATCAAGCTAATTGTCTGGCATGCGAATGTAAAATGTTTGCTTAAGTTGCATTAAAGTCCATTCGTCTCAGAACTACATAAATTGCCTCGAGTTCTAGAACCAGCCTTTCGAATTAATGACTGGCCATTGCGTCTCTCTCTCTCCTCTCTCTCTCCTCTCCTTTCCAGTTTCCTTCTGAATCATTGATTTTTCATGCAACCTCTGAATGTTACATCAGTTCCTAGAACAGAACCGTTTTTAACTGATTCCCAGATATTACTGCACTGAACAGCAAAGTCGACATCGGCTCCCAAAGTTCTAGAACTATCATTTCCAGCCTCGAGTGAAACAGTTCGCTTATAATTCGACTTAGGATGGAATTTTCTGCTACTCTCGAATAGTTTAGCAAATAATAGAGCAAAATAAGATGAAGCAACTGAAGGAAATACACTTTTCATCCGATTTGGTTCCCTTCGTGTCTATCTCGTCTCTCCCTCCCCCTCTTCCTCCCTCCCTCTCGCTCTCCCCTCTCAATCTCTTCTCCATTCTTGTTGCCCTATCTCTCGTCTTTTCTTCTTCGAATTTGTCAATTTTGTCTGCAGTTTTGTTTGACTCGAAAGTGAACTTTGTCATGTGTATGTAATCGATACTTTCAAACTAGTACAACAATGATAGCATAACAAAGAAGCTTGTTTTAGAAGCCCATGAAGATAGGCACATGCACGAGCAAGGGAGAGAAGGGGAGAGAGAGGGGGAGAGAGAGAGGCAGAGATAGTCACATATATTCCCAGTTGCTATGGCGCTCATGTTCAACGGCTCGTGAACACTACATTTTCTTCGCCTTCTCTGTGATTTTTCCCTCTCTCTCTCTCTCTCTCTCTCTCTCTCTCTCTCTCCTCTCTCCCTCTCTCACTTACGTTCATTCCCTCCTTTGATACTTTGAAATTCTTTCATGCCTCACAAGTCGAAGGACGTTTTTCAAGCGTATCTCTCACCCTTTCTCTCTCTCCCTCTTTCTCTTCCCTCTCTCTTCTCTCTCCCTCTCCCCCTCTCTCACCCCTTGGTTGTCACTTCCTACTCGCATTAATGCAAGGGAAGGTGAACAGTTAGATTATGGAAATACACAGCTATATGATTTTGTTTGTTGTGTACATAGATTGCCAAGTGTTGCCTCCGAAGCTTCAACACGTAGTGTCTACATTTCCCGGCTTTGCAATTTTCTGATTCCAATAAGGAAGTACATTCTGAACATGGAATATATTTCTCATATCCAGCACTTTGTATCATGACGAAGACGAACTCCATTGACACCGAGGCTCCTCCTCCTCCCGCTCTCAGAGGGAGAAGTGACCGCCATTGTAGGTTTGGTTGATGTGATGTGAAATTTGTTTCTGAAATTTATACATTCAAAATTCGGTCCAAGTTTTCGATAAGAAATGTATGATAAACCAGCTGCTGGTACGTTGGAAGTACAAACTGTGTAGCAAACATGAAGAGTACATTTTTGAAATAATGTATCTTTTCTCCTCTCCTCTCCCTCTCTCCCTCTCTCTCTCTCTCCCTCTATGTTCGTGTTTCAAATGTCCAAAAACTTACAAGGGACATTGTACACGGAAACACTTTTAGAGAGATAACTCGAGGACGCTCTGAGTTATGGTTCACCGTCTAGTCCAGCTGAGAGGGCTGGAGAGGGAGAGAGAGAGAGAGAGGAGGCGAGAGGAGAGAGCACAAAAATGAAAGACAGCCTTTTGGTGCTTTATTGCAAAAACAGTGATGGCCACAAGGTTGGCCCTTACAAAGGGAAACTAATCATGTAACCATCTTGATGGCCATAAACATTAACAGTTATATAGCTACTCTGGAGGAGAGAGGAGAGAAGGAGAGAGATAGCAACAAGAACAATGTTTCGTTATAGAAATAACTCTACTTTAGCCTACTATACTGTGTATGGCATATAGACGACCACTAGAACTTTAGGACATTGTGTGCAGTGTAATCGGGTGATGCCACTAACGGCTTGATGCAACCGTCCGTAACAATCTGATATAAGCCATAGAGGAAGAGGAGAGACGAGAGAGAGGGGAGATGCTCATCTAGGCTCTTCTTTGCTTCTTAGTACTTGACTTAGGACATAGACATCTCTACTTCTAAAATGTGTATCTTCTCTGTTGCAAAATCGAAAATAGTACAGTTTTTCTGTGCTGAAAAGTGCAATATCTGGCAAATTGCTCATTGAAAAGTCGAAAATGCACTTTCGTCTCTCTCGCTCTTCCCTTCTCGCTCCTGACCAGCTGTCTCTCAAAACTTGGAAGTGACATTCCCATTGTCAGGCTCTTCCTCGTGAACTTCCATCCAGTCTAATAGGGTTACTTTGGGCACCGAATGTCCAGCAGCACTGGTGGGCTCAGTTGCATCTCTCAAACTAAACGAGGACACTGCTCGGAGACCATCTTGACTCGGTCGTCTCTTTGCTCCCTTCGACGGCCGCCTCTTGCCGTAATGGAAGCCTTCGCCCGTCGAAGTGTCCATCGATTCAAACTGGCCCACTGATGGGCCGTTATCGAGTTGCGAGCCAAAGTCGTTGGTGCTCAGCGAGCTTTCCACAGAATCGCCGCTGGCTGCCAAATTTCGGCGCCTTCGCCTCTGAGCCGAACTGTTCCTTCGACTGTACAATCGATCGCTCAAGTGTCCAGCATTGCCCTTGTTCAGGTCCAGCTTACCGCCATAGTAGGACTGGTTAATGTGATGCAAGAGTCGGTCAATTTTGTTCGGGAAAGTGCGAACCTTTTCCTCCATGACACTGATTGCCTGTTCGCTCTCCAGTTGCTGCCTCACTTCGGGCGACAGCGAGCTGACCCCGCCCGAGTCCTCGTCCTCCAGGCCGAACAGTTCCTTGATCTTGCGTACAACAAAGTCCATCATTTCGTACTCATTGGTCTGCTTCATGATGTCATGCTTCACAGTTTCAAAGGCACTGATGATCAGCGTGAGGAAAATGTTCAGCAGCACGATGGAGGCTATGAGCACAAAGACGAAAAAGGCCACCGGGCCAAGGTAGGGCGAGGCCCTGACCATGGCGTCAAAGTCAAACTTGCCCGTCATCATGCCGAACGTCGTTTCGGCCGAATTGACAAACGAGCTGAAGTCCTTCATGTGAATGCCAAAGATGAGATTGAACATCTGGACAAAGGCCATAAAGACTATGGTAAAGATGACAATGAACGACTGGAGGTCCTTCGAACACTGGGCCAGAGTGGAGTAGAGGACGCCCATTCGCTTATTGAACCTCAGCAGCCTGATGAACTTGAGGATGCCAATGAATATTGTGAAGGCAATGATGTAACCGAACATCTCATCGATCTGGGCAACGTACTGGAGCTTCACGTACCCGTTGCCCATGGTCTTGTCAAATATCTTGAGAATTGTGTGTGTCAAAATTGTTCGATAGACATACAGAACCATTCCAGTGTATGACAGGCCAATAACAATCATTTCGGCCCAGTTCCAGTAGCTTTTGAAATAGTTGACACCTTCTTCCTTCCAGCGTTTGAATTCGCGCACATTGAAGTACAGTATGAAGCCTACGTACGTCAGTTCACAGAGAATGACAAACAGGCCGAAGCCTTGGTGGTATCGAATTAGGCGGACAATGTCAATTCTATAATTGGGAACAATTCCGCCCCCTGGCTGAAATTCGGCCACAATGGTGACCACTGCAAACAGGTTGACCTGGGCATTGTAAACTGCAAATTCGCCGAAAACAGCACGAGTTCGCGAGTCAATCCAAGTAGCATTCTCCAGCTGTTCGAACTTTTGCCGTAGAACGGTTCGGCCTCCTTTGAGCGGCACAACAAAGCCGCCGCCCGAGTACATGTCAAGCTTGCCCCAGAACGGCAGTCCGTCCAGTTCAGAGGCTCGCCGATATTGCCACTCAGTCTTCTTGCTCTTCGAGGGGTTCAGTATGACAATGTCCTCGCCCGGCAAGCGGACCATTGTTGACTCGTCCAGAGGCCCTTGGTCATCTTCTTGCAACTCAGTGTCATTATCTTCTAGAGTACCATTAGGCCAACTGTTTGCCGTCACATTCTCACTCCAGCCAATTCCATAGTTTTTTCTGTCTTCAAACATAATGTTTGCAAACTTTCGGCAATACTGCCTATCTCCGGGAATCTTGTTAAGTACGCCATCTTCAACGTCGCAAGTGGCTCTCTGACGAATCCGAACCTGCCTGAGAACGCCGTAGCCCATCATTCGGTTCACTCTGTCATCCAGGAAGCCCCTGAGTCCGTAAGGCTGATAGTCATTATACCAAGGGCCCACTTGAAGGCCCGGCACAAAGGTGGACCTGATGTAGGACCACAGATCCTTGGCCGTCTTGACGTCCTCGAAATTGTCGCCCGAATTAGCGCCACTGATGAACAGTTGCCTCAGAGTGTCCTTCATGAGGAAGGCATTCGGATCACGGTTACCGTAGCTCAGGACAATCAATATCCAGAGAAAGAAGAGATACGAGGCAATCTCTTTTAGAATTCTGCCCATTCGAATCTCCTTGAGCCTTTCCACCTTGGCTTTTTCCAGGGCCGTCAAATTTGGCGGCCTGTACATCTTCGAACGTTCAGTCCTTCGCGTAGGCGTCGCCGAGGCCAGTCCGTGGAGCCATTGTTCATCCGGTGCCAGCTCCAAGTCAATTTCCTCTTCATCTTCTTCCCCTTCGTCGGCCTCCGAGTCGGGTGACTTGAACAGAGTAGACAAGATCATGGCTGTCAGGAAAACTTTGATGGGCTGCGTCACCAGAATCGAGGTGAAGAAGGAAACAATCAGAGACGTTATCCATTTCCTGTGTGTATGTGTCCGAAGACGAGGGAGAAGAAACACAAAGAAAAGCCGACGAGTTCATTAATTGAGGCCGAAAAAAGACAATTTGGCGAAAATCAATAATGCATTCTTGCGCGTCTCTCTCACTGGATTTCTCTCTCTCTCTCTCTCCCCTCTCCCTCTCTTCATCTTTCTGGCAAACATACCTGGTTTTCTCGTCGCCAAATTGGATTCCGTAGGCCCAGAGAAAGAAGACGGAAACACTTATTGATAGGAAACACAGAGCCCAGCCAATGTAGCGACACCACCAAGGTAGCAGAGTGCTCTTCTTCTTTTTCTTCGTCAGCGGCTTCGCCTTCCGGTCACTTCCGTCCTCAAAGCGGGCCGCAGAGCTGTTGAACGGTTCAACCAAAGTCGGCCCCACACTGGGCCCATTGGTGATGGTGTCCATCTTGAAAGACTTTTTGCTCGGTGAACTTTTCACTGCCAGCCCTTGCTTTTCAAGTGCTTCCGAAATCCTTGGTTTCCTGAGCCTTCGGAGACGCGATTTCCGGAAAAAGAGCACAATGAGAAAAGTTGGCGGAAAGACGATTAGATTAGAGAAGAAGCCAACACCAATTTGTTCCGGGCTTAGGCTGAACGGTCCAAACTCGAGGGCCGAAGACTTGGGCTTAGGCGGCACTCGCTCGTACCACATGGCATTGACCAACATGGACAGATAGAGCAGAGCCATGCAACATGACACCCTTTGAACTCGAGTAAATCGGCTTTGCGGAGGCCGCATAAACACCGAGAACCACAGATGGCCATCCTTGAGATTTTTCTGTGTTTTCTGTTGAAACAGGTGCGAAAATTCGGTCGCTTCGCCGAGGCCGGCGACCGGAAGTAGCCGGTCAACCGAGCCGTCGCCCCGCTCTACGGCCAGCCACTTGTTACAGATAAATTCAAACTTTTCGCCAGTTCGGATGTCACGGACCGAGATGAAGCTCAAGTACCATGACCTGGAGCGCCCTTTGCCAGAATTGTCGTGCCAGATGCGGCAATAGTTTAGTCGGCCAAGTCTTTGAGGCACAGCCATGACAAAGACATCCTGGGCTCCGCGACGGAAAACACTTCTCTTCGCGTCGACCAACTGTCTCACGTCCGTTTCATCATCGTCACCCGAAAGTATGATGAACACCTTGGAGTCCGTGGCCGCGCCGTCCTTGTCACCAGTGTGAACGGATATTTCATAGACATACTTGTCATGGGGATCATTGTCAGCCAGTGGCGTAGCGCCCAGCATTTCCAGGTCCTTGCGGTCTTGCACGTGGGCCCATATGGTGAGAAACACGTACAGTGTCATGGACAGCATGATGGTCATGTAGATGGTCACATTGTCCGAGAAGCCGGCGTTGGCGAACACGTAGCTGAAGTCCACCGTGTTGGGCATCACGAAGAATCCCGAGCCGAAGGAAGTGAGATGGTTGCACTTGCAGTAAGTCATCTCCTTGTTGGCCGACTTGACGTAGCATCCCTTAGCCGACCAGATTTTGGAGTGATAGTCAAAAAAGTAGCATCCCGAGGTGAAGATTCGCAGTTCGTAGTTGGTGGAAAAATTTCTCACCAAACCAGGTAGCGTGTAATTGGATTCGATTAGCGAGTAATTAGTTTGCGAAGCATTGCCGTTGACAATGATAGTGTCTAGCAAGTCGTTAGTCGGCTCCGAAGACTGCAGCTCAGTGCGGTTCACTTCGGCGATGCCGACATAGAAGAAACCAGTGCGGTTGTTTATTATGTCGTTACCGAGGAAAATTTCATATGTACCATTGACCAGCTTCGACTGGATGGCCTTCAGCGGAATGGACATTTCATAGTGGTCAGTGAGCGGCTTGTGCTTGTGATTCAAGAATAATATCAGCTCAGCGTCCAAGTTTGTTGGTGTAATTTCAATGTTCACAGCTGAGTCCGACTTGTCGATAAGAACCTGATGGTAGACGAGCTGCTCGTACCATTTCAGTGTCTCGGTAGGATCCACGAGCGTCGCCTCGGGCAGTGAGTCAGCTACTCGCTGCTGCAGCCTCCTCTCCCTCTTCACCGCCATCTTGGTCTGAGCTACCTTTTCTAGGTACTATGATGCCGAAGTATTCGCTCGTGTTCGAGACATCCATTATACGAAGTTCTTCGCTCAGCATCAATAATTGCAGAGTCTTCGTATCTTGAGACAGCAAATCAACGGAATTGCCGTAAGACTGCAATATAGCTGGCCAAGATACTGCCTGGGGAGTAGAGAGGGAGAGAGGAGAAGAGAGAAAAGTGCACAATGAAGCCAAGGGAGAGAGAGAGAGAGAGCCAGAGAGGGAGAGTGAGCCGAGTCGGCCGTAAATGGGGCGTTTCGACAGTGTGCCAGAGAGGAAGTAGAAAAAGTGCTCTAGAACTCTACTTTTCCCTCTCTCTCTCTCCTCTCGCTCTTCCTCTCTTCCGCCAGTGGTAGTTGCTTACCATAACCCCTAGTGTTTCGTTGCCAAAGCATTCGCTTTCTTTTATGTTCTCCAGAATGGCGCAAACTGGCGGAAAGACATATATGGCGTCGCCATGTTGGATAGATTTATTGCCCAGTCCGCCTCCACTGAACCTGATGATGGTGAAGAAAAGAGCGGTAGAGAGCGAGAGAGGAGAGGAGAGAATGCCCGTGGCCATGAGGGGCAAGCGATGGCGAATGCCAATGAGTGGTGGGAGGGAAAGGGAGAGAGAAGGGGAGAGGGAAGGAGAAAAAATGGTCAGGAAAAGAGCAATGAATTAAACATGTGCTGTGTCAGCGACTTTTAACTTATATCTTTTCTAGTTCCCCTTCTTTCTCTCTCCCTCCTCTCCCCCTCTTTCTCTCTTTCTTGGCCTCCCTCTTCTCCCAAAGAGATGAAACATGCAATGAATTTTTCTCTTACATAGAAATGGTTAATGAAAGTCCTGAAGGGGCCGAAAATTCCAGAGGCTTTTCACCAACGACAATGTTACGCAACATGGCCAGAACCAGTTCTATGGTGAGATCTATCATTTGTCCAATTTGTTTCTCGGCAACATGACGCTCATGTTCTATGACTGCCTTGCTAAGCGATTCTTCCACCGATGACTTGCCGTCAAAAATGTAATCTTTAAGGTTTTCCAGTTTCGTGAGCCGAGAGGGAGAGAGGAGAGAGAGAGAGCGAGGAGAGAAGGGACCACATGAATGGAGAGGAGCCGGTGTGACGTGAAAAGAGAAGATAAAAGAGACGGATAGCGAGAAGGAGAGGAGGAGAGGGAGGAGAGAGCGAAAACGATGAAAAGTGTAAACTCAGTTTGAAAGGTCTTCAAAGATAGACAAAAAATCGAACTCAGTTCAAGAGGAAAAAAAGGAAAAGTTCACACAGTTTCCGCTCGCTTTAGAACTCGCGGCATTCTAATGAACTTTTCCTTCACTGAGAGCCGGGAGAGACTTTGGGGCCAATATTTATTCAACACCTTTTCGACCGATCAACTAGTTAGTCTATCGCAATTAAAATAAAAACTGAGCTCTGAGAGTGTAATTAAGGTGTCTTTAAAAAGGCAGAAAAAAGCGGAAAGGGTTAAAAAAGATGCACTCTCAAAGTTCTGTCTTTGAGATTGAGACTGCAATTAGTAGCTTGAGTTTGCACTCAAACTCAATTCCATTCCGTATGCTCATTAGCTTTTCTTTAATTACCAACTTCGACTTGTCATTAAAAAGTGAATCTCCGCAGACTCAAAAAAAGAAAGAAAAGTTCAAAAAGGAGAAAAGTTTAGTTCCCTCTCGAGTTTGAACTCGAGTTGTCTCAGAGATTGAACTTTCAACTTGAAGTGGAGCGGGGGGCTATCCGAATATGGAGGTGATAAATTTCGACAATAAGGCTACCTGTACTCTACTCTCTAGATAGCTGAAAAAAGAACTGTGAAATTCCAAGAGTATCGTGGTATCTCCGAAAAATGGCGGAAAGGGGATAGAAGCTCACCATCGTCTCAGTTCTTCCTCTGGTTCTAGATACAATCTCTGCAATTTGCGACTTCAATTTGCACTCAGTCTCAGTTCTACATGTATTCAGGATCCTTTCTAGCTTATTCTTGGCTACATTTTGGGGTTTAATATCACAAAAAGTGTGGAACAATAGTGATATTTTAAAAGTAAAAAAGTTCGGATTCTGGTGCCAAGACAAAAAAGTTCAGAGTTCACTCTCGGGTTTGAACTCGAATCGTCTCATCGATTGAACTTTCAACTGAAACATCATCAGTGTCATCATCCGATTTTTCAGTAGCTAAATTTTGACCAGTAACTAGTTACTGACTTGTCTTCAGTAATTATGAGAAAAAAAGCGGAAACCCTTTTGTCTCATCGATTCATATTCACTTTTACAATGGTAAGTAATGCCCAAGTTTCTACCACTAGCTCCAGGCTCGCAATCAGTGTGATATATGACGAAAGTAGTTGAAGTTCAACGAGAAAATCATTAAAGAATTCAAAAGCAGGTGCAAAAAAGTAAAAAAGTTGAGAAGTCGGGGGTTTGAACCCGATGTGTCTCAATATTTCACATTCATTCTGCATTAGGTTGGGTGAGGTGTCCGAATATGAGGAGTCTAATTCTTGACCACTAACCTGGCTTGTCACCATAATCAGGCACCTCTACATTGTAGTCAATGTCTGTCCAGGCCTTCTCTCTGTCCGTGGGCAGCACGTTGCCGCTGATCAATTGTTCCGTCATTCTCTGGCCAAATTTATGGAAAAGGAGAGAACATCAGCATGTTGCCTTCCTTGCGTCACATAGACATTTTTGCGAGATAAGTAGGAAGTAGACTCACGTTGACAATGCCACCCATGGTTCCCACTGCAAACATGCAAAAATCGAGCAGCTGCTGCGGCGATTCAACTTCCAGGCTAGATGCCAGTGAAACAGTCTTGTTCAAGAGACGAATTACAATTTCTTTGGCCTCATTATCTACTCCGTTTCCTTTTCCGGCTACTGCTGTCAGTACACTTCCGATTTGTTCGAGGCTATTGAGTGTGTCACAATTCATTATCGATTCGACCGACTTGACCATTTTGGCGCGCGTCTTGGCCGCCTCTTCAATCTCCTTTTCGCGTCTCAGTCTAATCCATTCGGCTCGAGCCGCTTCGTCGGTACCATTCAAAGGACTTGTCGTAGTGGTTGTAGTTGTGGTAGTAGTAGTGGTGGTGGTGGTCGATGCGAGCAAAAACTCCTCCAGCTCGTGATCGACAAGCTTTACATTCATGAGCGAAGCAAGGGCCTGCGAGACCATGTTCATCCTGGCCTGATCTCCGGCCGAATCAGCATTTTCGAGTTGCTTTGTGTCCATGAAGGCATCATATTGCTGCTTACTTGGCGCCTTTGTGCTCGTATCGGTTACATTGATCCTTGTTAGAGAGCCCTCTTTGTCCTTGATGTCCACACCAACGGTAAAATTGCCATAGGGTAAAATCAATTCAGCCTCTCGGTCCGGGCCGTACATTAGGAATGTCAATGTTCTACTATTGTGATTCATGAGCCAGAATGCATAGTACTCTATGGGCTTGAGTTCCGGGTCCATCCATCCGTTACACGAAATGGCGAACTTGTCCAGCAGGGCCATTTCGCCTCCCAGTGGCTGGAAAGTACATTCACCTCCTTCCGGTGGTTGATTTATGTGCAGAAAGATGTCCGATTCACCGCGATCGCCCTGTTCATTGGTCACCGACAGTTTGGCAAAAAAGTCTCCATACTTTGGATAGTAACGGTCGAAAAATTCCTTGCCCAGCGCCATCTTTTCCTCCGAGGCGCCCACGACAAATTCCGATGCATCTTCCAGCTGAATATCGTTGGCCTGCTTGTCGACGCCGTAAATTGTCCACTCGTACGTCAGTGATCCATCGCAATCCTCATTACAGACCCCAATGAGGCCGACGCGAACGGGATTGATTTTTTGTCCTAGCGGTACATGCGGATAACAGAGAGACGCAATTTGACATTGCACTTTGATTGACGGCGGTGATCGTTCGAGCAACACTAATTGAATACCCGTCCAAGATGGATGGCGGTCAGGAGGGTCGATGCGAACAATGATCTCGTAAGTATTCGTTGGACCATAGAAGACACGAGTATTCCACTCTACCCATCCGCCATTAACGTCAATGCGCCCTGGGCCCTTGCCAAAGCATCCGCCCTCGTCGTCGTCGCCATTGGGTGCAATGTCACTCGGCTCCTTCAGTCGGTGGTACAGAGGCGCCGAGACTGCTTGCTCCGAGTCGGCTAAACGGCGATCAATGTCCTCCACTGGCGCCCTGCGACAGAACCAAGTAATGGTGAAGTTCTTGTTCTCCTTGTCATCCGGGTCCACGGAGTGCAGTCCAGGGGCCAGCTTCAGTTTTTGGCCCCAGCCTCGGATCACCCTGGACTGAGCGCCATCTGTCATCTGACCAATTATGGGCGATGGGACAACATTGACATAGGTGTCCGCCGACTCGGCGAACGGCAGCAAGGGGTGACTGTTGTCAGGGTCGCTCAGGATAATTGAAAAAGTAAATCTATAAATGCCTTTAGCCAGGAAGAAGGGCGGCACATAGAGGAATGTCTTGGAAGAGGAATCCAGTGAAGTTAAGTCAATTTTCTCCTCGACTTGTCCTGTCTCCTCGTTGATGCGAAAGCCTAGCCAGCCACGAGTCACGATGACAGTAGTATTACAGTCCACGAAAGTCTTGGCATACAACTGAACAGGCTTCGAGCGCCAAAATTGTGTACCATTAGTCCAATCGTCTACGGAGTTCTTGATTTCTACTTGAGGCGGCCGGCAATCGATTTCCATGACCATTACTGCCAGTAAAAGTGACTGCACTTCCGGTAAATGGTTACCTGCTTTAAGGCTGACCACGTAATTTCCTGGAACAGGATAGTAATGTTCAACTTCTAATTGACTCTCTAGCGGTCCCTGTAATTTAAATTGATGGTGTCCAAACACTTCGCCACATGTTTCTTCATTACCAAAGGCGTACACTGGCTCAGCTTCGGGTCTCGGTACAACTTCGCCCCCTTCTTGCTCTAGTCGTTCGAGGCCATCATCTCCAAAATCGACGAGGAGGCAAGAATCGGTGCCAATGTCCTTAATGTTGACTCTGAACAGTCTCTTATTCGGTTCGGTAACGTTGCTCAAGTCGTCCATGGTCAGGCCCACTAATGGCTTCATCAGGTAGATCGATCGCGTCAAGGGTTCACTTCGCCTCTGGATTGTGTTGTAAGCGTAGAAGCTAAAATTTCTCCAGCCCGCCTAAAGGATTATTTTGAGTGAAATGGAAGAAGTCATTTAATACAAGAGACATTAGGGAGACGTGGAGAGGGGATAGGGGAGAGGAGAGAGGGAGACGGGAGAAGGAAAAAGGGAGAGATAGAGCCATAGAGACTGTCTAAGACCCTGCTAACTGAGTTAAAGCGTAACCATATGAGAGATAAATTCGTTTACCTCAGAGGAGGAGAACTTTATAATTGGATTTGTAGTGTTTTTATAAGGTTCGCCGTTCTGTTCCACAATGTACTTCTCCACATCGCCTTCTTCGGTACTTAGTTTAAATTGGATGACTCTGTTTGTTGGGAATCGGTCCCGTCGACTTCCGTATCCGTCCAGAGAATTTGTTTCCCCTTCTCCCCCTTCGAGGCCCTTGAGCATAGTTTCCACAGTTAGACTTTCAATGCGCTTAAGTACATAAGCTTCAGCCTTGAGTGTCAACGTGGAAACTAAATTGCTCAAAGTAAACATGACCTTATATTTGCCTGACTTGGCGTACTCGTGACTGTAGACCAATTGGCCGCCAGGCATCTTTGCCGAATCCTCGGGTATGCTCATCTTCTCGTGGCTTCCGTCGCCGTAGTATACTTCTAATGTACCATTTGTTGGCATAGGCAGCTCATCGACAGGATATTTCAAAGTGAACTTCACCGCGCCTGTGAGAGGAGAGAGAGAGAGAGCGACGAGCGGGAGAGAAGAGAGGGAGAGAAAGAGAGAACAGGGAGATGTATAATGCAAGCAACATGAATCATGGAAAGTGCATTCGGCGTCGCTAAACATTTTAGCAAGATGAAACTTTCGAGAGAGCTGAATATGCAAAATGTGCGGCACACACACTTTGAAAAACATACCTGGAATCAGCTGGGGAGAATTGGTTCTCAGTCTCCAGTGTTTTGTAACCGGATGCTGAGCAGTGACAGTGTGAAGCGCCGATACATTATTCTGAACATTGAAAGCGTAAACTCTAATTTCGTAAGTGCCCGGCTCAGTGTAGTTATGGGTACGCGTAAATTTCTCGTTCGGTTGAATGACATTCACCATGTCACTGTCCTTTTCGCCATCACCAAAGTCCCAAATAAGGTTAACCAGGCTCCCTTTACTCAGTATAATTGAAACATCAGCTTTTTGGCCAATTGGAATGTTTGGTGGTGAGATGCGAACTCGCAATTTATTGACAGCGGTGACAGCTGTGATTTTCTTGGAATGAGACACACTGGCATCACCCCAGAGACTTGATGCTCGAAAGGACACTTCGTATTCGCTGCTGTTATCGTACGAATGGTCCAAGTTGAATACATAGTCTTCGTAGAACATAATTTTCACCATATACTTGATGCCAGGCAGAGGGATCATTTGGCCAGAGTTGATGAATTTCAACGGCTCTTCGGGATTTCCGTCATTGAGACGCCAATCAGCTAATTCAGTGGTAGGCTGGTCAATGTGCTTATGGCCAAAGAAGCCTCCTCGCGTCTTGAGGGCCAATAGGTCACCAGCCTTGAGATTTCGGGGCTTGCTTAGCCTGATGAAAAAGTATCCCCTCAAAATGGTCAGCTTGATCCTGCGGACTAGCTTGTACTCAGCAAAGAGCGGTCCACTGGTCGGCGGTTTGCACAGTTCATTGAACTCTTCTTCCATCCTCCGGGAATCCAGGCAACTTCCAGTTCGCTGACAGAACGCAGTGTCATTCGGACATTTTGCTGCAGCTGCAAACGGAGCCGGACAGCTGACATTACCGCAGAAAGGTCGAAAGATCTGCAGCTCTAAGTCCCCGGGTATGTGGCCATAGCCTTCGACAGCCCGGACAGTTGCGTCACGAGTCAACGAAGACTGTGACTCGGTAACAATGAAGGTAGTATAGTTGTCCTTGGGGTCAAATTCAAGAGTCTTCTCAACGGCCATATAGTCAGGGATAGATGGTCCAAATGACATGCCGGCGACATCTGGAAAAGAAGCAAATTAAGTCATTGACGAATAGTAAGTATGACAGGTTTTAAATCGAAACGAAGCGGGAAGGAGAGCGGAATCTGTAGGCATATTAAATGGTCAAATCTATGGCACGAGCTCTACGTGTCTCGTCTAGAAATTATCTCATATTACGGCTCAGAGGACACCGTGACAGCTAAATTAGCATATAGCAAGCCTAGAGCACCTTCAACTTCATTCTACTGTAGACTTGATCATGCAACAGCAGTGGAATTCAAGTGCGGAATAATCTAAAACTGTAGATACCGTACGCAATAATAGTATTCAAATTCTGTTCAACTCACCGAACGAGCCGACATCATTGGTGGAATTGTATTCGGTTGAATCGCCATAATCCACACCAACACTCAAGTCCTGGCCAGCATAAAAGGTGGCGCTGCAACCGCAAGGGTCACCAGGCTCAATGAGTTCGGGGCATTCGAATTTCATTTCGTGTTCCTGAAACTTTTCCCCAATGGTGACCAGAGCCGAGGCCATCTCAAACCGACGACCGGGCTTGGCCACGTGGCGGGCGTGTACCTTGACGGTATACTTGCCCGGCAGCCGGAAGGAATGCTCGTGCCTCTTGTTCTCGGTCCAATTGCCGACAGAGCCGTCGCCAAAGTCCACTTGCACTTGAACGTCTTCGTTCAGAGTGATGTTCTCTGTGCTAGTTTCAAATGCGACAGCATCATCAAGGAAAGCACTTTCCACCAGGGCTTTGACGGAAAGACCGGGCTCAGCTTTGCCAGGATTACCGCTGAAATACTTCAAGTAGATGCCACTGTTCGAGTCTGTCTCACAAAGCTTCGAGTCCACTTTGGCCACCAGGCCAGTGTCCATGTCACTTGCACAGAGACAATAGCCCACATTGACCACGGCAGCGTGAGCCATGCCAATATTTTCGCAAAGAGTGACGCAGCTTGTGCCGTGCACAGGCTCACCCAGCGTATAGCCACCGGGCGAATGTTTGAACAGTTCAAGAGCGTTCGAAGACAAACATTGGCCATCTGTCAGAGCGTCGGACGTGACCAGTGGTGTTAGACATGCCAAATAAGTCAACAAGAGAATTATCAGTAAAGATGACATTTCAAGTCGCAAGCGACTCAGTACATGCGAGCCAATTCGCGTCATTCGAGTGTCGGTTCTAGAACTTGTAAGAATAGACACCTGAATGCAACTTTCATCTTTCGAGGAAAGAACTGCAACAGGATACACCATTGTCAGCCCGTTATATTGTCCAGCCAGGGGTGTTTGTTGTCAAGTTGGCACCAAGGAAAGCGTGACCAACAGCCATGGAAACGGCCAAAAATGTTGCCTTCGACCTTTGCATAAAGGTTGCCTCTCGCATATTTTAGTCATAATCAGCATCCAAACAGCGGCGGCTTGTTGTTTTTCCCTTTGTTTGGTCGCTCGATGTTCTAGAACCCTATAGAGAGAAGGAATGGTAATTATTTGTCCTTCACGTTCCTAAAGACCTAGTCTACCAAGGGGAACAGTTCTAGCTAATTAATACTTTCACAGAGTTAATGAGACAAAGCTTTCTCCAAGCATGACCATTTGCGTCACTGAAAGTTCTAGAACTAGGCACGCAACGCAAACAACTTTCATTTCGCATTCAATTCCACCGAGTTAGGGCCGGACAAATTAAAGTCTATCTCCTTCGCCTCTTTCCCTCTCCTCTATCTCAGGGTCTAAACATAGAACAGTTTTACTGGGCTAGTTGAGCCTTTGATGATGGCATTCGCGGAATACAGGCACTAACTTTACGCTTCAGCAATTTACCTAAATTAAAGACACTACTGGTATATGATTAGACCAGTTTACGCTGGGCTCAGAATGCTACTGGCGATTACAAGGACGAAATCTAAATTACGTTCCTCCTAAATTACAGAGTTAAGTTGTAATTACTTGCCTTAATATCACCAGATATCCTGCAAACCTGAGCTTTCTCTCCTTTCCGGCCGTCAGAAATGGCTCGGGCCACTGGTACTTAGTTCCGTGCGAAATCTAGACTTGAACCGAATTAATTTCGAAGGCATCACGGGAATTTCCGCTCTTTCGCTTCCCATTTCACTTTTTAACCTGGTCATCTTTGAACGTTCGGCCCACCCGAGCATGGCTTCGCTTGACTGACGGTTGGCGGTATTTTCTGACTAGCATTGCCATCACTGTCATAGGAATGGTACTTGAAGCATGAAAAAATGTCACCCAACATGACTGGCTTGAAGGGGAAAAAATTAAATCCTGAGTGACACTTGAATTGCTCGGGGAATTCCGCAATTGCTGGCGTTATGTGTGTGTTTGCTCATCATGCAGCATAAAACTGGGCCTAGATGGTTCAAGGGAAGGCAGAAAAGATGATAATTTATATGACTAGACCATGGAATGCCTTTTTCTCCTAGTACAAGAAAAGTGAGATGAAGTAAATGTAGTTGAATAAACATGTTCATCAACTCAGACACGAACCAAATTACTTGGAAAAGCTGTTGCTGGGCAACAAGCGAAATTATGCACGTTGTCCTTCTTATCGGAGCAGTGTTCTCTTTTTCTTTCAAGCCTTTCTGTTTAACGCATTGGCCTAATAATGTTCTTGCACTTGAGCTCTGGGCACCGGAACTCATTAGCAAAAGTAACTGCAAGAAGAAGACTGTATGCAGAGAAGGAACAAATTTAAGGACAATTAAGAAACAAAAACCGTACGAGCGTTGGCGAAAAAAAACAGGGACCGTGTAAGAAGTGCATTAATCAAGAGAGCGTTTCTTGCCTTTTTTGGTGCATTTCTTGCAGAGCTGAAATTGAGTCATTACATTAACTAATGATTCACGTCGAATATGGTGCTTGGAAAACTTAAAACTCGGCTCAAGGTAAATGATATATTGATGTTTCCTCGACTGTGTTGTGCATAATAAAAAATAATTTCACAGAAAGAGCAATATATTGAATTTTAATGGTGAGAAGAGGAAAACGTGGCGCCGGTAATTGTCATTAAGAAGTACACTGGGTTCCATTTGCTTTACGCCATTTTGGATAAGAAAAGAGGATAGGAGCAAGACATTCTATACTGTCTTCTTGCAGTCATGTGAAATTTATGACTTCCTGTCATTCACTGTTCCCGGCTCGTTTTTTCCCTTCTCTGCCCATTAAATTGAATGGTACTCCCCCTCTCTATGGCGTATAAAGTAAGTATAATGAGTCAGAGTTGGTGTTGCATTACCATTAAAATTTCCATCTTGCCTTCTCTCCTCATCATCCTTTCCCCTTTTTTCCAGGACTTGAACTCCGCCACCCTCTAAATTGCCCTAATTATGGAAGGCACCTCAAGTTATTGCCTCTGACTATGTACGTGACGATGGGCTCTTTGTCACCTCTTTCCGAGAGACGGCAAGCTCTCTCCTCCGCTTTCCCAGATAGGCACACATATGGGCTGTCAACTTAAAAATGAGCCTTTTCTGGTTAAGAGCTGTCAAGGAGTCGGGAGGACCTGTGAGAATTTATTCGGCAAATTTACAGGAAGATGTCAAGTATGAATCATGGCTCTGCCATTCTCATATGGGGCTCACGTGAGCAAATTCATTGCTTCAGTTCGTGGACAGCCTTTCCCTTCGCTTTGGCTGAGCTCATGCATTGTTTATTGCCAATTAAGGATCTCTTCGAAGCTATTATGAGCGAACAAGACAAACTGGAGATGACGATTAAAAAGCCATTCGTCTAAATGCCTTAAGAATACTATTCTCAGTGCCGAAGTAAGCAAAATGCCATAAAATTGTGAAGGAATGCTCAGCTGGGAAGGGAGCAATTTTCTGTCCTAAATTGAATTCGACGGCAAACAACCATCTTGAAAGTCGCAAAGGTGCCCAAAGTACAACATTTACTGCCTTGTCCCCTCTAATTGAAGTGGTCGCCGAAGCAAATCACCATTGGCATGATGGAGTGTGGAAGCGACGCCAGGAATGCAAAGTAACTTGCGGATGGCATGATGATAAAGTATCCATTGACATATGGAAGCGTATATTACGTCATATCGCCAGCCATTTGCAAGAAGCCGCCTAAAGGTAGAGACGAACATCAAGGTTTTTCCCCCTGAAAGTTCAATGTGAACGTAGGTGTGACAAATGGCATTATTTTGGTAACGCCGTTTTGCTGCTAAGTGTACATGTGTTCTTCATTTCCAATTCGTCATTAGCCTCCCTGTAGCTTGTAACTTGATGCTCTCTCCCTCTCCCCTCTCCCTTTCTCTGGCAGTGTTTTTCATTTTCACCAATGTAGTAATTTGGTGTTCTCTCTTTCTCTCTTCCTTCCTAACGACATCCTGGCGCTCATGACCTTTCGCAAAACTTAAATTTTTTAGAGACGAAGGCAAAATGGGGAATCAAGTGCGAACAAAGTGGCGGCATTTCAAACAAAGAAGCAAACAACGTCAAAACTGAGCTCAAGTTTATACAAAATGTTTCCCAGCGAAGAAGAGAGAGGAACTCTGCGAAACAATGGACATAATAGTATTTTTTTGCACTTGAAATGACATGCTCAACATATTCGCAATTGCCGCATACACATTGGTAACTCACATTATATGAATGATTATGTAGAGGAAAAAACGAAGACAACCAAAGAAAAGCGACAATCTACATAATATGTTTTATGTATATTATCGATCGCACCGTCATCAGCATTGAGAAGTTTTTTATGAGGCGTCGTCAAGTTCGAAGACCCGAAAAAGAAAACCAGTGGCGCCATCTAATTGTTTGCGGAACAGTTGCTTCAAGGATACGCAGTGCACCGAGCCTGTGACTCATTGTAACAGTTTGAACTGTCGTTACGATTTGCTGCAGCTGCAGATTTAGGTTTCTAATGCAAGACATCTCTGCTCTGGCTCTGAGATGGATGTAATAATTATAGCCCTGATTGAACAGGTGCCGAGGACTCAGGCTTACCCTGTGCTCGGAATACATTACAATTATGAACCAATGAAACAGGACAAGATGATGGTCGTAAAAAGATCACCTTGCCCGAGGCTGTGTTTCATCTTTAGAAGATGTTTACTCGCATCTTCTCTCCGTGTTGTGGTTATGGTTGCATCAGAGTACGAAACACACTTTAGAGAGGGAGAGATTGAGTCGCCAGGTAGCTAGTGAATAAAGGTAGGAGAGGGAGCAACGGCTATCGACAAAGATGTCTATTAGTCTACTGTACTTGTTCTCCCTCTCCCTCCTTTCCCTCTTTACAATATTATCCCTGAAAGGCGACTCTCCTCTCTAAATGGCCTCTTGCACGGAATTGTATAATATTATTCATCAAAACAAGTGCAAGGAACTTGACATGAGTGTTTTCCATCCTTCCTGAACTATGGCCTGTTCATCTACACTGTAATGTTGCATCACTCATACAACATCAAAAACATTCTGGGTCCCTCTATTGCTCTCCCTCTCCCCCTTTTGCTCTCTTCCTCCGTCATAGGGTTGCCTCTTTTCTGCTTAAAGAAAAGTCGACTCTGTTTACCTCATTAGCTTTTTCCTCTTGATTAACCGGACGCATCGCCATCAAATAGACGTCATCTTTCTGTCTCTCTGGCTCCCTCTCGCTCTCTCCCTTTCCTTTGCTCTCACTGACGTGCTTGTGTCTACTTCCATAATGAGCATATATTTTATAGACTGCCTACTGTGAAATTGCGGATACAAAGCGAGAGAGAAGGGGAGAGGAGAGAGGGAGAGAGAAGAGAAGGAGAGAGACAGTAGGTGGTATTTGCTGGCTTGTTGCCTTCTCTTTTTTTAATTACAAGGTAATGCAATTGAAAAGAAAGCGAATGCATTTCTCCGAAGACGGCGAAATTTAATGACTCGTAAAATGAGTGGGATGTGAATTAGTTAATTGTGATTAGCTTTGGCTGCTTCTTCTTTTCTTGCCTAGTCACAGCTCAGCTGGAAACTGCAATACTTACACCTTGGTCAACATTAGATTTGAGAGACTGATACTCCTTTTTTCAGCGTCTCATTTCCCAGCGTGGCGACAAGAGACTCATTTACCTTGGCTCCGGAGAGGCGACACCGAGGGAGGGAGAGAGAGCAAGAGGGGGAAGGGAGAGAGCGAGAGAGGAGAGACGGTGAAAACCCGGCGTCACTTCTTCAGGTGACAGTCATCTAGGGAAATTCAATTTACCTAATTATTATTCAGGTAATCTAGAGTGCAGTCATTAAAGGGTTGAATAGTCTAAGCATCTCTCGTTAGTCACTGACTATTTTCTCTCTCCCCTCTTCCCCCCCTCTCTCTCCTTCTTTACCTCTCGAATAGCAACGGTCGTGTCAACAGGTTTGTGCATTAAGAAACATAAACATTCCTCATCGTCGCTAATGACCTCTCTCTCCCGCTCTCTCTCTCTCTCCCTCTCGCTGTCTGACGACATATGCTTGGTATGTGGACCGCAAAAGGGTTAAATGAGTCTAAAGCTATCTCCAGGCTGCTTCGGAGAACGAGAGAGAGAGAGAGAGAGAGAGAGAGAGACGAGCAAAACTGAAAAACGTCTCTAGCTGTCTCGGAAAATGCTAATTAAGCTGTCGATATGATTTCGAGTCGAGAATATTGCATAAATCAAAGACAGAGCTATTTAGCGCCATTCACTCATGACCACACATCACAATTAAGGGACAAAATAGCTCAAAATGGCGCAAAATGTATTCCTTTCTTTTTTGTCTCGTCATAGACGAACCGAGTAAATATTTCGCGTGACCAAATTTCCAGTGGCAGTTAAAGAATGTACCTTTTCTGTCGTCCACTTAGCAAATAATGCAAATAGCTGATAGAGTACATGAAAAAAGGGATACGCGACTGAAAATCCCTTTCATTTTTTTATTACGCAATCAGCTCTCAAGTCAAGAGTTGCCCAGTGGCTTTGCGTCACCTCTCGGCGCGCTCTCCTCTCTCCCTCTCGCCTCTTCTCTCTCGCTCTCCGAATAATATGTGGCGCCTTCCTTAAGTTCAAACCCATCACGTACGATGCTTTTATTTTGCTCACGCATACATACATAAAAGAAAGAAAACCTGTATGCATGAAATATAATGTGCCATTTTTCATTCTTAACGTCCGAGAGCCATTTTGGAAAGTTTACCTGCACTTGAAAAGTGTATTTTTGTGCACGTTAAGCTGCAGAGAGAATCTTGGACATTACTTGAATGTCCAATAACAATCCTTTTCAGGGAAGAGAGGAAGAGGGAGAGAGGAGAGCGAGAGACGGCACGAGCCATTTGAATGGTTGCTCTAGTCACGAAACGTTAGTGCAGTATATCTGAGCATGATAAAACTCCTACGTGTAGCAAATGTAAAACCAAACAAAGCCACTGTATTCATGTAAATTTCCTCTTTGCCCTTCTCTCTCTAGTTACCTTTCTCTCCCTCTCTCGCTCTCCCCTTCTCCCTCTTCCTCTCATCGCACATTTGCACTCCTACAAGGAGATGCTCTTTTTTAACTCACTTAAAAAAGCGAAACTTGTTTCACGTTTGAATGCGTGAACTTGAACGTTCACAGAAATTCCCAACTATTTATCTTTCCTACACGAGTTCCTCTCTCTCCCTCTCTCCTCTCCCCTTCTCTGACGACCATTCTCTCTTCTCATAGAAAATTCGCTATGAAAAATGAACTTAAAGTTTTCCACGAGTGAATCCTAATTAACAGTTCACCCTTGATGACAGCAACGATTACTATCGCAACTAACAAAGAGAAGAGCGGGAAAAGGAGAGCGAGAGGGAAGAGGGAGAGAGGGAAAGTGAAGTAAATGAACCGGATGATCACAAGCTGAGATTCGTTTGATATTATTTTGCAATTTTCTTCATTCAGTGATAAAAACCGGGGTTTGTTTTTTTGCCTTCACAATAAATAATGGTATCTGAGATATATTACACTTGTCCAAAGCTTATCGTAGCTGTTTGAGAATTGATGAAAATATAACTTTTATGCCTTCATAGACACCGCAGTTAGAGAAAGAGCATTTTCCAGAGAAAGAGTTTTTCACAATAGTAGAAGGCAATTTCGTTTTCTATAACAATGTTTCCGCGAGAGAGGGGCGGGAGAGGGAGCGAGGGAAGAGAGAGAGAGAGAGATAAAGAAAGCAAGAGTAGGTGGTAATCAGTGGAAGTGTTTTCACCATTATGAAATGAACAAAGGGAACGAATTACAAGGCAACGAGGGCGAGAGGGGGAGAAAAAAGGGAGAGGGAGAGAGAGGGAGGGAGAGCGATCAGACAGAACTGTTCTAGAGACACGCTTGTTGGTCAATCTGAATTGAGGTACTTTTCGGACCATTCACTTGAAGTGGACATGTCATCATTTTCGGGACAATAGGGCGACTCCCGTTGACCAGTGGGCGCCAGTGGGTACGGCAAGGACAAGGCATCACGTCTTAATGACCAGACAAAATGGCCGCCCTGGTCGGAGGGGACTTGCTTGTCCAACTTCAAGCTGGACAGTCTTTGGTGAATCTGTTCGATTTCCTGTTTGCCTAGAGACAACTGAAAGTCGGTCAGCGTTTCCGCCAACTCACGCAAGTCGGGCATCTTGAGCAACAGCTTGGGATACAAAATGGCCGCCACAGAGTGTCCAAAGCGCCAGGTCATGTAGGAGCGCAGTAGCATGAGGTATCTTTCCTGGGCCTGGGAAACGGCCCGACAATTGCTTAGAGATGTCCGGTCCGGACTGAGGAGGACAATGACGGTCAACAGGATGATGCAAACCTCGTCAATGTCCATGCTCTTGATGGACTTGATGAAGGTCATGTGCTTCTCATAGAGATCTTGATTAACCAGCGGCTTCAGGTCGTTGGCAGTGAGGACAGGTGCGAAGGTGTTACCTGTCAACGGGTTGTTGCCGCTGCCGTCGGTGCCCTTGAACCTGGACGAGCTGTCGGGCCAACAGCTGTTGACAGTGTCATACAAGTGGGAGGACAGGACGAAGCCCATCTCTAGTATGGAGCCCCGAAGGAGCACTTGCTGGTCCTCGGGTTCAATGGCCGAAAAAGAGGGCACTTTCTGGGCAAAGAGGGCAAGCCTTTGAATGGCCGTGAAGAACATGTCCAGCAACTCGGGCCGAGACTTGCACTGCTCTGTGGACGACGGTGGGCACGATGATGGTGATGATGATGACGCTGTTGAGGACGATGATGAAGAGGAAGGCAACTTTGGTGCTCTTGCTATTGTTGGTTGCTGAGAAGATGAAGAGGACGACGAGACCAAAGATGTTCTCAATAGAAGTTCTTTGATGCACAAAATGTACTCATTCATTAGTGTTTCAATAGTGTTGACCTGGCAAAGAAAGAAGAGGGAGAGGGCGAGGGAGAGAGGAGGAGAGGACAAAAGGGCGCCAAATTGAAAATCAATTGAACAGATAAGTGATTGTTTCGATTTGGGCGAAGAGCTCAACACCTACGTCTCTCTGGCTTAAATAGCTGCCAATTAGATTGACATCAGCCTCATAATGGTGTTTGAGCCTGTTTAATCGCTTGGCCGGCGATGAACCGGATACAGAACCTTCGTCCACTTCCTGCTTTTGTCTCTTTTCCAGCCGAGTCTTGAGCATGTGCAACCTTTCCTCTTCGGTCATGACCCAACTTTTTTCCATTCCAATTGAGAGGCACTTATGAAATCTGCAATTAACATGAATGCACAGAGAGAAGCCAACATACTAATTAGTCACTCTCGGGCTAATTAGTATCGTGTAAAAATCTTTGTTTCCTTTCTCTCTCTCCCTTTCGTTCCCTCTCCCCCCTCGTCTACTTTTTTCTCACTCATACGCAAATTTGCATATGAGCATAAAAAAGTTTCGTCTAAATTGATTATCAGTCAGCCAATATGGATATATGCCGAAAACATTCCATGATTACTAATTAATGAGAGTCAAGAGGAAGCAAATTAAGTGCCGGTTCGGAATATTTGGCGTTAACAAGCAATAGGGTGGAAAGAGTACAAATTGGAAGGGAAGGGGTTGAGAGGAGAGAGAGAGAGAGCAAGCTGCCGTTGATTTACTGCCTTCGAAAGGTACTAATTTGGACGGAAGAGAATATAGGGTCAGCTGGTGATAATGGAACATGTGTTACTTCTCTCGCCTTCTCATTTTCTTAATCATACCAGCCTCTGAAACATACATAAATAAAGGGCGGAGACAAGATTGTCTACGACCATTCAACATGACTAATGGTCAGCGCCATTAATACACAATGCAACACACTAGGAGAGGGAGAGGGAGAGAAAGAGGGAGAGAGAGGGAGAGCGAATGCTTCTTTCTTGTTCTATAACTGGCTTAACTATTTCAAGACAAATATATAATATTCAAGTGGGTGACTTTCATACGGTAGCTGAATGTATAATGTTCTGTTATCTCTTTCCTCTCTCTCCTCTCCCTCTCCCTCCCGTCTCTTAGGCAGGATGAATAGTGAGAGAAAGACCAATTACGAAATTTCAGTACAAGTTAGTATTGCATAAATAAGTCATTTGTTTTTGTAACACTCTAGAATAGTCGACCTCCAAACTTTGCTCTCCCTTGATTCAGTCTAATCGTCTTTTCGGCAAAGGAAGTGAGAGAGGGAGAGAGAGAGAGCTCCCGGATCCACGCCTTTGTTCATCTCTCTCTCCCTCTGCCGCCGCCATATCGAGACTAAAGGCTGAACTTGGCGCTTAAAATGCGAAATGATGTATTTTCTCTCTCTCTCTCTCTCTCTCTCTCTCTCCTCTCGTCGGCACCAAAGAGTTGAAGGCAAGTCTTTGATCAAAGAACAACAAATTGAACTCAATTAGATTGGTTGTATACTCGATCGAACTATTCCGTGAAAAGAAACCTATTTATTTTTACAGGCATCCATTTCCCGCTTCTCTCTCTCTCTCTCCTCTCTCCCTTCCCCCTCTCGAACCAAGCCCATTAGCTAGCCAGGCGCCAGGCTTAGGTGAGGCAAAGGGTTACATGACTGGACTTGATGGCGACGCAGCGCAATGAAGACGCGTTGACGCCGAATATAGCGTAGAGAGGGAGAGAGGAAGAGGGAGAAGAAGGAGAGAAAGAGCTAGAGAAAGATTCAGATTATATAAAAACCTGAATAATATATATTACTGTAGAAATGTAAAGAATTTGGGAATGCATCATTAAAAGAACAGCTATTTTGCCCTTAAGTAAACTATATACTTTTTAGCACCCTCCTATTATGCATATGGTAATCCATGTGGGCTTTCAGTTCATGCTCGTCTCCCTCTCCCCTCTCCCCCTCCCTCTCTCATCTCTCTTGGTTCGATCACTAATCAGCCCTGATCTCGACCACTTGATTATTTACGTGCACTCGGTCCATATCTAATAATACATCTACTTCCAACACACATGTCGTATTCAAACTTACGAGTAGACAATATAATAATTTATGCTCAAGTGATAAAAAAAGCATACTCGGAAAAGTTGGCAATTACAATAAGCAGTTCAGCGGACATCTCTCTCCTCTTCTCTCTCCCTCTCTCCTCTCTCTCTCCCTTTCTGCCTGCTAATCTATTCTTTGCAGGCAAGGTCAAGGATATATCAATGGCCTCGGGCACGGACTTTCTGGACTACATATGAGGGACCATCCTATAGCCCGAGGCTGTGATATGAAAAAAAACGGTAAAACCGTTATTAGTATGTTGTTGCTATTGTAGGACATGAATGTTTATATCAGCAATTTCAATTTGCTAGGGTTCACAGAAAGCCACGGAAGCCAAGGAGAGCAAGAGGGGAGGGAGAGAGAGAGGAGAGGGGAGAGAGCGCGCAAAATGCCTTGACTAGGCATGTTTGACTTCGATAAATGATAGTTGTACATGTAAGAAATGTACAGTTCACAAAGTCACACATAGTATACTTTTCGTTAAATTACAATGTTCACGTCCAAAAATAAAGTGAAATAGTTGACAAGGAGGTGCCAAGTTATTCTTAGGCCAACGAGTTCGCATTTCAGTTTTTCTTTGTCTCTCTCCCTTCCTCTCCTCCTCCTCTCTCTCTCCCTTCCCTGTCTCTCTCTCTCTCCCTTTCTCTGTTCTCCTTCGTCCTCCGAATGCTCATTTCCTAACCAGACATTATTCGAGAGAGAACTTGATTCCAGTTCTCGACTTTTTGTACATTTTGAACATGACGAGAGGAAGAGAGAGAAAGGGAGAGAGAGGGAGAGAGGAGAGAGAACCTTCGGGTAAACGAAAAGCGATTTACTGTTTTGTTAGCTTGGCTTCAGTCCAAAGCGTTCTCAAATGTTCTGAGTAACAAAGTTCTAAGAGAACAGAAACATAAAATGAACATTCTTTTTGACATAAAATGAGCCAGAAAGAGAGAAAGGAGGAGAGGGGGAGACAGAGACACAAAAAACGAAGTAGACGAAAAGGAAGCTTTGCGAGATAGACAGCGGATAGAGTGGAGAGGGAAGAGAGGGAGAGGGAGAGAGCGACAAAGACGAGTTCGAGAGACACGCTAATGCAATGTGACTCGAGTTGGCAAAAAAGAACCTCATCGATGGTATCAGGCACTCCAGGTCCTCTCTCTCTCTCTCCCCCTCTCTCTCGTCCTTCCGACTACATTATGATGCATCGATACGGGCATGAAAGAGAGGGGAGAGAGGGAGAGAAGAGAGAGAGGCCTACTATTCTGAGATGATCCGCGCCCAGGAGCCTCTAAGAGGCAGTTAGAAGGTACCTCAAAAAATAAGGCAGTAATTAACGTGAAAATGTACGTATAACACGCAAATAGAGAAGCCTTTGTTTGACAGGTCATCGTTCAGGTAGTGCTGCAGGCAGAGAGGGAGAGGAAGAGAGAGAGAGAGAGGAGAGAGAGGCACACTCTGTTCAGAGAGAAGCTCAAGAAAACAATAAAGGGATGAGTGAATCCTGATGCACCTTGCCCGAGGCAATGTCATCCAGGTAGAGAAAGAGAGGGAGAGGGAGAGGGAGAGGGAGAGGGAGAAGGAGGAAGAGAGGAAGAGGGAGAAGGAGAGGAGTAGAAGATTGCGCTCACTGCTAAAAATCACTGACTAATTTGCCTCATAAAGTGTCACAATTTAAGGGTTAATTGGCGAAGCAACATAAATCACACCGGAGAGAGCAAGGAGAAGAGTCAGCCAATTAGAGAAAACGTACCTGCAGTACTGGCAACACTTGCGTGAGCTGATGTTGATATCACAGTGGCTCTCGTAAGGGCAGTGGAAGCTCTTGTAGGCATCATTTTGAACTGAGCGCCGAAAGAAGGCCTTGCACGAGTCACACGATATGCCGCCGAAATGGTAGCTCTTGGCCCGGTCACCACACACGCCACAAATCTTGACAATGGCCCTTCCGGGGCCGTGGAGGGCAGCGGAGGAAGATGGCGTACCAAACAGGTGTCTCGGCGTAGAGGGGGACGAGTCGTCGGACGAGAGGACACTACTGGTGCTGCCGTCGGGCGAAGGTAGGCTCATGCCTGGGCGGACAACAAGTGGGCGAGATGGGATGGGACAGTAGAGTTAAAGGGTTGCCCAGCTGGTTACGCCACTGCCGTCGCACGTACCTGTCTTTGGGGCTGTGAAGCTTGCAGGGTTCGGTCCGGCTCCGGCCGGCGGGGGCGGCACAAAGGTGGGTATGTCCCAGTATGACAGGCTTGCTCGGTGGTCAAGGGTGGGCGGCAGTAGGCCGGCGCCCGGACGCAGATCACCGGGAGTAGGATGTAGGAGAGAACTGACCCGACTGTCGTCGAAAGGATAGAAGTGTCCGGCCAGCATATTGCTATAGGAGCCTTGCAAAATTTATCCTCCTCTCTATCTCTCCTCTTCTCTCTCTCTCTCCCTCTCTATCTCTCCTCTTTGCTCCTCTCAGTTCTATCTCTCTGGGAGCGAAAGTCAAAAAGAGACAACGCGTGACATAATCATTGCGCGAACTGAGAAGTGAGTGAGAAGAGATGATGAGAGAAAAAGACTTGGTTGTTGAGTACGATCCGAGGTCGGCCTGCGGAAGGCGACGCGAGCGAGAGAGAGAGAGAGGGGAGAGAGAGGAGCAAAGAGGAGAGAGGGATGAAAGAGGGAAAGAAAGGAGAGCTGGAGAGGAGAAGAGCTTTAGTATTGTGGCCGTATTGCGGTTGCCGGCAAAACTTGAAGATTAAGTAATGGGCTGAAACTGACTCTGAAAAAGCAGGGGTTTCCCAGTCAGCCAGGCTGGTAGCGTTAGTGCATCAATTTGGCGCCATAGTAGAGTAAAAAAGAGGATCACAGAGCGAGAAAAGAGGGGAGAGGGAGAGGAGAGCGAGAGACCGCGAGAGCACTAGAGGGAGAGAGACAAGCAAAGGAATCCTGACTCTACAACTCTCTCGCTCGGCAAAGAGGAGGAGAGAACATCCCAGCCCACCGTCTATCAGCCAAGTAAAGAGAAGGCCGTCATAGCAACAAGTATCTCTCTCTCTCTCCCTCTCCTCTCTCCGTCTCTGCTCTTCATCAGACCAACATGTGTAGGCAAAGCCGCTCTATCATGAGCCGGGCGACAAGAGTGAGAGGTAGAGAGGGAGCCAAAGGGAGGGAAGGAGAGAGGGAGAGAGAGCCGGTTGATGGCTCCTTCCGGTCTATGGCCTCGGGCGAGGTCGTCGAGGCCGCACGAGCTCCGATATTACAAGCCCAGCCTTGTAACCGTTGCGTAACTTAAGTGGTCATTTAAACGGGACTAGGTGACTGGGATATGCCAACAATAATACTCCTTTTCTCTCTCTCCCTCCTCTCGTTCTCTCCTAACAACATCCTTGATATGTTTGCATGTATCATGACGATGACATGATGTACATTACATAAATCAGATAAATTGCAGCTACAAGAAAAGAAATGCGGCAAAGAAGAGAGGAGAGGAAGAGAGAATAAAAGGCTAGCGAAAGAGAGAAAGAGAAAGAAAGAGAGGGAGAGAGGAGAGAGACATAATTGTCAGCCAGAACTTCCCACGATTGGCTACGCCGACACTTTGGCAGCTATTTAGGATTTCACAATAATCTACCCCTCCCTCTCTCGGGATGCCTAACGAGCAGTAGTCAAGTGCGTACAACTGCAAGATACAAGAAAAAGTTCTATATAAAGAGGGGAGAGGGAGATAGAAGAAGAGCAATTCTTCAAGTTAAACGCTCCTTGGTTAGTCTCTAAGTCCCAATCAATTGCAATCAGTGTAGCGAACCATCTATGAACAAGTCACGTAAGTATAATTTTCCGATTGTTATATGTGCAGGGAAATGTGCATATTACTTATTCATAGGGTTTGCAAGGGAAAGGGAAGAGCGAGAGGGGGAAGGAGAGAGGGGGGGAGAGCAATAGGAGAACACGTATAAAAGTTATTTGTTCGGCCGAGTGGTTGCATATTAGTGTCTCGTAAATATTGCGAAGTAATATGCACTTCGTATCAAGCAAGTTAACAACAAAACTAGAAATGCTAATGAGGACCTCATCTCTCCCCCCTTCTCTCTCTCTCTCCCTTCCTCCCTCTTTCTCCGTCGCTGCTCTCCACCTGAGGGCGAAAGAAGGAACAATTCATCATATGTGTAAATGCGCTTTGCAAATTCTCTCACAGAGCAAAGGTTACCTGAAAAGAGCAATATATCATCATTTTGCAACCCTCTGGCTTGCCTTTGTGTTCACGTTCATGCAAAGACCAGTTGCTTAATTAGCATGTCATTTAGAGCTTATTAAAAGTAGAGAAGATTTGCGGAAAGAGAGTTAGACAAATAGACAAAAATGGAATAAATTTGGAGAGAGAGCGGGAGAGAGGAGAGGGACCGAAGAGAGGGAGAGAGAGAAGAGTATTTAAAAAGCGATGAAAGGTTTGTAACAAAGTATGAAATGCAAGCTTTTTAGTCTACTAAATATTTTAAACTTGTATTACAATTGTACTTCACGGCATACATATATTTGTGTATAATGAGGGAAGGGAGAGAAGAAGTGAGAGGAAGGGGGAGAGAGAGAGAGGGAGCGATGCAAGGTCAAGAACTTGAAACAATGTGAATTGCGAGAGCTCATGTCAGCACTTGAAATTTCCGACTAATTATAACTACTCTAATATTACTTAGCAACATAATTATAAATTCAGTATACAAGACAGAAAGGCTGCGATGACGCAATTGACATCTACTTGGCTTTCAAAGGCTAATTATCGAATTCACATCGTGATAGAGAAAACATGGCGCTAACAATTGTTACCAACAGCAAAGTGTTTGTACACAATTAAACAGGAAATGTGATAACGACATTGTCAAGCTTAGATAGGATTAACATAGCTGTCAATTATCTGTGATGTATGTTTAAGGAGTGATTTATCAGTAGCAGAGTTTAGACTTGTTGTGCTCAGTGTATGCAGAGAGTTCACTGATCACACTAATTGCAAAACGCAAGATGAGAAGTAATTTTGTTACTTACGTGTTGCTAATTGCTGCTTCTTGCCTAATCAAGGGCACCCAGAGTACGTCAAACTTGTATCCGCGTGAATCGGTAAATCGTGAAGTTAAATCACTGAATGGAATCTGGAACTTTCGGACCGAACCGGAAGCAAGTGTGAACCTTGGCTTCGAACAGAGATGGTTCGAGACTAGTCTACGGACCGAGAAGCACGATGGTCACGTGATTGACATGCCAGTGCCCAGTTCGTACAACGATATCACCCAGTCGGCCAAGCTGCGTGACTACGTGGGCTGGGTCTGGTATGACAGATCTTTCTATGCACCGCAGAGTTGGTTAGACGCCAAGAAGACAGTCCTACTGAGATTTGATTCAGTTCACCACTTTGCAGCTGTTTACTTAAATGGCATTAATGTGGTTAACCATACAGGTGGTCACTTACCCTTCAGCTGTGACGTCACAGGGGTGTTAAGTTATGACAAGCTCAACTTGGTGACGGTTGCAGTGAACAATACATTGAGCGATGAAACTGTTCCACAAGGTCAGCTGGTTTACAAGAATGACCCCACAAAGTATCCAGTTGGTTTCAAGAAATTGAACTTGAATTTTGACTTCTTCAACTACGCTGGCATTCATCGCTCTGTCACTTTGTATGCGGTCCCTCGGGTTCACATCTCGGACTTGACTATCGGCACGAGCATCAGTGACAAACAAGATGGCGTCAGCGGTCGAATTGACTACAGTGTCGCTCTCGAGGGTAATCATGGTGGTGCGGAAGAGAACGAGGTCACTTGTCTTGTTGACATATTCGACAAATATGGACTGATTAAGATCGCCTCTTCCACTGGATGCAATGGAACAATTTACATTTCCAATGCAAACCTTTGGTGGCCAATATTTACTAATCCAGATCCAGGTTATCTGTATGTTGGAAAAATACAGCTGATTTCGTCAGAATCCAAAGTGGTGGACACTTACGAACAGAAAATTGGCATTCGGGAAATCAAGCTCACGAAGACCAGTTTCCTGATAAACAATCAGCCTTTTTACTTCCGAGGCTTCGGGAAGCACGAAGACTCCAACGTGAGTAAATTAGTTAATTAGTGGTTCAAGATGGCCGCACATTTGTATGGATACACTATTTGTAGATAGATCCCTAAGAGTGAAGCATTTTTCACCGAGATGCCTTTGCTTTAACTAGTTGCTGATTCTAACGCTAGAAGCGCCAGCGACATGACGAAGCTTAGATGCTCTCCACGCCGACAGCACCCCTAGCGTTTGAAATCGGAAATTCCTAGACGCTCATGCAGCTGTAATGCTGTGACGTCAGAGCGAAAGGGAAAAAGCATTGCATGTTTATTTTCGAGAGATCTTCACTTGGGACTGCTATTACAGCGGTCATCAGGTTTTATTTGTCCTTTTCGCCATCTCTATGGACGGCTACTCACTCACTAAAATTTATTCAGATTCGAGGCAAAGGATTAGACCTGCCATTGATTGTGAAGGACATAAACCTGATTAAGTGGATCGGCGCCAACAGCTTTAGAACTTCCCATTATCCTTACAGCGAGGAGCTGATGGACGAAACGGACAAGCATGGCATCGTAGTCATCGACGAATGTCCAGCTGTCGGACTGCAGCACTTTGGCGACCGATTGCTTCAGAACCACTTGAAAACGGTGACGGAAATGATCCACAGAGACAAGAATCGACCATCAGTGGTTATGTGGTCCATTGCCAATGAGCCTGATTCGACAAACAAAGCGGCGACAAATTACTTCTCCAAAGTGTCCAAGCATGCCCGAGCTCTGGACACTTCTCGGCCCATTAGCGCGGCCATCAATGCTGACCCCAAGAAAGACAACTTGGCACAATTCCTGGATATGCTGATGGTTAACCGATATTATGCCTGGTATAGTGACGCCGGAGCCTTGCAAGTAATTAGCCGTCAACTTGTCACCGATTTCGATGTCTGGCATAGCAAGTTTGGGAAACTCATGCTAATTAGCGAATATGGCGCCGATACGGTGCCCGGCATCCATTCTGTAAGTACACGGTTGTCTTGTTCTATTGAAAAGCTATTTGTCACCGAGACACTCTCCTTAGTCGCCATCTACCATGTTCACCGAAGACTATCAAGCCGAATACCTGCTCAACTATTTCAATGCTTTCGATACACTGAGAAACCGAGCCAATGCTTACTTTGTGGGCGAACTGATTTGGAACTTCGCCGACTTTATGACAGATCAAAGTAAGTGCTTTGAATAGTTTCCTGTGAGGTCTAACGGAGGGATTTTTGGATACAGCGACTTCCAGAGTCTACGGCAACAAGAAAGGAATATTTACCAGAGAGAGGCAACCGAAGGCATCGGCTAGATTCATGCGTTGTCGCTACCTGGCGCTAGCTAATGTTACCACTGAAGACCTTGAAGACCAGCTGATGTACTGTCCGGCTCCGAGACTGGTATCTCAGAACTGGGGATAAGGAAATCATTCCAACTGATTTTTTTTCGGGAAGAATTCCCTATTCCCGGAGTTCCAGGGAAGAATTCCCAAAAAAAGAATAAATTCCCTGTTATTCATCCAAAACGTAAATCTTCCCTGGGAAGAATTACCTTGGAAATATTTCCCCATCCCTACTCAGAACACCAATGTCTTGCTTAACTTTCCGCCTGAGTAGTCGATATATTCAATCTCAGCTAGAACTAGAGCAAATAGTAATAGCCTTACACCCATACGCGAGGATTACCATGTACTATTTGCAAGGGTAGGCTTGTCGGTGATTCGGCCAAAGTTTAAGTCAGCAACACAATCACGGCTATAGAGCGCGGTGTATAGTCATGATCACCTTGGGAACGATATATCGCCCAGTGGTCTTGGCAGCGATAAAATCCCAGTGATCCCAGGCATCGTCCGGGATGATGTAATCCTCGAACACTGGATTGACTGAAAGCACTAATTGAGCAGTTTGTTACTTTAAATCAAGCACTGACCTCCGAAGAGCTTGAGCATATTCCTGCAATATTCAAACCTAGTCAGCTGGTCATTGCGACCACTGACGACGCCCAGATGTTTGTTGGTTATCCGAGTCAAGTCGTAGCAAGGGGCAGCTTTCTGGCCATACTTCTTCTCGTTGCCCGCTTGACCATAGTCCATTTGGGACAAGCAGGTTTTTCGCCCAAATTGTTGATACGCGGCCGCCATCCAAGTAATAGTGCCAGCCGGAAGTTGGCTGAAGTAGACCTGAATTCCAGTTGTGTTCATGTTGGTGGAATCTATGCCTACTAACAAATCGAACAGCTGGATACAAGCTTACAGCAATGGTGGGGCACAGACAGCGGTTAACACCTTACTGGCCAGCTTGAACTTTGGGAATAACGGGCCCGGAAGGGCGACCAGTAAGTCGGCTAGAGTGTCAGAGAGAATCGTGTTATATGGTCTCTCCGAAACAACTCCGTATCAAGAAAGCTGGCTTGAGGATGTCATTGTACTCGGGATGGGTTGCCAAAGTCAGCTTCATCGTAACCGAGCTGTAGGAAAACCCGATGTATCCGACGCTACCTGGAGACAACAAGACAGGCTAGCCTTTGCCGCTTTTCTTGTTGTACGGATTGATGATACGATAGGCAAGATGTAGCCATCTTTGGTCACGATGTGATGCTTCTCACACTCGAAATGCCTGGATACAATGTACTCCTCCGTCGTGGCAGAGAATTTGCAATAGAAAACACTGAGGAACACGCTTTGCGCGACTCTGCACTTGTTGATCCGACACGGCAAGCCTTTCTGTGCGTAGGAAGTTTGACACGAACAGCTTGTTTCTGCTCCAGTATCGTCAATCAAATCATACGCGGTACTGGATTAATACTATAATATCAGTAGGTCTGCAACACTTTATACATTTATGTATTTAATGCAGATGAGAACAGACCAGACGAATGATGTGGAGCAAGCCGGACAACCATACCTTTCGGCCATAGGTGTCATCTCTTCAGAGTTAGCCTGTGGGACGTGCATCATGTATGAGCTGCTAGAGTAGCCGGTAGCGAGTTACGGCAAATTTTGACCATCACCACAAAGAGTGTCATATATGAAATCGGTGAGTAGACTGTTGTCTTGAAGTCTTGAAAAGCTATCTGCCTCAGAAGTCCTCTCTGGTCACCATCTACCATGTCCACCGACAGCTATCAAGCCAGTCATACCTGCTTCCTAATTTGATGCTCTACTGAAACTGACAAACCGAGCCACTGCTTTGGTAAGAACTGTAAACTACAGTTGACATTGAAAACTCTACTTCAACTGGGATGTAACTCAACTCGCGACTCGACAAAATTGCAAATGACATTCCAGATATTTCGATCCGAGCAAATACTTGTACACTGTATAGGTCACACAAAGCTTTAGAACTGATTTCTTTTCTCTCGTGTTATCGCAGCCTCATTCCAAGGCCAGCAAGTGTTTTGTAACACTGTATTATATTCTCATTGAGCTATTGAACAACATGTACCATAGCGTGATGGATAGCTAGGTTCGTCACAGAGCACCATATGTCCTAAGTTTGCCCAAGCTGAAGGCCACTCGTTGTTGAATATTTCCACTGAGTCAAACTAGAATAAATATTTCACGCGAGTTCATTCTTTTTTTCCGAGATAATTCAGATTGAGATACAGAAAATATGTCGCAAACTATTGTTACAACCAGCACCTTGCCACAGCTAATCAATGATGAAAGCTGACGCTGGTTGTCTATTATCACTGATAATTCATCATTTATCAGCGATTTATTTTTCAAAGATGATCCATCAGCAATAAACTTTAGACTTGTTTTTCTCAGTGCACCGATATAGATAGAAGATAGACATCACAAAGAGATCAGAGTCGTCTAATCAGAAAGTGACAATTAGTCTACAATAATCTCGGTTCATCACTAGTCCTTACTCGGAACCGATTCGGTTCCAAGATCCGAATGCAAATAATTTTTCGTGCGCCTGTGCGTAGACCAGTGAAATTTCGGTTACTTCGAATCCGTGCAGATAAATTTTCGCCGTATGCTCATATATAAACAGTTCATGGATCAAATTAATTACTCAAGGCAAAATGACGAGTAATTTTGTTACCTACGTGGTGCTGATTGCTGTTTCTTGCACAATCAAGGGCACTCAGAGTACGTCCAACTTGTATCCGCGTGAATCGGTAAATCGTGAAGTCAAATCACTGAATGGAATCTGGAACTTTCGGACCGAACCTGAAGCAAGTGAGAACATTGGCTTTGAAGATAGATGGTTCGAAGCGAGTCTAAGAACCGAGAAGCACGATGGTCACGTGATCGACATGCCAGTGCCCAGTTCGTACAACGACATCACCCAGTCGGCCAAGCTGCGTGACTACGTGGGCTGGGTCTGGTATGACAGGTCCTTTTATGCTCCGCAAAGTTGGTTAGACAACAAGAAGACGGTCCTACTGAGGTTTGATTCAGTTAACTACTATGCTGCTGTGTATTTGAATGGCATTAATGTGGTCAACCACAGAGGTGGCCACTTGCCCTTCAGTTGTGATGTTACACGGTCGTTGAGGTATAACGAGCCCAACTTGTTGACTGTAGCAGTGAACAACGAACTGAGCGGAGACACTGTCCCGCAAGGTCGAATGACTTACAGGAATGACACCACCAGGTATCCAGCTGGTTACAAGAAACTGAACTTGAATTTTGACTTCTTCAACTACGCTGGCATTCATCGCTCTGTCACTTTGTATGCGGTCCCCCAAGTTCACATTTCGGACGTGACTATCGGCACGAGCATCGGAGACGAACAAAATGGTTTCAGCGGTCGAATTGACTACAATGTCGATCTTGATGGTACCTATGGTTCCGACAACGAGATCACTTGTCTTGTCGACATATTCGACAAGTATGGGTTTGTTAAGGTCGCCTCTTCGACTGGATGCAATGGAACGATCATCGTTCCCAACGCAAACCTTTGGTGGCCAGTATTCACTAATCCAGATCCCGGCTATCTGTATATTGGAAAAATACAGCTGGTTGACGATTCCAAAGTGGTGGACACTTATGAACAGAAAATTGGCATTCGGGAAATCAAGCTTACGAACACCAGTTTCCTGATAAACAATCAGCCATTCTATTTTCGCGGCTTTGGGAAGCACGAAGATTCCAGTGTGAGTAAATTAATCGGTTGTTGGTTAAAAACGGTCACACAGTTCCCATCCCAGCTTGTAGCTGTTTGTTAATAGAAATGCCAGGACGACACAATATTTAGTCAGCTGTCTTCCCTGTGACCAGTTGCTCACTTGAACGCTAGAGGCGCTGAAATGCCGCAACATTTATAATAGCAACTTTCGCGAGCTTCTGAAGCCAGAGTCCCGTGAACGGTCATGTTTACTTTCGAGAAGTGTTGTCTTTTTCGACCGGTCATCAGCTTTTGCCATTTCAACCATCTATATGAATGGTTGCTAACTCAATAATATCTTTCAGGTTAGAGGAAGAGGACTGGATTTACCACTGATCGTGAAGGACATAAACCTGATCAAGTGGATCGGCGCCAACAGCTTCAGGACTTCCCACTATCCTTACAGCGAAGAGCTGATGGACGAAACGGACAAGCATGGCATCGTGGTCATCGACGAATGTCCAGCCGTCGGACTGAATACCTTCGGTGACCAATTGCTTCAGAACCACTTGAAAACGGTGACGGAAATGATCCACAGGGACAAGAATCGCCCATCGGTGGTCATGTGGTCCTATTGCCAACGAGCCAAAGTCGGAGGAAGTAGCGGCCACGAATTACTTTGCCAAGGTTTCGCAGCGTGCTCGAAGTTTGGACACTTCGCGGCCCATTAGTGCGGCTATGAATACTAACCCTAGAACAGACAGAATGGCACCATTCCTAGATATGTTGATGGTGAACCGATATTATGCCTGGTATAGTGACGCCGGAGCCTTGCAAGTAATTAGCCGTCAACTTGTCACCGAATTTGACACCTGGCATAAGAAGCACGGGAAACTCATGCTAATTAGCGAATATGGCGCCGATACTGTGGCTGGTATGCACTCTGTAAGTACTTTCCGGATTCGAATTTTTTTGTTACCGATAACTCTACTCAGTCGCCATCTGCCATGTTCACTGAAGACTACCAATCCGAATACTTGCTCAACTGTTTCAATGCCTTCGACACACTGAGAAACCGAGCTAATACGTACTTTGTAGGCGAACATATTTGGAACTTCGCCGACTTCATGACAGATGAATGTAAGCGTGCTTGAGATGTTCAGCTGTAAGATTCATTGATGTGATTTATATCCCAGCTGTTCGTCGAGCTCATGGTAACAGGAAAGGAATATTAACCAGAGACAGGCAACCAAAGGCATCGGCAAGATTCATGCGTTGTCGCTACCTGGCGCTAGCAAATGTTACCATTGAAGACCTTGAAGACCAGCTGATGTACTGTCCTGCACCGAGACGATGAAATCCGGAACACCAATGCCTCACTTTTCAATCGACTAGACTGATTTAATTGACCATTCATTAAATTTTGGACTAGACAATGTCTGAATGGTTCCAAACTTGTCATAATTTTCTTCCTTTGAGTTCAACAATACTCGTTGCTTGGTTCAGGTTCATTTATATAATAAATGGTTCTAAAGTTTAATGGTTAACTCACCGGCTGTGACAAGAGTATGAGGAAAACAATTTACGAAAAATTTCTCTGACGAACCTAACCTTGAGTAATCCAACAACTGCCAACTAACCGTGTGTCCTATGGTTAGTCAAGCTGCAGGCCACTCTTTGTTGATTATTCCTACTCAGGTTAACTAGAACATACATTCCACACGAGTTAATTCTTTCTCTCTGAGACAATGCCGATCCAGATACGGAAAGCATGTCGCAAAATATTTTCACAAACAGCCTCGCGGACAAAGCTAATCAGTATAAACGTGGCAACAACGTCACCTTGCTAGGTTGAAACGACATAGTTGTCCATTATCACTGACTACAGAGTATTTATCAGAGTTGTTTATTTTATTTTCAAAGGATGATCTGTCAGCGAAAAACTTTAGACTTGTTTTTCTCAGCATTCAGTTACAAACAAAGGGGAAAGCATCACGAAGAGATCAGAGTCGTCTAATTAGAAAGCGGCAACTCGTGTACACTGATCGCAGTTTATCGCTAGTTCCTACTCGGAACCGATACCGTTTCAAGATCCGAATGTAAATACTTTGGTGTGTGACCCAATGAAATTTCGGTTACTTCGAATCCATGCAGATAATTTTTACCGTGTTTACACATAAATACTTCACAGAACCTAATTAATTATTCAAGGCAAGATGAGAGGTGATTTTGTTACTTTCGTGTTGCTAATTACTGCTTCTTGCCTAATCAAGGGCACCCAGAGTACGTCAAACTTGTACCCGCGTGAATCGGTAAATCGTGAAGTCAAATCACTGAATGGAATATGGAACTTTCGGACCGAACCAGAAGCAAGTGTGAACCTTGGCTTCGAACAGAGATGGTTCGAGACTAGTCTACAGACCGAGAAGCATCATGGTCACGTGATCGACATGCCAGTACCCAGTTCGTACAACGATATCACCCAGTCGGTCAAGCTACGTGACTACGTGGGCTGGGTCTGGTATGATAGGTCCTTCTATGCACCGCAAAGTTGGCTGGATTCCAAGAAAACCGTTCTACTGCGATTTGATTCAGTTCACTACTATGCTGCAGTTTACCTGAATGGCATTAATGTGGTTAACCATACAGGTGGTCACTTACCCTTCAGCTGTGACGTCACACGGTTGTTGAGTTATAACGAGCCAAACCTGTTGACGGTCGCGGTGAACAATACACTGAGCGATGAAACTGTTCCACAAGGTCAGCTGGTTTACCAGAATGACACCACCAGGTATCCAGCTGGCTACAAGAAATTAGTCTTGAATTTTGACTTCTTCAACTACGCTGGCATTCACCGCTCTGTCACTTTGTATGCGGTCCCTCGGGTTCACATCTCGGACTTGACTATCAGCACGAGCATCGTAAACAATCAAGATGGAGTCTTCGGTCGAATTCACTACAACATTGCTCTTGAAGGTACCCACGGATCTCCTGAAGACGACAAAGTCACTTGTCTTGTTGACATATTCGACAAATATGGGTTTATTAAAGTCGCCTCTTCAACTGGATGCAGTGGCACGATAAGCCTTCCCCAAGCGAACCTTTGGTGGCCAGTATTTACTAATCCGGATCCTGGATACCTGTACATCGGAAAAATACAGCTGATTTCTCCCAAATCCAAAGTGGTGGACACTTACGAACAGAAAATTGGCATCCGGGAAGTCAAGCTCACGAAGACCAGCTTCCTGATAAACAATCAGCCTTTTTACTTTCGAGGCTTTGCGAAGCACGAAGACACCAATGTGAGTAAATTGTTGGGGGTTGAAAGAGTGATCCAGTTCCTATTAAGATCCAGATATGGATAGCGTCCAGAGATGCCCGATGACGGCACGAGGAAGCGCTTTGAACAGTTCAGGCGCGAACAACTCACGTGATCTGGCATATCTGAACGCTTACGAAAGATGGATTTAGATAAGCATGCAGCTGATGTGATTAAGAATCCACGAGGAAGCACTCTGTTATCAGCTGCCTTCGCCTGTGACCAGTTACTAGTTTGAACGCTAGAGGCGCTGCAACTACAACACTGAGCTCGAATACTATGCTCGAAATGCAGCATCTCTAGGGTTTGCAATGGCAGCTGCCGCCACTGCGGGCAGCTAGAGATTTGTCAGTGTTCCAAAGGTCATGTTTACTTTCGAGAAGTGTTGTCTCAATGCTTTTTCATCTCTACGAATGGCTACTATGATAGACGGAAAGAAAAATGAAAACAGTTTGAGTTCGGCGAACAATTTAGAGTTCGCCGGTCAAAACTAATTTCTCCGACTGTCTACCTGTTTCTTTTCGTCCATCATAACTCAGTAATGTCTTTCAGATTCGAGGAAAAGGATTAGACTTGCCACTGATTGTGAAGGACATAAACCTGATAAAGTGGATCGGCGCCAACAGCTTTCGGACTTCCCATTATCCGTATAGCGAGGAGCTGATGGACGAAGCGGACAAGCACGGCATCGTGGTCATCGACGAATGTCCAGCCGTCGGACTGCAGTCACTTTGGTGACCAACTGCTTCAGAACCACTTGAAAACGGTGACGGAAATGATCCACAGGGACAAGAATCGCCCATCAGTGGTCATGTGGTCTATTGCCAATGAGCCCATGTCGGAGGACGAAGCGGCCAAAAATTACTTCAAAAGAGTTGTGCAGCATGCTCGAAGTTTGGACACTTCTCGGCCTATTAGTGCGGCCATGCATACGAATACGGATAACGCTGGAACAGACAAAATGGCACCATTCCTAGATTTGTTGATGCTTAACCGATATTTTGGCTGGTATACTGACTCCGGAGCCTTGCAAGTAATTAGCCGTCAAGTTGTCACCGAATTTGACACCTGGCATAAGCAGCACGGGAAACTCATGCTGATTAGCGAATATGGCGCCGATACGGTTTCCGGCATGCACTCTGTAAGTACTTCTCAGATTGGAGAGCTCTGACCCACATAAGCTCTACTTAGTCGCCATCGGCCATGTTCACGGAAGACTTTCAAGCCGACTATTTGCTCAATCATTTCAATGCTTTTGACACACTGAAAAACCGAGCCAATGCTTATTTCGTAGGCGAGCACATTTGGAACTTCGCCGACTTCATGACAGATGAATGTGAGTGTGCTTGGTGATGTTTTGCTGCGAGATTGGTTAATTTAATTTATCTTCCAGCTGTTCTTCGAGTGCACGGCAACAGGGAAGGAATATTTACCAGAGAGAGGCAACCGAAGGCATCGGCTAGATTCTTGCGTTGTCGCTACCTGTCACTAGCGAATGTTACTACTGAAGACCTTGAAGATCAGCTGATGTACTGTCCGGCACGGAGACTGTAGTCGTCTCTGGAACACCAATACCTTCCTTCACTTACTGATCGATTAAGGTATTAAAGTGATCACAAACTAACTCTTGAACTGGACGATGTTCGAATGATTTGCCACTTATCATTTTCTTCCTTTCAGGTCAATATCCGTTGTTTGATTCAGGATCATGTTAATAATAAATAGTTATGTAGTTAAATAGTTGGTAAACAATGTGCGTGTATGTCTTATAATACTACTCGGATTCGAATATTTAGCAAAAATATGTAGCGGTTTCTAGTCCCGCACTAATGAGCTCAGCTAATCAATGCGAATGAGATAAGACCAAACAAATGACGTCGAGACGCCAGCAAAGGCTCCAGCAATCAGGGCAAAGCCAGCCATCATGCCGGCCACGGGGGCAAGGTCCGACGAGACCGCCTTTGGGGCGTACATCATGGTCAAGCTGCTGAAGTAGCCGGAAGTGAATCCAAAGAGCACATTTCCGGTCCAGAAAATCCAGTCACTGTGTAACCACACGGGCCAACTTCGGCCCGTCAGTGGCTGGTAGTTGCAAAACAGGAAGAATGGTATGAAGAGGAACCTTAGAGTTATCGGTATCCATAGGAACCGGGAAGTTGGCTTCGGGAATATATCGGCGACAAACATGTGGCCAATCAGAGCGAAGAAATTGAAGGTGAAAAAGGTGGTCAGGGGTGTGAAGTATTCCTTTGGGACCACGTCATCGACAGGTAATATGTCTACTTGAACAGCTGGAAAGATGGCGAACGAGACGAAGAAAACGAGGAAAGTGTTGAAACAGTCAACCCATGACTTGATGAGCACATCTTTGTACATTTCGACTTTTTCTTTGAAAGATTTGTGCCTTTCATCGTCTTGAGAGTCATATAAAATTTCAGTGTCGTCAGCTTGGATTGTGTTGTTGTAAAATTTGTAGAATGGCTACAGACAAATTATCAGTTTGAATACGACATCTAAAGGCCAAAACTTACATTATTATACAAGAACAGACAAAAAGGGGTCAAGATTGCCAGGTACACCAAGACTATGGTAAAAAACAAAATGGCCGCTGTCTTGGGACCCGGAGAGAGGGCGATGGAGGCTATAGATGCCAGAGCAGCGAAAAGGCTACCTAAGCTCATGCCGGTCACTACGGCATTAGTGTATGACATGGGTAGTCGTGCAGAGACACCTGTCGACGAATTCTGGAAGACACCACTGGCCATGTTCAGGACAACAATGGTGGCCATCGAGACGTAGAAGAACTCTGCCGGCCAGGAAGTAGAGTCAACGACCGCCAGGGCGACGGTTACCGCCATGAGGACCAGTTGTATCACGGTTGTAATTATGATACGCATTTTCAGCGAGTTGGACCTAAATGAAGACCTAGGTCATATCTAGTTTCAGCTGGCAACTCACCCTGAGTGATAAAAGAGATTCCACAACTGTATCAGGAAATGAGGTCCGACCGAAAGTACTCCGACGTAAGACAAGAAACTATTTCTATACACATTCACATCCGTGTTATTCGATTGCGCAAGCTTGTAGTCAACGAAATACTGGAAAGCACAAGCTTAACAAAAACTGGTGTACATGATTGGTCTCACCGAGTTCGCGTTGATGAACATATTCCATGGTAAGACTGCTCCAATGCCCAACATGAGCATGACCGAGTAGACGAAATAGCCACTTGAAGGTATCGGATCAAAAAAGGCGTTTGTTAATTCAGCCCGATCGCATGTTAGACATACCGGTCAACTGGAGTTGTGTCCGTCATGATGTTAAAGTGCCGACAAACTTGAAAATACTAGAGCCAGTGAAATTAGTTAAATCATGTTGCAACGAGGTGGAACACGTCACTCGATTGTTCTCAAAGTTTGCACAATTTGTGCGATACACAAGTGGCTGCATAACAGCTGGCTACATGCAAAAAACTAGGACAATGGCTTGATTATGATCCTTGACTGTCTGGTGTACAGAATTAGAGCGAACGAGATCTGGTTGGCGACAATTAAATATCTGATCTCAAGTATGGCTGCCCCTTGAAGTGCAGGGAGAAGCATTGTTCATTTCATCAGCTTTCGGGAAGCAAGCGCCACCTGGTGAGTAGTCTTTCCATTGTTTTTTAGCTGGGAAGCACTTTGCTCTCACCGTGTAAGCTGAGTGTTAAATCTGAATTAAGATCTGAATTGTTGTTGCTTACCGGCTTTAATTTAATATTGTGAGTAACAGGTAGAAGTTCAGCTTAAAAGTAAGTTCAGTCGTACGAGTTAACGAACTAACAAGGGCCAGGTAAAGGTGATCATGGCGCCAGCAAAGCATCCAGCAATGAGAGCAAAGCCAACCATCATGGCGGCCACCGGTGCCTGGGCTGCCGAGACGGACTTCGGGGCGTAAATCATGGACAAACTGCTGAAGTAGCCGGACGTGAATCCGAAAAGCATGTTTCCGAACCAGAAAACCCAGTCACTGGTAATCCAAACTGGGACGCTTCGGCCATTCAGTGGCTGGTAGTTGCAAAACAAGAAGAAGGGCATGAAGAGAAACCTGAGCGTAATTGGAATCCACAAATACTTTGGTCCAGGCTTTTTGAACATGTCACAGACAAATAAGTTGCCCATGACGGCAAAGAAGTTGAATGTCAAGAAAGTAGTGATTGGTGCAAAGTAGAGACGAGAAAAAAGTCCATCAACCGAAACTATGTCGGCCTGAACGGCGGGAAATATGGAGAAGGAGACAAAGAAGACAAGAAATGTGTTGAGACACTGGGGCCAGCATTTGACAAAGACGGCCATGTACACGTGGATTTGTTCTGACAGGGAACTGTGAATCACAGGGTCCTCGCATCTCGGACAAATGACCGTTGCGTCATCTAGTTTGCTATCATGGAATCTGTAGAAGGACTGTGCACAAAATATTAATAATTGACATTTGGACAAGTATGGTCATTTCGAGCTTACGTTTCGATGCAGAGACCAGTAGAGACCCATCAATATCACCAAGTATACCAGGACAATAGAGAAGAACACTATAGCTGCTGTCTGTGGTCCAGAGGATATGGCGATGGAGATGATCGAGGCCAAAGCGGCAAAGGTGCTACCCAGGCTCATTCCGGTGACTATTGCATTAGTGTACGACATTGGTAACTTGGCAGCGACCCCTATTGCCGAGTTCTGGAAAACGCCACCGGCCATGTTTAAAACGATCACAGTCGCCATTGTGACAAAGAAGAAGTAAGCAGGCCATCCTGTTGAGTCCAAGACAGCCAATATGATTGTGACGCACATGAGCATTATTTCAATGACGGATGTGGCGACAATGCGCATCTTGAACGATCCAGACCTAGGGTGATGTGGTTTCATCAATTTAGTATCATCAAGGTCAACCAAACTCACCCTCCATGGTGGAACAGGTTCCAGAGTTGGAGCAAAAAATTGGGACCAATGGCGGACACGCCCACGAAGGACAGGAAGTTGCTCCGATAATGGTTGACGGTTGTGTCATTGGATTGCGGAAGTTTATAGTCGACGAAGTACTGCAAAGTCAGAATTATAGAAAATGGCTTTTGCGAAAAATGCGACTTAAATTAACTCACGGAATTTGCATTGATGAACATATTCCATGGTAAGACAGCGCCGATGCCCAGCATGAGCATGACCGTGTAGACGAAGCTACCACTGTTTCAGGAATGGCCACAAAGTTCAATGAGTAAGAAGAAACCGAAAAGGTTACTCATTACTCACCGGTCAGCTGGAACTGATTCGATCATGCTCTGTCAAGATTGTCACCTTGCGGATCAACACTGAGTATAACAATGAGTAGATAAGTAGCTGTCGAAACAGTCAACTGGAAAACAAGTCAGTTTGCTTTGTCAACGCACACACACATTGCATATGTTCTGAAAACGGATCCATTTTCCAGATAAAATCAATAAAATGACGTACCAGCTGATTCGTTATATACAATTTTGATATAAAGAGAGTGAACTCGTGCTCTTTGATATTATTCCGTGAATATCCTGCAATTAGCGTAAATTAAAGATCCCAATCACATGTAGTTAAAGTAAAGAATTAGAGGACACCTTTATGGTGCACCCTCTCAAACTTGAGTCTATTTTTATTACAATAGCACTGCTGTGCTCCGAGTGAAAAACGTAACGCAAAAAGCGCACGAGTGCAAAGTTACGTTTTCGTTCTCATTCCTTGCTCCGCTCAGCGACAGTAGAGTACAGTAGATGGCGATAACGAGCTCGAAGCTTTTGTTGAAGTTGGCGAGCGCCATCTACTGCTTTTATAATACACAATTAAGCCATTGCATGTGTTGCTTGTCTGAACTTCAGCCAGCGACCGTGAGACATGATTGTTATCCCAGCTGGAGCGCCATCTGCGGGAAGAAATTTTTTCTTAAAGTGCTGAATCACGCTTAGATAGTGATGCCTGGCCACGCTCGTATGAAGACGCTTCTAGAGATAATTTGACGTATTATAAAAATTGTCATGACATTTAAGTAGCATAATCTCATTTCAATCCTATGAAAGGCGTTCACGGACTTCAGTCAAGTCAGCAATCTTTCATCGAGTTTATTAAGTTATTTCAACCAACCAATGCTGGCCAAGCAAATGTGATGATGACGCCGGAAAAGACACCACTGATTAAACCAAAGCCAGCCATCATACCTGCAATGGATGCATGCTCGGAAGCAACCGTGGTCGGTGCATACATCATGGACAAGCTGCTCAGGTAGCCAGAGCTTATGCTCATAAGCATATTTCCAAACCAGAAAACCCAGTCGTTGCTGAACCAAACTGCCCAAGAGCGGCCATTTAAAGGCTGGTAGTTGCACAACAGGAAGAAGGGTATGAAGAGGAGCCTAAGGGTTACCGGAATACACAGATACCTCGGCCCAGGCTTGGGAAACATGTCTGAAGCCAAGATGTTTCCTAGAGATGCAAAAAGGTTGAAGGTCAAGAAGGTGGTCATTGGGGCAAAGTAAGCCTTGGGAAAGATGTCATTGACCGAGGTGATGTTTGCTTGAACAGCTGGAAATACGGACAGTGTGACAAAGAATACCAGGTATGTGTTGAGACAGTGCACCCAGCACTTTGACAGCACAGACTTGTACAAGTCAATTGTCTCCGACAAACTTCTTTCCGCTATCGGGGTTGCGTTTCCGGTGCTGTCGTCCGTTCGAACCTTCTCTTTGTAAAAGCGGTAAAATGGCTGCAAGCAAAGAAACTCAAGTTTCAGGGATTTGAACAACATGGAGACTTACATTACGGTCTAGGGTCCAGTATATCACCACTATCGCTGCCATGTATATCACGGCAATTGAAAAGTACAAGATGGCAGCTGTCTTGGGTCCCGATGACACGGCTATGGAGATGATCGAAGCAAGAGAAGCAAATGTTCCGCCAACATTCATGCCCGTCACGACGGCATTGGTGTACGCCATTGGCAGTATGGACGGGATGCCCATGGCCGAGTTCTGGAACACTCCACTGGCCATGTTTATCAGGACAACGGACACCATTGTAAGATAGAAGAACGCTGCAGGCCACTCTGTCGAGTCCATCAAGGCCAATGCTATGGTAAAGGCGAATAACACCATCTCTGTCAAGGATGTCACCGTTATGCGCATCTTTGCTGAACCACATCTTCATCAGTGAACTTGAATTAGAAGCTTCAGCTACAGTATCTCCAGCTTACCCTGTTTGATAAAGAAGATTCCATAATTGGAGCACAAAATTTGGTCCAATCGAAAAGACGCCAAGGTATGACAGAAAATTGTTTCTATAACTGGTCACTTGAGTGTCGTTGGACTGTGGAAGCTTGTAGTCCACGAAATACTGGAAACATAGTTCGAGATATACTCCATGTGCTTTGAGTTCACAGGTCAACTCACGGCATTGGCATTGATGAACATGTTCCAAGGAAGGACGGTTCCGACGCCCAACAAGAGCATGACAATATACACATACTGACCCCTAGTGAGAAACATTTCTGTCAATTTCAAAGAGTAGATTCCCAGTTTGACTTGCTTATAAATAGCTCATAATTCTAGTTTAGCAGCAGTGTCTTGCTTTGTCAGCATTGTTTGACAGAACTGTCGAAAACAGCTGGAGCAGTATAAATACGGCGCAAGATATTTGGGGCGCCATTTTGATATACTGAGAAGCCTACTTGTAAGTATTTTGATGTCTGTTCAAGTCGCATGAATGCTTCTCTGCATAGCAAGATGGCGCCGATAATTTCTAGCGCCACCGACTATTATGGTCATAACTGATTGCAAGTTTCTTCTAGTCATAAATCCAACTGCTTGTCGAACATGTGACTCACAAAATACGATATCATAGAATATCTAGCAGTGAAACCACTAACTGTTTATCACTTACTTACCGGTCAGTTGGAAGCAAATCAACCATAATAGTATACTCAATTAACACTTGTCAAAGTGACCCTTAGCACAATTTGTAGTTCAGTGAAAAGTAATCAGAGATTTGGATTAAATTGTTCTGAAATTGCAACGAGAACAATGGAATAGATCACAATCAACGCACATTTTCAGGACAAAGGGATCTTCTATTCGTTGAGTGCATTTGCTTCGATGCGAAGACAGAATAGACTGAGCGAGGCTCAGTTCCACTTTTTGGCGCGCTTTTGCCATTTTCCAATTAAAGCAATTAGGGTGCTAATTTCCTGTTTTAATTTGACAAATTTGCTTTGCTTAAACAGATTGTTCTAGGATTACATCACGCAAGCTCTCTCTCTCTCTCTCTCTCTCTCTCTGACCGAAACCCTACTATGCAGAAACGAATGGAATGTTTAGCTAATTACTGTCACGTATCTCAGAGTAATTAGCTGACAAGCAAATCAAAGTTGGCTCAAATCATTTCCCGGCTGTTCTAAAATAGCCAACATTGTCTTCCGTTTGAGTGCAATCAGTCGGAAGACAACAATTCACAATCAGAGCTTACGACCGCTATTAAAGGCGAGCAATCAAAAACATTAGACATATATCAGTCCTTGAGCAAATATTAAGTGTGGCTTGCTTCGATATCTCTTACGTCAACGGCATCTACGTGTACAGTTTACGTGAGTTACACTCGAAGGCCTTGACTACTCCAGTTACCAAAGGCTGATAAGCTTTAACATTCTCCTTTAATTACCATATTCCAGAAAGGGTGTGCAAAAAAACACGTAAGAACACTAGTTTTTTCGTCCTAATTACTTACAGATAATGAATCTAGTTGCGCCGATTAGATTCTTACGTCACCACTATTCGCTCTTCAAATTCCGTCATGCGCAGTAGACGTTAAATCGGGACACTTTTCGAATCACGACGGCAGTCCAGTGGTGAGCAAAAATCACGCGAAAACACGATTTGACTTCTCTAACTGCGCATGCTCAATTTAAAACAATGGAACGCACTGAGAAGCGCCAGCTAGTGGACGGGGATTGAATCAAAATTCATCTATCGTTTATTTTCATCTATGAAACAAAGTCACAATCGCAGCATTACCACTGGTTCAAGATCAGCATAGGAGAGCGCATGTGACTCCACGTGCAAGTTGTGGGCTCGGGTTTAAGAGACTCATGTAGCATCGGCTTGGATGTTAGATAACCAGCCAATGAACTTGCCCATGCCAATGACAGTGGAGTGGTTGTAGTAGGGGACATCACGTGACTCCACCGTTGACCTCAGTTCTTCCCACACCTTGGCTTCCTTTTTCCGGCACACTTCGGCGCTACTGAGATTACTGCAAACAAGTTCCATGGCTTCAGATAGGTATGCCATGAGATATTTTGTATAGAAATGGTCCCCGACCAACCGAATGCCCCGTTTGTTGCATTCCTTTTCCATTACTGCCTATTCAAATATGCAAATTAGTTTCGGACCTAATTTAGATTAGAACTCACTTGAATGTGTTGCTGCAGATAGTGGCCAGTACAGCAAAGGTATGGCAAGAATCGGTCAGTACTTTGGGTCGTTGCTAAATCCAGTAGAACGATGATGTCGTCGTTCAATTGCTTGGCAATCGCATTCTTGCCATTGACAAAGACTACATCATCCTTATCAACGGGATCCAAGCAAGCAAAGCTGTCGCTTAATTGTTTCCTTGATTGTGCTGAGCGACAAGATTCTTTCAGGAGCTTCCTCTGAGAGTTCCCGGATATGCTGACCAAAGTCCTTTCGAAACCGGAAGAACAGACCCGCCATGACAGTGCACACTGGAGCCATTTCATGGCATTATCGCAATATTTGGTCTTAATGTCGTCAACACCTGTGGGCATCTTTTCAAAATGGTGGACAAAAAGGTCCTGTTGACACTTGTCACTGGTGAGCAACATGGCGTCGCATTCTTTCTTGCTGAACTTGGAACAGTTGCCATAGTGAACAACAGTCAAAACAATCAGTAAAATCAGTTTCATTGCAACAGTGTATCGCAAAGGCATATAACCGACTTGGGATGCTCACAGCTGGGATTATGATCGCCGACAACGAGCATGGGAAAAAAGAAGCGACTATCTTATTCAGTCATGTGACTGATCACATGATATGAAACTAATCTACACAAGAATGTACCACGTGATTCAATTCGATTCGGTGAACATGTTTGCTTGCATTACTCTCGTCAGCTACTCAGTATTGACATCGTGTCATCTCTTGCATTCGTGACGAGCATGTTAATGGCAACCAGCTCCTAGTGTGCACTTTTTCTGTACCTATTTAATGAATCTCACCTTGAGTTGATGCGGCAATTATCGTAAACAGAGCTATTAGAAACAACTAGAATCACGTGGATTCTGAAATACGAGTTATGGATTTAGAAAGTTTTCTAGATTTTTCTGATCTGATAGTATCGCTAATAGTTGGATATACAGCGGCTTTTGATCAGCGTGTAACTAACAGGTGTTTCACGATGAAACTCGAGAATGATGCTCAACAGCATGCAACATGCGTGCGAGGTAGTGGACATGATGCAGTCATGTGATCAGTCACATCAGGTGAAAACATCCCTTACAAGCGTAGTTAACGTGATTCGAAACACGTGCAACATACCTTAACGAGTTGAGAGCTTAGCATTGAAAACGCACATACAGATCTTTCTGCAGCATGCGCAGTAGCAAACGTGACTCCATCGGGCGAGAAATGGAATATAACGAAGGCTCTCATGAAGGAAATAATTCAATTGAAGTGTAACTTCCTGTCACTTAGTATTCCCTCTAGGGGTGAAGCGGGCGGCTTTTCCGCCACCCGGCCCCATGTTTCCAATCGGGTGACCCGAACCCGCCCAATGACGTCACTTCTCTTACTGCGCACTTGTCACTAACTACCAGCATGGCTTGACATTCTTCCTTGAACTTGGAGCCATCTAGTATCACAGTTTCATATATTATTATATTATTTTACACGTATGTCTATCTTCCCATAGTCTGGTGCTTTTCGAAAATTGTTGAATATTCCTGTTACGATTAACTTCAAGTTGTAGCTGAAACCCAGTCAAGCAATAAAGTTCAGTTTTTAAGCTTGTGTCAAAGACGACACCAGGTGTGGTAAAGCCAAGATATCAGAAAAAATCGAAGTAAACGAATGTCACGCCACCTAGTGTTGTTCGGGACAACTGAGAAAGATCATAAATTTCCTCACACGCGACTATTTAGAATTTAGAATAATATAAGCTGGATAAAAACGAATGTTGATGCCAAAGCAGTACAGGATAGACAGCTGTGAAAAAGCTCGGACCAGTTGAATATTGAAAAAAAAACAAAATACAGATGGGTTTTGAGCTCTGCATAATTCACTGCACTTTTTGCCCTGCTTGGTAATATTTCAATAGTTTCTAGCGTTTCGAAGATGCCTATGCTATAGCGCCATAATTAAAGCATCGTACTTGGAATTCGAACCCCATCGCATCCAGTTCAACTTCGTTTATTGTTTCAAACATTCAATAGAAAGTTTGAGAAAGGAGAACAAAGACTGGTATCAATTCATATTCATTCGGCACTTCGTTCTACAGTAGAAAGCCAACCAATATACCTGCTCACGCCAATGACAGTGGAATAGCTATAGCTAGGAACATCACGTGACTCCACAGTTGACCTCAGCTCTTCCCACATCTCGGCTTCCTGTTTCCGGCAAACTTCGGCGCTGCCATACTTGCCGCAAATGAGTTCCATGAGATCCGATAGGACAGTTCTGATGAACTTTGTGTAGAAATGGTCCCCAACCAATTTGATGCCCCGTTTGTTACACTCTTTCGTCATTTTAGCCTATTTAGATTCGTATTTACACTTTGACTCAATTTGAATCGTCACCTACCTGAAGGTGTTGCAGCAAAAAGTGACCAGTACAGCAAACTTGCGCCAACAATCGGTCGGCGGGCTGAGCTGATGCTAAATCCAATAAAGCGATTATGTCGTCACTTACTTGCTTCGCAATCACATTGCTGCCATTGACGAACACCACGTCGTCCTGGCTAACAGAGTCCATGCAAGCAAAGTTGTCGCTTAATTGTTTCCTTGATTCAGTTGAACGACACGAGTCTCTCAGCAGCTTTCTTTGTGCCATTCCGGAAATGCCTATCACGGTTCTCTCGAACCGAGGAGAACAGTCACGCCATGACAGGGCACACTGTAGCCATTTCATGGCGTTGTCACAATACTTGACCTTGATGTCATCGCTGCTGGTGGGCATCTTTTCAAAATGGTGGCCGTATATGTCTTGCTGACACTTGTCACTAGCTACCAGCATGGCTTGACATTCCTCCTTGCTGAACTTGGAGGCATTGCCATAGTGGACATAGATCAAGACAATCAGTAGATATTGTTTCATGGCTACTTCCAAGACATATGTTGAACTAAAGATGATACGAACTGGAAATACATTTTCCTCGTATACTATTAAGGGAACTCACTTTTAGAATCGCAATCTGTAGTAAAATCCCAAGGGAATTGTTTTGAAGTATAAAAAAGGACCACTCAATGTATCTCACCTTGAATAATTATCGCCAATGCGTAGTCTAATGTTTTGGAAACGATGTCACAATTACTTTTCACAAGTATATAGCTGTTGTTGAGGAAATATAGATGGAATACGTGCAGAGAGCCTCAGGCATGAAATGTCTCTGCCAAACCAAGACTCGGCGATGAGCGAAAACATTAGTGCCATCTTTTAATTTTGTTTTAATCATGGACTTCGTGAAAATTCTTGAATATTTATGCTGCAGGAAGGAAACACGAATTTGCAAATCTTCCCGACAGCCATATTTCTGGAGTGGTAATTCCCTAAAATTCCCAATATTTTCTCGCTCTCACTAAGAATCCACCAGAGGGCGCTCTTGTAGGACACTTTGACTACTGTTTTCAAACTCATAAGTATGGGTTTTCATGGTATATTTACGAAGTGCATGAATGTGTTCACCAATAGATGGCGCTAATTTTCGTCAGTGATGCTCGCAACTTGGATTATGATGGACGACAGCAAACATGAGAGAAGCAAGCTACTATTTGATTCAGTCATGTGCCTGATCGCATGCGATGGAATCATTTCGCACCAGCATAGGCTACGTGATCCAATTCGAGAAACTGCTATATCACGTGTCACGTGATGAACTATGAGGGAGAAAAGTCTTGTTCGCTGGTTCGCTTACATCTATCCTTAATTTACACGTTAACTACGAGTATGATAGACGGCAAGTAGCATGAATATTCCTCTATACTATTGCAAGGCTCAACGACATACCGAGAACGACCAGTTTAAACCGTACCTGTGTCAACCTGAATTGAAAATGAGGGATTTCCTAAGCAAAGCAAATATCTTTATCCGTAGAACATCATTTGAACCTTGACTTTTCATTCAGTAAAGTTGACCATCCGCTACTACAAGAGCAGCTACGATTCTCGAAATATTACATCGATTAGAAGCACAGGCCTCTGCTATGATACTTGACTATTTCAGCAAGCGCAGGATTGTGACTAACCATAGTAGAAATCAGCTTTTCACAAGGCTGTCCAACTGCATAGCTTCCAGCGAATACCGAGCACAACGCTAGATGGCGCTGACTCGAGGATACGGAATTATCATTCAATGCGACTAAAACTATGGCGTTGTGATTATTGATTCGACTTGAGGCCGAAAAGCTGAATTGTTTGCCGGTAAGATGTACATTTCAGTCTCATTAACGATCTGCTTGAGGATTGGAAAACCAACCAATGAACTTTCCCATACCAATAACAGTGGAATGATTGTAGTAAGGAACATCACGTGACTCCACGGTTGACCTGAGGTCTTCCCAAACCATGGCTTCCTGTTTCCGGCATATTTCTATGGTACTTTGTCTGCCGCAACCAACTTCCATGAAGTCGGATATGAATGCCTTGAAGTATCTTGTATAGAAATGGTCCCCGACCAGTTGAATCCCTCGTTTGCTGCATTCCTTTGCCATAGTTGTCTATTCGAATTTGGTGCTTAGTTTTAAATATGAGTCGATTATTAACTCACTTGAAGGTGTTGCTGTAAGTAGTGACCAGTACAACAAAGGTATGGCAAGAATTGATTGACTTTTTGCGTCGCCACTAAATCCAGTAGAACGTTGATATCATCATTAAATTGCTTCGCAATCACATTTTTGCCATTGACGAAAACCTTGTCATTCTTGTCTACGGCGTCTAAGCATGCAAAGTTGTCGCTTAATTGCTTCCTTGATTGTGCTGTGCGACACAAATCTTTCAACAGCTTCCTCTGTGAGTTTCCGGCTATGCTTATCAAAGTTCTCTCAAAACCGGAAGAACAGACCCGCCATGACAGTGCACACTGTAGCCATTTCATGGAATTATCACAATATTTGACTTTGATGTCGTTGCTACTGGTGGGCATCTTTTCAAAATGGTGGACATAGATGTCTTGCTGACACTTGTCACTAGCTAGCAACATGGCGTCGCATTGTTCCTTACTGTACTTGGAACAGTGGCTGCACTGAACAATCACGAATATTAATAGAACTAGTTTCATAGCTACAATATATCGTCTAGACGTATATCTAACAAATGATAGCTAGAAATACTTTTCCACGTAAACAACCTCAGAGTCGGAAGGACTAGGAGTGGATTTAAATTCCAGTTCATTGACGTCATAAAGCGTCTTCGGAAGACCGTGGTGAGCATATTTATAGTTACTTTCTTAGTACTGCACCTTCTACACAACAACGATACATTGAAGCTTAAAGCATCAACCTTGACTTACTGCCCATACCTGCATTTCGAAATAACATTGCGAAACATTTGATGTACTTGTCTTCAGCTAGATGGCGCTTCAACAGTTTCTTCCAGTCTTGTCAAGACACGGTTGGCAAGTATGGTGATTATGTTTACGATATTAGCATCAAGTTCTGATGATCATCAGGTTACACCAATTTTTTCCCATTGGAACACCTTACATGTACAGTTGTAGTATTAATCGCTTGCCTTAAAGTGTTGCGCAAATATAGAGAAGTATCCGTTGAGTTTACCCAAGCTTTTTCTCAGCGAAAAAGACAAGCGAAATCGGTGATTTAGGTTTGAGCAAACACTTCTATTCAATCTCTGTAATCATTAACAGCTTGAAACCAATCAATTGCATCATCACCTTTAATGCACAAATTCGACCGAATAGCTTTAGGCGAACGCTGTAAGCACTACAGTAACGGTCCCCGAAGCACTGAATGTTTCGAATGAGAAGAGCATGATGGAGTTCGTCACCTCGAGGCGAGGTGCTTACTGGTTGAAATTCAACAATTATTTGTATTCAATTAACAACGCAACTGACAATGATTGCGTAAGGTATTATGAGTGTATAAGACGAGCTCAATGCTATGCACGTATTGTCGTGAAGAGGAGCTCGTCTAACAGTGATGACTGGGCTCCAACTCAAACTGTTCACGGTAAGTGTCATTCCTCATTAGAGTTGACTCTAATTCTCGTTTATTTCACAGATAACCATTATGATCACGAGACTGAGGAAGCGGAATTCGTGAAAATCAAGTTCACTGCGCTTTGCGAAAAGAAGATCAAGGCTGCTCCGTCAACAATCACGACCCTTGTTTACAGAGACGCTCTTGCAGAAATGTCTTTGACCGAACCAGCTGACATGATTTCCTTGATTGAACCGTATCAAGCATATAGACATCATTTGCAAAAGTGGAAAAAGCGATTAGGTGGGCATATTCCCAAAGAACCTAGACGAGTGCGACGCCCGTCCACGAAAAAGCCAAAGCCGACTTCTTCATCGGCCACTTCGACAGCCTCGGCCGACACAACTACCACTTCCTGCACGACACCCAGGCAGCCGAGAGCAACAACTGTTCGTTATATTGAAGGAGCTATAGCAAGGCTAGACGCATTCGAAGTAACTGTCAATGTTGACGGATACAGCCCGCAAGAGTTAACGGTAAAAGTCGTCGACGGTTTTGTGACGGTCAGCGGCAAGCACGAAGTGAAACTGGACGACAGCATTGCCACAAACCAGTTCAGCCGGAGTTACAGAGTTCCGGCTGGTGCTCATCTTCCAAGCGCCAAATCGACACTGTGTCCAGGTGGAAAGGCATTGAGAGTCGTTGTTCCCTTGACAGTGGCTGAAACAAATGAATTCACTATCCCAATAGAAGTGAGCCCCGAAGTTAACATTCCTTCAAACACTGTTGACCGTTACATATTGAATTTGTTCAATTAAAACCCAATTGTCATTTTGGAAGATATAAGCGAATGTAAATAACGCGAAACAGTAAGTGAAAGGCCAGCACTGAGGAAACGGCCCCTTGAATAGTTTGCATTCAAAACAAACCAACATGGGGGAATCTGAGGTGGAATTCGTGGCCTCGCGCCATCGAAAGGGCTCGAACTGGTTGAAATATAACAATTATTTGTACTCAATCAACCGAACTTCGGAAGATAAATGTGTCAGGTATTATTCGTGTATACGACAATCTATCTGCTATGCTCGTCTCACGGTGAAACGGAGCTCAGTAGATAGTGACGACTGGAGGCCGATTCAAATCGAGAATGGTTAGTCCAACTTGAATTTAATAAAATGACTTGATAAACTTTATTGTTAGATAATCATAATGAGCATGGGACAGAGGAAGCTGAATTAATCAAAACCAAATTCACTGCAATATGCGAAAGGATGATCGAGGAGTCACCTAAAGCGGTGGTGTCGAATGTGTACAAGATCGCGATGGCCGAACTGTCTTTGACAGAACCTGCTGACCTAATTGCATTAATAGAACCCTATAAATCGTTCAGACATCACCTAGGGCGGAAAAAGAGAAGAATCGTCGGCCCGAAGCCCAAAATACCCCGAACAGCCCGACGTCCTTCTACCCGAAAAACCAATATTACTCCAGCATCAAGCACCTCAACTGCATCAGCTGACACAACGACAGCCACTACAGTTCCAACCTCTACAGCCTGGCAACGGACTAAACCACTGCCTGTCCGCAATGTAGAAGGAGCCACAACAAGAGCAAATGCATTTGAAGTTGTCGTCAATGTGGAAGGTTATAGCGCTCGAGAACTTTCTGTGAAAATCATAGACGGTTTCGTCACTGTCAGCGGGAAGCACGAAGTCAAACTCGATGATAGCTACACGGAAAATCACTTCACTCGCAGTTACAAACTGCCGGCCAATGCTAATCTCACTGTGACAAAGTCAACCCTGTGCCCCGGAGGCAAGATATTGAAAGTAACTGTTCCCTTGACAGTTGTCGTGGAAACGAACGAGTTGACCATTCCGATCGAAGTGATGACCTCTCCGGGTGAAGCTTCCACTAACACCGTTGACCAGTATATTCTGAACCTGTTCAACTGAATGCCGGACTGCAGTCTTGAGCAGTTGTCTCCTAAATCTGCCGAAGATGATTTTTCTTCAAAGTTGCGGTTTTGAAATTGCCGAAGTATGAATTTTTCAGCAATATTTCAAAGTGGTTCACTGAAAATAAAGAACACATTTTGTACATAGAACCGAGAAAATATATTAATCGCTTTTTAATTGTGAAGCGAAATTAGCACATCATTAGCGGCTGAATTTTTAACGCCAATAATACGACTTGAGAAAATTCTTCTTTTTCCGAAAGAAACCTTGAAACTGAAAAACGTTCTCTTACGTCATCGGCCGCCATTGCTGTCTAGGCATTATTTCGCAATTTATGCGGAAATGCAGTGGAAACAACCTAAGAACACAGTAATTACCAATTTATCATTCGAGATGCAATTTAATTCCACTCAAGTCTAGTTAACTTTTTGTTTATCTTTTTCGGCTTTCTAGTCACCTATCAGCGCAGAATCGATTCATTAGCGCCATCTTTAATTGTACTCTCACCATGGTCACTATACGAAAAGAAGCCACCTTGGAAGGCTGTAAAAAGGAATCACTTAATTGACTTTATTTACACAAGGAAACACTTTCTCAAGTTGACCTTTCTCGTCCTTTCTCAGCCCAAGTGGCCTCTGGTCAAGTGGGCCGCCCATGTGGGCAGTTCCCGTGGCCCACTGAACGGCGGCCACTGACACGTGTAATTTCTGCACAGGCTAAGGAACCCGGATAAAATAAATAGGATGCCGCTGGTATGGGTATTGTCGAGCTGAATGAACTAAATGAACTGCGTGAACTGTGATTAGCGACAATCTAATCCATCCGCTGCAATTTACTGCGTTTTAACAACAATTCAACCGATTTTGTGACACGTAGCAAAACTTTTCGGCTTTCTTGTCTCTTGAAGTGAAAGTAAGCAAGAGTGACTTTTACTTTGGTTAAATTCCTTGACAGTTTCTTGAGCGACAAGTGCCGAGAGGGAGAGGAGAGCGAGAGCCAAATATTCGTTTCATATTTTGTCCAGATTAAATCCGATTCTATTTCAGTGCAATTAGTTTCTGAATTATTCATTTCTGATTTGTTTTTTCAGTTTAATGATTTGGCAAAGTGAGCCTTGTTTCTTGTTGTAACCACGTTAGAGGGAAAAGTTCTGTGAAGGAGAGAGAGAGGGAGAGAGAACAACTGAAAGCAAGAAAGAGATAAAGAGGGAGAAGGTGAAAGTGAACAGGCTAGCGTGAGCGCCGAGAGGGAGAGAGGGGAGAGGGAGAGCGAGAGCAAACCTGCCAAACCAGTCAGTGGTCCACATGCCAAGGTCTTTGCCAGACAGACCTATAGTCTTGTCGGTGCTCAATAATAACACACATATTCCCTTCATGCCTCTCCGTCAATGAGAGAGAAGGAGGGAGAGAGAGAGAGAAAGATAAAGAGGGAGAGGAAGAACAAGTGAGTGAGTGAGCGAGAGAGGGAGAGAGAAAAAAGGTGAACGCAGTCAAAAATAGAAGCCTAGCCGAGCAACATGAAACCTGGCCACAGGTCTTTATCTTGGACACGGTCCGCTGTGATAGTGTTTCTCGTCATCGGATTAACTAATTGCCAAGTTCTCAATGTGTCGGACTGTTCGGCGGCCAGAGATGGCGCGACGGAAAATCGGAGTCAGCTGTTCAATTTTATGACGAAAGGCATAACGAACCAACTGTGGGACAAGTTGCCTTCGGTGCTCCGTCAAGGACAAGGTTCGCAAGTGTCCACCAAGTGCGCGAAGGCCCTGTTGACCATTGTCCAGGGCACCCAAGATGGCCGACTGTGGGCATATCGCTGTGAGTATTGCTTGATTGAGTGCGCTAATGATGCGACAGAACTGGGACTCTGCTAATGATGCCGAAATATGTAGTCATGGACGCTTCGGCCAAGTCGCCGGCAGGCCTCCTCGAGGGCACAATCAGTTCGCTGGGAGATTACGACGAGTGTCTAGACATTAAGCACAACGATGACCGACACTTCAGTGGTCAATACTGCATGCTCAAGCTGTTGACCAGTGATGACCTTGTAGATGACGGTTCCGAGGTGTCTCAGAAGCTGCGAATGTTCCCGATGTTCGGCGAGTTTCCCTTGAACTATGCCCTTTGCATGCCGTCCGCTTGTTCGGCCCAAGAGGTGGCCACTGTGGTCAGCTTGACCACCGAGGACACCTATGTCCGACAGAATGCGACACCTATATGTGATAGCCGCGAATCCATCGCCTTCAGCTTTGACAAGATGACAAAGCCGCAAATTTTTTCCTTGTAAGTCAAGGTCGACGCATTTTCTTTGATTGCTGTTGACTCAGGTCCCTTGATTTGCTACGCAGAGTCTACATTGTTGCCATGGTTACCATTGTGTACTGGTCAACCGTGATGGACATCTATGGCCTCTTTCAAGATGGCTACCGTCAGAGCAAGTGGTCCACGTATCTCAGACTCTTCTCGGGCAACTTCAACACCTACAAGCTGATGCAATACAAGTCCACTGGCCGGCTGAGTGTTGTCGATGACATTCGCTATATCTTCGCCATATCGACGGCAGCCATTCATTCATATGCTTGTGCCATCGAATATAGAGCTATCATGAAGATCTGTGAGTAATTCAGTTCCACTGATTGCTCTAATTGCTGATTACAAACTGCAGCCAGACTCGAAGAGGACTTTCAGAACAAGTTCTACTCTTTCTGGGCTCAGCCATTCTTCAATGTGATCGGAATCGAGGCCTTTTTCTGCATTGGGTAAATTTTCTGAGCAATTAGTCGCTCTTTATAGGTTCGATTAACCAACGCTTGATTTTGCAGCGGATTAACGGCCATGATGTCTCTCTACCACATAATTGAGAAAGGTACAACTGTGGGCGGCACCCTGAAAGCCATCTTGTATAGATGGCTCCGATTCGGTCCGGCCATCATCAGCTTGCTGGCCATTGATCTGGTTTGGCCACTCTTCGGCTCGGGGCCACTGTTTACTGAATTAACGTCCACCATCGTTGACAACTGCAGCAAGAATTGGTGGAAGAATTTCCTCATGATTAACAACTATGACGATGTCAGTGATCTATGTCTAGCTCATACCTGGTATATTGCCGCCGAGTTTCAGTTGTTCGTCATTGGCGTGGCCGCAGTTTGCTTAATCCGATTAAGTCCCAAGCTGGGTCTGTCATTCTGTTACTTGATGGTCATCCTGGGCATGGTCATACCTGGAGCCAAGGCCTACATCTACAACTATCCTCCTACCTTTATCATGGGCTTTGCTAGGATCAGGTAAGATGAGTGTCATCTTGACAATCTATATGAGGATAAAATTTGCATGCCTTCCCTAATCACGCCCAACATTTGTCCTTTAATTATGCAATCTCCTAGTGATGTGAACACCTTCATTACGCAAATGTATTTCCCTACTTACTGTCACCTATCACCTTACTTCATCGGCGTCTTAGTTGGCTATTACCTGAAAACTGATGCTTTCAACATGAAAGTCACTACGGTATGCTTAACAATGTCACGGCTTAATTCGTGACTAAATCATGCACCTAATTTAGCTGAAACGAGTCTGTGGTTGCATGTTCTACACCTTTTTCACTTCGATCCTGTTCGCACCCGCCTACTGGAATACCTTCAAGAACCCCATCGAGCCCATGACGTCGGCCATCTTTAGTGTCACTCACCGAGTTCTGTGGACCTTTGGCTTCCTTTCCTTGATCATGTTCACGAAGGAAATCGGCGACAATCGTGAGTTGATTCTCAGTAAATTGTCTCTAATCATGACTCTGTTTCAGTCTTCAAGTCGAAAAAGAAAGAGGACACCTCTCTAAACAACAATGTTCAAAATGGTACAAATGACGTCAACAGTTCCCCAGCTGTCCAAACAGGAAGTGGTGGCGCTAGTGTCACCCGGAAGGAAACTAGTGTATCCGGCTTCAGAACGACACCTCAGATGAAGCAGTTCATGGTTGTCATGATGAAGTGTATCGGAAAGTTGTACTTTTCGCTCTACTTAGTACATTCAGCATACATTCGCTACGATTGGTTCAGAGCTAGAGAGCTCAGAGAGTTCAATGCCTGGAATACTGTAAGTGTTCGCTTGAATTGCGCAATAACAGAACTATTCGTCTAATTTTTGCTTTTTTTCAGTCCATCCGAGGAACATACTCAGTCTTGTCGTCTCTCATCTTGGCCTTCTATTTCCATATCGTATTCGAAGCACCACTGGAAAATGTTCGCCGATACTTCAAAGATGGCGCCCATAAACCATCGTTAGTCAAGGTGAAATCATCTTGATTGCGTGCAATAATGCAAATCTACCGAATTTCATTAAGTTTTTATTTTTTAACATTACCGTAGTAACCTGTCGAAACTATTTATCTTACATCGAAATTACCAACATTTCAAGTTCTAGGCAATGATTCAAAGTGTTTCATTGATGATTAAAAACTCAATCTGTATATAAATTTGCCGAGATTAAGTGGCCCACTAGAGTGGGCAGTTGTTGCGACCCACGGAAGAATGACAACTGTCTCAAGTGATCATCTCTCGTCAGAAAACAAGAATCAACTAGAGACATACTCAGAATCGTGTCTTCCAAAATTGCGCGCACGAGTGGCGCCCTCTAGCGGTGAGGAAAAGAAGAGACGAATGGCGTCCTTTCCGACTAGACTGCAATTCATTCCGAAAAATAACAACTGTATTTAGTTAAGTTGTTCTAAACACTTCAATCTGAAGCTAAATCCTTGTAAGCGGAATGTTTCCGAATTTATGACGGAAATAATTCTCATCTTTCCAAGGAGCTCCTGTCGGGAAGGAATTAGCGATTAAAGTTGCTAGCGTCAAAGCATCATCACGTGGTCTCATGGCGGCAACTTTGAAAACTAAATTCCCGCCTTTTCTCGCCAAGCCAAAGCCTTAGACTGTGTTCATGGGAAAGGCTTGCAAACAACTTGCATTAGCTGTTGACGTAGTTTCAACTATAAAAACTACCAGTTGCTATTATTGCAAAAACTTCGGATAGGGAAATTTTTACTGGTTGCGAGAAAGTATTTCTTCGAAAGAATTTATAGATAATTTCTCTACATTCTTTCGACACTCCGAAATATCGAATAGAAGAAGGACACTCCAAGAAACCTAAATCAGTTGATTACAATGATGAGTCAGCTGTTTAACTGAATTTTTAAACACTGAATGCTTGAATTCGATCAGTTTTATAATTTTGAATCCAAGTGCGATAATTTAAGCACAGCTGTCTCAAAATGTTTCACAGCGTTGGAATATTTGCACGGTAGATGAACTGCATAATTGTCATTGCCTCTGATTTTGTCATCCGCCGGAATGTAGAGCAAATATCGACTACAATTTAACGAGATTAATTTGCAGCTTATGTTTTAACTAATAAAAATGAACTATCATGTCATCAAAATCCAGGTTTTGTTTTTCTGACTTTAGTGAGCGTTTATTTCTGGTAATAGCATCGTGATAGGGAAAGTATTCTTGTGAAAGACTTCAAAAAGAAAAGGGAGAGGGGAGAGAGGGGGGAGAGAGAAAGGAATAGAGATAAACGGTGAAAGTGAACAGGAAGAGTGAAGGCGAACCTGTAAAGCGAGTCGGTGATCCACAGTCAAGGTCATTGTTAGATCGACTTCAAGTTGAGTTGTACAATTTACATTTTCCCTTCAAGCCTTTCGGAAAGTGAGAGCGAAAGGGGAGAAGGAGAGAATACCTGTTAGCAGTCTGAAATAGAAATCAAGCCGAATAACATGAAACCCGGCGGTGGACTTGATTTAGCTTGGACAAGGTCTATTGTGATACCGTTTCTTGTCTTCGGATTCAGTAACTGCCAACTTCACAATGTGTCAGGCCATTCAATGATCAAAGATGGGGCTGGAGCAAATACGAATCAGCTGTTAGATTTCATGACGAAAGGCATAACGAACCAACTGTGGGAAAGGTTGCCTTCGGTCCTACACGGTGGACATAGTTCTCAAGTGTCCGCCAAGTGTGCCAAAGCTCTGTTGACCATTGTCCAGGGTACCCAAAACGGCCAACTTTGGGCATACCAATGTGAGTTTGGCGATATCGAGAGCATGCTTATAATCTAGAAACGTGTAGTCATGGACGCTTCGGCCAAATCGTCAGCAGCCCTTCTCGAGGGGACAATCAGCTCGTTGGGAGATTATGATCAGTGTCTAGACATTAATCACAATGATGACCAAGACTTGAGTGGTCAATACTGCATGCTCAAGCTCCTGACCAGTGATGACCATCTTGACGACGGGTCCGAACTGTCGGCGAAGCTGCGAATATTCCCGATGTTCGGCGTGTTTCCTTTGAACTATGCCCTTTGCATGCCCTCAGCCTGTACAGCCGAGGAGGTATCCACTGTGGTCAGCTTGACCACCGAGGACGCATATGTTCGACAGAATGCAACACCCATATGTGATAGCCGAGAATCCATCGCCTTTAGCTTCAAAAAGTTGACACAGCCGCAGATTTTCGCCTCGTAAGTCGAGATTCAGCACTTTTGATTGCGCTGACTCCTATTCCATCCGGCTTCAGGATCTACATCGTAACGATGGTCACCGTTGTTTACTTGTCCACTGTCATGGACGTTTACGGCTTGGTTCAAACAAGATACCGTAAGTCCAAGATGTCTACCTACACCAAGCTTTTTTCAGGCAACTTCAACATGTTCAAGTTGATGCAATCGGATTCCGAAAGAATTTCCACCGTGGACAACGCGAGGTCTGCATTGGCAATACTGGCATCTACAGGCCATTCACTGACCTGCATACTTGATAGTCGAGCCATGGTCAAGATGGGTGAGGCCGTGTTTTTGAAAAATTCTCACTATGTTTTCGTCTCACTGAACAGCTCGACTTGAGGACTACAAGGATGTATTTCGGCCACTCATTCATCAGCCTCTTATTTGCTTCACGGCCATCGAAGTGTTCTTCTTTATGAGGTACTCAAATCTGTCATGTTGAAGCATTTTAACGACTAGTATTATGCATAGCGGCGTAACTGCAATAATGTCCTCTTACCAAGTGAACGACAAGAGGTCACTTGCGACCACAATGAAAAACATCTTCTTTCGGTGGCTTCGCTTCATGCCCGCCATCTTGAGTGCTCTGGCCATTGACTTGATCTGGCCTCTGTTCGGTTCCGGGCCAATGTTCACAGAACTTTCGTCCAATGTGGTCAACAACTGTGGCAAAAATTGGTGGAAGAATGTTCTTCTAATCAACAATTACGATCAACTAGATGATTTGTGCCTAACGCAAACCTGGTACGCGGCCGCTGATTTCCAGCTGTTTGCTTTGGGGGCCATTGCAATCTTCTTGATCCAGTTGAATAAGAACGCTGGTTTAGTGTTTTGCTACCTCATGCTTGTTGCTGGAATGGTCATTCCCGGAGTCAAAGCGTACCTTTACAATTATGCCCCGATATTCGTCATTGGCGAAGGTGATATCAAGTGAGCATAGATAGAAATCGCTAGGTAGTCTCATGCCTGCTAATTGAAATTTGTTTACGTAGGAATGCCAACACGTATCTGTCTGAGATGTACTTCCCGACTTATTGTCACTCATCTTCATATTTCATCGGCATTCTAGTGGCCTATTATTACAAAACCGGTGTCTTTGACTTGACCATGACATGGGTATGTTTGATGATGCTTTCTGACTTGAGTGCGGTATTGATTTGCTTCTCCATCTTCGACATTTCCTGTTAGGCAAAACGACTGCCATGCTACGTCCTGTACCAGTGTTTCATTCTGGTCACCTTTTCGCCGGCTTACTGGAACACATTCAACTTTCCGCTAGAAAACCTCACGTCAGCCATCTTTTCTGTCACCCATCGTGTTTTGTACACGTTCGGCTTCCTGGCAGGCCTGTGGTTGATCAAGGATACCTATGACTTCATCATGTATGTCAAGTGCGCGTCAACGGCTAACAACAACAAGAACAGCCATATTGAAAATGCGCTCGCCTTTGCAATGGGTTCGAGACTAGACCCAGTGGTCAACGGCAGTGTCCCATCCGAAAAGAAGGAATCTCAAGCAGTTGTGGCGAAACCAGTGGGTGGCATGTCACTGATGAAAATCATCAGTAAATTGTACTTCTCACTGTACATCGTTCACGGCAGTTATATTCGATACGATTGGTACACAGCTCGCCAAGTTCGGGAGTTCTCTGTTTGGAGCAATGTAAGTGTTCACAAGTGATAAATCCTTGACAACTGATCGCTGTTTTCTTGCTTTGAACAGGGGATGCGAGGAGTGTATTCAGTATCGGGAGCTCTTTTTGCTGCATTCTTCTTTCACATTCTATTCGAAGCTCCGCTTGACAATGTTCGAAAGTTCATCAAGAATGGGCATCAATCCCGGGATGGAGAAAAAATCAAGTCGTCGTGATTAAGCTGCCATTAAGTTATCTATTTTTATTACACTTACTTGAAGTCGTTTGTTATACCACTATCTATACTGATATTTTTAGGGGTCATAAGCAGCTTTGACCTTAAAGGCACCCAGCCAATGACTCGATAATCCAGTTTAGAACACTCGGTGAAGCCGATGACTTGCAATATCAAGCCGGCCGGCAAAGGAGTTCAGAGAGCCTGAGAATTCCAAGGTTAACCAAACTAAGAAAATGCTTCGAGCCCATGTTTAAGGTGATCATTCGGGTTCAAGGCCGCCAAACCTCTGATCGCCATTGAAGGATAGTTATTCAATGGCTCCAAAGTAAAATAGACTAACTACTCTTTATTAAATCTTCACAATAATGTTCAAATTGAAAAAACAGAACACTGGTCAAGTAAAATTTGTGATAACAGCAGTTTTGTCAGTCACTTTGAGGACACCAGGTGTCGCTAGCTTCAGTATCTTTGTTGCGTCAAATAAATAAACGGCAAACTTTTTTGCATCTCACCGTATTTTTGAAACTAGAATTTAAGACGAATTCACATCGCTAGTTAGTTTCATGGGAAAAGATTAATGCCATTGCCTCCGTTTCTATAGTATTTGCGATACGGACAAAATTTTTTGGATTGCGGAACTCGGCATCGGTTGCTAGGAATCCGTTCTGATTCAAATATGGGCTATTAAAAATAATTAATGTGCGCACAATTTTGATTAATTAGCTAATCTAGATTTTCAACAGCTTTCTCCTTGATTTGATCGGATTTGTACAGATCCGAATGCAAATGATTTTGCGCCATCTGTATAAACATACCAAATGTTTTTCAGTGTATGAGTATTTCCACATTAAACGAACTGCATGAACTGTGATTAGCTTTGATTTAGTCATCCGCCGGAGTTCAAGCACATGTTGACTAAAATTCAACCAATACTGGTGCGTATAGCTCAGGTTTAGAATATTGCTATCATATCATCATGTTTTCTGTGTTTGCTTCCTAGTGGTTTCGCAGTCAGCTATGTTTAGCGTTGTTTTTATGCCGGAGGGTAATATTTTTGATGAAATACAGGCAGAAAAGAATTAAAAGGAAGAGACGAGAATAAGAGAGAGGGAGGGAGAGAGAGAAAGAGAGAAAGGGAAAATAAACGGTGAACGTGAACAGGAAGAGTGAGAGCGAGAACCAGTCAAACAAGTCAGCGATCCACAGGCAAGGTCAGCGCCAGTTATACTGCAAGTTGAGTCGGGCATTAGATAACTATTTGCATTTCCTTCATGTTTCTCTGTTAGAAGAGAGAAAGGGAGAGAGGGAGAGCTAGAGAGCGAGAGAGTACAGGTGCACACAGTCATATAGAGAGATTGAGCCGCGAACCATGAAGCCGAGTGGTCGACATTGTTTGTCCTGGACATGGTTCACTGTGATAGTGCTACTAGTCATCGGATTAAGTGATTGCCAAGTTCACAATGTGTCGGACTGTTCGACCAAAGACGGTGCTGAACACAATAGAAATCAGCTGTTCAATTTCATGACGAAAGGAATCACGTCGCAGCTGTGGGAAAAGTTGCCCTCTGCCCTCTCTGGTGAACTCAGTGCGCAAGTGTCCGCCAGCTGTGCCCAAGCCCTGTTGACCATCATACGAGAGACCCAAGATGGCCAACTCTGGGCATATCAATGTGAGTTCGTCGCTCTAGTCGAGAAGACACATGTATGATGTGAATGTACAAATTTATAGTCATGGACGCTTCGGCCAAATCGTCGTCGGCCCTTCTCGAGGGCACCATTAGCTCTCTGGGAGACTATGATCAGTGTCTGGACATTAATCACAATGGCGACCAGCACTTGAGTGGTCAATACTGCATGCTCAAGCTGTTGACTAGTGATGACCATTTTGATGATGGGTCCGAACTGTCCGCCAGGCTGCGAATGTTCCCCATGTTCGGCGAGTTTCCCTTGAACTATGCCCTTTGCATGCCGTCCGCTTGTTCGGCCCAAGAGGTCGCCACTGTGGTCAGCTTGACCACTCAGGACACCTGTGTTCGACAAAACGCAACACCCATATGTGATAGCCGCGAGTCCATTGCCTTTAGCTTCAACAAGTTGACAAAGCCTCAAATATTCGCCTCGTAAGTCAACATTAACCATTCTTCTCGTTGTCTCAAGTGTAGCTCCATCCTAGAGTTTATATTGTTGCCATGGTTACCATTGTCTACCTGTCCACTGTCATGGACGTCTATGGCTTGATTCAAACCAAATACCGGAAGACGACTATGTCAAGCTATACCAGGCTTTTCTCGGTCAACTTCAACTTGTCCAAGTTGATGCGATCGGATTCGGACAGAATTTCCGGTATTGACAATATGAGAACTTTATTTGCAATATTTGCATCTTCAATCCACGCCTTCTCCTGCATACTCGATAGTCGAGCTATGGTCAAGTTAGGTGAGACATTTCTTTCATGGCACAAAAAAATTACCATCTTATTCTAATGCTAAACAGCTCGACTCGAAGACTATAAGGACCTGTTTCGGCCAATGTTTCATCAGCCTCTCATCTCCTTCACAGCCATAGAACTGTTCTTTTTCTTGAGGTACTGAATTCTCATGTCATGCTATTGAATTACTCTAACAGTGCCATCTAGTGGGATATCGGCTATAATGTCCACTTACAAAGCTACTGACACGAGAGGATCAATTGTGAGCTTGTTGAAGAACATCTTCTTCCGGTGGCTTCGCTTCATGCCCGCCATCTTGAGTGCTGTGGCCATTGACTTGCTCTGGCCTCTGTACGGTTCCGGGCCGATGTTCACAGAACTTTCGACCAATGTGGTCAACAACTGCGGCAACAATTGGTGGAAGAATGTGCTTCTAATCAACAACTACGACCGACTTAACGATTTGTGTCTCACGCAAACATGGTATGCGGCCGCTGATTTCCAGTTGTTTGCCTTGGGTGCCATTGCAATCTTCTTAATCCAGTTGAATAAGAATGCTGGTTTAGTATTTTGTTACCTGATGATTTTCGCTGGCATGCTCATTCCCGGAGCCAAAGCTTACCTTTACAATTATGCGCCATTTTTCATAATTGGCGAAGGAGATATCAAGTGAGAATAATATACAGTAGCTATGTTCAGTTATCAATTTGCTCCCTTAGAAATGCCAACACATATCTGTCTGAGATGTATTTTCCAACGTACTGTCACTCATCGTCGTACTTCATCGGCCTTCTTGTGGCCTATTATTACAAAACTGGCGCCATTGACTTGAACATGACATGGGTATGCTTGAAAATGCTTCCTGACTTGAGTGTGATTTTTCTTCGACACTTCCTATTAGGCAAAACGATTGTCGTGCTACATGCTGTATCCGTGTTTCGTAATCGTCACCTTTGGACCAGCTTACTGGAACACATTCAACTTTCCGCAAGAAAACGTCACGTCGGCCATCTTTGCTGTGACCCACCGGGTTCTGTACATATTAGGCTTCATTGCAGGCCTCTTGTTGATGAATGACACCTATGACTTTGTCATGTATGTCAAGTGCGCCTCCAAGGCGAATAACAACAAGAACAGCCATCTTGAAAATGCCATTGCATATGCAATGGGTTCAAGACTGCAACCAGTGGTCAGTAGCAGTGTTCCGTCTGAAAAGAAGGAATCTCAAGCTCTTACGGCGAAACCAGTGGCCAGCATGTCCCTGATGAAGGTCATCAGTAAATTGTACTTCTCACTGTACATCATTCACGGTAGTTACATCCGTTATGATTGGTATACAGCTCGTCAAGTTCGAGAGTTCACTCTTTTGAGCAATGTAAGTGTCCAAATGTCTCGGCTTCCCGACCACTAATGATGCGTTCATTAACTGGAATTAGGTGATGCGTTCCGTGTATTCGGCCTCGGCGGCACTCTTTGCGGCATTCTTCTTTCACATTCTATTTGAAGCTCCTTTGGACAATGTTCGAAAGTTCTGGAAAGACGGCCACCGATCTCGGGATGGTGCAAAAATCAAGTCGTCATGATGACGTTGCTAATTTATTATCTATTAATTTTTATTGCACTCACGTGGACAATTGTTTCCCTTATCTGCATTTCTGTTGAAAATAATAATTCTTATCTAGACTCGATAAATACGTTTTCGCAACGATTCAAACATTCCAGAGCTCATGGGCAGCCTTGACATCGAAAGCAACTGAGCCGACGGCTCGAGAATCCAGTTACTGACATGACTACGCGTTTGAGCCGGCGAAAAGTGGCCTTGAACTGGCTCGGGGGCTTTTGAGCTGACTTTTGACCATCACTATAAACATTACTCCCCTGTGACGAAATACATCATGTGATGTCGGTGTGCTTGCACTTCTTTATGCAATAGTAGACAAGAAATTTGTGATTTCTGAGTATAAAAGCTCCCGGTTTTCCAGTGACTCATTCAGTTTACTTTAACCAAGTATATCTTCCTCTTCTACTTTGTTAACCAACCGAACACTTTGAACCATAACAATCATGAGTCAAGTAGTAGAGAAATCGAGCGGAGACCACCACGGACGCCGAGGTGGCAAGTGTGGCCGCCAGGGCGCGGGATCGGACTCGGAGGGCGAAGGTGGCCGTCGTTGTGGCAACTGCAAGTCCGGAAAGGGCCGTCGTGGTGGACGACGCTGGGCGGCCGCTTCCGACTCGGAGGCCGAAGGTCGCCATGTCCGGTTCACCGACGCCGAGGACTCGGATGTGAGCGACAACAAGTGGTCCCGCAGGCACCGACGAGGCCGTGGCCGAGGTCGCATTGGCGAGTCCACCAAAATTTCCTGTGGCAAGTTCAAGGCCTTTGTTCGCATCATGGGCTACCACAAGGAAGACCTGGAGATCAAGGTGGCCAGCGGTTGGCTGGTTGTTTCCGGTAAACATCAAGAGACCTCGGAAGATGGCGTCGAAGTTGTGGCCCGCCAGTTCGAGAAGAAGTTCAAGCTGCCCGAGAATGCCAAGGTTGACCAGATCAAGAACAAACTGGGAGCCCATGGCCGCCGTTCTCACATGCTGAAGGTGATCATTCCTCTGGACGAGCAACCCCAGGACGTTCCAGTTCACGTTGTCGTGGCCCCGGCGTCTCCGGCCGCCATGGAAGGATAGTCATTCAATGGCTCAAAGCTCAGCTAGACTGAAGAATTTTACTCGAATTTACGAGAAATGTTTAACATAAAGAAATCGAACAAAATCGAATAAAAATACTATTTTAAGTAAACAGCCGTAATTACATCAGTTTACTCAGAGTCACTTTAAGGACACCAGGTGTCGCTAGCGGCAGTAGGCTTCAGTATCTAAACACAGCCTCCATTGCGTCAACATTAAACATCAATTTTGCTCTGCCTCTCTCTCGCTTCTCCTCTTTCACTCACATTCTCCCTCTCTCTCCAGTTCGAACGTTGGCCAGGTTCTGTTCTGGTTCTCTCACTCCCCTCTGTGTCGCAGTGAATATTCCATTTTATTATGTTTTGATTGCAGTTTAGCGGAATTTGTCTCTAATCTCAACTATGAGCTGTGTGCATTGTGTTTATTTGGTTGTCCCTGTTTACGTGAACAGTACCTATTCAACATTGATATGCGAGAAGGCGAAGGAAAGGAGAACCTAGAGGGAGAAGACTGAATGAGAAGAGATAAATTGGCGAGATTATTGTTATGTTGACTTGAAACGCAAATCAACTGGCTCTCCCTCTCCCTCTCTCTCTCACCCTCTTGCTGGCTAGGAATGAATGATGCTCCTTTTTCAGCCTTGTAAAGCACTTGGCTGTGTGGATCATTTAATCAAGTTTACTTGTCTCCGTCATTCTAAGTGGTGCAGTGGTTTGACGTTCAGCAAACAAGACAACCTTGTCAATGATGCGACATCGGGTTCGATTATGACGATTGTGTCCAGTTGTCGCCCACATTGTCAGCTGTGCACATGATGAACAGTTCGACGCTACCTCGTCGTTGCGAGTCTAGCCCCGAGCAACATCAAGCAACAGCAAAACGAAGTCTCCTCTCCAGGCTGTTTAGGCATTTTTCGTCAAGTTCTATTTCATCAACCTCATCACCGAGTCGCAGCTATGAAAGATTTGGTTCATCACTCGACCGCCGGTCATCAAGGAAGAGCTCACACTCAAGTCAAAATTCCGGTTCGGCAAGAATTTCCAATGGCATTCCTACGTCCATGTCAAACGGCGAACTTGGCAGCAAGGCTTCAGCAACATTTCCAATTAACTTACCTTCAACTGGTTTAAAGAACCACGGCAACACTTGTTTCATGAATGCCGTCATACAGTGTCTGTCCAACACGGATCTACTGGCCGAATATTTTGTGATGGGCCACTACAAGCTGGACATGTTGCGACACAACAAGATACACGCCAAGAAATATGGTACAAAGGGCGAAGTGACCAACCAGCTGGCCGTTCTATTGAAGTCACTCTGGACGAACCAGTATTCCAGCGAAATATCATTCAAGTTTAAGCAATTAGTGTCTAAGCATGGTGCACAGTATGAGGGCAATGATCAACATGATGCTCAAGAATTCTTGTTGTGGCTTCTAGACAAAGTTCATGAAGATCTCAACATTGCTCCAAAGAGAAAGTACAAGAAGTTTCAGGTACGACGCTGTTTACCGTTTGTCCTCTCGCCTTCCCTCTCTTCCGCTCTCGCTCTCTCCTCTCCCTTTCAACGGTTGCGTGACTCGGAACTTATTCAAAGAGTAATAAGCAGTTCGTGAGCATCTATAATCTAGCAAGCAAATGCCACACAGTTGTAACTCCACTTGACGTCTAATTGTGACACTATTAGCCAGCTATCAAGAGACGTGGTCGCACTGGGAGCACTCCACTGATGACATTTTTCCCTAATTAAGAGCTCTATCATTATGTTTCAATCATTTCCGCCTTCTTGCTAATGCCAATTTCCGGTTTCATGGCAAAGTTGCTCTCTTTCAATTGAAAAGTCTTCTCAGAGGCTCGCCAGTCATCTCAGCTTTCCCTTCGCCATGCTTGTCAATCGATTCAAGAGCCGAGATAATGGATATTTGCTGCCAAATTAGAAAAACTCAATCTTAATCACGTTCCTTGAAAGCTTTACCTGTCACTTGCAGCGTCTCTTTGTACAAAGGAGCAATTAGGCTTTTTCTCGAACGCTCTTTCAATTGCCCGTCAAAGTATGATATATTCTAAATTCATTTCTACGTGCCTTGTCATCAAGTTTGAACAATAATTCGCTGACAACACCATTGCTCGCTAACCAAGTTTCTCTCCTCCCCCTCTCTCCCTTTGCTCTTTCACTTAATCTCTTTTCTCTTTTTTTTAAATATCATTTTTTCCATTACATGTACCTTGGGAACTGGTAGCCTAGCAACGGACCACACATAAGTCTGCCGGATGAAGTGCTAGCCAGTGAAACATTTGCCAATCATATGCGCTGCAACAACAGCTTCATCCACGAATTATTTCAAGCTCAATTACGATCGTCATTAGTGTGTCGCTCATGTGGCAAGCGAAGCAATACCTTTGACCCCTACATGTGCCTTTCACTGCCCGTGCCGACGCGGCAAACTCACGCCATTGTGGTCAATGTGACCTATGTTCAAAAGAAGCCCCGTCAGGTCAGTTGGTGATCTGAGTTTGCTTGATTGCTCTTGAATGGGATTCAGTTCGCCTAATGTTCGTTCGTTTTTCTCATAGCTGAAGATTGCAGTATCCATTGAGTCACAAGCAAGCCTGCGCGAGTTGAGGGACAAAATTTCAAGGCTAATCAAGGTGCCCGAGAAGCAGCTTCTTCTCTTGAAAAATGACACGGACACCGGTTACAAAGAACTTTCACGAGACGCCGACATCATTCAAGACATTCTGGGCGACATGCAAGAAATTTATGGCCTCGAAACGCCCTCTTTACAAAGCCACAATGTTAGCACGGATCTATTGAGCTCGGACATTCCCAGCCTCCCGTCGGACACTAGTCAGCGGTTGACCATTGTGTGGAAGAATGCCATCAGCGGCAGTGGTCCGTCGTCCATGTTCGGCCCATTCTTTGCCTGTCAGGTGTCCCGAGAGTCGTCTTTCAAGCAAATTCAAACTGAAATGATCAGCTCCATGGCTTCCATTGTGAGGACAAGTGTGGAAAGTAAAATCATCAGCGATTCTGTCCTGTTTTCCTTGCGTGTCATCAGCGGTTATGACATGAAGAACTATTTGCCTGATGATGTTGACCATCCTTTGTACATGCCGTGTATCGACAAAGCTCTAGTGACGTGTGAATACAAAGATTATAGAGGACCGATTCATTTGAAGCTGGTCGTTGAATGGGATTCCGATGTGCGACATTCTATTCTAGTGGCCGACAATGAACTGCCGCTGCCAGTTGTGGACTCAAACATCGAATATGTCAAGGCTAGGACACAAAAATCGAATCGTGCATCACTACAAGACTGCTTTGATCTCTATTTCCGTGAGGAGAAAGTAAGTTTCACTTTTGCCGCCATCTATCTAATTTTGACCAAATTGTTCTCTCACGTTTAGCTTGTGGCCGACAATGCCTGGATGTGTCCTGCATGTAGACGACGGCAGCAATGTAACAAGCAGTTAGGACTGTGGTCAGTTCCGGATGTGTTTGTAGTGCACTTGAAACGGTTCAGACAGCTGTCTACTGCCCAGCGTAGTAAACTGTCAACCTTGGTCTTGTTTCCCTTGAGCGGTCTAGACATGAATGCCTATCTAGTTGCCCGTAAGCTGAGTAAAAATGGAACATCAACACTGCCAAGAAGTCAAACCAATGGCTACTCAACGCTCAAGACAACTAAATCAAGTTCAGCAACACTGCCCGCCTCCGGCTGGAGTACACTGCAAAAGCCTAGACTGAAGAAACCCAGCCACCAAAGTGAGGAGAATAATGTCTACGACTTGTATGCAGTTTGCAATCACCATGGCAATATGCAAGGAGGCCACTATACTGCCTACTGCAAGAGTCCTGTTGACGGCCGTTGGAACAGTTACGACGACAATAAAGTGTCCTCGCTGAGCGAAGCATCCGTCATCACGGCTGACGCTTACATTTTGTTCTATCAGAAAAGTTACTTGTCAAGCACTTCGGCACCACCAACTTCGTCATCAGGTTACAGTTCATCGTCGTCTCACTATTCGACCGAAAGTCACTGGATGCACAGGTTGCCGCCACTGATCAGCAAGTCGAGCAAGAGCCAGGATAACCTAATCACTAGTCGAACCACGTGTAAGTGCATCACGCTCCTTCTAGCATTTTTCCTGTTTTCCACCATTTCTTTACTGATTGTCCTTTTCCCTTTGATCAGCTCTGACGAAAATCAATGGAACCACTAATGACAAGTCGCAAATTGCTAATGGAGGCCACATAAGTCGAAGTAACAAGGCTTACTCGAGTTTGCCAGCAAAGTCAGATAGAATAAGCTCACGACTAAAGGCTCAGCAAGAGTCAACAAGAGAGATACTTTCCAAGCAATTAGGCGAAGTTAAAAGTAGGTCATCTTCAACGCCGCCATCTAAGGCAACATCAGTCAACAAGCCAGCGACGCTGGAAAAGTCGTTCAAATTTAATGACTCGTCAGTCTCTAAAGAGAAAAGAATTCCCGAGTGCACAATCCTTTCATCATCTTCACCCGCATCTCCGGCATCACCTGTGGACGATGCTAATTCAAGTTGCATCTCATCAGCATCCAGCACATCACCCATACATTCACAGTCAGCCAACAAAGATATTATCACTAAAAAGTTTACCGTTACATCCGTTTGACGTGTTCTGAATCCAGAGTTTAAGCACCATTCTGCTCACCTCACCTTTTCCAATGTGAATATGCAGTTATGGAACAAGTTCCCGAAGTTACCTGAGCACGAAATCGTTGAATCCAGTTTGTTGTCATTAAGTTACGAGTTTAGTTTATCGAAGTAAGCGCATGACGACTACGGTTAGAGTAGTTGTGTTTAAAATAGAACTGTGTGACCGAAAGTCAAGTCATTCCATTGGTTCTGGATATGTTCAAAACTTGTGAAGTTTAACGAACGGTGAATTTGAAGAAGAGTATTTAAATTGTTACGAAGACAAACTCTTTTTAGTTACAGAGCTGTTAATTGAAAACAAATCCGAATTTATTTTATTCCTCATAGTCAGTGGCACAGTGTTCTGACCACTTAGTCCAACCCAAGATTCTTTGTACATATGAAGCACATATGATAGCTGCAGTGTTCAACTTCGTGCCCCAAGTTCAACGTTCAATAATGTACAGTAACCGATAACTTGGCGGCCGTAAAATTAAAGATAAAAGTTTAATTGTTGATTGAGCAATCAGTTTCGTTGAACAAACATGCACTGACTAGGAATTTCCGCCATCTTTTCTACTGGTTCTGGCACTAGCTCAATGCCCATCTCTGCTACAATAGCCGGAAAATATGAAATGTTGCTACATTTCCTTAAATTCTGGAGAATAGATGAGCCTTTCTTCGACATGAATGAACCGGAAGTAGGTGCCAGATCGCCAAAGTTGACGGAAGTTGACTTGTTCCTGAAATATTCCCTCCACTGTTGTGACACAGCTACTCTCGTATCTTTTAGCAATCAGGGACAACCTACTACTTTGTGTTTACATAGAAAATTAATTAAAACAATAAGGTCAACTTTGGGCCTCAGTGTGTCCATGAAACTTGGCTCAAAACAATGGTGAGCTAATACACTTCTAGAACTCGCTTATTTCGAAATACTCGAGTTTAATGTGTATTTAAAGCTTCTCGGTCTGTCTATAGCTGTCCTGTTCAAAATATTTTGGCGCCAACGTCTTCCCGCTCTTTTCATGTGACTCGGAGATGGCATTCACGAGTTGTAATCTGAGACAACCTGAGTTTCTAATCAAACCAGCAGAATACACCGTTTCCGTTTTCTGTAGCAATAGTCTTTATATGCATTTTTTCTCCACTGCAAAATTAAACATATCTACGTTTTGAAAAAAGAACAAGTAGTAAACAGCAATGCGTACAGTGTAGGCTTAAGGACATGGTTGATAAATTAGAACATTCATTATCGCATTCCACTGATCCAGTTGTTTCTTTTCGCTTTTTCAGACAAACAGAAAAGTTTACCAACAAACAAAGCATGATGTAAGGCGGTGATATTTTTGAACTCTGCAACGGTTTTACAAGCTTGTGCACTTTTCAAATATTAAATATATACTTCTTTGACTTCATATATATTTTCTTCTTCTATAATAAATATCTTGACACTAGTTGGGCGAAGGTCCATCCGGTTCTGATGTAGCCACAGTGGACGCTGCATCTAGATGGTTCTGGTTCCTGAGAGTTCGAGCCTATAGAGTTAGAAAAGAAAAATACGATTGGATTAGAGTGACTAAAGGAGATTTAGACAACATACCTCTCCTAAAACTTGAAGTGGTGTCTTAGAGGTTGCCTTGGCAACACGATGTTCAATCAAATAGAACAAGTATTCGTCGAATAAAAGTCGAATCAAATGGAATGAGCCGAAGGAGGAAGCAGAACGCAGAGTCAAGTCTCGCATAACAAGCGAACTGTAGAATCCCCATTTGAAGAAGAACTGAGTAGCCGATTTAACTTCGCTGTCATGCAAACAGCTGTCCAATATCTGTTCGCACCAGAGCCCCCATCTATCAAATGGATTATCTTGCTGCAGCAAGTCCTTGAAGCTCATTTCTATTTGGTCAACGATTTCATCGTCACACTGACACACCCAAGATGCTTGTTCCTGAACATTCTTGAAGTCGACGCGGTTGAGATCAGTGATCATTTGACTGATTTGCTGTTGGTTTTGCAGAACTGCCCGAGCCGCCGAAGATAGATGGTTGAGCGAAGTGTACCTTCGCAGTGTATGACTAAAAGCTCCGACTGCACCAACTTTCAAGGCAATAAAGCTCTGGTCGTAACCAACTAATGCACTTGTCATCCAAGCAGTGACATTTTTGGCAAAATTTCGAATCTGCTGAGTTAATTGTTGTGGAATTGGTTTCAGTAAATTCGGTAGAAGAAGCGACGATATGAGAGCGTTATACAGAGTATAATCCGTTTGAATGATCCAATCAGCTAGTGACTGAACTGCACTATCGTCGGCAACTGGGGCTGTTGTTGTAAGCTGATGCAACTGACTAATAGTTAGCGTTAGCTTCTTCGAACTTTTTTCTTCTTGGATCTTAGAGGACTTCTCTCCACTCTCGGGCTGCCAGAACTTTTGCCAGATCTGTTCTACTTGATTGAATTGCAAGCTTCCTAGAGCATTGATGATTTCCTCATAGTGCTTACGGTATGCAGCAGCAAATTTGGTAGCAAGGAAGCCAGGAGCGTCCGAATCCTGGTTCGCAGGCAACGTTGGTTCTTCAGGCCATACACTGGGCAATATTGTCTTGGGATCGCCAAGATGGGTCTGCAGTACTTCCGGTAGAGTAGCTGTCAGAGTTGCTTGATGGTTCTCTGTGATTGCACCTGGAGCTGCACTTGCTGGCTGTTGTGGCTTAATTGGCGTCGTTATGGTACTATTGGCGTTCAGTTTTTGCTTCTTTGGTGGAGTCGGTTGCACGGGATCTGGAGTTGCCGGAGGACTCGAGGCACCGCTCTCAATTCGAGACAGAGTGGAGCCCGGCTTAACTCTGATGCCATAGTAATGGTACTTGGAATTGCCACGGGTTCCTAGGCGCCGAGTTCTTAAACCGATGAATACGGATCGAATCAACTTTCCGAAGGAAGCCGCATTAACTGGTTCAATATTATGCTGTGTACAGTGGTTCTGATAATGTGTGTAGAGCGTCGACCGAGGAAGAGAGACCCCTTCAGCTGTTTCGTAGTTCTCCAGTAGCCATTGTACCTGTGAAGCGGGAAAACTGTTCATTAGTGTTTCAAAGAAAGCAAGCGGGAGACATTCTTGTCCCAATTGAAAAGAAAGGAAAATGCAGATAGTAGTGAGAGTGATCTCGTGTTAGTAATAAAAAAGAATATGAAATAAGGGAATCTAATCGAAGATAAATTACGTGTACAATGTCCATGTCTCGGACATTTTGCTGATGATGTAAACTTTGATTTTGTCCAATGGAAGAATTGTTGTTGTTTGTTGAATGAATGTTTACCGCAGGTACTGCGGCCACAGCGGCAATAGTTGGATTGGTAACAGCAATGGCCTGAGTAGTGATAGCAGTGTTATTATGATTATTATGGTTAGTTGATTCAGAGACGGAGTGTACTGTGGATGGATTAATTAGTAGAGCCGCTGGGCCATTGTTGGCCGCGTTGCTTATTGTGACAATAACTGTATTAGCGTGGCCTGGTGCAGCGACAACGGCAGCGGTGGCGCCACTAGTGTGATTTAGTTGATGGTCAGCCGTCGAAGTGGCCACCAACTGTGCCTTTGACTCCTAGTGGTCAATCATTTGTGAGTGCAAACAGGTACGGCGGGACATTTGAGTGCGATAAGAAACGAAAGAGGCGGGAAAAGAAACCGATTCACCGGAAAAGGAAAGGTGTTCCGGGAGGCCATGAGCGAGAGAGGAAGAAAAACAACTGTTAGAACAGATTTTCAGTTAAGGTGAGTGAACGACGATCAGAATGTGTGACAGCTATCACATGTGTGCGTGAGTGTGTGTGTATGCGTTTGAATTATAGATTGCAATAAATTTTGTGCGCCTCCTCAAAATGGCAACTGATATTTAGTGGCACCAAATAAGTCAGCGACTCCACTTACGGTTTGCGGTTGAAGGCTAAGTCGCTGATGCTGCTGATTTAGTAATTGTTTATAATCCTCATCCGACAGCCGGACCAGTTGTTTAGTGTTTTCGTGATTTTTTAGTACGTTTTGTTAGAGCAAGAATAAGAAGGAAAGGTAGAGACAGGGATAGACAGATAGAGAGGAAGAGAGAAAATGGCAAACGTTCAACAATTAGTTTGGTTTCGAAACGAACGCCAAGCACAGAGAACATAATTTTCGAACATTTTCGCCAGATTTTGTAAACTGACGCTAATTAGACTCTACGTCAAGTTGGGTTCGAGATTGAGCAAACAACAAGCACACCGTTATATATATCCAGGCAACAAGCAAAGTTTCAAGCAAGAAGTGATACAAGTGCACGGCACACAATTGACGTTCTAGAACACTTACTGTCTGCGGTGAAGTTCTCTGTGAATTGGCTCCGGCAGCGCCGAGAGCATTTGGGTCCGTTTGTTCAATTACCAGGTAAGTTCCGTCGGCAAGGATCTGGTTGACACCCTGGGAAGTAGAAGGTAATTTGAAGTTAATTGCCACTGATCACATTTACTCCAAGTGACTGTTTCAATATGCTGTCACCACTTACCGACGAATTGTAGTAAGCTGTGGCATTGCCGCAAGAATCTGTCGTATAATACGTTCTGTACAGATGGATTTAATTAGGCAACAACATTGAGCAAAAATCAAAGGTAGCAACACAATCAGTGTAGTTTGCTTACAGAGCTGTCGAATTGTTGCCATTGGCATAGGCGGCAGTGGCAAACTCTTCAAAGCCGCTGCCAGTGCCTTGGCCATCTTCGTCCTCGGTGGACGTTCCCGTGCCCGGTGTCCCTACCGATGAATTGGATGTTGCATTTTTCATGATGATACCTATTGTCGGATGATGATACGGCTAAAACTCTATATAGAATAGTATAGATGAGAAAGAGAGGGAGAGAGAGCGAGGTCTTGTTGGTGTTACCGTTGCCCACCAACCGTTACTCTGAGAAGCAGAAAATATAGTAGTTACAGTGCTACCAAAATGGTGGACAAGTCGACGCTCGTTGCCAGTGTCGACTACTCTATGTCTGCCCGGCGACTTGGCTTTCCGTCTGGCCGACTTGTGATGTCTGCAGCTGAGCTTCAGCGTGGAGCGGCATTCGAAGACTCAGTGAGTCAGCCGATAGTCGGCATGGTAACGGAGATGCTACCACCCATTGTCTGCCAGCCAATGGGAATCTTTGTTGACAACAAGCGTCTCCGGGACAACGAGGCGCTCTTGAGAAAATATGCGAGTTACAAGTACCGTTGTATGTAATTTTTTTCTCGATTGTCTTTTTCGTTCTATTATTACAGAGGCTCTCTCCCTCTCCCTCTTTCTGCCTCGATGTCTCCCTCTCCCTCTTTTTTGTTTCTTTGTTTCCAGATGCGAGTCATATGTCATTCCCGCTCTTTTTCAATACCAGTAGGGTTCGCTTGCCAATCTAAAACTTTAGCGTCCGTGTCAGTTCTTTTTTATTATTTAAACATTGGAACTCCTAGTTTTTGCCACTAATTTGATCACGAAGGGTCACGTGAAGCGGCACACGATGGTCACGAAGAGCAATGTCAGAACAAGGCAGCTTGGCTTATGAGGAAGGCGTCCATTGCATCCATGGCTATTGCATGTCCAAGTGCATCGCTTGATGACGTCACCGTCGATCTCAATGTCAGAACATTCGTCCTCAGGCCGTTCAAGAATGCAGTCACGGATGATATACTCTTCGCCAGTTGTCTCTGTTAGGGCATCTTTTATTAGAAATTGATTTGAAGCTAAATGGTATCGCACTCGATGGAGCGTGAGAAAGATGAACTTAGAACAATGAGGCTTACGTCATCAGCCCTGCATTATCAAGAGCCACTTGAAGATTGCAGTGGAAACAAAATGCTAAAGCGTCGCCAGAAATGAAAGCCATCAAGTTGAGCAAACACATAACTGAAACTCAGCTGCCTCCCTCCCTCTCTCCCTCCTCTCCTTGCTCTTTCTGTCTCAAACGTAGATTACTCTCATCCAGTGTTTCAGTTTATTGCCACTTTACTAGCCTAATTCAACAAAGATATGCGGGCTCGACAGTGCGACAAAGGGCGAGAGGGGAAGAGGGAGAGGGAGGGAGAGAGGACATGTGCTCTTGCTTGAGCCGGCTGTCAAGCGGGTCGTCGGAAATAATTATGTTTGTCGTGCACAGCTAAAAAGCATTCGCAAAAATAATGAACCGCAAACTAACTGGCAGAGAGAGAGAGAGAGAGAGAGAGAGAGAGACCACCTGGCTTCCGATAAACTCTGTGGGACAACGGTTGCCCGGCAATACTACCTCAGGTAGATGGAGAGGAGGAGAAGGGAAACTAGAGAGGGAGAAGGGGAGACAGCTACCTGAAATGCCGACCACTTTGATGCAGTAATTAGCCGGGACGAGAATGCGACCGCTGCCCAGAGCAACGGTGCACGTGTCCACCAGGGCCGTGGGCGGCTTAGCCATCGGGTCATGGCATGAGCGATCGCTGAAGTTTCTACTCTTGCACCGGAAGCAACCTATGGACACTCCTTGCACAGGACAATGTGGACATTTGGACAGAACTGTTCAGTCGTATACGAGAGCCTTACCTGTGCCAAGATAGGCATCCGCTGCATGTAACGAGCTGCACTGCAATGTCCAGACCACGACGACTAGAATGTGATGAGTGACCTCCATGTCCAGTGAACATCAACTTGTCATCCAATGGGACGCTTTGGTGTCTCATTGGTATCCAGCCAGAAAGAATCGTGCTGTTGGATTAAGCGTACAACGTTGAACTGTTCAATTTGTGCGACAGAACGTACAAATGCTAAGGGACACGTTGTACATTTGCACTTGCAACTTGACAGTGCGCAGTTGTACATTTCGAGCAATTGCTAATATTTCCGACTCTTTCTTTTCTACAGTAGAGTTTAGCTTGACATGCATACAACATCGGCCAAATGAGTAGTCATTCAGAACATTTAGAACTGTTCTATAGACACAGTTCCGTAGACACGGCTATCGATTTTCTGTGCCGCAAATTGCCACCCAAGTGCTCTATATACGTGATATCCTTTTTCAATTTAAAGCACGTTATACGTGATTTGCTGTACTGCCTGGACATTTGCGTGAACCTATTCGAACTGTCCTAGAAATAATGTATGAACGACACTTTTTGTACAACACACCATTTGCATCCGGCCCGTAGTGGAGCATCAACTGACACGAAATGTGATGCTGATTCATTCTCTTAATAAACTAATGACTGTCCCGTGATAACTTACTAATGAGCATCGATCATGGTCACAAAGATAGTAATTAAATCAAAAGCCGATCGCACAGATTGAGTAATTCTGAACGCGGTCACTAGAAAGTCAAATCATACATGAAATATTACTTCAAATCAGGAAATGAATGACTTCGGGAAGTCCTATGATATTTCGCAATATCACAACATAGCAGTCGAGCTTTATTAACTTTCAGATTGTTATTGAAGCAAAAAAATATTATTAATATTCATGCATTATGAAACTAATGACATCAAGTGACTCAGTTTACTGCTAAGAAAGCTAGTGACACAATATTTTCCGGTTTGTTGTGACGTAGAATTAGAATGCCATCGCGCCACTTTGCTCATACTTACGTAGCCGTACTTCCCCACATAGAAGGTCCCTACGTTGCTTTTCCTTAATTGTTCCATGAACTCTTTAACCAAGTCTCTGTACACTCAACCTATTGTTCTACGCCAGAGCCTGACGCTAAATTGCTGGCAATAAAGCCCATATCTTGCCCTTATCATGTGTTAGCTTGGACAAACACAGATTTTTGTCAACAGTTTCCCTAATATGGTCAACTCAGCATCCCTTTGGTGTCACGAATGTAGATTTATAGCGGGCAATAAAAATTTTAAAAATTCAAATCACTTCGAAAGTCACGATGGAATATTTGAAACTAGCAAACAGTTTGAGATAAGGAAACGGTCCCCACTCGAGTGATCACATGACGACATTGAGAGAATGATTTCTGTTTGCCGAATTATGCTGATTTGGTTTCGTTATCTGACATGATTTTACTTGAACAGCGAAATGAATCTAATTAATGAATCTCTTTGGTTTCAAATTCGCCTCTAATCTTTATGGATTCCTTCCTGGAGGAAAATGATACTCCTTCGCAAGGTAATGTCTGTTCATAAGTGAAATTGTGCATGCTGTAAAACATTACGACTTGCCTTGTTAAATCAAGGTATTGAGATATTCGATCCTAATATGGCGTTTGCCAGCAATAACGGAAGTCCACTAATTAAATTAATTGGCGCCGACAACAACTGGTTTCAACTAGCTCTCAAGCATTGCTGAGCAAGTCATTACCAACAAGAATCGACATTCCATATCAAACTGTCTCCCGGTTTTATCAGCGGCAACTTTTATCACTGGCAATGAGAAACTACACAGATAAGAACAGTGTAAACGGCATATTTTCCAGTTGATCGATCCTTATTTGGTATATCACAGTTGCTCACGGGTAGCAAAGAATAGGTGGTACTAAATGGAAAGGCAATATAGCGCAAATTCAAGCCAAACCACCTCCTATATTCCCTAATAAGGATGATCACATAGTATATAACAATGGGAACACTGCGAAACGACAAGAGACATCATTATATCTCACAGAGACACACTGACATTCTATGAGCTATAGCAACCCCTTATTTCAAACTCTCTTCTCGCAGTTGACACCTCTAGTTGTCTTCTAATCAACGCTTCAGGAAAAGAACAATCTGAAATGGCTTCACTATCGATTGGTCATTCGCCATTAAAGCAAAGATTCGACGACATCTTAACAAATGTAAGTTGAACTCTCTGATCTTTGAACTTTGGCATTTACCCGCTCTTTCTTGAAACAGCACCCGAACGCTAAATCACTGATTGCTGGAAGCATAAGCGGAACATGTTCGACAGTTTTACTCCAGCCATTTGATCTTGTCAAGACACGAATTCAAACGGCTCATATCTCATTGTAAGATAATTGTTTGAGATCAAAGTTGAATGAAGCTAATTTTGATTGCCTTTTTATTGACACAGAAATTCGCCGCTCAGAATGTTACCAGTGATGACAGATGTTGTAAGGACTGACAATGTAATCGGCCTCTGGAGAGGAACCTTTCCGGTAAGATTGGTTTGCTGTCTAATCTTAGTCAAATACAATTAACTGATCTCAACTTTGCATATTGCTCTCTTGCAGTCTTTGGTTAGAACAGTGCCCGGTGTTGCAATCTACTTTACAAGTCTTAATTACCTGAAAACAAACTGGAAAGGATCTGGAAAACCTAGTGCCTTTGAAGCTGTGTTCATGGGAATCACTGCTCGTACCTTTGCCGGTGTTCTCCTTCTACCTGCTACCGTCCTGAAGACTCGTTACGAAAGCGGACTATTTAATTACAACAGTTTATCTCAAGCCCTCAGAGTGACATACGCCACCGAAGGGCTGCGAGGCTTGTTCAGTGGTATCACGCCCACCTTGTTGCGAGACGCGCCGTATTCGGGAATCTATTTCATGTTCTATTCACAACTGAAGGGACTCATCCCGGAAACAAGCACCACAAGCAATTCAAGCTCCAAGCCTTTCAGCACATTTCTCTGCGGCCTTGCCGCTGGACTGTTAGCTTCGTTGTCAACTCATCCGTTTGATGTTGTCAAAACTAAAATGCAACTTGAAAGAAGAACATACAAGAACTTTGTGACAGCTGTGATGCTCATTCATTCGCAGAAAGGGTTCGAAGGCTTCCTGGTAGGACTTGCGCCAAGAATGATAAGGAGAAGTCTAATGTCAGCCCTTGCTTGGACAGTTTATGAATCGCTGATGAAGAACGTTGGTTTAAGTTAATATGTTTCTCAGAGCTTTCATTGTACATTTCATTCCCGGTTAGATGTGCCGTTAGTTATTTCCTGGTATAAAACTTCATAGATTACTGTGTTGAACTTGATAAGGGATTTGATGACTCTCTAGATGTCGGTTACTGTTGTTCAAATTACTAATTTCTTGTACAGAGATATATGAATTAATTTGAAAAAATTAGATATTTAAGTTTTATTTATTTTCAAAGACAAATTTCAGTTATTAAACCATCCTCCCTATTTTTCGAAAAATTGGACCCACGCAAAGAATTTTTAAATTTCGGTACAATTTATTTCAGTTGTAATTCAGATATTGCAATCAATTGATCAATTTGATTAAAACAAGTTGTATTTCAAAATAAAGAAACCAAAAACAAATGTTCAAAAAACATGACTGAAAAAATGCTAAAAATTTTTCCTGAGCGCGCGCGGGAAAAAAAGTTCCACAAAACGAGACCGCAGGGGAAGGAACACCGCTCACACAATTAACTAATTCTCAAGAGCAAATTAACCACACAATTGAAAGATGGCCGGCTTGATGCCACAGAACACAGACCACCGTCGGGCGGACTCGTGCTTCAACCAGCTGTCGGCCGATCAAAAGGTCAAAATCATGGAACAGGTGGCCAGGGTGGTCGACGACGCTGAACGGCAAAGGTACGGCCAGGCCGCCGTCGATGAGGCCAATGGTATCCTGTACGAGTCCATCGCCTCCAAGTGCCTCAGGCATCCGGAAATCCTGACCAGCGCCGGCAATGACATTGTCTTCCTGGCGCTCCACTGGTCGCCATTTTTTGTCGGCGAAGCGCAGGAGGCCGAGAACATCCGGTGTGCCAACACCTATCCGGGCCAGTACATGACGCCCAGGGAGAAGGCCACGGCGTACTACCAGAACGCAAGTTTCACCGATATTCCGCCACCCTATTCCATCATGCTGGAGGAAGGGCAATTCATGCCCACCCAGGCCCGGCGATTGGCTCGCTTTCGCCCCGGGCCCTACCGGGTGCCCATGGCAGACCTGGCCCGAATTCCCGAGGCACCGCCGGGCAGTGACCATGCTTCGGACGGCTACCCGTCGGCCACCAACACACCCAGAGGCTCCTTCTCCGCTTACGACGCCGAGGGCTCCCCCACACGGGCCGGCTCACCGGGTCAAGCCGGAGGCCAGGGTTCGCCGGGATCGGCCGGAGGTAGCAAAGGGCCGGTCAAGCGGTTCGAAGACCTGACCGAGGAGGAGAAGAAGGCATTCAACGACCGGAACTTGGCGGACATGAAGGCCAAGCATGACTCCGCAATGGCGGAAGCGGAGAAGGCTCGCATAGAGGAGCAAACGGCCACCTCGCGGGCCATTTCCGCCTTCCTGGACGAGGTGCTGGCAGATCCGGTCAGCTTCATACCGCCGGCCAGCACCCACTTGATGGAAGGTTTGCCCGAAGAGCAACCCGAGCACCTGGACAACTTCTACGACTGGCTCCATGCGTCGGCCATCCCCTACGACGCCGCCCTGGACGAGCTGCCCGGCAAGACCCTGGTCAGCCCCGAGGGCCACGAGGTGCAGGTGCCCGAGTACAATGCCGCGGTGCACGGCGGTGCCCCCTTCCACCAGACAGCCCGCCGCACCGGCCTACTCCGGGCCACGGTGCGCGAAGAGATGGAGGGCTTCGACCAGGTAAGGAAGGCGCTCAAGAAGTTCCAGGCCGAGCATCCGGAAGTGGGCCGGAAGCCGCCCCACAAGGACCTGTCCAAGCTGAAAGCCAAGACTCACCCTGGCCTGCATCCGGGCAAGACGGCTGACGAGGCCATGCGCGGCAACTGGGCCAACCGGACCGGCTACCGGGCCTCCTCGGTGCCTGCCACCGAGAGGGACCGGGCCGCTATCAGGCCGCACTACCCCCACACCACGCCCGCCGCGGTCACCCTGGAGCAGCGGGCCAACTTTGACTTTGATGCCTACAACCACCAGGTGGCCGAGAAGGACCCTGAGGTTAGGAGGAAGAGGTCAGTGACCGTGAGCCAGTCTATGAACCGCAAGAAGAACAAGAAGTCCAAGGCCAAGAAGACCAAGAAGGGCAGGTCGCACACCTTTTGAGTAGAGACGAAATAAATTTAACTGCTCTAGTTCTAACCGGTACGACAGATGGCGCCTCCACATTGTTGAACAGTTCCGCAATTAGGGCCATGTTGTACACTTTACGGGCTGCGGGTTGGCTTAATGTCCGCCCACACCGCTGTATTATAATTACTTGTCACAATCAGAGCCAAGACTTGACCAAAACTAAGGTCCCCGTTTAGAGGTGAGTCTAGGGAAAGCCTAACACCGACTAATGCCGCAATGTAACCAGCTGATCCTACTTACTACAAAGGAAATGTGCTGCCACCTACAGGCTGAAATTTTCATTCGTCGAAACGGCTCAACCTCAGTGTTTTGAGCATACACATTCTTAACAGCTTCGTACTCATGAATGTAATCTATTTCACCATTTCATCATTCAAATCACAAAACTCAGCGCGCACGAGGAAAAATTCAGTAGGCACACTTTTCGCTAAAAGTTCTCAGGGAAACTTTGCTAGGGCAGTTGACTTGAACAGCGTATCTTCAACTTGAACCAAGATGGCCGACGCCACAGAGCTCAGGTTACTGGACCCATCGGGGCAGGGAACAGCCTGGTATGGCTTGTCACTGGACCAAAGGGTGAACATTGTGTTTGAAATCAGGTCCACATTCCTACCCGATGACCGATTCGTTAACCCGGACTACCTGGGCTTTGTCAAGGAGACAATCTGCGAACGGATAGCCCTTGTCTGTGAAAGGTATCCAGTTGTACTCGAGAACATTGGCAAGGACTTGTTTCATATCGGCTATTCCTTCAACGCACTGCGCAGAGGCAATGCCGTTCAAGGGGCCAATTTGCGAAGCATGTTTACCCATCACTCGTTGTCCATGACTGTCGAGGAGAGGGCCATAGCTTGCTACCAGGACAACTACTTCATTAGGGGTTTACCCCGCTACCCAGACCTGGTGTCGTCGGGCCAACTGTCGGCCGCAGAGGCCCGACGGCTGGGCCGCTATCGTCCCAACTGTCGCGTACCGATGGCTGAACTGAGTCGGCTGCCTGCTGCCACCAAGCAGACTTTGGAAGCAGCGCCAGCAAGTCCAGGGGAGCCAGCGTTCTCGACAAGCCTGTCAACTGGTGGTTCGCCTTACGGTTCACCCAAACAGGATAAGACAAGCTCGCCCGCGAAGGCTGGTGGACAAGCCCTTCAACCGGATGACCCAAGCGCTGAACGGCTAGAGCAAAGGCGGCGGAAGGAGACGGAAAGAGAAAAGGCTGCTAAAGCTAGGGAAGCGGCTAAAGAAGAGGAGTCTAGAGCGAAGTCACGGGGCATTTCCGCCTACTTGGACAGGATCAATGCGAGGCCCGACCTGATTCCCAGCTCTAGTCACCTATTGACCGGGTTACCTGACGAGCCTCCAGTGTCCACTGCCAACTTCTACGATTGGCTTCATGTGGTCAACATCCCTTACGATGCGGCCATTGATGAGCTACCTGGTAAACAGCTGACAACCAGCGAAGGTCAACAGGTGAACGTACCAAAGTATGTGCCCTTCAGACCACGTGGGCTTCCATTTCACGAAGAGTCCAGGCGAATGGGCCGTCTAGGGGCAGAGGCAAGAGACGAAGTACGGGCCGCCAATGTCCGTGGCGCCATGGTGGGCAGGTTTCACACCGAAGAAGACGACCCCTTGCGGCGACCACCTTCAACTGGACCTCGGGTAGTTCATGCCCCCTTGAGGCCGGGTGTCCCGTCGGCAGTGGCGGTTCAAGGGAATCGCATTGATCCTCAGTTCAAATCAGCCCAAAACAAGAACAGCACCGAAGCACCGGTTACGGCCAGAGAGTACGATCATCTCAGGCCGATGTACCCCGCGGTTACGCCGCCCGAGAATCCGTATAGGATTGGCAGCGAGGACAGAAAGAGAGAGCAGAGCCGAAGGGAGCAAGTCAAGGCCAAGGCCGAGCAAACGGCTAGACAGGAAGCCGAGGCCAGAAAGGCGGCAACCAAGACCCGGGAAAGGTCCGACTCTGTCGGCTCGAAAGTCAAGAAACCTAAGCCGTCTCCCAAATAGTTAAGCTATCCATAAATAACGCTGTCCATCATGTCACTAGATAGCGGCATTGATATTGGAGACAAGCGGCAAAGATATACATTTAGAGGGAGTTATAGGGCAGTTTAGGTTATTCAGTTTTCCAGTAAAACATATCAACAACGTGCACTGTATTGCTTTAGAGGCAAAAGGCTTCGCATACCAGTTACGGGTTTGCTGATGTCTACGCCTTCCGTCTACAGCGTAAGAATGTTGACCAATGGTGAGCGTGTATGACTTTTCGTGGTTCTATATCTAACAGCGGAAATCATGGCCTTTAGGTACGGAAAATATGCACTTCCGGTCATCAAGCGCGCTCCAACAAGGAATGCTAACCCCTCCAGCTTCTTTGAGCAATCAGAACTTTCGGCCATCACAATCAAACCAGATTTAGCCGTCTCTGATCTAATCACCACCAATCAGCCGCAAGATGAGTGACTCTGACTCGGAAATGAGCTATTCAAGCAGTGAGATAAGCACCTCAGAGATGAGCGCCTCAGAGACAAGTGGCTCAGAGGGTGCCCCGGGCCCACTGGGTGAGGGTACGCCCTGGCGGGACTTGACTGACCAGCAACGGAACAAGATTGCGAAGGATGTCGAGCAGACTTTCAACGAAGATGACTACGAGGAGCAGGAACCTGATTACCTTCACCAGATCCGGGTCCACTTGTGTGCCTTTGTGGCCGAAAGATGCCGACAGTTTCCGGCCATCTTGGCGAGTTTGGGTACTGACATGGAGGACCTGGCTTACTCACAGAACCCGCTGCGACGGGACTGGGACGATGGTGGCCTTCTTAGGAGCAAATGGACTCATCACTATCCAGCGATGACGGCCGAGGAGCAGGCCATCGCCTACCACCAGGGCGCCAGGTACTTGTCCTACCCGACACCCAGCTATTCGGCCTTGGTGCTCAACGATACATTGTCACCCGCCACTGCCACGAGGCTGGGCCGCTTCCGGCCACACAGCCGCGTGCCGATAGCCCAGTTGGCCAAGATGCCAGCTGCTGCCCCTGAGACCACATCGCCTACAATGAGTCCAGAGTATGAAGCACCTCAGCTGGACATGTCTGGCCCTGGATCGCCATTGGCTGATGTTGAGATGACTCCGCCTACTCAAGTAGGTGAACGAAGTCCCCAAAGGCCTGAAGGAGCCCTTGAGCGGGGAGCCAAGGAGTGGGAAGATGGAATGAAGCGAAGTGAGGCCGCAAAGGCCAAAGAATTGGAGTCCATTGCAAAGTCACAGGCCATTTCCGCCCATTTGGATGAAATAAATTCACTGCCAATGCCGTCCACTACCTCAAGGCTACTGAACGGCTTACCCAGCGATGCCCAGGTGTCTACGGACAACTTCTTCGATTGGCTCCATCAGGTTGACATCCCCTACGATGCGGCCATTGATGAGCTGCCAGGTAAGCAGCTGACCACTGGAGAAGGTCAACAGGTACAAGTGCCGGAATACGATGGTCGACGACATGGTGGTCGGGAATTCCACAAGCAGGCCAGAATCACGGGCCGCATAAGGGCAGAGGTGCGCGATGAGACTCGCAATGTTGACTTCACTGACCGTCGGCGGGCTAGAGGTCTGTCCCCAGTGCCCGCCGGGCCGAGAGTGGCCCATAACCCTTGGAAGCCCGGTGTTTTTTCGGGGAAGGCTATTGAAAACGCTGTCACTGATCGTCATTACAGAGCCTCTTCAGAACCGATCGGAAATAGAGACCTTCGACAGCTGAGGCCATTCTATCCAAACCTTATACCACCTCAATCTGACCACTTCCCTACAGAGAACATCCCGAGCATAGTGACACTGACGATCGAAGACGCAAAGTATCTAAGGCTAGAAAGGAAGAAGCGAAAAGCCGGAAAAGTCCTAGAGATGAGTCCAAGGTCAAGAAGTCGAAGCGATCTCCGAAGTAGTTTCGTGTAATTTTGAATAGAACAGTTCTAGATCAAGTTTCTGTTAATGACACTCTATAGGTCCACTTGCTGTAATATACTCGAGCAGGAGGCGGCTACGGTTCTCAACAACCGGACTCGAATTGACATGTGGAACCGAAACCGACAACTAGCGCTCTATATTATGGCATGCTTTAGGTGTGAAAGGCTTCTCACACCAGTTATCATGAGGTTGCTGATGTATACTTATCCCTTCTAGCAATACTGACCAATCGTGAGCGTGTGTGACTTCTCCGTGATCTTAGCTCTAATAGAGAGAATATACTATTTAAATAGCAAAAAGATGCACTTCCGGTCAACGAGCGCGCTCCAACAAAGAGGAAGTGGAAGGTTTTCAACTTCCTTCAAGCAACCGGAATTTTTCGTCAGCACAATCAAACTAGATTTAGCCCAATCTCACCTAATCACAAGCCAATCAGCTGCAAAATGAGTGACTCTGACTCTGACTCCGAATCGCTCTCAGTGGGTACTTATAGAGATCCAAGCTCAGGTGGTGAGAGAGCAAGTACAAATAGTGAGAATAATGGGTCCGCCAGCGCCTCAAGTGGTCAGGTAGCCGGAAGTAGTGAGAATTATGGGCACGCTGGTGCCTCAAATTTTCAGGACACCGGAGTTGATGAGATTTATGGGTCCGCCAGTGCCTCAAGTGGTCAGGTAGCCGGAAGTAGCGAGAATTATGGGCCCGCTGGTGCCTCAAATTTTCAGGACGCCGGAAGTAGTGAGATTTATGGGTCCGTCAGTGCCTCAAGTGGTCAGGTAGCTGGCAATAGTGAGAATTACAGTTCAGCTCATGACGGAAATGGCGTCCAGCATGTGATAGGAGGCTCAGGTGGTCAGATAGCTGGAGCGGACAATGAGATGTATTTCAGTTCAAATAGTGACATAAGCGGCTTCCGGTCTGACATCGTAGTCTTGGATGACGGCCCACTGGGCGAGGGCACGTTTTGGCAAGAGTTGACGGAAGAGCAACGGGATCACATCACGGAGATAGTCGAGGGCACGTTCGAGCGCCATGACTTTGCCTGTGAACCGGATTATATTCGAGAAATTCGGATCAATTTGTGCGCCTTTCTGGCCTTGAGGTGCGAACAGTTTCCGGTCCTACTCGAAAGTGAAGGTGATGACCTGATCGAACTAGCTCACTCCATGCATCCTCTCCGACGGGACTTGGACGGTGGCGCCCATCTGAGGAGCAAGTGGACTCATCACTATCCCGCCATGACGGCCGAGGACAAGGCCATCGCCCTCTTCCAAGACGCCGAATTCGTCAGGCTGTTGACACCTGGTGGGCTTTTACCCAGCTACTCGGACTTGGTGGTCGACAATGTCTTGTCACCCGCCACTGCCAAGAGGCTGGGCCGCTTCCGGCCACACAGCCGGGTACCAATGGCCCAGTTGGCCAGGATGCCAGCTGCTGCCCCTGAGACCAGGTCGCCTACAATGAGTCCAGGGTACGAAGCACCTCAGAGAGAACCGTCACTTCCTGTGTCACCATTGGCTGGTGCAGGAATGAGCCCGCCCACTCACATGGGGGAACAAAGTGTCCAAAGGCCTGCAGGAGCCAATGAGCGTGCGGCCAAGGAGTGGGAAGAAGGCTTGAAGAAAACTGAGGCCGCAAAGGCCAAAGAATTGGAGTCCATTGCAAAGTCACAGAAAATTTCCAGCTATTTGAATGTCATCGACTTGTTTGCCACGGAGTCCAAGACTGCAAGACTGTTGAATGGATTGCCCGATGACCCCCAGGTGTCTACGGACAACTTCTTCGATTGGCTCCATCAGGTTGACATCCCCTACGATGCGGCCATCAATGAGCTGCCAGGTAAGCAGCTAACCACTGGAGAAGGCCAACAGGTGCAAGTGCCGGAATACGATGATCGTCGACATGGTGGTCGGAAATTCCACAAGCAGGCCAGAATAACGGGCCGCATAAGGGCAGAGGTGCGCGATGAGACTCGCAATGTCGACTTCACGGACCGTCGGCGGGCTAGAGGTCTGTCCCCAGTGCCAGCCGGGCCGAGAGTGGCCCATAACCAGTGGCAGCCCAAAGTTCAGTCGCAGCAGGCTGTCGAAAACGCTGTCACTGATCGTCATTACAGAGCCTCTTCAGAACCGATCGGAAACAGAGACCTTCGACAGCTGAGGCCATTCTTTCCAAACCTCATACCACCTCAAGCTGAACCACTTTCCTACAAGCAACATCCTGAGCCCAGCGACACTGACGATCAACGAAGACGCAAAGAGTCTAAAGCCAGAAAGGAAGAAGCGAAAAGCCGGAAAAGTCCTAGAGATGAGTCCAAGGTCAAGAAGTCGAAGCGATCTCCGAAGTAGTTTCGTTCAATTTTCAATAGAACAATTTTCAATAGACTATCTGTTCACTACATATCATAGATCCACTCACTGTAATAAACAAGTAGAAGCCATTTTGAGCACCAAAAAAAGGAGCCGAAGGCGGCAACGGTTGTCTCAGTGAAGAACGCGTTGACTGCCACCGTTCAGTTCAACGGATAAGGAAGGAGTGATTTATTTCGTAGGAGTTAACCTACATGAGCGCCACCTGTAGGCACATAACTACTGTAGCCATTATTTATGCTAAACATTGGTAATCTTGCACAATTTTTAAATAGTGAGAAACATAAGATTTAGAACAAATCTAGGTGAGAAAAGAACCGTTGTGCATCCTTACTGGTTAGCACAATGGTTTCTCGTTCCTGCACAGCCAGCTCTGAAGCACAATTGTAATTTATTTCAAATTAATTTTTTTTATTTAATCTATTTAATTTATGAATTAATTTTCGAAAAAAATAAAAATAAGCAACCCTACTCGGTACTATCTGTAGCTATGTACGACACGGTACATAATGCTTGTGTATTCACGGCGCCTACAGTTATGTCGATTATAGTGTTAATGTTGTCGATTACAGTGAAGTTTCTGATGTTCACAGTCACAGGCCGTTTTCGTCCACTTGGGCCACCAATGCAGCCCGGTGCCCTCTAGTGGGCACTGTGGTCATAGGCCTGGCCATTGTGTACCTCTTGAAACCGTTGCCACCTACGCAGTGGACAAAATGGTGTAATATCGTCAAGCGCGCTCCATTAAGGAATGTACACTTCCGGTTCTTTCGGTAGGAACCAGGAAGTCTTTTTGTGACCACAATCAACAAACTTGAATTTTATCACAAGCAAATCAGCTGAAGAATGAGCGACTCTGACTCTGAGACCAGTGAGTCAGAGTTCGAAATGGGTGACTTTGAGAGTCCGATAGGCGAGGGCACGCCGTGGCGTGACTTGTCTGACCTGCAACAGCTTCTCATCATTACGCAAGTTGAGAGGACATTCAAGCCAAGTGACCGTGACATGGACGATAATGCCCTGGAAAGAATTCGCTACGACTTGTATGCTTTCATAGCCGACAAGTGCCGACGGTTTCCGGTCATTTTACAGAACATTGGCAGCGACATTGCATTGCTGGCCTACTCGCAGAATCCCTTGCGACAAGACCAGGACGATGGCTCTGACTGGAGATGCAAGTTTACTCATCACCATCAAGCGATGACGGCCGAGGAGCAGGCCATCGCCTACCACCAGGGTGCCACGTACTTGTCGGACCCAACACTCAGCTATTCTGACCTGGTGCTCAACGGTACATTGTCACCCGCCACTGCCAGGAGGCTGGACCGCTTCCGGCCACACAGCCGCGTACCGATGGCCCAGTTGGCCAGGATGCCAGCGGATGCTGCTGAAACCAAGTCGCCTACAATGAGCCCAGAGTATGAAGCGCCTCAGCTGGACATGTATAGCCCTAGATCGCCATTGGCTGGTATTGAGATGAGTCCGCCCACTCAGGTAAGGAAACAAAGTCCCCAAAGGCCTGAACCGGCCCTTGAGCGGGGAGCCCAGGAGTGGGAAGATGGAATGAAGCAAAGTGAGGCCACGAAGGCCAAAGAATTGGAGTCCATTGAAAAGTCACAGACCATTTCCGCCTATTTGGATGTAATAAATGCACTATCAAACGCCGTCGGCCACCTCAAGGCTACTGAAAGGCTTACCCGACGATGCCCAGGTGTCTGCGGACAACTTCTACGATTGGCTCCATGAGGTTGACATTCCCTACGATGCTGCCATCGATGAGCTGCCAGGTAAACAGCTGACCACTGGAGAAGGTCAACAGGTACAAGTGCCGGAATACGATGGTCGACGACATGGTGGTCGGGAATTCCACAAGCAGGCCAGAATCACGGGCCGCATAAGGGCAGAGGTGCGCGATGAGACTCGCAATGTTGACTTCACGGACCGTCGGCGGGCTAGAGGTCTGTCCCCAGTGCCAGCTGGGACGAGAGTGGCCCATAACCAGTGGCAGCCCAAAGTTCAGTCGCAGCAGGCTGTCGAAAACGCTGTCACTGATCGTCATTACAGAGCCTCTTCAGAACCGATCGGAAACAGAGACCTTCGACAGCTGAGGCCATTCTATCCAAACCTCATACCACCTCAAGCTGAACCACTTCCCTACAAGCAACATCCTGAGCCCAGCGACACTGACGATCAACGAAGACGCAAAGAATCCAAGGCTAGAAAGGAAGAAGCGAAAAGCCGGAAAAGTCCTAGAGATGAGTCCAAGGTCAAGAAGTCGAAACGATCACCGAAATAGTTTCAGTATGTTCAGTTTCAAGTAAAGCCATATGATATAGTCTCACGATTTCTAGGATTCGTTACTTCAGCTTGAAGCTGCGATTGGTCGAAGGCAGTGAACAGCGTTTTCCGCACTCTACACACCCTGCTAGCTAAATCATGCTAAATTGCGACACTAACGAAAGCTCATAGTGTGGCCAATCAGGCTAAAACAGATCGCACGCGCAGAAAAGGCGGAACTATACTTCAGTGTTTTCGCCAGCGAAAGAACCCTTGAACCAGAATCAACTCAAGTCAAGATGGCCGAACCAGCTGACCAAGAGTCGGACATTGACCCAGAGCAAGAGGCTTGGGACGAGCTGTCCCCGGAAGTCCAGGAATATGTCCACCACCAAGTTAATGCCGCTTTCTTTCCCGGTGACGTGGTCAACGTGGGCGAAGCTGCCATCGCGGAAGAGAAATTGAGAATCTGCGGAAGAATTGCCCTCAGGGCCCGGGACTATCCCGTCATACTGGACAACGTGGGCATGGACCTGAACCTGCTGGCCTACCACTTCAACAGTTTGCGGCTCGACACCACCGAGCAGGGCGAAGCTCGGCGGGCCCTGTCCACCCATTGGGCCAAAAGCATGACGCCCGAGGAGAGGGCAATGGCCTACTACCAGGAGGCCAGGTATTGGAACACTCAGTTCCACTACGGAGCCCTGGTGGCCTCGGGCGCGATACCGACGGGACTCCCCTTGCGACTGGCCCGCTATCGGCCCACGGGAGTGCCCATGGCCGAGCTGAGCCGGATGCCAGATGGGCGGCGTAACCCGTCTCGCTCACCGTCACCGATGTCAGAAGGCTCGGCTAACTGGGACGAACCTACCGCAATTCCCTCGCACAAGGGAGCCGATTCCGGTTCAGACGGCCACGGTAGCGACAACGCGGCTTCGGTAGTGCAACAGGCCGACCCGGACATGGTGGCCAAGAAGGCTAAGTTCATCGCGGCCAATAAGAAGCGCCTTGAGGCCGAGGCGGAGGCTGAGAGGGTCCGGAACCAGTTGGCCGTGGCCAAGTCGCAGGCCATTTCCGCCACCTTGGACGAAATTCATGCCCTGGGATTCATGCCCGTCTCCACGAGACACTTGTTGACCGGGTTGCCCATCATGACCCCGGTGCCCCCGGAAAACTTTTTTGACTGGCTCCATATAGCGGACATCCCTTACGATGCAGCCATCGACGAGTTGCCAGGTAAACAGCTGACCACTGGAGAAGGTGAACAGGTTCAGGTACCTAAGTATGATGCCCACAGACACGGTGGTGAGAAATTTCACAAGATTGCCCGAAGGGCAGGCCGTGTCAGGGCAGCGGTACGCCGAGAGATGGCAGTTGCCGATACCAGTAACCGAATGGCGGGAAAACTCCGAGCCAAAGAGCAACATGACCCACTGGGAAAGCGTATTTCAGCTATGGAAGTGCAAGGAGGGCCACGTGACCTTCATGCCCCCTTGCTGCGGTCAAGGCAGGCCGTGCGAGGGGCTCACATAGACCCCAACTTCCGGAGCACTTCGGTGCCACGCACCGAGACGGACTTTGAACGCTTAAGGGCCGAACTATCCTTACACTACTCCTCCCGAGACCACTGAGGCGACAAGGGCAACCTTTGACTTCGATAGTTACAATAAACAGGTACAAGAAAAGGAGCGCCGGCGTCTCGAGGAGAAGAAGACCAAAAAAGGGTCCGGAAGTGGTCGCTAGTGTCTTGAAAGCTAAGGAATGAACTTTGCCACCCAATAAAAGTTTTCGAATGCAAGGGGCTAAAATATGATACAGTTTTTTTCCGGCCGTGCCGCCATTTTGAAAGTTTTGAATGGCGCAATAAAATGCAGCCTTTGAATGGTCGTGCCGAGCTCGCGCCAACCCAGTTCACCTTTGGGCAAAGAACGCCCTGGACGAGATTTTATCAATACAATCAGCTAAATTGTAAATTCAAGCTCAGCACCCCTGACTGATGGCTGACAACGAGTTCAATCCCAATAGACCTGGGTCAGCCTGGAAACAGCTGACCGAAGCGGATAGAAAAACAATCAGAGACAAAATAGAGAGAACAATCGTGAAAACGGGCAACGATACCGATATCACTAGGTTCGGTCGACTTCCGGTGATGCGAGCTAAGAACCGGATGTCGGAAATGATTGCCATCAAGTGCCTGCAGTATCCCATCATCCTCACACACCCTCAGACCATCTACTTCATGTGCCTGGACATTAACCCCTTTGTGGCCGAAAGGAATGCCGAACGTCCGTACATTCGTTGCTTCCTGACCCACCTGAAGCTGACGCCTCAAGAGCGGGCCTTGGCCTACTTTTCGCCGCCATCTTTCTGCGAATATCCACAGCCTTATCCACTCATGGTGGCCGCTGGTCTCTTACCGGCCACATTTGCCGAGCGCCTGGAGCCCTTTAGGCCCCATGGCCGAGTGCCCATGAGCGAGCTGGCCCGGATACCGACTGCAATAGACGATGCCCCGTTTTCTGGAATGGAGGACGAAGCTATACCCATGGACATGTCGCCAGCAGGGTCACCCTTCGGGTCACCAATGAGGTCACCGGCCAAGTCACCGGTCAAGTCACCAGCCTTCAAATCGCCAGCTGCAAAGTCACCCAGACCGTCGACCTCTAGGTCGCCATTTAGCTCACCCAAGCCCGGCCAACAAGGGGCTGAACCGGATATGAAAAGGCAGATAGAGGAACAAAGGGCAGCTCGACAGGCCGAGGAAGCCGAAGAGGCCAGAATCAAGATGGAGGAAGCCAATGCCCTGTCCAAGGCCATCTCTGCATTTTTGGACGACATCCTTGCTGCCCCTGAAAAGTGGATACCGCCATCTACCAATCACCTCGTCACCGGGCTACCAGAGGCGCCACCTGTTCCCACTGATAACTTCTATGACTGGCTGCATGCGACTCAAATTCCCTACGATAAGGCCATTGATGAGCTACCTGGTAAACAGCTGATCAGTGAAGATGGTCAACAGATTAATGTACCCCAATATGAGCCGTACAGACCACGTGGGCTTCCATTTCACCAAGAGGCCCGGAGAATGGGCCGTTTAGGGGCAGAGGCCAAACAAGAGGTGCGGGCCGCCAGTGTCCGTGGTGCCATGGTGGGCAGATTTCACACTGAAGAAGACGACCCCTTGCAGAGACCACCTTCAACTGGACCTCGGGTAGTTCATGCCCCCTTGAGGCCGGGTGTCACTTCGGCAGTGGCGGTTCAAGGGAACCGCATTGATCCTCAGTTCAAATCAGCCCAAAACAAGAACAGCACCGGAGCACCGGTCACGGCCAGAGAGTACGATCATCTCAGGCCGATGTACCCCGCGGTTACGCCGCCCGAGAATCCGTATAGGATTGGCAGCGAGGACAGAAAGAGAGAGCAGAGCCGAAGGGAGCAAGTCAAGGCCAAGGCCGAGCAGTCGGCTAGACAGGAAGCCGAGGCCAGAAAGGCGGCAACCAAGAGCCGGGAAAGGTCCGACTCTGCCGACGACTCGAAGGTCAAGAAGCTGAAGCAGTCTCCTAAGTAACTATGCCTTGACTGTGCTAGAAATAAAAAGCGCGAGATTCAAGAGATGAGTCTAAGAGATGGGGAGCGAGATGTGTTCATGGCTGAGGTCATTAACCTTTATCATTCGGTTTCTTGATGAGCGGAAAATGAGGTCTGTAATTAACTCTCTCTGGAGAGACTTCGCAACCTTTTAGGAAGTTCAGTTTGGCTCGAGAGTGGGATTTTGATGTATAAAAAGGTTACCGGAGAGAGAATGTGGCGAGAGGGGGAGAGGGAGAGAGAGAGAGAGAGAGGATAATCTCTCTCCAAGTCTGTCTTTTTTGGTCATTGCCTTTGATGCAATTCAATTGCATTTCCAGTAGAGTTTCTTTCTAGTGAATTAGTTGGAACGAATCAATACCTGTAATTTAAGAAAGTAAAAAGAAACCATAAAGAAAAGAGCGAGAGAGAGAGAGGGAGGGAGGGAGAGAGGGGGAGAGACGAGAACACTACACGTCGTTCTTCAAACGGAATTCGTAAATTGTCTCTCACCCGCTTTTCTTGACTAGCGTTCAAATATGTGGCACTCATTGTCTGACTCTTTTTCACGGCACAGTCTCTCCCCTCTCCCCCTCTCTCTCTCCCCTCCCTCTCTTTCATCCGAGACTGGATAACCAAGCACGAGAAACTGGGTTAGAAAAAGGTACATCAGCTTCCCTTGAAGCAATTTAGTAGCTGTTTTTAGATCAAGCGAGTCGAATTTCGCGTCTTTAAGCAAGCTTGCAAGTCATCTTGAAGCTGCAGCAAAGAGGGAGGAGACGGAGAGGAAGAGGGAGAGAGGGAGAGGAGAGGGAGAGAGAAGAAAGAGACAAGTTCATTCTCTCGTCGCTCGTGACGTCAGCTGTTCAAACTTGAATTTGGTTCTGAGCGCTGAAGAACAGTGAACTTCGCAATGTTCAACTAATCATCGTCCTTGCCTCTCATTGTTTAAAGCCGTCGAGTCGGGAATAGATTTGAACAGTTCAAAGTTTCACTCGAGCGCAATGAGAACGCGCCAGATTGTGGATTCCAATTGTCCCATTGACGAGATACTGTCCATCGACAATTTGATTCACGTCTTCCAATGGCTGCCGATTGTGAATCGTGTAAATTGTGAACGAGTTTGTCAAAAGTGGTGCGAGGTTGCTAATTATGTTAATTCAGTTAATCAGTCGGCCATTTGCTTGGTGTCCCAAAGAAGTCCACATAGACACGGCTTGGGCCAAAATTTTTGCATTGACCCATTGCATCAAGTGTCCTCTAGGGACACAGTGTTTGGCCTCGAAGGCTCCAAATGTCCAGTGGTTTCGGTGCTGAGACGATGTCCGAACTTGAGGTCATTGCACTTTCGAGTTCTAACGGCGGACACGCTGTGTTTCGAGAACATTCACCTGATCGGTGAACTGTGTCCAAAGTTAGAACACATTTCCTTTGCGGACGATGTTCGAGGATTGTACATTCACACCCAGTGCGTCAAGTTGATCAAGAACTGTCGAAAAGTTCGACACTTGCAACTCTGGTTTCCGGCCAACAGGGCACATGGTTCTAATTTGGACAATCTAATTGTGACCCGTTGCGTTGGAACGATTAGGGAAAACCTGGACACACTTGTCGTCAATGTTCCATTGACCAATGAGAACTGTTCTATACTTGCGGCCAACTGTCCATTGCGGAAACTGAGCGTTCAAGGAAACACCATATCGGCCAGCAATCTGTCTGTTCTCCTTCAAAATGGCGGCCTGGTGGTCAAGAGCCTGCGACTGTTGACCATGTCTATTGAAAACAATGAACAGATCGACATCATTTCCCGGAAACTGGTTTCACTCAACTCCCTGCATTGCGTCATCACTTGCAATAGTTCAGTGTCCTTAAGTAGACTGTCGACACTTCGTCAACTTCGATCACTGATTCTGAACAGTTCCTCAAAGAGTCCCATTGACTTCGAACTTGTCCACATGTTGAAAGGTTTTCGGAAGCTCAGGTCACTCACTGTTACTGCTAATTTAGGAGACTACTCGCTCAAGCAATTTAGTAATTGTTGCCCAGAACTCGAGAGACTGGAAGTGAACTGCAAGTCAAAGACGCCGCAATTAAGTGATTTAACTGTTCAGGATTGCCTGATTAATTTAAGTTATTTAAGTCATTTAGGACTTCATAATGTAAGTTTCACTGATTCTGGCTTCAAATTGCTGCTCAAGTCAACTGAATTAGATTATCTCAGAATCACTTTGGCTCCAAACTTAAGTGGAAAGTCGTTGTCCTCGTTAATTGGCTTTGCAATTAAGAGACAGCATAAAGCCGTTAAAGTTATTCTTCCTAAATTGCTCAATTCTGAGACATTTTTCAGAAAGATTCCCAACAATTTATTTTTGTCGTTCATCTGAAGTAACGCAGAATAGAAAAAAAAACAAGTGATAATTAAGAAATTGTCTAGAATAGTGATAAACAGGATAAACATGATCAATTAACGTACATAACACCAAGCATAGTGAAATTAAAATGGTGAATAAAAAAACATTGCCAACAAAGTGAAAATTAAACTTGAAAATTCACTTCACCATTTTGCTACATGGCGAAAGAAATCCAGTTCTTGTCGCTTAAATATGGTGTTCAAATCAATCAAACTTCCAACGGAAACCACAGTGATAACAGTTACAGTTTGTTGTCATTGGCTCATCGCCACGGTTGATTTGAAGCTGCTTGTAGTCACAGAACTTGCTCTTGCATTTAGGACATTGTACCAATTCATTCTCAACCAACTCAGCAACAGCCGGAATCGAACTATTGTGAACCTTGTCCCTGAACTGCTTCAGGCCTTCCGTTGCCATCTCGTCGGCGTTCATGTGGACAAACCTGGAAACGGTGATTCTTCCAGTCATGACTTTCACTTTAAGGTCAACGTTTCGCTTCAAGTTGGCTACTTTCGAGTTGACCTTCGACTTGTAGTGAGAACCTTTCACGGTGGCGAAGATGCGATTCTCGATTTCCCTTGAAAGTTGCAATCTGTTGAGTAACCTGAAATTTCGAACTTTGGTTTTAACGAGATTGAAATCCTCTTTGGAAAGTACTAAGGCGTGGCTGAGCTGATTAATGGCAGTCTCTCGTATTAGCTCATTAGAGACTCGAAGAGCTGGCGTGGGTTTGAAAGCTGATTGACTGTTACTGGTTGTCAAAGCATACACAGTGTTTGACGCAATCAGCGACGCTAAATCAATGGGTTGTTTTGCCGGCGCTGTCGGGGGCGTGATGGCCAAACCTCTCTTCCTCTTGACACACTCAACCAGGTCTTCCTCAGCTTGTCGCTTTTCCCCATTGATGACCTCTTGATTCTCTTTGTTTCCTTCTACAGTTTCTTTCCATTTCTTGAGCACAGTCCTACAAAGGTCCGGAATAACTTCGTGGGCCTTGAATGTCCTCAGAACCTGCAGCACTGCTATTCGGGCTTCCGAGTGTCGAATCATGGCGAATGTCAGGTAGGTCCCATTCAGATGCTCCAGTGATTCAATTGTCTCAGTTGCACCATCAACACCTTTGGTAAGTCTAAACAATTCGCAGGTGCTCTTGAGACATTCGACCCAATACTTGAGTTCGATGAATCTGGGATTGGTTGCAAGGTTCGGAGGAGCCATGGTCAAGGAGGAGGTAGGTGAAGGCCAAAGCAGCTAATTGAAGCTGTCTAGAGAAGTCACAGATAGAAGTGAGCCACTAACTACGGTTGAACTAAAGTTGAATGTTTTTTACTTTGCATGTGCGCTTGAAGCGTTGCACTGCGCAAAGGGTCCCTCAAGATGGAAGCCGCGAATTTTGATTTTCGAGGAAACAAGAAGAAATCTTTCACAAACCAACAGCGATTTCAGCTCATTTAGCAAATTAATCTCACTGATTCTTGGGCACAGTATTCGAAAGGTTTCTTGGGCCGGAGGATAGCAGAACTAAGCTAAGTACAGGTAAACACCTCTAGCGATCGGGAAATGATGAATGACACTATCGATAAATCGAAAGCCCTTCATGAGTTGCGTTGATGATTACAGCCAACTGTACTGCATATATTTCGCCCTATGAGTCGGATGCTGGATTTACACAGCTCATTCAGTCACAAGCAGATAGACAACTTTGAAAAGTGCGCCGACCGAGTGCACTCAGTAAACGGTCCCTCATTTAAAATCGCGCCTTTCGTGTGCTGCATAAACAAACTCGTTTATGCATTTCATGTTCATTTCTGTTTATTTATTATCTGACTTTAATGCACCTAAATTATGCCTATTCTGAAAAACAAAGAAACTGGTCAGCTGGGACTGTCCATAAATTCTGCCTGTGAAATCCGTCGTCCCAAAGATGCCCACACAGAGAAAGCGAAAGCGATGGAAGAATGGAAAGCGAAAAGCAAAATTCTTGGAAAGCTTGTGATTAAAGTCGACGATCAGATCATTGCCTTACAGCAAGATGGTTATGGAGCGCTGTTGTCTTCAGTTTCAAGATTTGTGTCCGAAAAAAGTGATAAAACCCATGGATACTTGCCGATGGCGGTGGTCAAGCTAGGTGTGAACATGTCCGACAATGAAGTTCTATTTGACCTGTTGAAAGCTCGTTTAAGAAAAGACAAAGTTGCTTCTTCCATTGTTAAAATGTCAAACAGTGACTTGTCATCATTATCCACGGTGATATCGAAGCTAGCCAGTGAGCTGATCAAAGGCGATGTGAAGGAATCTATTTTCGGTGATGCAAAACCAAAGCGCAACTGGTATCAACCATATGCCTATTCCAGCCTGTTAGACCTGTGGAAGAAACACACCAGTGATACAAGACCGCTTGTAATTTTAGTGAAAGAATTAGACAAAGTTGACTTCAATTCTGGATTGAAAAATCTCATTCTTTCAGCTCAGTTACATCTCAAGACACATCCAGTCGTCCTCATTTGTGGAAGCTACTCAAATGCCATCTCACTGCAAAACATTCTTCCGTCACGAGTCACAGATTGCCTCTATGTAGAAAACTTTAGTTTACTGCCTTCAAGAGAACTGTTCGAAAGAGTTCTCAACAATGTGCTGATATCCTCTGAAATATTTGCCTTTAAAATCGGACCTCGAGTCATTGAAGCCATAATTGATAATTTTGTTCGACACGACTTTTCACTTCAAGGGCTCAACACTGTCATCCATGCCTGCCTTTTCAATCACTTCTACAAAGGAGATCTGGTTGCAAAGTTGGGCTTCAAGAATGACTACAGAATAGTGACCGAATTGTCGAAGCTTTCCAAACAAGAACTTGACTCCATTTACGAAAACATCAAAGATCTCAATTCAGTGAAAGGTGTCAACGTCAAGCAAACTCGACGGGATTCCAGTGCCTTCAAAACATTCCTAAGTGAGTCTCTTGCCAACTTAAAGGCTTGCCATGATCGATTCATCGTTTCACTGCATTATTTATACCTGCTCACCTCTGAGTTGCCCGAGAAGCCTTTCGGAACGTCGTTCAGCTCTTTTTATGCCCTTGCTCTGGAAAAGGAGCTCGTTAAGACGGCAGAATGTGATAGTGCCTTGACGTCATTGAGATTCTTGGCCGCCGACGAGCTGCGAGAAAGGTTCGACGCTTGTCTTCGATGCATTGAAAATGAAGAATCACCATTTAGGGCCCTTATTGACAAGCACTTGACTCTGCTTGACGAGCTGGAGAGTGATTGCAACGAGGTGTCAAGTAAACCTCAAGCCAGGCCTCAAGTGGACATGTCCAGAGTGAAAAGTCGCTCTGAATGGCAGTCAACCCTGAAGGCCACCATTGTTCCTAGACAGCTGACTAAGTATGAAGTATGGCGAAACTGTTTTCTTGATGATTTGAAGAACCAAATTTCGGTCGTAGTGTCTCCCATGACGCTGCCTTTGCATGAAGTAATCTACTGTGATGACGTGGACTACATCTACGCAAGGTGCTTCCCGTCGCAAAGAGACAGTACAGTTGAAACTCTCAGGAATCCTCTGGAGCAATTGGAAGGCATCGTTGAGCTCAAAGAACATTGTCAGTTGGACATTTCGGCTCTCTTTGACCTGTATACGGAAAGTTCAGCTTCGATCAATATTCGCGACTTGCTGGATGCCTTTCTTGCTCATGTTGAAACTTCCAAAACGAGCCCGACAAAGAGACTGAAGAAGAAAGGCAAAGGAAGTGATAATGAGAAAGATAGAAGATTTACGCTGTTCTTTAATGCCATCGAAGACTTTGAATACGTTGGTTTTGTTCAGAAAAATAAGCGAAAAGCTGATCATTTGACAAAACTTGTATGGGAATAAAAGAAGAAAGGGCTTAATAGTGAACCATAAATTCTGTCCAGTTTAACTATGGATTTCCGGATCAATCGGGAAAGACCAAGGATTTTGCTGATTGGCCGCCGTTGTTGTCAGCTCATTGTGCTTGGAAGCAACGAACGTTGGTTGCTCAGAACCAGATGCTCGGGCCAATTGTTCTTCCTTTCTTGGCTCATGGCTGACGGAGAAGCTGTAATTGGTTTGATCTGGTTTAGCGTTCGGCTTGTCCAAGTTGTTGGAGCCAGAGGCAGAGACACGGCTAGACTGTTCCTCCTTTGCGGCTCCATGGCTGACGGAAAAGGTGTAACTGGCTTGATCCGGTTTGGCTTTGGAAGCGTCCAGCTTGTCGGAACTGACTGAGCCGAAGGCGTTCTCGTCATTAGCGAACAAAGGGAAGTCTTGAAGGGACATCTTGTTGTCAGCCTTCTTGTCGGAAGTCTTGTTGTTGGTCTTGAGCCAAGCGTACACCCAGTCCGGACCTTCGTCACTGATTGCTCGGACCGAACTGACAGCTGGACTCTCGGTGGTCCATCTCGGGGCCACTGGTGGCCGGCCGCCGGCGGGTCTGGGCGCAGGGACCGAAGTGGGCGCCGAGCGGGGCACGAAGGTGGTTCGTCGCTCTACCCTCGTTGGCCGTGGCCTTGGCTTATAGGTCGTCGACGAGGGCTGGTACGAGTTGTACACGTCGACATTGGTGTTGAAGAACTTGTCCGAGTCGTCGCAGTTGACATTGTACCAGAAATCACACGTCATGGTGGCCTGATGGAAAAGCGTCCCGGTGGGACAGAGGAAGGTGTCCATGCGGCGGCCATGACACATGTGGTACGACTGGCAGCGCGCCTCAATGTCGGCATACATGCCCTCCTGGGCCATTGATTTGCAGCTGAATTTAGTCCTGGGCGCCCGAAGGTAGTTAGGAAAGGCGACACCTGGTTTCCCGCCTAGGATGATGGTCTGAAGGAATTCCGTTTCCGATCGAAGGGCTGCCGCTCGTTGCTTCTCATCTTCAGCCTGTCAAGAGGGACAAGGAGGAGGAGAGAAGGGAAAAGTGAGAAGGAGAAAGAACATGATGGCACTGATGTACACGTTGGAACATTTTCATTCACGTACCTTAATCGATGAGACAAGATGAAACGTGAGCAAAAGCAAACTCACTGTACTTAGGAAGCGACTGTTCATTGTTCTCTCTCTTCTAAGAGCACTCTGAGCGGCAAGATAGATATTAGAACTCGGTGTCCCTTCTTTCCTTTATACTGCTTCAAATTGTTGCCTGGATGAAAGTGAACACGAAGACAGCTATGCAGCAAGATATTAAACAGCTCGCCAATGGCAAGTTTTGTTCAGGTTAACACCTTCATGGAAAAAAGTGAAAGTTTGCCTGAGAAGGTAGAGGGAGGGAGAGAGAGAGGAGAGCGCTCGAGAGGGAGAGAGAGAGGGGGAAAGCGAAGGCGACATTCGGTTGTTTACCTTTTTTCAGTACGTTTTTTTGCGAGTGGTCGTAAAAGACAACCTACCGCATGTAGAAGAATGTGTACATAGTCCGAGCCGTCGTCACGATGTAATTTAGCTTAACAATGATGATGATGATTCACACACAATAAAGCACAAGGCTTGCTTTACCTTTCGGTCCATTCTTATCCACGAATGAAATGGTGAGGGGGGAGAGGGGAGGGGGAGAGAAGGAGAGGGGCGAGAAGGGTTTCTTCTTTGCGGGTATTGCTCTGCCTACTTGTTTCACCTGAAAATGAATGTCTCACTGAATCCATAACTCTACATGTGAACTGAGGGCGAGAGGGATGGCGCCCTTTCTCTCTCGCTTTCCCCTTCTCTCTCATCTCCCCTTCTCTCTCTCTCTTCCCTCTTCTCTGCTTCAATCCTACTATTGATGCGAGTCAGTCGCAGCCCATCCTTGTTTTCTATGACAGGTAAGCTCTGATCAGTGTCAAGGACATCAAAGGGGATAGAGGGGGAGAGAGACAGAAAGAGAGGGAGAGAGAGACTTCGTGATTTATCACGCATGCATGCAAACTGCGCCTATACTGTATTCAAATTGCACAGCCATAGATGCTTTTTATGTCTCTAATTCCTGCAATTCCACAAATTATGGGATACTGTATAAGATGTCGGAGAAAGACTAGATGGGCAGCCCATGCTCGATATGTCCTCCCTTCCGAGCCCGTGGTCATGGGTGGGCCAAGTAGGCTTTGCTCACTCTGTATTCAGCTCACTTTCAAAGGAGTTCTCTGTTCGAAATGGCGCTCTCAAGGCACAGTTGTCATTAGGCGCGCTCTCTCCCTCTCTCTCTCTCCTCTCCCCCTTTCCCTCTAGCTCGGATCGATGTCTGACGCAACACCTCTTCTCTCCTCCTAATTACCTGACCTTTGAAAGCACTTGAGCCATATATTTCATGAACTTGATACCAAAGTACATTTTCAAATACGCCAATAATTCAAACATTATTCAGCACTTCTCAGAATGCAAACCATATAATTAACAAGAAGGTGTATGCGATTGTTTCGCCAAAAATGGTAATAACTCCTCTCCCTCCCTCTCTCTCTCCCTCTCGCTCTCCTTTCTCAGGTATTCGGAGATGATTATTATTTATCAAGCACAAATACTTCGTCCTTGTTGAATCTTGTTTTGTTTCACATTTTCTTTTCATGTTTCTTCAGCAAATAGGAAAACAACAACAAAGCGATGCCTTTGCTATCTTTAATCGTCTCTTCAGCTTAAAGAACTATTTTCTCAATGAAACACCTTTTCGAGTTTTCAGTGCAATCTCAGCTTGACTGCATATTTGTTGCTCTTTCTCTCTCCTTTTCTGAAGCTGTCAGAGAGAAGAGAAAAAAAAGAAAAAGAGCAACCTAACGGAAGAGCGGGATGAGCAAGGGAGAGGAAGAGGGAGAGAGCGAGAGAGGAGCGAATGACTCTACCTAGAAAGAGTGAGAGAGAGAGAGAGATGTTCAATGGAATCAAATTGCAACTGAGTTTGCGTGAGCGAACCTTATCACGGATGCCTTGAGCATCGCGGGCTTCCTTTTCACATAACTTCATCTCTCTCCCTCTCCCTCTCTGCCTCGCCTTCCTCTCGTTCGAATTCCTAGTCTCCACAGCTTAGCAAGAGAGCGAGACAGGTCATATGCAAACAGTGTCTATTTGGACATGTTCTAGAACAAGGCCGCTCAGTGGGCAGTGGAGAAGGCAGCAATCAGGACACCGTTTCAAGTGTGACCAGCAAGTGGCCCGAAAATATGGACCATCACCTACGCTGGACATCGTGGCTTCTCTTCTTTGCATTCCTCTTCGGTAAGCCCACCCGTTCTGTGCTTTGTCTCTCCTCTCCCTCCCTCTCTCCCGTATAGGAGACTGGGAGACACATGCTTGCGCAATCAGTCGGCGCCATTTGCAAATGGTGTCCCCTTCACGGTTTGTCTTCCACAATGATCTTCCCATTGACTCAATCTGTTAACATAATAATTGCGCTTAAGTGGGCTAATTACGAAGGCAGGAAATGGTAACTCATAATTAAAGTGCTAATTTTTGTCTCTCTCTCCCTCCCTTCCTCCTCCTCTCTGACTCGTCACTCCGCTATTCCTCTCGTTTCCCATTCAAGTGATCCCGTCATTAAGTTCGTCGCTTAAATGCTACCAATGTTTAAGTGCTTCCCTCGAAGCCTGTCCTGATGACGACTATCGAGAATGTCCACCGAATCAAGTTTCGGATCGATGTTCGATTGGCATCAAGAAGAGCCGTGAGTTAAATTGTGCTCTTTAATCATGACCCTGATTTGTTTGCATTCAAACTGACCCCCCACCAGCTGGTCAGTTCATGGTCAAGCGCGAATGTACTCTAGGACCTTGTGAACTTCGCGATGCAAATGTGGGCCAGGTGTTGAACATTGGCGACAAGTGCGACATGTCCAAACCGGAAATGGACTGTCTGGTTTGCTGCAAGGGAGACGGATGTAACAAGAATGCCTCATATCAGACCCATCCTAACCAGTGGCTGAATTTAGCAATTGTCAGCCTGTGTTTCACTTCATTTCTTGCCAGTGTTGCCCATTGTTTCATATTAGCCAAGAATACGATCAATGAACACTAATGGAACCGAATGATCAATGTCCTCTCCATTGGGACGTATTACATGAACATATCAAAAAAAATCGAAACACATCGGCAGTCATGCGCATGACACACATATTTGGTTTGGGTCGATATTTGAAAACTGAGTTCTGTGTCACACAAATCACAAATTGACGACAATAAAAGAAAATACTGATTTAGAAACAAGTGACAATGAGTTCTTGCCGAATGTTCGACAGGTTGAAAGTTCAACTTCTATTCCTCTAGTTTATCGATTTTGCAAAAAGTTACGCTTAAATGCTATGTACGTGCTATGTAGTAGAATGTTTACTTCGTTCAGCTCGTATTAGAACTTGTTTGACTTCCAGAACCGTTCTCAAATGTACTACGGTAGTGAGCAAAGGGTTGTCTTAGCGTGAGAGCAGTGGCAGAGTCACCATTAATCACCAGCTTCGAGTCAAGTGGCCTCGGATAGAATAGATCTATGGACGCTTGTTCATGTGTACTATGATCGTAATTGCTTATTCTCTTGCACATTGAGCTTTTCGTTATATACTGCGTGTCTCTGTTAATTACTACGTCATAGAATTTCAGAGGATGCTCGGATGAATTTCAATAGTGCCAGTTTCGCACTAGTTTCATCGTTAGCCAGCTATGGAATTTGAGTGGCACCAACGAGTTTTAGAGTTCATTGAGAATAAAATAAGGAATATTGAAGCTGTAAGAAAACTATGGTCAGACATGTACGGGTTCGCATATATAGTAGATTTGCTTATATGTATTTGCTCAGAGCTGAAGTCAAACTCAGAAAGTTGAGATGGAAGGTCCGGTTGAGCTGAGGCTTAAATTACAGCTGTGACAAAAAAAATAGACCGCTTTAGTGCCGCCACCTGTTGCCAGCTAGTAAACTACTGAGCCCGAGATGAGACAAGTTGAAAAATGAATGACCGCTCGTAACTCAGGCTCCTCAAGTTGAACGACGCGAGTGCCATCTGGTGGACTACGTGAGAACCGAGAATTACAGGTGAGCAAGAGAAGGTGTGTCCAGAGGCGCTGTTTTTTAGGTTCAAACCACAACTGAATCTCTCTTTGTTTATTTTTGCACCGGAAGTACATATATTTCTTAATGATTTTTTACTGAGTATTTAGACAACCTTTTAAAATTATGTTCCAAATGATAAAATTCTGCGTCTACCTGTTGGCTGTAAAACAAGGTGAGACCAAGATGTCTGCTTACGAAACCACTAACTCACACTCTTCCATTTCAGTTGTTGCCTTAGAATGTTATGTGTGTAAAAATCAGGAAGACAATAGAGACAAGTGCGTAGAGACAGTGAAAACATGCGACATAGAAGAAGACAGATGCTTAACCGAAGTTAGGTGGGGAGGTAAGTGCCAGCAAATTAGAATTTTAAACATTACTTCATTGATTCACTATTTCAGGTACACCGTACTGGGCACCGTCGGGTGAGAAGCAGTATTACATCTCGAAACGCTGTGCCTCGAGCATGAACTGTTCAGCTGAAAGGTCAGCACTGTCGAAACGATGCGATCGAATCTGGTTCAACGATTGGGAATGTGTGGAATGTTGCCACGGCGACCGTTGTAATTATTACGTCACTCTTGCCGGACATGTTGAGCTGCCCAACTTATTCTTCATGTGCCTTTCCACACTGTTAACTATAGTTTTACTTCGATAAGAATCTCATACTTTAGCATACAAATTAGCTGAGTCTTCCGTCCTTTTACATTGTTCAACAATACTGCAACTATATGTGTTCCTTATTTTACTGAATACCCAGCTCGTAAAATATTTTTGAATCTGAATACTTTGGACGAGCATCGCTGAGGTTGAGAAGGTGCCTAATCGTGGGCCTGCCATGAGCACATGTCCAAGGATAGGCCGTTTCGGACATATTGTTTAGCAGCTTTTTCATTTGATCAAAGTTAAGCGGATCGTTGACCATGATTGACTTGCGGCAAGACATGGAGGCCAACATGTCTCGGACTCGAGTGGGCCTATAGTTCTGAGGCAAGGCCGATGACTCAGAGAGCATTTCAAGCATTTCCTCGACATCAACAAATCCAAACGGTCCATCGCGCCCAGTTGGCACAGCTTTGAGTGACAGCCTTCTTCCAGGTGCCTTCAAATGGTTTTGTTCGAACCGAAATCCATTTTTATTGAATATCCACATGTTTTCCAGCAATAGGGACTCCTTGTAAGCTGTCAACATCATCGGACTCGGACTGACTAGAACTTGAGACTCGAGGACAGTGTTTGCTAGAAGACTATCGAAATTGAACCGTTCGTCACTAGCATGTTGGTCGACGACAAAGATGTCTGAATCAATACGAGTCAAGATGAAGCTTTTGTTGAACTGTCCAATGATTTGCATTTCGCTGAATGAACTCTTGTCAAGATTCTTTTTTAGTTCTTCTTCCGCTTTAATGTCGTCTTCAGGGTTCAATTTAGCTTGATATACATGTGAATTGAACTTGTTCTTCTTCATCTTTTCAATTTCCTTCCACTTCAGGTAACCATCTCTGATGTTGTCAATGTCAACATGGATACTAACAGTTCTCCTAACTATGGGTAAACCTTCGTCGAGTTCTTCGATAGACTCATCAACTGAACAAAGCTCACTGGCTTCAGACTGGTTCGATCTCAGTGAGTCTACGCGTACCATTTCCACATTAGCTTGAACCGGGGTCATTATAGTTATGGATTGAAGGTGAGCTGAGCCATGGCTTCTAGGTTGCGACGGCCCAGAACTCGAAGAGCCAGGTGTGGCCAGCTGTTTCCTGAAGGTCGAAAAATTACTGAAAGTATTGCCGGAATACTTTCGACGGCGTATGAAACTGCTTTCGGGAGACTGACTAGCTAGACTAGAGATTCTCGGTCTATTGGGCATCGCTGTTACTGGCCTGGAATTTGGTAATTCAATCTCTTCAATGACAAAGTCTCCAGAAGCGAAAGATCTACTTTTCTGACCATTTGCGATAGTCCACTGAGGTTCGATTGGAGCTGATGCCCTTGAGGTTTGAACAGGCTCGTTGTCTGAGATTGTCGTGTCTAGACCAGATGCGAGCGATACATTGTTCTCCGCGAGCTCTGTCTCATTCAAAAACGGAGACAAAACTTGCCCCTCTGACACAGGTAGGTGATCTTCAATATTGGAACCTAGTACCGCCGGCTCTAAAAACGAGCTATTGGGAGTTCGGGCAAAGAAGTCGGTAATTCTTGAGGCCGGGCTTGATTCATCGAGGGTCAGTCGTGGTCTCTTAGCCGGCGCTGGACTCGATTGATTCTTATCTTCCTGCGAAGAGCTGTTCTTGTCATTATCGAATACAATAGTCATTTGCGATGAGCTGAGATCGTAGCGAGATTTCTGTAAGCTGAGAGCATCGGGTCCATACATTTCCAGTAAACTAGATTTTACAACTGCCAGTAATAGATTTTCATGCGATATCATGATGGTCCTCTTGTCTGGCGTGACATTCACATCGACCAGACCACCCGGCGCTGTCACGGATAGAACAAAGAATGGATATGTGCTACTTGATGCATTATCATAGCAACGGAAAATCTGGTTGATAACTTTGGCCAGTTTAAGCAAATTAACGGGCCGCCCGTTAACTGAGAAGAATTGCTTGTCACTGGAACTGCTTCCCGATCCTGTTTTAGAGATGAATCCACTAACAGTGAATGTAGTCACGTCAACCGAATTGTGCTCCAGATCCACATTAAATTCATCAGCAACCTCCGCCATGATAGGTGACTGGGAAAACTCAACAAAGGCGGGCGTAGGCTTGAATAATTGGCACAATTTGGTCTTGAGACACTTCTCGCCGGTTACATTTAGCACTTCTCTGCGTGAGCCATTTTCAATGTGAATGCAAATCAATTTCAATTCGGAATGGCCAGTGCGTATGCGTTGAGCAAATGTATGGCATCACTGAACTGCTTTTTCCTTTGCTTTTGCAAATGCTTCCAGCGCACTGGATAACAACTGAATAATTGTTTAAGTGTGACCGAAGTGCCTACATTCTTTGGCTTGAGAGTTTTCTTGACCAGTTTTCCTTGTCTATCAAAATCCAATTGTGAGCCAAGTGTACAGTTGCTTGTTCTCGTAAAAACCGTAACTTGAGATGCGAGTTCACACAGTGAACTCAAAGCTTCGCCCCGAAAACCGAAGCTTGATACTGATGTTAAGTCATCGAATTTGTTGATTTTTGAAGTGGTATACTTTTGACAGAGCAATTCAAAGTCGGCCTCTCGTATCCCTGATCCATTATCGGACACTTCAATTGCTTCTACGCCATTGTCCGTTAATTTCACTTCAATGAAGGATGCACCAGAATCCAAACTGTTCTCTACCAACTCCTTCACGGCACTTGATAAACTGGTTATCACTTGTCCCGAGCATATTTTATTAGCTACTGATCTGTCAATTGGCTTGATTTTACGGCCTAAATTATGGCCGCCGTAATTCAAATCACCACAATCCATTTCTTGGGCAGCATCAGCATTATTGCCCAAATCACCGCCAACAACTGGATTAACAGGTGCGCCATTTTCACAGGACATCCTGCCTCACTGAGCCTCTTTGCGAAATTTAACTGTCAATTTAGAATTCGGTTTCGTGTGATGGCTGCTGGGCTAGCTAATTCAAAAATACATAAAAAGAATAGATTAAAACGAAATACACAAACGGGAAGAAAAGGCAAGCAAAACAAGTCAGACACTACTGTTAGTCAGCTGATCGCACGCTGAGAGCATCTGACTTTTCCCGCCAAAATAATTGGAAATGTCGGCCATTGCTAACAGTTTCGGTAACTGTGTATTGACCTCTTTGACAGGATTGAACCATTTTAATGTGCTTTTTCGTGACTTTTTCGAATTAATCTAGTTTCCCCCTTGTAGGTCATTGCCTGAAAATGCAATGAGATGAAATTTCGAAGATTACCCTTTTCTCGAATTGGCCATCTTCCAAATTGGTTCGATTGACTTTGCTTTGCCGCCACGAAGGCCATCGGGAAGGTAGGTTTCCTCTTTTCATTCGAATTGTGCTGATTTAAGTTATTTAAGTTGAGTGGAAATATCCTTTTCGGCAATTTGCGATCGCATTTCGGTATTCAGGAATGATTCATGATGTTTTACGGTGTGTTGAGTGTGCCGAGCTTCCAGCGAGAAGAAGCTCCGAATTGTGTGCTGGTGTGTGTGAGAGCGAGAGAGAAAGGGCGAGAGGGAGAGAGGAGAGGGAAAGAGCGAGAGAGTTGAGATGGAAAAGATAGTCTCAAATCCTGAAGGATTAAGCATGAGGGAAAATATGAAATGAATTTGCATTTGCACGAAACATTCTTCATTGTTGATGAAGTATCCGATTCTTGAAGCTTCGCATTTTTATAAGGGAACTTTTATTGAGGAAGAATAATTGCACGTACGAGAAGTGACCGTGTATAACCTGTTAAGCCTATTACCCAGTGCGAGAGAGGGAGAGAAGGAAAGGGAAGAGCGAGAGAGAGAAGAGAGAGAGAGAGAGAGAGCAACTCATCTCAAAAGAATGACACAGCTAATCACGACAAATGCTAATTTAATTCTTTTTTATCAGGCATGAAAAGTATGATGGATAAATTTTTTCTCAAATTGACTTTGATCACTGCTCAGTAGTTGACTAGAGGAGAAAAAGATTCCATAGATTGAAGATTAAAAATCGCCAAGAAGTATTCGGCGACTTTTTCCTCACTGGCGTCACTAGATGGCGCTGAAGATAAGGTGAGCAACTGGTGAGAAGGAAAAGTTGCCGACAGCGATTTAGTTAGTATAGCTACGGGACACTGTTTCAGTAGCTTCTCTCTCTCTCTCTCTATCTCTATTTTCTTCTCCCCCCCCCCTCTCCCTCTCTCTCTCCCGGGCAAAGGACGAGCTGTAGTTGAAGAAGTGTGCTGCAGTGTGCCCACCGACAACAAGCCAGGCCAACCATTCCTGCGGCCAGCCTCGCAAAGCAGTGACATATCGCCATTAGTTAGTTGGTGTGTTTTGCACGTTGTGTAACACTAAACGTCAATCAAGTGACCTTGAGAGAGGAGAGAGAAATGGAAAGTGTGTATTCAAATTCAGTTTCGCCGAAGCCTTCATGTTGATTGAAGCGCGACCTCATTGTGTTTTTACTACTAGTTTGCAGATATGTTGTGTTTGCATACAAACCCGTTATAAGCTTTCACTTAATTGTTCAATAGTCAGTTGCAGTTTGCCTCTCGGTGCGTCTACACGAGTGAGAGAGAGAGATAGCATTTTGTGCCAATTGGTGATATATTTGTTTCGTGTTACATTTCCTTACTTCCTTGCTCTCTTGCAAGAATTAATGAGAGGAAGGAGGAAAAGTTTGAAACACTTGAGTACACTGTTTGTGAATACTTCTCTCTGAACGCCTTGTTTAGTCTATACATGAGATCTCTCTCCTCTCCTCTCTCGTCTCTTTAGAATAGTACAAGTCACAGTGAGTTCAGTGAAACGAAAGGATTGCCCTCTCTCTTAGTTTTGCTTTTCACGGCTCTCCCTCTCTCTCTCTCCTTTCTTTCTCTCCTCTCCTCTTCCCTCCCAAGGCCTTGTGTCTCAAAATGCGCACTAAAAAGTACGACGATCTCTGACACTTTGGGAAGATAGAAGAAACATAAATTATGCAACATGTCATTATCGTCAATATACGTATATTAACTCCTCTGCCAGGTCGCATTAACTATGTGTGACTTTCAGATAATTATGAATGTGAAAAGTTGTCTTTCGAGTTGAAGGGGAAAGGCGACGAGAGGAGAAGAAAGAGAAACATTTTCACATGTCAAGTGGTCAATATAACAAGTGCAAGACATTTTTTGTGTATGGTGAGTAATTCGTAAAGTATATACACATAACCGCCTAAACTTTTCATCTTTTTTCCTCCTCACATACTTATATACCACTGCACTTGTATGCAAAAGCCGTTAGAGATGTGTTCGATGGAGAGGAAGAAAGGAGGCGAGAGGGAGAGAGCGAAGGGAAGAATACTTAGTAATTGTAGGCTTTCACACTTATATGGCTTTAGTGTACTTATTTTAGACCGGTAGACTCTTCCTTTATGCGCTCCTTGACAAGGTAAACACTGCATGTTTACCTGTAATATATTTTATATCAGCGAAAAGGAGACAATGTACAGCTGTTGTGCAATTGTTTGCCTCTCTCCCTGTCTCTCTTCTTCGTATTTTTCTTTTTTTTTCGAACCAGCAAATTTGGGCCAAGGCAGTGAAACGTGAACAGCTGTGACTCTGCTAGAAAAGTTCGAAGGATATATTAGATTCCGAGGCACAGGATGCAGTCTAAGTGAAAAATATATGCTCATGAATGGCTGAGTCAATGTTTCAATCTGTGCCAACTCAAAGACCAGCTGTTCCAGTTTCATGGTCATACTTACAAGTGCATAAGCGATACGCAACCTGTGCCGCAGAGAGATAGACCATCAAGCTTGGCTTCCCTTGAAATTTGCGACAGTCAGCTTCTCTCTCTCTCTCTCTCCCTCTCTCGCACTATCTCTCTATCCTCTTTGGTAACAGCTAGTCGAGTGACAAGGAGAGGGAGAGAGAGAAGAAATACAAGTACACGCTGGAAGGCTTCCTTGCGAGTCGTATATAACGGAACTTCTCTTTATTTTTGCAGTGCATTGGCTTGTGCTAGGACAAGATACATAATGTCAACTTACCTCATAGTCAACAACAAGGACTGGCCATCGCCGCCGGGCCTGAAGAGGAACAAATGCTCGGCCTCCCTACTCAACTTGTCGCGGTCAGCAACTACGCGACCCGATCGCTATCTGGAAGAGTGCAAGGCTCGCCTTCGAAGGCCAAAGGATGTTCTCAATGAACTGGAAGATCTGTTCGCCCAGATTGGCCTCGAGGACGAAGACCTACTGGACAGAGCGGAGAGGCGAGACTTGCCCGAAAAGTTTCAGCTCACGCGTGCCCGAGAAAGGGAGAGGGAAGCTCGGCGCAAAGAACCCACAGCCTTGGGCCACAACAACAACAGGGGCCCCACCTACGCCAATGTGGGTGATTTGCGTAGGAGTGCCAACTATGACACTGGGCACACTTTGCAGGCAACGAGCATGAATCACCTGGAATTGTGTACTGCAAATGCAAGTCAAACACGAGGGCTACCTGGTAGACATGGCCATGGTGCGGCCATTATTCAAAGGGCGCCACCCTTGCGGCGCTCTGCCATTCCTGATGTTGTCTACGATGACCTGGCTGTCAGAAAGCTGACCCAGGCATCCAGCGGCAACAATGGTGGTTCCTCAAGTGCCCCGGGCAGGCCCGGTGGCACCCATTCGCCGCCATTGGCTGGCGCTGGCCTGAAACAACGGCAAGCTTTTAATCACCATCCTGTGCCTAGTTACCTGTTGTGTTCGTCGGTGTACACGCCCACGCTGTCTGCGGAAAGTTTACTACAACCGGAAATGGGTGAGCCCAATATCGAGAAGGACGATCTTTCATACCGGAAATTGACGCAAGCCGACGCTGCCAATGTCCTGCCGCCCCACCCGCCCTTTGGCATACCGCTTGGGCCCGTGGTTGGCACCTCGGTGGCCAGTGACTATCTGAACAAGGATGTGGACAAGAGGAAGAAGCTGAATTACCCTAAGCCTAGCTACCAAGCGCACATTGTTCGTGACGACATGGCCTTCAGAACACTGCGCAAGGACCTTAGGGATGCTGATCGTAAATCACCTCTATTGTTACCCGTGACAACCAAGAATGTTCTAGCACTAAATCATTCACCAGCCGGAAAAGAACCTTTTCGTGCAACTCGTTCCCTTTCATCTATAAACCTTCAAACTAACACAAGTAACTGGCTTAAGAGCAGCGGCAAATATTCCTCAGTTGCGAAAGAGCAGAGGCAGACAATATAAAAGTCTCTTTTTCCTCTCTTTCTCTCCCCTCTACCCACTCTCTGTCTCTACGTGTACGTATCATCAAGTCGCACTTTGTACATAGCCATTTTCCGACAACGCCATGTCTACGCGAAGTTGCCTTCACCTATCACAGAGCTCGCTTGTAAAGCATGAAAATGTACATTTTAATATTATAAAGTCTGAAAAATAAATTTTATCACACGTGTCAACTTGGCTTCCACTCATATACACATGTACATACAGTGTAGCTTGTCATCTCTATATTACATATCGTACAATCAGCCATTTTTAGAGTCAACCCAATGACGGCGCATTATCTGCATGAAGGTCTCTCTGAGCATTTGCATATGTCATTGAGCCAACTAAGTTCGAAATGTACACTTTGAACATGTCAAGGCCACTAAAAGTCAACATGAGCTCTTGACAAGAACTTTGCCGGCTCAAGTAACACAATCAAAAACTCGGCGACAGGTATGTGACAAATAAATTCCTTTCTCAGCTGAACAGTAATATTAGAACAGGTACACCTGTAACTGTTCCACTATTAAAGGTATACAAATATATTTGCATTGCATGCAGAAACACCTTTAATGACCTGAATATTTTTTCAGCTTCCTTCCATTGTTGACGAGTGTCTTTTAATTACATTTTGTGTCAAACTAATTGACTTCAATCGGTTGACTGGTAGACGTGAATGGGAATTAAGTCTTGATTGTCCGCCATTGTTGGCCACAGTGCGGTGAAGCTGTGACCAAGGTGCCAAATTTTTCGGCTTTCCTCCTCTCCCTCTTTCCCTCTCCTCCTCCTCTCCTCTTCGTAATGAACCTCAAGGCAGTTAAGAAAGCGAAGAGCAAAATGTATGCTTATGAAATGCATGACTTCATCAGTAAAACTTACCATACCACTGAATGTTCAAATATGTGCCTTGTGTATGATTTCACCATTGTTTACATTTGCATCATTAGATAAAAGAGAATATTTTCCTTCCATGTCTGCCAGCAGTGAGAGGGGGGAGAGGGAGAGAGAAGGAGGAGGAGAGGGAGAGGGAGAGAGGACATTTGCATTCTCTTCGCTTGGCCAAATAGAAGCACATGTATGATGTATATTTGTCTGACATAAATTGCTTTCTTGCCGACGCTATTTGTCTACAAGGGTAAAACTCAAATCTATTCCATGTCGGCAAATATAGGTTCTATTTCCTGCCTCATGAAAGGTGCCGTTAAGTCTCCCCCCTTATCTCTCCCCCTCTCCCCTTTCCCTCTCGCGCTCGAATGTGTTCTACGGTGAAAATTATATCTGAGACTGTCGTTGAGCACAGTATGTGATACGTATCTCTAGATGAGAAGTTCTAGTTCCGCACCGAGTTTATTATTTCATATTAACGGTGTATCCGTGCCAAGGAGGCATTTTCTTTCACTCACACACAGCGTAGGTAGAGGGAGAGAGGGGAGAGGGAGAGAGAGAGACTGCTCTCGGAGAAGCCTCGTTGAATACATGGGTTCGTTGGATACTGTGCATTTTAAACTAGATGTGCTCGTGAAATATTTAGAGTGTCCTTGGGCTTTCTTAGCGTTGAAATTGCACTGCCGCTACGAGGGAGGGAGAGAGGAGAGAGAGGGAGAGGGGAACGAAAGAGCGTATTGCGCACATCATTTCAGCATTAGAGGCCGCTGCGAAAAAATTCGAAGTTCCCTTTAGTTTAAATTGTACTATTGCGTGACTGCCCAACATACTAGACAATGTCGTGAGTAGCTCATCCAGCTGCTATCTAGTTTGAAAGTGATGCATGTCTCAGTGCGTGAGCTTTCCCTCTTTCCCCTCCTCCTCTCCCTCTTCCTTCCTTTCATCCCGTTGCCTCTCGCCTCGTTAAATGTCATGAAGAATCTAAAATTTGCTGCGTTTGCGTAAATATTCGCACTTTCTTGTCTCGTTTTCAATTTCGCTCTTGCTGTTCCTTCGTTGATCCAGTTAGCGCCGAAAAGAGGTAGAGAGGGAGAGAGGAAGGGAGAGAGAGAGCGGAGACAACTTTGAAGCTGGAAATATTTCTCATATGTGATTTATGTGACAGTGTCGAGACAAGGGATCTTCATGTAGATTACGTAAAAAGACCTTCCAGTGAATTTTCCATGACTGTGATGCAGCAATATTTATCACCACAGTTAATACTTGCATTCTATATTGACAGTTTAATACCGGTAATGTGTCCCTCTCCCTCTCTCTCTCTGCCTCCCTCTCTCCCTCTACCTGTCCTCTGGTTTCGAGTCACATAATCTGAAATAGCCCTAGGAAATATAACTAATGGTCTACGTTTATGTCCAGAGCGATACTTGACCTGACGGCTCTCTCTCTCCCTCTCTTCCTCTAATTCTCCCTCCTCTCTCCCCTCCCTCCTTCCCTTCTCGTCTCTCAATGACCTGTCTTCTCCAGACAATGACAGCTGAAAGACCTTCGGAATTTTTCCCTAGTGCAGTATTCGCTTGCTGGACTTCTACTTTTTATGCCTAAGGCCTTTTCTCAAAATTGCCGCCCAGAAATCAGAGAAAGAGGGAGAGAGGGAAAGAGGGAGAAAGAAAAGAGAGCGGGAAAGGAAGTTTTGACAGGTGAGCTTGTAGCGCCATCTAGCGACAGTCATCGGAAGCGAAAAAGGAGACGAGCGCATTGCGCAGACTCGAGCAGAGTTCAACCCTCCCTTTCGCTCTCTCTCTCGCTCTGGTTTTCATTCCACAGATTGACAATATTTGACTGTTCGTCTCTCTCTCTCTCTCCCTCTCTTCCCCTCTCTTCTCTACCTTCAATTTTTGGCCTCTCCGTATGCCATGAATTGGACACCTGAGAGGCTGATGCCACTTTATATTTCTTAGATGTCAATGAGCAAGACTCCAGCGTTGTCCGTAGAACAAGTGTGACCTTTTTTTATTATTATGTGAAAGAGAAAATTGCCGAAGGAAGAGACAACGCAACTGAATTTAGTCATCATTCTCCTCTCTTCTCTCTGCTCTGACTTGGCGTGCCTGTTCCTATCTTCCATAACATTTGCTATTTACCTATTTATATGCTTCATCTCTCCGTGAAGAAAAGAAGGGTCCCTTAGCCTCTCTCTCTCTCTCCTTGAACTCAGTTGTGAAAACCAAGCTGTCAATGTTTAACTCATGTATTGACGATGATTCGCCTTCTCATGCCTTTTACTCAGATCTGACTATGAGACATAATGACGAGGACGTGAAGCCCATTCTGAAGAAGAAAGACTCGCAGGAAATACTTGATCACGATTCACGGACAATGACAACTGCAAGCAATCAACCAAGTGTCCGAGCACCGCCGCCAATACTGAAGAAGAGAAGTAGCTCAGAAACAAAGGCTCAAATTCATCCCATTTTGAAGAATAAAAGTCGCGAAGGGTCCCTTGACCGTCTCAAAGACGTCTCCATGCCTTTAATTGTGCAGCAAATTAGTCATCAGCACCATCATGCTGTTCACTCTATTCTGAAGAAGAGCAGTTCCGAGGAGAGGCCACAGAGTGAACAACGAATGAAACCCATCCTGAAGAAGAGTAGCTTCGATGAGTGTCACTCAGTCAGGACGACATTTGAAGTTAAACCCATTCTGAAGAGGAACCGAAGTGAGTCCGAATGTTCCTCGAGCAGCAACAGTGCCGGAAGTAGCAAGTCTTTGGTTACCAAGAGCAACGACAGAATTGACTCAAGCTACGACATGATTGACATGTTGAGACGAGCCTCTCTGAAGTAGCTAGACACACAAATTTTCTCTAATTCGGTGACATTTGAAAGTGAGGGTTCTAATTCGGTAACGACAATTTTTCTGTGTACATCCAATAAACAAACTACAAGTTCTGATTTACATCAAAGTTACCAAGTTGACTTGTTTTTCGCATAGCGTCACCTCCACTGTCACACCTGATTGAAATATCGTTTCCGTATCCGGTCGAAGGGTCCTTGGAAGAACAAGTGGAAAGTGTAAGCAGCAAGGATGCACTGGCTGCTTGTCGACAACATGCGGCACAGCTGTGGAAGTAAAGACGAAGATTAAATCACGGCCACAGGTCACCTGAGCACTCTACGAACCATTGGATAAATTGCTACACTGACGGGTGCCGTGTTGGTGAACAAGTCCATCCGGATGACCCAGTAGTTGGTCAAGTAGGCCGCATACTGGATGCGCATCATGGCGTGCACCAAGCTGAAGCTGCCGGTTTCCGGTTCCGCTTTTGACACATCTCTGCTCAACGACAGGTGTCTGGCTTCCTTCAAGTCCGACTTACCTTTGACTCGGTTTCTATAGTCTTCCTGAACATATTCACTCATCCAACACGACAGATTGAGCATGCGCTGAGTCACAGCATACAGTGGCACCCATGGGTCGGGTATTAGGTTGAGGTAGCCAAAGAAAACTGGCCCCGAAAAGGCCACTATGAGGCCAACTCTACTGTACAGCCAAAAAGCAAGATGGCCGCCTTGTGTCTGTAACATTGGGAACAAGAAGCGGTCAGCATGTCGGCGGCTTCAAGAACATACCTGTATTCCGAATTTTCTCATATTGACCAAGTAGACCAGTAGGAGGCCAAACAAATAGTTGGGTACGTAGGCGTATATCGCAAAGTGAGAATATCCCAGTGTTTTCATAATATTCCTATGAACTCGTAAATTAGATTGTTGCTCAGGAAGACAGACATACAGTGGACTTATTCTAGGAGTCAAGCAATGAGGAATTACTGCATGGAGCTTAACGAAAAAATAGTATGACGACCAGCTCAAAATGGCGATGGCCCCCAGCGCCGCCATTCCTTTTCTTGGTGACCTGATCAACATAGGGACTACTATCATACCAATTAACATTAGCTGTAAATCAATGTTCGAGTAGAAGGTATGTCCTATTGGCTGGAAAATAACACAGATACATGTATGATAGATTACAAATTTAATTGGTTCACTCATAGTATAATCGTATGATACGATTCGTATCTCACCGTTTCCGTCAACGCCACAAAGAAATGGTTCAGGTTCTGGACACACAGTATACATGTCCACCACCATTTTGAAACTTTGTCCCTCACGTAAATGCCTGTCTCCGAGTAGAGGGGACCATTTCCGAAGAGCATCCAGATAAGGTCAAAGCAAAGCAAAATGGCCAAAGTGGGCACAATTCTGAAACGGAGAATGGGCCGGTTACTAACACTATGGCCGACATTACCTGTTTACCTGAACCATTTCTGAAAGACGAAAGCAAGACGACTCGTACCTGACCGGTGTAAGCGCTCAAGTAGCCAGAAAGTTGATAAGCCACTGGATAAGACAGAGCTCGTTAGTTCGTACGGCCCATCTCTCAGAGTGGCCCACCTGAAGTAGCCCAGTAGGCTAATGTTGCCCTCAGTGCCGACGATGACCTGACAAATGGGATTTCTGAGGGCACTCATAAACTTGCCCACTTTTGTGGCCATGGCCGCAAAGCGGGGACTTTCCAGGCATGTCACGGCGTGGGCCATGATGCCAATGTAGATTAAGATCAGCTTGTTGATGCGCACTGACGACATGTCAGTGGCTCCCTTGGTCATCACGATGTCGTCGTTGACTTGCTTCAAGTTGAAACAGCCATAGAGACCTGAGGTTGCCCCTAGATACGTCGACAAGGCTGACGTCATCAAGATGGCGGTCAATATGGCTCTGGGGGATGCAAATTTTTGAGATACGTTTTGTTTCAAGATGGTCACAGTTTGTAGCCATACATGTGGCAAAACTTACACAGCAATTTTCTGACTGTTAGACATATCTGAGACTTTACTGGTGAACGATGTGTCGCTTATCCTGTCACACTGAAGATCTGGTATCAAGTGTATCGGCAAACACTCGATGGCTACAATATATTGAGAATTAAGCTCTCAGATGTACTGATCTCTTACCTTTGTTTACTAGCTTTTTGATGTCATGAATACTACAGGTATGTGGTAGGCATAACGTTTGAATCATCCCAACACCCGGAAAGGTCAAGTTGGTCACGTGAACCTGAAGGTCGTCGTGATTTGACTCCTCTTCTATCGGATACAAATGCATATTACAATATTGTGACCTCTCGAGTTTCATGCACTGGTCGAAGTCGCCGAAATTCGAGGCCGTTCCCTCAAGGTATCCTGATGGGCTAGAACTCGACGAATCAATGTCTAGAGTAGGTCAGGTCATTTCTTTCTGCAGAAATTTTTCATGTCGTCATGATTCACTTACAGTGATAAACCGCCTTGCTACCATGTTTCACATTGTCGACGACACTGAGCAAGTCCTTGACACAGTGGTCATCTAGGATATTCGTCTCATTGCGTAATCCAGTGTCAGTCACGTGCTGCCAGAAAATGTCCGCCAAGCCTCCGGTGATGAGTGTTTGGTACTTGACATACCTGTCACGGAAGCTACAGCCAGGCATGTTGCCGATGAACTCATTATCAGGTAAGAACGCTCTTGTGTGTTTCTCGTAAAACAGCGCCTCACAGCGGGCGAAAAATATGCAACAGCAATAGAAATGTATCAATCTCATAACTGAAAAGACTAAAGTGACAAAAAGAAGTCGCTCGAAGACATATTGGACAACTTCCACTTGGTGGCCATTTAATTGGTTTTTCTGGCTGGAATCATCAAAGAAGAAACCCGACTCAAGGTGAGTTATCTCAAGGTGCAGGTAACAAGCTTGCCGATGGTATCAATTCCTCTCTATCAAAGAAGACTCCTCTCGCGCTCTCTCCCTCTCTTTTAAGGAAAAATCATTCCATTTCCTTAATCTTGAGTTTTAATGAGATCACGTGAGCGAAGTTTCCAAAGAAGAGAAAATTTTCATCGGGATTCCCATCAGTTAGTAATCTACAAAAATGAACTCTATGCGTCACACATGATTGAAATGTCGTTTCCGTATCCGGTCGAAAGGTCCTTGGAAGAATAAGTGAAACAGATAGGCAGCCACGATGCACTGGCTACTTGACGACAAAACACGGCACAGCTGTAAATACAAATTGGCATGGAAATGAGTTCGAGTGAACGTTCGAACTCGAACTTCGAGTCAAAGCTGCTAGAGTACGTACCCATGGATAAACTGCAAGACTAACAGGGTGCCGTGTTGGTGAACAAGTCCATCCGGATGACCCAGTAGTTGGTCAAGTAGGCTGCATACTGGATGCGCATCATGGCGTGCACCAAGCTGAAGCTGCCGGTTTCCGGTTCCGCATTGGCCATCTTTGGCCTTTCTTTGTCCAGAGCTCCATGTTTTTCCTCATTTGAGTCCGACTCACCTTTCACTCTGACCCGGAAGTCGTCCTGTAAGTACTGACTGACCCAACATGAGAGAAACACCATCCGCTGGCCCACAGTATACAATGGCACCCATGAGTCGGGAATCAGGTTCAAGTGGCTGAAAAACACTGGCCCGGAGAAGGCTATGATGTGACCAACGTAGTTAAGCACTTGCAGACCAAGAAGGCCATTAGAGGTCTGACAAATTGTGAAAATGAAACTAATATCAAGATGGCGCCGACTATCTTGACACTTACACGTATTTGAATCTTTCTCGTCTTCACCAGGTATACCAAGAGCAGGCCGACTACGTAATTGGGTATGAAGGCGTATACGGCAAAGTGACCATACTCCAAAGTTTTTATCACATTCCTAAGGATGAACTATCAGCTTGTGCGTTTTCACTCTAAATTGCTCGACAGTAAACTTACTCTGCCCTCATCCTTGGAGTTAAGCAATGAGGAAGCACAGCTTTATGCTTCAGTACGAGATAGAAGAACGAATAGCTTATGATGGCAATAGACACCGCCATGGCTGTCCCTTTTCTTGGTGACCTGACAAGGACTGGAACCAGTAGTACACCCACCAGTAGAAGTTGAAAGTCGATGTAGGAGTAAAAGGCATGTTTTATTGGCTGAAAGATGAAACATTTGTCAATCTGGTCACGAAGTGCTTCAAATGGTCGTCTCACCGTTTCCCATAATGGTACAAAGAAATGGGTCAGATTCTGGACGCACAGTATACATGTCCACCACCATTTTGAAACGTAGTCGCGCACGTAGAGACCTGTTTCAGAGTATAGTGGGCCGTTTCCGATAAGCACCCACAACAGTTCAAAGCAAAGCAAAATGGCCGCTGTGGGCACAATTCTGAAAAGTTCGAAAAGGTGATGAGTAACATCGGCGCTACTCCAGCTCCTTACCTGAACCATTTATGAAATATCAAGTTGACACGACTACTGCCTGACCGATATTTCTGTTCAATCAGTGGGAACATTGATAAGCCACTGATAAGAGAGCTCGTCAGTCCAGACCAATGTCTCGTGCACTGACTCACCTGAAGAAGCCCAGCTGGGAAACGGTACACTCAGAGCCGAAGGCAGCTTGAATGACAGGGCTTCGAAGCATTGACACAAGATGGCGCTGCTTGGTCCACATGGCGAAGAAACGGGGACTGTCAAGACAAACCGAGGCGTGAACCAAGATTCCGGTGTAGATGAAACCCAGCTTGCTTAGACGAACTTTCCATGAATCAGTGTTAACTTTGGCTATCAGAATATCTTCGTTGACCTTTTTCAAATTGAAGCAGCCATATAGACCACAGGTAGCGCCCAGGTACGTAGAAAAGGCTGACATCATCAAGGTGATGGTCAGTATTGCTCTGTCGAGGACAGCAAGATTTTCAATGGTGAAATTTTGGAAACGAGATTCAAACTTTTAGTAACAACTTACATGGCAATTTTCTGACTGTTCGACATGTTCGAGACCTTACTGGCGAAAGATGTCTCTTTAGTTCCATCACATTGCATGTCTGGTAGCAAATGCAATGGCAAACAGTGGATGGCTATAAAGGTACCACTGAGCCGAACTTTCTTAGAGAATAACTGACTCACCTTGCGTCACCAGCTGTTTGATATCATCATTACTACACGTCTGAGGTAGACATAAACTTTGGAAAATCCCGAAATCCGGAAGGGTCAAATTGTTTAGACGGACATGACTGTCTTCGAATGCAAATCCCTTCTCTATAGGATAGATATGCATATTACAATATTGCGATCGTTCCCCGAGTAGCAAGCACTGGTCGAAATCTCCGAAATTTGTCGTCGTTCCTTCAAGGTATCCCAAGGGGCTTGAACTCGCCGAATCTATGTCTGCAGAAAGACAAAGACATCGTTTAAGTAAGTAGATCTCAGTGATTTCATGGACAACTTACACCGGTACGCCTCCTTGCGGCCATGTTTCACATTACTGGCAATGTTGAGCAAATCATTGAGACATTGTTCACTTTGCAAAACTGTCCCATTACCGAATCCAGTTCCGGTCACATGCTGCCAAAAAATCTCGGCTAATCCACCACTGATGATTGTTTTGTACTTGTCATAGGTGTATTCGAAACTACATGAAGGCATATTGCTGATGAACTCATTGTCAGGTATGAAAGCTCTTGTGTGTTTCTCGTAGAATATTGCTTCACAGTGAGCTAAAAATAAGCAATAGAAAATCAGTGTATATCGCATTTCGCAAATCAACTGTAAGAATCAAAATTGTGCAAACACTGCCCATCCAATTAGGCCAAGTTTTGATGTCGAGAGAAGCCTTGATATCAGGAAGGCGTAAACGAATTTGTCACATGACCGTTATTGAACGGTTTACGCACCAACGATTACACAATAAACAGAATTACTAAATGGGGCTTTTCGCGGAAATAATTTTGCAGGAAACCCATCTCAAGGGAACGTAAACATTTCGAAGCCCAGTCAACCTACAGCGCCATCTGACGGCCTAGCAAAACCAGATGTCGATGATGCTTTCTGTGTTCGATTGCTACAGAACTCATGTTTCCTGTTGATATTTGGAATGGAAATCTCTTCTAAGTATCTATTTTTTTGCGAACCCAGAACTTGTAAAAAGCTCTTGAGCGAAACCGGTTTTACTGAAACAGTGATTACTTGAAACACAGTATCGGCACTGTAAAAAGAACGAGATTTCGTCAAGCGTATGGTCTAGGTTCCGGAGCTGTTCAAGTTGTGATAAAATTGGCAAGACAATCAGCGAGAAAGTTATTCAGAGACGGCCTTGCTTCGTTCAAGTAGGCATAAACGAAGGGAAAACTGAGATAGGAAGCAAATACGACTTCAGGGGCCGATGGATAGAACAAATTTCTATGCACGGTGCTTGGATTTCTCTCGGAAATTAGAAAGCGGAAAATACAACTCAGAATAACTTTGCTAATTAGGAAGTTAAGAAGACTGATTCACATTTCCTTGAATTCATTTAATTGGTTGCCTCTGAAGGAAATTCTATTCTTCAACTTGAATTTGAGAACAAGTGTTTAACGCTGATAGGAAATGGTTTGGTGATGTCTCTGTAACCCTTTTCACACATGGTTGAAGTATTTCTTGCGTATCCGGTCGAAAGGTCCTTGGAAGAACAAGTGGAATATGTACGCAGCAACGATGCATTGGGTGGTAGTTGATAATACACGGCAAAACTAGATACGAGTACCTGTTAAAATTCGAAATGCCATATGAAGCTAGCTCACCATTGGATACGTTTCTATGCTGACAGGCGCAGTGTTGGTGAAAAAATCCATTCGAATTATCCAGTAATTAGTCAAGTATGCCGAGTATTGCATTTGCATCAACGCGTGGACCATACTGAAGCTACCTTTTCCCGTTTCCGAGTGCAAACTCATCGGCGGAACTTCACGTGAAGACAGCTGTTTTTCTGGAGCCAAGTGGGACCTCTTTCTGAATCTGTCCAAGAAATCGTCTCGCACATACTGACTCATCCAACATGATGCAAGCATTACTCGTTGCGCAACAGCATACAGTGGAACCCAATGCTCTGGTATGAGATTGAAGTAACCGTAGAAAACTGACCCCGACAATCCTATGGTGAGACCAACATAATTATAAATCTGCACACCACGGAGAGATTGGATTGTCTGAAATATTGAAAGATGTCGATAAAAAGTCCAAGCTGTTGGTGGGTTACGAAACTTACATGTATTTGAATCTTTCGAATCTTAACCAGGTAGACCATTAATAGCCCGATAACATAGGTCGGTACGAACGCGTAAATGGCGAAATGAACGTAACGCACGGTCTTGATAATATTTCTATGAAAATCATCAGCTTGCGTACAGAAAGATGAGTAACTCACTCGGCACTCATTCGTGGAGTTACGCAATGAGGAACTGCTTCGTGATACCTGACGAAGAAATAGAAGCAGGACCAACTCAAGATGGCGATGGACACAACCAGCGCCACCCCTTTTCTCGGCGACCTAATCAGAACGGGAACCACTAACATACCCACCAGTAGGAGTTGAAGGTCAATGTTGGAGAAAAATGTGTGAGCGATTGGCTGGTAGACCGAGATAGTTTTGGCCACATGAAGCAGGTCAGTCTGAACTGTTCAAATACAGTAATGTCTCACCGTTTCCATCAGGGGAACAAAGAAGTGGTTCAAGTTTTGAACGCACAGTATACAAGTCCACCACCATGTCGAAACTTTGTCTCGAACGTACAGACCAGTCTCAGAGAAAAGTGGACCGTTTCCGAAGAGCATCCACAGTAGCTCGAAGCAAAGCAAGATTGCCACAGTGGGAACTATTCTGAAACAGAATTAGAGGAAGATTTTAGTGTGAGTGAAAATATCAGACATGCGGTCTTTACCTGAACCATTTTTGGAACACCAAGGTGATTCTACTACTGCGTGACCGATAAGACCGCTCGATCAAAGCAAACATCGCCAAGCCGCTGATTAGTAAAAGAGTTTGTCAGTTCTCAGCATAACTAGTAGAACATTACCTGAAGAAGCCCAGCTGGGAAATGTTGCACTCAGAGCCCAATAAAGCCTGAACGACAGGGTTTTCGAGCATGTGCAAAATCTTTCGCTGCTTCGTCACCATGGCTGGGAAACGGGGACTCTCGGGACAAAGCAAGGCATGAGCAATAATTCCAAGGAAGACGAAACAAAGCTTGTCTAGACGAAGCGCCCAAGAATCAGTGACGACTTTGGATAGCACAATGTCGTCGTTGACCTTCTTCAAGTTGAAGCACCCATAAATACCAGAGGTTACTTGAAAATATGTTGACAGAGCCGAGGTCATCAAGATGGTGGTCAAGATTGCTCTAAAAATAAACATTTTAGGTTTTCATTGAAGGCTGGGTTTCGAAATTTCTTGATATCAAAAAGAACTTACATGGCAAGTATCTGGCCCCGAGATAAGCCAAAGAGTTTGTCAGCCAAGGATATGTCTCTAATCCTATCACATCTCATGTCTGGTATCAAGTGCAATGGCAAACAGTGGATGGCTATGGAATACCGGTCAGTCCAGCTCACTTGAAAAAAGTCAAAATCGAACCCTGTGTGACCAACTGTTTGATGTCATCAGTGCTGCAAGTATGAGGCAAGCATAAGCTTTGAAAAAAGCCGAAACCCCTGACTGTCAAGTTGGTTAGACGAACGTTGTGGTCTTCCAATGTAGACTCTTCTTCTATGGGATACAAATGCATATTGCAATACTGTGACTGTTCACTCAGTTGCATGCACTGGTCGAAATCGCCAAAATTAGCCATCGTTCCTTCAAGGTATCCGGTAGGACTCGAACTCGACGAGTCAATGTCTGGCAGAGATTAGGTCATTTTTCTTGAGCTAATTCTCAACTCACTGTGAAAATGACTTACAGTGATACTCCTCCTTGCGGCCATGTTTTACGCTGCTAGCAATTCGGAGCAGATCGTTGAGACATTGTTCATTCTGTATATTGGTTCCATTATCGATTCGCATGTCAGCCACATGTTGCCAAAAAATGTCCGCCAAGCCTCCGGTGATGAGTCGTCGATACTTGACGTGCCTGTCGTCGAAACTACAGCGAGACATATTGCCGATGAACTCATTGTCGGGTGAGAAGGCTCTTGTATGCTCCTCATAAAAGGATGCCTCGCAGCTAGCGAGAAATACACAGCAGCAAATAAGTGTCAACCTCATAACTATGACTGCTAGAATGATGACTGAAATTTGCTTCAACTGATTAGAGGCGTGAAGGACGATCAGTTGGTTTTTCATACGGAAATCATTGATTGGTAGAAACCCCAAGCAAGGTTGAATTTTTTTCACAAAACCCCAACGAAATTAGCGCCGTTTTGATTTCTTCATTGTTTACTTCCAGCAGCATAATTATGAACTTCAGACACGCAGTTAGACATTACTGGAATCGTGAATTTAATTAATTGTAATTCGAAGAATACACATAGCGCCATCTAACCGTCGGCTTTTGCGTTAAACATTGAAAACGCGCTATGATTGACAAAACTGTGTTCGCCAAAGTGCAAAACAGGACAAAACGTGTCACTGGTTTTCAAACACGATTGAAATACTTTATACGTATCCGATCGAAGGGTGCTTGGAAGAACAAGTGGAATACATATGCAACCACGATGCATTGGGTGCTCGTGGATATTACCCGACACAGCTGTGATTCAGATAGTGGTTAAACCAGAGTCATCGATCAAGTCAACTTACCATTGGGTAGAATTCAATGCTGACAGGAGCAGTATTGGTGAACATGTCTAAACGGATTATCCAGTAATTGGTCAAATATGACGCATACTGGATTCGCATCATGGCTTGAACTATGCTGAAGCTGCCAGTTTGCGTCTCGGCAGCGGCCATCTTTGTTGTTCTTTCCTTCGCGAAGGGTTTTTCTTGCTTAGATTTCGACTCATCTTTGACTCTTTGCCAGAAATCTTCCTGCAAATATCCACTGATCCAACATGAAAGATAAAGCACCCGTTGCGTCACAGCATACAAGGGAAGCCATGGGTCTGGTATCAGGTTGAAGTAATTGAGAAACAATGGTCCTGTGAATGCCAGTGCAAGACCAGCGTAGCAGTGTAGCTGACAACCACGGAGGCCAGATAGTGTCTGAAACATTGGATAGCGAAACGTCAAGGAGTAGGCGGCTTTTTTGAACATACATGTATGTGGACCTTTCTCATCTTAACTAGATAGACTACCAGTAAACCAATTACATAATTGGGTAGAAAAGCGTATATTGCAAGATGGCAGTAGCGCAGCGTCTTCGAAAGGTTCCTGAGCACGAAATTGTCGGTTTTTACAGGAACCAAAGAATGATTGAGAACCTACTCCACACTTATCCTTGGAAATATGCAATGAGGAACAGCTGCATGGTACTTGACCAGAAAGTAGAAGGATGACCAACTCAATGCGGCGATGGACATCACCATGGTTACACCTTTTCTGGGAGATCTAACCAGAATTGGAACCACTAGCATACCCACTAGTAAGAGTTGCAGGTCGACGTTTGAGTAGAAGGTGTGAAGGACTGGCTGATAGATCAAGTTGTGTTGTGAAATAAACCAAGTAAGTATAAACTTCTTGAAAATATGGTCGTATCTTACCGTTTCCATCAATGGCACAAAGAAATGATTCAAATTCTGGACACACAGTATACATGTCCACCACCATTTGGTAACTTTGTCTCGCACGTACAAGCCCGTCTCAGAGTAAAGTGGGCCATTTCCAATCAGCACCCAGAGGAGGTCAAAGCAAAGCAAGATGGCCAACGTGGGCACTATTCTGAAGCAACGAAATACAGTGAGTACCTTCGGCACGGTGTTCTTCTCCATGCTTACCTGAACCATTTCTGGAACACCAATCTGACCCGACTAGTACCTGAACGGTATGACCGTTCAATTAGCCAGAACATTGATAAGCCACTGATAAGAGGAATCTTCACTTTACAGCTATCTTCATCGACAAACTGGTCCTACCTGACAAAGCCCAGGTGGGCAATGTTGCACTCCGAACCGGAGAAAACTTGAACAATAGGGTTTCTCAGCATTTGCAAAAGCTTCCGCTGCTTGGTCATCATGGTTAAGAAACGTGGACTCTCTGGGCAAGCCAAGGCATGAACCAAGATACCAAGGTACACGAAATATAGCTTGTTTAGGCGAAGTGTCGAGGAAGCGGTGACATCTTTGGACATCACCATGTCCTCATTGATTTGCCTTAGATTGAAACATCCGTAGAGTCCAGACTTTGCTTTGTAATACGTCGACAATGCAGAGGTCATCAAGATGATTGTCAAAATTGCTCTGAGAGTAGATTGAAATTTAAGGTGACTAATCGTTGTCAGAAACTCACATTGCGATTGTTTGGCTGTTCGTTATGTCTGAAAACTTGGTAGTGAAGGATATGTCTTCAGTTTTATCGCATCTCATATCTGGTATCAGATGCAACGGCAAGCAGTGGATGGCTATAAGATACATTCAAGATACAGTCAAGCTGGTTCAGAGAGTGTAATCTATCTCACCTTGCGTCACTAAAAGTTTGATTTCATCAGTACTACAAGTCTGAGGTAGACAAAGACTTTGGAAAACGCCTAAACCAGCAATGGCCAAGTTGGTTAGACGGACATCGTGGTCTTCAAATCCGGATTCATTTTCGACAACATACAGATGCATATTACAATATTGTGACCTTTCACTGAGTTGCATGCACTGGTCGAAATCGCCGAAATTAGCCACTGTTCCTTCAAGGTATCCCGAAGGGCTCGAACTCGCGGAATCGATATCTAGAGGAAATCAGTTCATTCTTCGTAAAGCAGTTTCTCATTTCACTGTGAAAATAGCTTACAGTGATAGTCTTCCTTGCGGCCTTGTTTCAGTTCGTCTACAATTTCGAGCAAATCGTTGACACAATGTTCACTTTGGATACTTGTTCCGTTGCGCAATTCAGCTTGAGCCACGTGCGTCCAAAAAATGTCCGCCAATCCGCCAGTGATGAGTTGTCTATATTTAACATACCTGTCTTCGAAGCTACAACGAGGCATATTGCTGATGAACTCATTGTCAGGTGTGAAGGCTCTTGTATGCTTCTCATAAAAGGATGCCTCGCAGTGGACGAAAAGTACACAGCAGCAAATAAGTACCAACTTCATAACTATGAAAACTCAAATGATGAAGAGCAAGAAGCGTTTCGAAGGACATGTTGAATTGAGGCCAGTTAGTTGGTTTTTATACACGGAAATAATCGAAACGAAAACCCAATTTTACGTGATTAGAGTCCTGAGGTAAGTCAAAGTAGCAAACTTGGTCATGATCATTTCAGGCACTGTCACCACTTCCCCCTTTCGGCGGTTTCGGTTCGTTTCCGCTCTATCATTTGTGTGTCCTATAGAACATTGATGCCAACCACGAGAAACAACCCCGTCTTCAGTCATAATCAAATGACGATGACGCAAGGCATTAGACCGCGGTTGAGAATTTCCACCTCGATCGAGTGTGAACAAAATCATAACAGTGTCGACATTCAGCGCCATCTAGCGGATAGATATGGCTGAACGACATGTTTAGCAGTGACGTGCAGATCTCTTTGATGTTTTGATTTTCGAATGAGAAAATATGCTAACTTCTCTTGCATTGAATCGGCTTTAATGTTTGAATTACAAGACAACTCGTTTCATTCAAGTAAGTAGTGCTCAAGGTAACTGAAGAAACCCCAGAGTATTCGGAGTCAGTCACTGGTCTCAAATTTGACCAACTAGTGTTGTTCTACTTCGTCATCATCCTGAGAGTCATACAAGGCGAAGTCTCGATGTGTGAAAGGCAACAGAGAATGACACTGGTGTTTTTCAAGCATGACTGAAATATCGTCTTCTCATCCGATCGAAAGGTCCTTGAAAGAACAAGTGAAATATGTATGCAACGAAGATGCACTGGGTGACGGTTGACAGTAGGCGGCACAGCTAGATTTGGAAGCGAATCAAATCAAATCAAACTGGTATCATTTCGTCTTACCAGTGGATAAAAGCCTAGGCTAGCCGGCGCCATGCTGGTGAAAAAGTCCATCCGAATTATCCAGTAATTGGTTAAATACACCGCATACTGCATTTGCAACATGGCGTGAACTATGCTGTAGCTCCCAGTTTCCGTTTCCGAAGTGGTAATGTTTTTGGCCTGGTCCGTGGCCGAGTGCTGTACTGGCTTCAAGTCAGACGTATACTTGGCTCTGTTCCGAAAATCTTCTTCCACATACTGACTAATCCAACATATCAGGAAAAGTATCCGCTGGGCCACAGCATATAGCGGCAGCCCATTTTTCCGGAATCAGGTTTAAGTAGCTGAATAGAACTGGTCCTGAGAATGCCACTGGGAGACCAACGCTAAAGATTAGCTGAAAACTACGCTGACCAGTCAGTGTCTGAAACAAAGAAAAGATAAAACGAGTGATGCTGTTTTTAAGGCCATACACGTATTTGAAACTTCCTCGTTTTAACCAAGTAGACGACCAGTAGACCAATGACATAGTTGGGTAGAAAAGCATATATGGCAAGATGACAGTACCGCAGCGTCTTGAAGATATTCCTAAACATGAGTTGTCAGCTTCACCAGTGACTAGAGAAAATGAACCTACTCCGCACTTATCCTTGGAGTGACTATGTGAGGAAGTATTGATTTATGCTTCAACACGAGATACAAGAGCGACCAGCTAAAGATGGCGATAGACATCACCATCGCAACTCCTTTTCGTGGTGACCTGATGAGCACTGGAACCACTAATATACCCACCAGCAAGAGCTGAAGGTCAGTGTTGGAGTAAAAGGTGTGAAGGACTGGCTGATGGATTAAGAAGTGTTGAAATTTGTCACGATGAAATGAGTTCTGTGGTTGAAAAAATACCGTCTCACCGTTTCCATCAGTGGAACAACGAAATGGTTCAAGTTCTGGACGCATAATATACATGTCCACCACCATGTTGAAACTTTATCTCTCACGTATAGACCAGTTTCGGAGTAAAGTGGACCATTTCCAAAGAGCATCCAGAGGAGCTCAAAACAAAGCAAGATGGCCACAGTGGGCACTATTCTATAATGGACAAAGAGGCGATAAGTGGTACTTGGGCTCTCACCTTTACCTGAACCATTTTTCGAATACTAAGCTGATGCGACTACTGCCTGACCGATAGGACCGTTCAATCGGTGCGAACATGGACAAGCCGCTGAGGAGAGATTTCGTCAGTTACTGAAATCATTGCAAAACCTTGCCTACCTGAAAAAGCCGAGCTGCGAAATGGTACACTCAGCGCCGAAGGCAGCCTGGATGATAGGGTTCGTGAGAATTTGCAAAAACTTGCGCTGCTTTGTCAGCATGGAAAAGAAGCGAGGACTCTCTGGACAAACCGCAGCGTGAGCAACGATACCAAGGTACACGAAACACAGCTTGTTTAGGCGAACTGTCCACGAGTCGGTGACCGTTTTAGCCAACAGCATGTCCTCGTTGACTTGCTTCAAGTTGAAGCATCCATAGAAACCAGAATTTGCACCAAAAAAGGTAGACACGGTCGAGGTGACCAGCAAGATGGACAAGATTGCTCTGTGGTGTCCATTTGTATACAAATTCTTTACATCATCCTTAACTGGTTACTGGTGATCAGTTTAACTTACATGGCGATTGTTTGACTGGTTGATATGTTTGCCACCTTACTAGCGAAGTCTACGTCGCTCACTCTGTCACACTGCATATCCGGTATCAAATGTAATGGCAAACAGGAGATGGCTGCAAAGAAATCTGGGGATTAGATCAACTTGAACAATATCTCTGTCTGACCTTGGGGCACCAGCTGTTTGATGTCGTCAGTGCTACAGGCTTGAGGCAAGCATAAACTTTGGAAAATGCTTAAACCTGGAATGGTCAAGTTTGTTAGACGAACATGATCGTCTTCAAATGTGGACTCCTTTTCGACCAGATACAGATGCATATTACAATATTGTGACTTTTCACCGAGTTGCATGCACTGGTCGAAGTCGCCAAAATTAGCCAATGTGCCTTCAAGATATCCCAAGGGGCTCGAACTCGCCGAATCAATGTCTAGAGTAACACAAGTTTTAGTTTTGAGCAGAAACGTTTATCCGTATTGCCATGAAAACTGCTTACAGTGATACTGCTCCTTGTGGCCATGTTTCACGTTGTTGACAATGGTGAGCAAATCATTGAGACAATGTTCATTCTGGACATTTGTCGTATTGCCGAATCCGGTTTCAGCCACATGTTGCCAAAAAATGTCCGCTAGCCCACCGCTGATGAGTCGATTGTACTTGACATACCTGTCGTGGAAGCTACAGTGAGGCATGTTGCTGATGAACCCATTGTCAGGTAAGAAGGCTCGAGTGTGCTTCTCGTAAAAGGATGCTTCACAGCTAGCAAATATTACACAACACCATATGATTGTCAATCGCATGACTTGAACTTAGCATGAAGAGCTAAACAAACTTTGGCGGACATGCTGACTTTTCTGCTTCTCAATATGGAAGCAAACCCATCAGGAAATCATTCAGTAGAAAACCCCGCTTGATAAGCTGAAACTTCAACCTTCATTTTTTGTCGTTTTGGGAACTTTGAGTCCGGAAAGTAAATTAGATTTCCCTCTTTTCTACATCTTCCTTATTTTCTTTTCTGCTTTACTGATATTCCCAGCTCAAGATCAAAAACCAAACCAGGGAGTGGCTTTTAGCAAATCAAGATTATTCTAGTGCTTCTAATATTGTGTAAGAGTTGTTTCAGTCGTTGTCCGCCAGGGGCGCTCTTCTTGAATGAGATATAGTTGACGGCATTCAGCAAGTGAACATGTCGGCGGAAACTGTTTTGGCAGCGAACGAAAAATTCAGCTCCATCTTAATGTGCGCATAATCACGCACTTGAAAAATTTTTAACGATTAACTCTATACAAAAATAATAGAATTTTTCATGAAGTCCATGAGTATGCGCACATTGAGATGGAGCCAATTTTTTTGCGCTGCCGTGTTAACATAGACAAGAAGCGAGGACTCTCTGGACAAGCGACAGCGTGAGCAATAATGGAAGTATAAACGAAACACAGCTTATTTAGGCGAACTGTCAACGTTTGCCTGTGGGCTTTGGCCGACAGGATGTCCTCGTTGACTCGTTTCACATTCAAGCAGCCACAGAAGCCGGAATTAGTGCCGAGAAACGTGGATAATAGAGGCTGAATCGGGTCGGGCCGACTACGGGCCCCGATCGGCCCGCCCGTTCAGCCCGCGGGCGGGCGGGCTCGGGCCGTCTGCTGTGAAGAGTCAACAGCTTCCACTGTACTAAATCACGCTTGCGCAGTAGCCCTAATGACGTCATCGGGCGGTCTTGGGCGGCCCGATGAAAATTCTCTCGGGCCCGGGCGGGCTCGGGCCAAGAAAAAGCGGCCCGATTCATCCTCTAGTGGACAAGGTGGACGTCGCCAGCAAGATGGACAATATGGCTCTGTGAAGTATGTTCAGTATTATTACTAATGAGTTTCATCATCCTAAATTGCTGACCGGAAATCTTTTCAACTCACATGGCGACTGTCTGACTGTTCGATAGGTTTGCCACCTTGCTTGCGAACTCTGTGTCGGTTGCTCTGTCGCACTGCATATCTGGTACCAAGTGCACTGGCAAACAGTGCGTGATTGAAGACGGAACAAGCTAGTCAAACGGATTCAGAAAATATTACATCTTACCTTGCGTCACCAGCTGCTTGATGTCATCGGTACTACACGCCTGAGGCAGGCATAGGCTTTGAAACACACCAAAGCTCAAGCCGGTCAGCATCTTTGTATTAACAAGATAGTCCTCACTTGTAGAATAATTTTCCACTAAATACAAGGGGCTCGCACTTGCCGAATCAATGTCTAAAGTACACAAAATCAAGGTCAATGGAGTCATTCGGTTCAGTTCTTCATCAAATCAGGGAACAGCTTACAGTGATACTCTTCCTTGCGGCCTTGTTTTACGATGCTGACAATTTTGAGCAAATCATTGGCACAATGTTCACTTAGAACACTGGTCTCGCTGCTTAGTCCAGTTTCAGCCATATGTCGCCAAAATATTTCTGCCAAGCCTCCGGTGATGAGCTGTTGGTACTTAACATACCTGTCGTCGAAGCTGCAGCGAGGCATGTTGCCGATGAACTCATCATCAGGTAAGAAGACTCTTGTGTGCTTATCCAAAAATAAGCAGTAGCAAATGAGTGTCAACCTCATGACCGCGAAATACTGAATGATGAACAGCAGCGCTCTAAATTGAAACTTAATAGCTGATTGTTCACAAGAAAAAGATTCAGTAAAAAAATGATTTCGGGAAAATCTGTCAGAATGAAAAAGTAAAATAGTGCGTAAGTCAATGTTTGGGCTTTTCATACGGAAATCATTCGAAGTTAAACTCTCGGACGTTTCGGTAGGACTTTCGTTAGCAGGGGTGCTTCGGCCCGACAGTAGACTGCGCGTGCGCCAGTGTCAGTTCAACGGGCGGGCCATTCAGACAGGACAAACATATAATTTCGTGTCCTGCGGTTTGGTGTGAGGGGGCGTGATTAAAACTTGCGGAAACAAATTCTCTAATATCTTTTTTAATCTGAAAGCAAGTGTTTGCGTGACGTATCGAGCGAAAGAGCGCATCTGAAAGACGATTATTGTCTAAGATAATTTCTAGCTCCTCCACAGCGCCATCTAGCTGTCAGCAAAGGCCCTCGCAGCGTGTTCGTATTTCTTGCTGTAAACAAACGGCTAGACTTGACTCTGTTCAAACATGACTGAAGTATCGTTTTCTTATTCCATCGAAAGGTCCTTGGAAGAACAAATGGAATATGTATGCAACCAACATGCACTGAGTGGTGGTGGACAGTAGACGGCACAACTAAATTGAGACCTGATAGTAAGTAAATTTTAAGTAGCATAAATTTTACGTACCAATGGATAACCCGCTAGACTGACAGGTTCAGTATTGGTGAACAGGTTCAGTCGGATGACCCAGTAATTGGTTAAATACACTGCATACTGGATTTGCATCAAGGCGTGCATCAAGCTGAAGCTACCAGTTTCCATATCTGCAGTGGTCACCTTTGTGCCCTCGTCAGTTTTCAAGTGCTCTATTCGCTTTGACTCGAACCAGCCAACTCGTTCCAAAAAATCTTGCTGCAAATACTGACTGATCCAGCATGAAAGTTGAAGTATCCGTTGGGTCACAGCATACAGTGGCACCCATTGGTCTGGTATCATGTTCAAGTACCCGAAGAAAACGGGTCCTGAAAATGCTATTAAGAGACCAATGACAAAAAAGAGCTGGCAGCCAAGCAGACCAGGCATTGTCTGAAACAACGGAAAGATGAAAAGTCAAAATGTCGGCTCTTTAGTAAGACATACACGTAACCGGATCAATTTGACCTTCACGAGGTAGACTACCAGTAGACCAATGACACAGTTTGGTACGAAGGCGTATACGCCTAAGTGACAGTACTGCAGCGTCTTAAAAAAGTCCCTAACAACGAGTTTCAGAGCGATTAGCTGTAAAAGGTTTGAGTTGAACTTACTCAGCAGTTGTCCTTGGCGTTAAGCAATGAGGAAGTATTCGTTTATACTTAACCACGAAATAAAAGACCGACGAACTCGAGATGGCGATGGACATCACCATGGCTACTCCTTTTCTTGTCGATTTGATAAGAACTGGAACTACCAGGATTCCAACTAACAACAGTTGCATGTCGATGTTGGAATAGAAAGTGTGAAGCACTGGCTGATGGATGAGAAAGTTTTCTTGTGGTACTAATCAAGACAGTAACTACATAAAAAAATCATATCTTACTGTTTCCATCAACGGCATAAAGAAATGGTTTAGATTCTGGACACACAGTATACATGTCCACCACCACGTAGAAATTTTGTCCCTCACGTGGAGACCTGTCTCAGAGTAAAGTGGACCATTCCCAGAGAGCATCCACAGGAGCTCAAAGCAAAGCAAGATCGCAACACTCGGGACTATCCTATTGGGGAAAATACGGTGAACGAATTGGACCACTGTCGCTCAAATTTCATGTTTACCTGACCCATTTCTGGAACACCAAGGCGGCACCACTAGTCCCTGTCCTTTGGGACCGCTCGATCAGCGCAAACATGGACAAGCCACTGATTGGACATATCGTTAGTTACTTGCAACATTGCCGACAGATAGGCTCACCTGTAGAAACCTAATTGGGCAATCATGGACTCTGCACCGGAAAAAGCCTGAAAGATAGGACTTTTGAGCATTTGAAAAAGCTTGCGCTGCTTGGTCATCATGGCCGGAAAACGTGGACTCTCCGGACAGAATAAGGCGTGAGCTACGACTCCAACGTAGATGAAGTACAGCTTATTTAGGCGCATGAGCCACGAATCGGTGACAGCTTTGGACATCACGATGTCCTTATTGACTTGCGTTAGATTGAAGTAGCCAAAGATACCATGAGTTGCGCCTACAAATGTCGACCACGCTGAGATCACCAAGCTGATGGTCAGAACCGCTCTGCATAGGATTCGATAGATGAGTATGCGAAACAATTCCACCGGGTATAGAAAGATACTGTAGCGAAAACTCACATGGCAATTTTCTGATTGCGTGACATATGTGAAACCTTGCTAGTGAAGTCCACGTCGCCCATTCTGTCACACTGCATGTCCGGTATCAAGTGTAATGGCAAACAGTAGATGGCTGCAAAAATATCTGGGGATTAGATCAACTTGAACAATATCTCTGTCTGACCTTGAGTCACCAGCTGTTTGATGTCGTCAGTGCTACAGGCTTGCGGCAAGCATAAACTTTGGAAAATGCCTAAACCTGGAATGGTCAAGTTCGTTAGACGAACATGATCGTCTTCAAATGTGGACTCTTTTTCGATCAGATACAGATGCATATTACAATATTGTGACTTTTCACCGAGTTGCATGCACTGGTCGAAGTCGCCGAAATTAGCCACTGTGCCTTCAAGATATCCCAAGGGGCTCGAACTGGCGGAATCAATGTCTACAGTAACACAAGTTTTAGTTTTGAGCTGAAACGTTTATCTATCGCTATGTAAGCTGCTTACAGTAATACTGCTCCTTGTGGCCATGTTTCACGTTGTTGACGATGGTGAGCAAATCATTGAGACAATGTTCATTCTGGACATTTGTGGTATTGCCGAATCCGGTTTCAGCCACATGTTGCCAAAAAATGTCCGCTAGCCCACCGCTGATGAGTCGATTGTACTTGACATACCTGTCGTGGAAGCTACAGTGAGGCATGTTGCTGATGAACCCATTGTCAGGTAAGAAGGCTCGAGTGTGCTTCTCGTAAAAGGATGCTTCACAGCTAGCAAATATTACACAACACCATATGATTGTCAATCGCATGACTTGAACTTAGCATGAAGAGCAAAACAAACTCTGGCCGACATGTTGACTTTCTCTGCTTCTCAATATGGAAGCAAACCCAACAGGAAATCATTCAGTAGAAAACCCCGTTTAATAAGCTGAAACTTCAACCTTCATTTTTGTCGTTTTGGGAACTTTGAGTCCTGAAAGTATGCGAAATTAGTTTTCCCTCTTTCCTACATCTTCCTTATTTTCTTTTCTGCTCTACTCATATTCTCAACCTGAGATTAAAAACCAAACCAAGGAGCGACTTGTAGCAAATCAAGATTATTCGAATGCTTCTAATATTGCGTAAGAGTTGTTGCAGTCGTTGTCCGCCAGGGGCGCTCTTCGCCCTTGAATGTGTGGAGGTATTGAGTTACGTTTTCTTCCTTTCATGTCTAATCAGGTTTCTCAATGTTTTCTCGACAATATGAAACAGCGATAAGACGGACAGTCCGAGCCAAAGGCCGAATACAGTTCCAATCAAGCCGGTGAACTCGGTGAAGGTCAACTTTTCCTTGTAAAGGACAATGAAGTCAGCGCTGAGTGGAAACGAAATATAGACCATAGTTTCATTTGACTGCTCTTTCCACATTTCCACCATTTTGTAGTCCTCAGTGACGCAAGTGGGCCGTGAGCATTTTTCCTTGCAATACGCCAACTGCTCAGCTTCGTCCATGCCTAGAGTCTCATAGTCAGGTTCATCTTCGTCACCGTCCAGTTCAATGACAACGTCAAGTGTAGTCAGATTCATGCACCTAGTGGCACATTGACGGACAGAGAACAAATTGTGGCCAGTGTAGTCATAGCAACCCGTTGCAAATGGCGGCGGCAGCAGGGTAATCTTTTTCCGACTGTACGAGTACATTCCCTTACTGCTAGCCACCGGATATGCCTTGGATTCTAAACTGGGCATTAGTTGATTCTCAGCTGATAAGACGACGTAGGTTATCTCTTTCGAATGATTTGGATATATGTAGATTCCAATCAAGTATTTTATCGTGGAAGATAGTGCAATGTCAAAGTTAGTCAGATTGGTGTAGTTCATGTATTGGTTGTACTTGATATGAAAGCAAGCATTGCAAGCCGATTTGTACGTACGGACGTAACGTTCTGAAAAACTTGCCAGTATTTCTGTACCATTCAAGGACATCATCTCTCCAGCTGCTGTAGAATATAAGTCCAGCTTGAAAAAAGTGTCCTCGAAAGGAATGATGTGTTCCAGAAAAGCAGTGTGATCTGAGCACATCTCTTGATCTATAACTGTAATATTTGTAACATGATCTTCCAGGCATACTGTCACAGCTGGCGTATGAATGGGGTCAGTTTGGTGAAATGAAGTGTCAACAATCATTTCGCGTTCCAGGTACAAGTTTGTCATATGATAGGCTTGTATGAAGCAGCCCACTGCACAGAGTATGGACCATGTGAGACGGAGGATGTTTATCAACTTCCGATACCTATGGCGGCCATTTTGGCCATTTCTGTGGTACTGTATCTTCAACATATTTCTGAAGGCTTTCGAAGATACTAGTCGTAATACAAATCGACATTTGAACTGAATAAGTTTCACATTCGGTACTATTCTGCGGTGAAACAAAACTTGTTGACTAATTTAAATAGACATGTCATTAGCTAAGTGCTCGTTTTGTACATTATGCTAGTTACGTGACACTCGACCATTTGTGCTACACTCGTACTTGAAACAAGCTTCACATTCTTAAGTCACTGTGTGTGTGAGAGACAGGAAGCTGCTGCATTAAAACTGCAACTTTGTCGCCAGGTGGCGCTGCTCACGAGAGATACTTTTTTGCGCAGGTGAAATTCCGGTTCAGTTGAAAGCGTAGTACAACGTCGTTGCCACAGCTAGTCATTTGGCCCAATAGGAAGAATCACGTGATCGAGTCTTGTTGACCAGTGTGAATATGCACAACACGGTGAACGTAGTCAGAATTGTCCAGCAACACGGAACTTCCGGTTGTTTTCCGTGGAAAAGCAGCTGGACTTCCGGCCCGTTTCGCCAAAATTTTCACACTTTTTCATGTTTAGTGATAGGTAAGAAGTTTTATGACTTGAAACTCATATCAGATTTCAGCAACCTGTTCACTTTTATTGACCAGTGTAAACGTTTCTGGAAGCCCTGAGTATGGAGTTGGAACACTCAGGGTCACCGAAGTGGATAGCATTGTTCGAAATAGTTCTGAAATACTGCTTCAGGTGATGTCAACTGTGTTCTATATGACAATTTCATGTGATACAGGTTTTGGTCACGATCGTATTCGCTTTGATCACGAAAGAATAGCAACCTGGCTCAGAATAGAAAAAAGTAGTATGACCTTGATGAAAAATGCCTCAAGCTGTGAAAACTTCGATTCCAATTTCATCTTTCAAGCGAGTCCGGTAATATAGATTTGCGAATATTGTCGAAAGGAGCAACAAAGACAATGTGGAATATGTAAGCCACGATAAAGATGAGCACTTGACAACATATGATTCGAGTTACCTGAAAGTCGTGGTAAAATTAATCAAACGTCTCAGTAATCCATTAGACTTACCAAGCCAGGAATGCCAGAGTAGTAGTTTTCTCTGTTAGTGAAAAAATCGGCCCTAACCACCCAGAAATTAACAAATGACACTGCTACCGTTAGTCTAACTAGAACTGGAAAGAGAGAGAAACGTGTCCTTGATGGCAACTTGACTTGATCTTGAGCTAATTGAAAGAAATTAGTGAGCGCTCAAAGCATAATTTGCACTTACCTAGCTTTGTTGGCTTCGTATACTGATTGGACATGAAGTCGACGGCACTTTTTTGCGTCACAAGCAGTTTGTGACAAACAATGTACATTGGTGTCCATGACAACGGAACGACCTTGAAGTGGTGATAGAAAATGATGCCAGTGTGGGCGATGAATCGACCCAGCCAGCTGATTCTCGAGGCCATCATCTTTGACGTTCTCTGGACATTTCCCGACTGGTTAGAACAGTATGAAATGATGTTGCTGTGAAAACTCACTGGAATAGTAACTCCTCTTTCGTTCATAAAGTAAGCGCAAAGGATAGCAACCAAGTACGGAGTTACAAAGGTGTACGGAGCCGAGTGGACATAGGTGAAGTAAGCACTCATTTGACTGAAATTTAATTAGGCGTCACGTCATCGATCTACTTGGTTTGAAACAACTTACCCGATCGACTGTGGTGTGGAGACGGTGTGAGGTATTATTCGCTTCGCCAGACTCATTTGATAGAGAGTTAGGTTGGCTAATGCGATGACCATTGCGCAAAATGAGACGCCTAATTCGACTTTTCTGAGCAGCAGGTACACGGCAGCTATTCCGATGAAGAACAATTGAAACTCCGTGTATGAGTAATGTAAGAAGGCAAGCGGCTGAATGAGAAACAGATTACAACAACACAGATTAGATTCGCTAAAAGGGAAATTAGTGATTTCAGAGATTACCATATTCACTATCGTGTTGCCAGGCAGATATTGGACGTAGTTTCCCACCATCAAGATGCTTGACCACCAGTAGTTTGTTAATCTCTCAGACAATTGTAACCCGATTAGTGTTACATTTGGACCACTGAATACCAATGGCCAGCACAGTTCCACGGAAATGATTGCGACGACCAAGAAAGCATATCTGTACATAAAATTGTTAGATCTCTTACATGAGGTTGCATACTACCTGAGCCATTTATTCAGAATCACATCACGAACAGAATTTCCACGCTTGATTGCACTTGATATCACGACATAGGCAGCAAAGCCACTGTGAAAAATCGATACTCAAGTTGGTTAACTCTCAATCTGTACATGACAATACCTGAGAAATCCCAGCTGAGTGAAGTCTCCTTCATCAGCGAGATACTGGAAAAGCGGATTAAAGGCTAATGGTTTAAAAGAACCAGTTCGGGGCAATCTGTTATTGAAGTGTGGCGTATCAACGCAAACAACAATGTGCGCCACCTGTCCACCATAAATTGTTATGCATTTCAGTAAATCCACCGCTGTAGATCGATTTGGGTCCTGGTTTTGTTTGACGAGATGCCGATTGTTTTCAACCACCGAAAAATAGCTTTTGTTGACTAATCCAAAGTTAGCGGCCACGAACAGGCACATGTAGCCAATGAGCAGTAATCTGTAATTGCAAATTTTTTAACCTGGTCGCGATCAACACAATGTTCTACTTACATGAACACTTTGTGAGTCGTATTTGTTGCTCTAAATCGCTGGACCAAACCGATACTCTTCGCCGTGTCGCACACAACATTGTCAATTAGGTGAACAGCATGGCATCTAAGGGCTTAAGGCGACAGTGTTCCATTAAATACCAGCTGTCTACCAAGCTTGACTACTTACCATGTCTTGCTAATTGATATACATCCGAAGGCGAACATGACGATGGAAGACATAGTGACTGATATATCGCAGAACCTCTCAAGTAAACAGCATCGCGAAATGAAACAGAATCAAAATAGTGCGCTTCAGTGGAATTTGAATTTGGCGCTGCTTGAGGGAAGATTTCCAAAGTGCAGAAAGATCCAGTTGTTTTTTGTTTCTCGCTAACTAGATATGATGAAGAAAGGCACTGATCGTAGGCTCCGTGGTTTGAAGTTGTTCCCATAAATAGTCCATTCGGCGAAGAACTTGAAGAGTCAATGACTAGAGAATCAATTCAATACATGGATTGGCAGTGGACACGAATTGACTTACATTGAAGCCCGTGGCGATGAGCATGTGAACTGGAACTCGAAATTCTCTTCAAGTCAACAACGCAATCGGAAGACACACCAATATCAACTTTATTGAATTTCATCGACCAGAACAGTTCTGAAAGGCCTCCACTGACTAGCTGCAAGTTTTTTGACAGATATTGTTGACCTTGGCATGGTCGTTGGATGTACGAATCATCAAGGGCATAAAAACCCAGTGTCGCGTGGTATTGGCAGCTACAGCAACTTAAGCACAGGACGAAGATGAACAACGAGAACATGTTCCAGAGAATATGGAGAATTCGGTTCAAACGCTTCAGAAATGAAAACTATTCAAAACGCGCACCTCAAAACAAATTTATCATTTGTGTCGAGGTTATTTGAATGGTTATTCGATTACGGAATAAGGAAATATTTGTTGACTGCATTCAAGATGGTTTTTACAGCTTGGACAAGCAAATTTACCTGATGTCGCCAGGACTAGTGCCGGAAATATCTCAGTCGCATGAAGGATGGCGGGAACGCTAGTCATATTTCTTTATGTCCTGATTAGTCTGAACTCAGTTCAGTGCGACTATGACGGTCGAGTGAAGTCATATACATATGAAAATGAAGTAGTCCTTAAGGATGGTGGAATACTAGAGTATTCAAACAACGTCAAAAACTTTCTAGTAGACGGCATACATGAAACGCTCTTCCAAAGGTTACCTGAGATGGGTAACAACTCGAAAATTGGCTCAGCATGTCTGGAAGACATTGCTTCACTTTACAGCAAAGCATATCGAGGACATAAATGGGCTTTGAAATGTAAGCATAGACATTGCTCGCTCTCCTCGCTGTCTAGCTCTCCTAATGAAATATAAATGGAACTGTCTATCTTATCGTTCTTTCTTCCCCTCATCTTCGGAAAAGTTCTGGACTCATCGAGTTCTGTGCCACCGGGTCTACTGGATGCCACACAAGCCAACTTCGGAGACTTCGACCAATGCCTGGAAGCAGCCAATTCAATAAACAAGCACTACCAAGGGAAATACTGTCAGTTTTATGTGTTTCGCAAACCGTACAAACTTGACCAAGCAACTGTCTCGCTCGACCTTGGCTTCCTGCCCGGCTCTCCCCTCGTACTGGCCCAATGTGTCCCTAGTTCGTGTTCTAGTCACGATGTCTTTGAGCTCGTCTCACGAGGTATGCGTCTTCCTTTCTCAGAACCTGTTTAACACTGCGTCGACTTTCTTTTGCCCAATTTTTTGTTCGCTGCCACTTACTCATTCATATTGCATTTCCTGTTTCTCATACACATGTCAGCACTGGAATCTTTTCCACTTGACACCGTTGATGATGTAACTTGCACCACAAAGGAAACAATGGCATTGTCAAATCAAATTCAAAAAATGGGACGCCAACAGAAAATGTCATTGTAAGTTGTACATTGGACCATGCAGGCCCATAATGGCCGAGTTCTTTATTCCGTACGTTCTATTGTCGAATCTGAAGGGCATTCGTGGCAATTTTCTGTGGCCTGGTTGTCCTGGCTACTTGTTCGCTGTCGAAGACCTGGTTACTTTGGTTTTCGGCGAGTCGAAATACCCGTGAACTGTTCTATTATAAGAAGGACAAGTCGGACTTGAGGATAAGTCGCATTGACTTCAACAAGGTTCTATCCCTGACCGAAGTGATCATGACGCACACAATCTATCTCATGGACATCTCATTTACACCAGCCATTTACTACAGTGAGAAGAGCCCTCTCCCTCCCTCTCTATCTTTCCATCTCTTTCTGTGTGTGACAATTATGCAAACTAGAATCGCTCCCGGAATTAGACTGTCTATCGACCTCTCCCTCTCTCCCCTCTCAATGGCTCCCTTTCTGATCACTCTTCTCCCTCCGAACATTCAGGCAACTTGACTTGGGCTCGGTCTCTCTTTCAGTCAGCCACTACTCAGCTCATCATGCGAGAAGGCGCCTTTCCTGGATTTGTATTCTCGGCGTGAGTTTGAAAATGTTCCGAGACTCATTTCGCCGACATTACCATACTTCTCTCATGGAAGCCTTAGATCCTTCTCTATTGCTTTCTTCGCTCACTTCCGGTCTAATTTCATCCTTTTACTATTTTCAGCGGAACTCTACTGGCCACTGGCTACCATAATGGGCAACGGTCATGGTCGTCATCCCCAGTGACCAGCAAACTAGGTCGCTACCTGCCGGGACTGGTGGCCATGATTGCTCTAGAACATTTGTGGCACTTCATCGGCACTGGCCCACTGTACACGACAGCTGCAAACTTCAACTTGGCCAAGTGCGGAAATTTTGTGCATAATCTTCTCTTTACATCCAACTTCCGTCATTGCCAACAAGTTGTACGTATCTTTCAAAAAAGAAAGTTCTCTCTTCAAACGTTCTAACTTCTATTCCTTATCTCACATATGACCACCAGTGTACAGCCCAGACAGCGTTTCTGTCCCTTGACATTCAGCTATGTTTGTTTGGCTCACTGGTACTTCCGTTGATTTATCGTAAGCCTGCCTTTGGGATTGGGGTGGCCGCCATGTTGGCTCTACTTGGCAACGGCATACTCTACTATGTGGCTCAGATGTACAGTCTTGGTCCCGTGGTGAATAACATGGAGGACTCTATGGTGTAAGCATGAGAGTGAGAGATCTCTCTTCTTTCTCTTTATGATGCATTATCTTTTATCGCCGCGTTTGTGTCTTACAGGAAAACCAACGCGCACACCACTTATATACACTTTAGGCCTTACACTTACATGGCCCCGTATATGGCGGGCATTGTTGTGACTTACCTCGTGAATCATGGCTATCGTCTAAAGGTACACAAGCATGCCAAGAACCACTTTCATGTCAAGTCTTGGCTGATAAAACTCTCACTGTTCTCAAACTTAGAAACGAAGTAGATTGCTCGAAAATCTGTCCACAGTGATGACCATCACAGGTGCACTGGCCGTGCTGTTATATAACCCATACAAGTTGATCACTGAAGCGCTCATGCCCATGTTTATTTTGACCTTTAAAACGTTCTGGCTTCTCATCTTTGTCATCAATGCCTTCTTGGCCGACTTTAATGAGCGAAGTAAGACACAGTCTAGACCAAATTGATTTAGAAGCTGGTGTCACCAATTTGCAAATACTAATGGCCATTTTAATTAAACTCTTTCCAGGCAAAGGACTAGAGAAGTTAGCTGTGACAATCAATCACGGCGATAAGGAGGTTAAGCGGGACATGAAGTGTTCGACATCAGAACGCACCGACGGTGATTCGAAAGTTCGGCGCCTTCAAGTTGAATTCGATTTGATCAGAGGCTTAGCGACATTGTCATTTGCTGTCTTCTTTGTTAATTACTACGTAATTCGAACGGACATCTTTGCTGAACGTGATCTGATTCGATCTTCTTACTACACTCTGGTATGCGGCCTAAAATTGCCCGGCAATGTTCAAAGTCGAACTTTTTGTGGACACAACGCAACCATGCTGACTCTCTCTCCTCCCTCTCGCCTCTTTCTATTTATGTTCTCAGACTAGACGCTGGACTTACACTATTCCATTCTGCTGGTTGGCCGCCTATGTGTTCTACGTACTGTTCATGGCTCCTCTAGAACATGCTCGAAAGTTCCTGATTGGATTTATAGCTTGGGCTTGGAAGGCTGGCAGCACAAGTAAACTGTAGCTCATTAAGGAATTAAATCGTGAACCGATTATGGCGTCTAATTAGCTGGATTGCACTGAAGGACTTTACAAGAGTCTTTGGACATTAAAAAGAAATGACGGGAAAATCCAATTAATTTAGCTAATGAAAAAGTAAACATAATTTTCCTCTTTTCCTCTTCCTCTCTTTCCCGTCACATGGCAGTGACGAAGATGACGATATTAATGATGCCAAAGCGAACAGTGCAATTAGTTGGCCAGTGTTTGAGAATGTACTCAAGGAACAGTTCAGGCCAACCAGTGTCCAACTTGGACAAAGGGGACCACTGTCTCTCTGATACAGGCCATTGTCTGCCCTTAATTAACTGGGCCTGGAATGCAATATATTGAGCGTCCAGCAAGGGTTCTAATGACCACGATGGCCACTTGAACGGTTGCCAAGGAGAAGGCGAGCCTTGGCCACTGTCCAGCTAGTCATGGGCAACGGCTTGTCCCTTGGCATTTGTGTGTGGGCCCAAGTTGGCCCATTTGCTTCAAGGCGCTCACAATGGCCTTTTCATTGGCTTGCATTTCCCAGCTAGTGCGGAAAGGACATTAGAACAGTTTACAATGGACTCAACCAGGGACGCATGTGGCCTTTCAAATGTGAGTAATACATCTCTCTCTCTCTCTTTCCCTCTCTCTCTCTCGCCCTCCTATCTTTCTGCCACTCGCTTTTATCTTGATCCCTTTCGTGAATAGCCCTACTTGAATTTCAAGCGAAATGCAAAGCCATGCCGGTGACCTATATTCTCGTCGCCTTCCCTCTCTTCCCTCCCCCCCTCTCTGCGCTTCCCTCTTTTTCGACTCGAGTCACACAGGCCTGTGAGTTCATTGCCCTCTGGTCTTATAGATGGCACAACCAGTGACCTCGTAGACTGTGGACCAGTGTGTAAATGTCAACGGCAATCGCCAGAGAGGAGGCCAAAGAATGCAAGGCATGCATTGTCAGGTCATTTTGTGTCCAAGGGAAACAATGGTCAATAGTTGGACACTTTGGACCTTGAGGCTGGACACTTCGAGACTTTCAGTGGCATTGGGATTCCTCTCCCTCCCCCCTCTCTCCCCCTCCCTTCCTCTCTGGCCATTTGTCTGCCCTGCAGTTGTGCCATTGATGATCTGGTCACGTTTCTTGAAATATGGTACACATTAATCACGTGCCTAACAAACATTTTGCTTGCTGTTCTATTGAACTGTTCTGACCTTTTCATCGTCTCTCTCTCTCCCTCCCTCCTCCTCTTCTCTCTCCTTCTTTTCAATCAGTGATCAAGTGCATACCACTCCATTTCGTCTACCGAGCTGTACATTGAGATACAAACATCAACGCTCCTCTGAATTATAGACTAACGAAACTGACCATTCATCAGAAAGGTTCACTGCCTGCGAGAACCCAAGTTCGAAATGTTCTTGAATGTCAACGAGTCATAAATCACTAACGAATGTCCATTTAGAATGTTCAATCTTTCCAGTTTCCTGTTCGCCATACTGACGGCCATAGTTGCATCGGAGACTTTGAACTGTTCATCTCGTAGGCTTCGAGTTTCCTGGAACAGTTTTTAATGGTTCAAAATAGTCGACACTTCTTGTAAGACTACAAATCAAATCGACTAGTCGACCCTGTAGACTATCATAAATTAGATCCAATCATGCTGGAAATCATTAGTTTCCGCCAAGATGGTTTGATATCTTCTAGCTCTGATACCCAAGTTTCCCTTTTATGGAAAAGTGCTTTAAGTGATCTTATCGAGTTTTAATGGTTCTACTTTGGTGCTCTTTTCTCACAATCGAGAGAGAGAGAGAGCGAATTCAAGATGCAAATCATAGCCTTTTCCTGTGCTTCCTTCCTTGTCACCGATGGTGAACTTGTTACCGTCAGTGTCTCAGGCTAAAAATGTCAAGGATCATCTCAGTCACCATGGCAACCGCGGCTCTTTCTTCCGCTCTCTCTCTTTTCCTCTTTCCCTTCCTCTCTTCTCTGCCACACACACACAAGCACACAGGATTTGCATCGTATAATTCAATCCAATTGAGATTCAAGCAGTTCAATGTGAGCAACTTGTCTACGCCGAGTATATCAGGTATTCCTTCTACATGTCCGCGATTGCGATGAGATTGAATTGATCACTAGATACCTGCGCATTAGTGATGGGCACTCTCAGCTTGAGAATTCTTGCCGCCATTATTGTCTAAAGGGTTTTTAACTCCCGTGGCGCTAATTACACAGTGGCAAATGGGACAGCATGTGGTACGAGCAGAGTATCATCACTGACCAAATGTACAACAGTCGAAAAGGTAGTTCTTTGTAGAACATTCACAGTACAAAGTGTCAAACTCAGTGTGACCACGGTTTGACCGTTAACGAGTAGCACCTAATGAGCTGTTCTAAGTGTAATTAGCCCGCCGATGGCACTTGCAATTTGGCCATTGGCACTCTTTGCGCTTCCAATGGCCGTTGTTTATATGGTCTGAAAAGAAACCCGAAACTCAGCCTGTGGCTAATTTAGGGCCTAATTGCTAGCTGAGCTTGTACAGTTGGTAGACGGATGCCTACGAGTATCGAATTCAGTCTTCTCTGTCTACTTCAGCCCTGAGTCGATCGTGCGTTCCTAATTTTAGCCAGAAAAACTTGTCTCGCATTTGCACGTGCAGCGATGATTAATTGTCCCCCTTTTGTCTCCTTCCCTCTCCCCTCTGCCTCAGTCTTCCATGACAGGTATCCGTGGTACGTTTCTTGAATTACATATGGCCTCTCTCTCTCTCTCTCTCTCTAGGATTATGTGTAGGTTTACCAGACTCTTGTCTAGTAATATGATAATAATAAACAACCCAAAGTAAGTGGAGGTATTGTACAGTGTTGTGTAAGCCTTCACGGAAGCTTAAGCTTGCGGTTGCCATGACAACCAAGCTCTACTACTCTTGGAATTTACTGTAGAACAATCCACGCCTATCCAAACCTGTCGAGAGGGAGAGAGGCATTCCTTCCTGTTTCATGTCTTTGAGACCTAGCTTCGAGTTGGCTTGTACACTCTAGTCATAAAAGTTCTGAACAAGTCGAACATGTTCGCTGCCTTTGAATACATGAAAAGTCCAATTGCCAAGTAGGTCATCTTGAAAAGAAGCTTCATCTCTCTCTCTCTCTCCTTTTTTTGTCCCTACACTTTCTCTTTGTTTAGAATGGCTTAACTTTTTCCATTCCTTCTCAGCATGGACATCTCAGAACCTTCTCAGAACCTGAACTAGATTCGACGAAAAAGAGCCGAATAAGCGAGAAAAGTCCAAACTCCAAGGAAAGAACAGAACCCGTGAGACTCGAAAACTGTCCAATGGCAGGCCGAGAACTTTGGACAGTCAGTTTAGTGTTCCAAAGGGTCTCTCTGGGCTGACCTTCTCAGTGCACATGAACGTCTACTAGTTCATTAGGACATACATGTCCATCGGCAGAACTTTTCCAGAATACTTCCAGAATGCTTGGCCAGGCTTTGGAATACTGGTTCGTTTTTTGAACCTTTCGATGTTCGCAATGTTCAAAATGCTCCACTTGTACCTTTTTGTGTCATACAAGGAAAGCGCATTACACATTCTCTGGAAGCTATACTTGACTATGCGTAGCTTTTTCACTTGATATTCGACCTCTCGTACAAATGTTTGGAGCGAAGAGAACTGTTCAAAGAGAACCCGAGAAACTTCAGTGACGCAACATTTGGTACATTTTCTTGTCGAAACATTTGCTGGCAAAAAATTAGTTTAAATGTCGTCACGACAAGTTGGTTTTACATATGACTAGAAAAAAAGTGAGCTTCACTTTGCAAGTGAAAAGGTATCACTTTGAGGTCACGACGCCCGAACAGTCCAAGTTCGAAGTCCACTTGACAAGCTGAACAGAGTCAATGTTGAAGACGGAGTCATTGAGAACACTTTGGTTGACTTCCGCATAGTCTACGATCATGATGATCCTGTTGAACTGGCGCCATTTTATGAAGATGGCGAAGTAGAACTTCATTTGATAATAGAAGAAAATGGTTCCTCCGAGAAATCCCGTAGATATGACCTAGAGAAGAAGGGAGAGATAGAGGGAGAGACATGAGTCCGAGAGGGGGCGCCACATGTGTGACTATTGTCGCTCAACTTACCAGCATTTTCGTCCAGAACGGCCAGTCAATCAGGCCATTTTGAGCTTCCAGAACTGCCTGTTCGATTAGAACATAGATGGACCAGAAAACACACAACAGGCTGATAATGTTGAACAGTAAGTTGTACACGAGCTTCTTGCGTTCGTCGCCGGACATTTCGAGTTTTTGCCACTGAAAACAGTTCGAAGCAACAATTAGCCCTACCGTTCACCTCAATCAGCGAGACAAATCAAGATGATCTAGACAATCAAGATGGCGTCATTGCAATGTTCTCTGACCTGAAACAGCGGTCTGTACTTGATGGTCAACTTGAAGGGAAACTTGCACAGTTCGCAGAACTTGCAGTTCGAAGTTCTGATCCACTGTTGAAGGCAATGATGGTGGACATATTGCATCGAGCCGCGGCACAGACAGGGACTGATCAGCTCAATGTTCACCTTGGAGCCGGACAGTCGGCAGCCACAGCTCGAACTCGAACTGTCCAAGGAGTAGCTGTCACCGTCACCGCTGTGACATATTCGACACATTGTTGGACTCGAGTTCGACTCGAGTGTCACATTCACCGCCAGTTCACTCTGAACATTGTCTAATCTGGCTTCGGTGTCAGAGATTATGGGTGTTACCTGAGTATCCGTTTCCAGAGTCATCTTTGTCACTTGGCTTCTTCACATGCAGTGACTAATCTGAAGAGCCGGTTGAGAAGAGTAACTGAAAAGTGAAAAGGAAGAGAGGGGAGAGAGCGAGGGAGGGAGAAGGAGAGAGACAGAGCACTGAAATGGAATTGAACTAACACTGAACAGAGTTGAAGTCAAGTTCAAAGTCGCTAGCCAAATAGTTCATTCACATTGCTTTCTCTCTCTCCCTCTCCCTCTTTCGCTTTCACCCTCCTCTCGCTCACTCCCTCTCTCCTCTCCTCTCTTCTTTATTTACTCATCTAATATAGGAACTTTCGGTAGCAACATGCCGTACACCAAAGAAGCGTGAGACATAAAGAACGAGAGGGAGAGGGAGAGAGAGAGAACACGTCAACTTAAACTAACCCTCATTAGATTTTGAAATGACTAAAGCCAGAAAGCAACGGAAATGGCTCTCTCTCCCTCTTCCCCTCTCCCCCTCTCTCTGCATTATTTCTACCTCACATGCTTTATGCTGCATACGCAAAAAAGTTAGGTAATTTGGAAACATATGATACTCTGTAAGTGGGTTTTACCTTGAAAAACCATCAGGGCGATATATGAAACGAGCAGAGGGAGAGAGGGGAGAGGGAGAGAGGGGAGAGAGAGACGACAGAGTATTTCCTAAAGCTGACTCAAACTTCCTTGAACCTTGAAAAAAGCCTCGGCTCAGTGATGGTCACGATTCATTCACTAAACACACAATTTTCTTTTCGACATTCACGCATAAATTACACACATACACAAGCATAATATTAGCTTTGTAGTATTACACGCATCACTTTCAAGGTGCCGCTTTTTTGTCTCTCTGACGTTCTGAAGTTATTTTGTTCCCTTTCTCTCTCTCCCTATTTTGGAATTACAAGTAAAGTCAGTGGAACGAGTCGGTGACTAAATCACTCTTGCCTAATTGACATGAGAAGGCAGTTAATTGAGGTAACGGATCTCAATTGCTTACACCGCACAGGAAGTAGATAAACGATAAATACAGTGCGATGCATAAAGGTTTGCAGTTCTTCCCCCATATTTTGCATTGAACTCTGTGCGAACAAAAGGGGAAAAGACTGCGAACTTTTATGCATCGCACTGTATTTCGTTTCAATATCATATTTCCCAAACCTTGCTTTGCATTGAAGTTTTTTTCTAATTATTTCCTATTTACCTTGAGCCACCATCTTTGGTTCGAAAATGGCGCCCATGGCATCATATGTAGACGTCTAAAAAACCGCTTTGCATGTATGCCTGAAATTCCCATGGTTTTCACAGCATATAAATAATTCAACATCCTCTCCCACTCTCTTCGATCCTTTTCTCTCTCCCTCCTCTCTCTCCTCTCTCTCTCTCCCTCTATCTAAAGGCTGAAATATACTATGTACATAACAGGACATAGACAAATAGTCGCTTCTTTCACTACGTTATTTCCATCTCTCTTCCTTCTTCCCTCTTCCTCTCCCGTCTACCTCCCTTTCTTTGCTAATGTTAAATGGCGGAAACCCACGAGTGAGAGAAAGAGAGGAGGAGAGGAGAGAGGGGGAGAGAAAGGGAACGTGAAAGGCAATATATGATGTACTGCCGTATGTACTGCTATGTATCAGGTGCACATAATATATTTGACTTGTCTGCCAAAACCATTTACAATATGATATATCCTATTTCACGTGTTGACTTTGCTACTTGTCGACAATGTTGACCATGTCCGAAATCAAGTTGTCTTCGTGTCGACTTATGGCTACTTAAGGAAACTGGAAACGTAACGGCGAACAGTATGCAAATCCATCGCTCTCTCCCCTCCCACTCCCTCTCTCCCTCTCTGTCGGCTAGAGATTGAAAAGATACATCATGAATTAGTGCCGACATCTTGTTTATTCCTGAGAGATGAAGTACTTCAATTTCGACTGAGAGCAGGTATGAGGTAGAGAGAGAGAGAGAGAGAGAGAGAGAAACTTGCGATTGTCAAGGTGAACCTTTCGGTTTGGGTTGTAGATCGATAATAATACGGTACACTAACAGTTGCCGAGAGGGAGAGAGCGAAGGGAGAGAGGGAAAGGAGTCTCAGGGCCGCACTTGCCATTTCATCCTTTTACTCGATTCTGCTTGTAGCTATCATTTATACAATGCACAATATCGAGCACAATGCAAGGTGGAGCAGGTTTTCTTTTAGTGTCTTTCTCTCTCCTCTTTCTCTCTCCTCTGTCTCCCTCTCCGTTCGGAATTGTTTTGAGAAGCCATAAAGCAATGAAAGGCACGGCGATAAGAGCGGCATCCTTCGACTACGAGATCTCGTGAAACAGCGCCTCAAAACTCGGGCCATGATGCACACTGGCATCATTGGACCACTAGAAGTGCTCTCCCCTCTCTCCCTCTCCCCCCTCTCTCTATCTCTTCGCTTGAATCATGTATGTTGTTGGCTAAGACTTCTATAGAAGAATGCCCACGCTGAGACTGTTTACGAAGTTATGTCCTCGACAAAACAGCAAAGGGCACAGAGATGGCGAGAGGGAGAGGGAGAGAGCGAGAGGAGAGAGCGGGAGAGAGAGAGAAGACCACATGAGGCCAAGCATTGCAATGGAAAGCTATTAGTAGATTCCATCCATTAAGATGAGGAATTACTCGGGCTCGTGGGCAGCCAGAGTATGTCGGTGTCCTTGGTCAAGTTGCCTTTCGCTATCAACAAATGTCAAGGCAAAGAGACGAATAAAGGGCGAGGGGAGAGAGAGGAGAGAGGGAGAGAGGAGAGACCGTTCACTCGCTCAAGACGCAAACATAATAGCCAAAGGCTTTTCCTTTTTATTTAATTCCATCATCGTTCAATTTTCTCTCTCTCTCTCCCTCTCTGTAAATAGGACAAAGTTTCACCATGATTACATACAAGTGAATCTCTCCTTCTCTTGTTTGAAGTAGGAAAAGAAAGAGAGGTAGAGGGAAGAGAGGGAGGAAGAGAGCGCTCCTCATCAAAGGTCAAGCAACGGCACTAAGGAAGAGCACCGTAACAAGGGTCACACCGACGCGTGATTTACAGATTGATGCTTTGTCATCGACTTCCGGTTTGCTGATTGTCACGAAATGCAGTTTGCTTGAGGGCGATGCATTGCGTACACCGTGAGCTCATGCGAGAGGGAGCGGAAGAGAAAGAGAGAGAGAGGCAAGAGGGGAGAGAAGAGAGAAAGGGGGCGAGACTAACAGTTAATTTGATTGCCTTCAATTCGGCAATAAGTGGATATGTCACTGAACTCAACCCTCTCTGAACAGTTGTTTCTTTCGAGTTTGCACGCGAAAGGCCATCAAAGCGAAATGGCAGTTGTTTAAACAGACATTACATAATTCGTGAACAATTGAAAGGATATTGAGTGGATGTCAAAGACTCGCCTTTCTCTCCCCTCTCTCCTTCCCCTCTCTACCCTCTCTCCCTCTCCCTCGCTACCGTGCACTTAGAGCTGACACAAAGAATGCAACTGAAGGTCGACAACCTTGAGCAGCTTGACAGCTCAACGATAACAGTGTCTCTAGTTTCCTGTCACTCTTTCTTTTTCTTCCTTCTCTCCCTCTCCCCTTTCCTCTCTGCTCTCCAGTGCATTTCTTTCGAAAATATGACGAACAAATCCCTGGGAGCTGGTTCGGCAGGTAGAGAAAAGAACTTTGGACATTCGGTGAGTCAGCATGGGTTTTCGAAATGTCCAAATAGTTCTTCGCAATGTCCATTCTCGATTATCACTTCATGAGAACCTTCGGACAGAATTATTCTCAATAGCCAGTGTTCCGTTTGCCTCTGAACATAATCTTTCCACCCTTGAACCTTTCGAACATGGACATGTTCAAATTCTAATCCAGTCCACACGTGTATCACTAAACGTGCTCAACCTTGAACAACGCAAAGTGCAACTTCGAAGGACAGAATTGAATGACACGAACTTTCGAAATGTGTCTTTATCGTCAGAATGAGTGTACAGTCGGCTCACAGAGTGCTTAGTCATTCCTTAATTGCTCGGAACTAGATATTATAATCAGTCTACCGGCGTCTTATTTAATTGCGAATTAGATAAATATTTTAGAAACAAGAAGTTTTGTCAAAGCTTTTCAAATTGTTGTAAGATGAGGAAATAAATAATGGATTAAGTTTGATTCTACAAAAATGGCTCGTTACATTATTCTCTGACAACTGGATTTACGTTCAAATTAGAATCAAAGTAGATGGACCGACTAGTGGCTGATAGTGGGATAAATTGTTCAAAAATAGTTTGGTAACCTTGGTAAATCACTCAAGTTGATTTGGTTCATTTATGTTCTACAGCCTGCACTCTCTAATTGCTTCCCAACATCTTGGGTTGGACCCTAAGAGACATTTCGCAGACCTCTTCCATTCTAACAATTAGCATAATCAGATGGGACAGAGAATAAATTTAGGCACTATTTAGTGTGCACCTTGTAGAGATGTGATTAAGTTATGACTAGAAAAGAGATGAGCTTCTTCGCATTTTTCGAGTGAGCCCTTCCGGTTCACTTCGTGGTCACGACGTCCGAACAGTCCAGGTTCGAAGTCCACTTGTCCAGCTGGACTGGTTCAATGTGAAAGACAGAGTCACTGATCACACTTTTATGGACTTCGTTTAGGTCGAGAATCAAGATGATCCTGTTAAATTGGCGCCACTTGAGCAAGATGGCGAAGTAGAACTTGAGTTGAAAGTAGACGAAAACTGTTCCTCCCAGAAATCCTGTAGATATGACCTTCAAATGAATCGAACAAGAGGGGCGAAGGGAGAGAGAGAGAGGGGAAAGACTAGTTGTAAACAGGCAGTACCGTTTAGTTGTGGACGCTGAACTTACCAACATTTTAGTCCAAAATGACCAGTAAAGTGGACCATTTCGAGCCTCGTGAACAGCTTGTTCTATCAGAACGTAGACGGACCAGAAAACACAGAACATACTGATAATGTTGAACAGTAAATTGCACATGAGTTTCTTTCGTTCACCGTTGGACATTTCGAGCTTTTGCCACTGAAAACGGTTTGAAACAACAATTAGCCTCTTAATGGTCAACTCTACTTTGCGAAACATGTTCCACAAAGCCATCAACATGCAATCACATTTCAGAAAATTTTGCTGACCTGAAACAATGGTATGTACTTGATGGTCAATTTGAAGGGAAATTTGCACAGTTCGCAAAACTTGCAGTTCGAAGTTCTGATCCACTGTTGAAGGCAGTGGTGGTGGACGTATTGCATAGAACCGCGACATAGGCAGGGACTTATCAACTCGAGGTCCAACTTGGACATGGACGTCTCGCAGCCACATGTCGAAACTGAACTGTCCAGGGAGTAGCTGTCACCGTCGCCACAGTGACAAATTCGACAGATTGCCGGATTACAGCTTGCTTTCGTGGCCATATTCACTGCCAGTTCACTTTGTACATTGTCCAATATCGAACCAGTGGCCAGGACCACTGGCTTGGTTCGCGTCTCCGTTTCAAGCGTCATCCTTGTCACTGGGTTAACCACAAAATGGAAAGAGAGACTAGTCTTGAAAGACGACGACCGGATTGGCAAAGGCTGTAATGAGTTGTTCCTAAATACTGAACAGAGTTGAAGTCAAGTTCAAAGTAGTGAACCAAATAGTTCATTCACATTGCACAGTGAGAGAGACAGAACGAGAGAGGGGGAGAGATGCAGAGAGAGGGAGGGAGGGAGCGGAGAGAGAGAGAGAAGCGGTCCTTCATTCAGTCTGTCTCTCTCTCTAGCCTTCTTTCTCTTGAGCACAGCTGGGCTAACCGTACCAGTCTCCGACGACTTTTATGCCAAGAACGAGCAAGTGTAGGAGAAGTAGATTTCGCGAGAGAGGGAGAGACGAGAGGAGAGGGAGAGAGGGAGAGAGAGGGAGAAGCTCCTGGAGCATGAGCAGTAAGAAAATTTGGGCTAGCAGGTTTCGGAAATCCGCGGGGTCGTTTCCTTATTTAACATCCTCCTTGAACACCTATTTCGCCTCTTCATCCCTTTGTTTTCCGTCTTCCTCGTCGGCAACTAGTGTGAAAGGTTCGACTAGTTGCCGCTGATTGTGACAAACCTGTTAATCTAATGCAACAATGGAAGCAGATTGTCACCATCTAGAGGGGAAGAGAGACAAGTCCCGTGCAAACTGATGAAACGGTCCCGCGGATGTCCGTATCTGTAACCAGAAAACTGGGTTGAGATGTTATTATTGTAGTTTTCTTGATTTTATGCTTTACAGTTTGAAACCTGTAGTTATTATTATGCTGCTTATTTATTTTTCGGGGTCAAGGTGTAATACTGGTCTGCTCTCGCCGTCTCTCCCTCCCTCTCCCCCCTCTCCCTCTTAGAATTGCTGGTAATCTTGCTGAGCAAGCAGAAAAACATCTCACCAACTTCAACCAAATATGTATTTTTGCTCTAATCACCTTCAACACTGAAGTGGCAATATCAGAGGGAGGGAAAGAAGAGAGAGGGAGAGAGAGAGAGAGAGCTGGAAAGCATCCTTGGAAAGAGACGGTAGGCCAACCGAGGCAATTTATACATATATATATTATTTCACGCAAATAAATAATAATATTAGCTTGACCATGTCACACATGATACAAATTCATTCATTTTGTCTTGTGTTGTGTTGGTATGAATGGAAAATTCGTTCATATTTCAAATTTGCAAATACGTTTTTCACTTAATGAAAGAGGGAGAGAGAGAGAGAAGAGAGATTTCGCTGAACATGTGCTTGATTCTTTTCAAAACAACTAAATTTCCAATTAGCATAGTACTAAAAACCTTTCAAAATAATTACAATGATAGAGAGAGAGAGAGAGAGAAACAATTATTTAAGTTGGTGATTTCACTTTTTCGAAAGAGATATAATAATGTTATCGATTATTAGCCTTTTTGAACCATAGAGCGATGTAGAAATTCGCAAAACGAGATAGAGATGCAGAGAGAGGGAGAGAGAGAGAGTAGAACTTTTAGAGAATCTGGTTTGTATAACTGTTCTTCAATTATCTTCATTCAGTTTTTCAAAATCATCTTCAAGGATTGTCGGCTATGACACTCCACAAAACACACTGGGCATAAAAAGGCAACCATCATTCCAAAGAGAGAGAGAGGAGGAGGGGAGACGAATAGAGACGACAATAAAAGAGCGATCTTGTACACTTGTAGTCGTCGTCCTTCTTCGAACTTCTTCTCAAAGAATTCGGAAAGTGAGTTGCATGAGAGTTGGAACTTCTCGCTTCGGTTCTTAACTGTCGCCATCCTTTGTAGACGAGTGCTGACCTTTCGAACTTGACTGAGATGTAGATGACTGTGAAGGTTGACTTGGTGGTGGCTGTTCCATCCTCGGAGGCATCCTTTCGTTCATCTTGTCCAAACCCTTTGCCTCTTCAAAGCTCGTGATTTTGTGGTGTGGCGAAAAGCCAGCTAGGGCTGCTGTAAGTAGTGAGAGAGGGAGGGGGCAAGAGAGGGAGAGAGGAAAGACGGTCCGAGTTGACCACATAAAATTCGACAAGATATTTTCGGGAAAGAGGGGGAAAGAAGCGAATGTCGAGAGCACAGTTCTACTTTCAAGTCATGTTCTAGCAATAAAAATATCATTCGCTTCGTTGAAGAAAGGGGAGAGAGGAGGCCAAAGGAAGACAGAGCAAAGAGAACGAGAGGGAGAGAAGAGGGCACTTACCATTGCGCAAGGAATCACGACCTTCCGATAAAGCTCCAAGGGGCAGAGACCCTGATGGCGTAAGACCCTTCAGCTGGAGAACACTTTCGCTTTCTTCGCGAAGGACAGAAAAGACTCTAGCCATCTTGCCAATGGCTCTAATTTTGTTCCTGATCACTTCCTTCCGGGCCGCTGCCATTCCATCTACAGGAGGAGAGGAGAGAAGAGGGAGAGAGTAAAATAAACAAGTAAATAAAAGAAATATATGGATTAGATACAGATTCCTTTTCATATTTATATTTGTCAAGATCGCGAACAGAGACCATCAGTCTCGCGTTTCATGTAAACACAAGAGATGAGATGTGACGAAAAGAGGAACAGGGACAATGAGGGGGAGAGGGAAGACGAGCGATACTACAGAGAACACCTGAAAAAAGCTCAAGGCTAGTTTTGCTCTGGGTTCGAGAGAGAGAGAGAGAGAGAGAGAGAGAGAGAGAGACAAAAATGATGCAATCTACTCAGAGAGCACGGTTTCGCAGGTGTGCTCACTAGACAGGAAAGAAGAGGGCGAAAGGAAGGAGGAAGAGGAGAGGAAGAGACAGCGTACCATCGTCGCCCAGAGCATCGTCCGGATCTACCAGCTCCTCGTCCGAACATATGTTAAGTACATTGACCAACATCTCGGTAACCTTTTCGCCCACGAAGGGCAGAGACCACGTGAACACATCCATAAAATTGGGCAGCCAGTAGGGATGCGGTGAACAGTTGAATTGACGAATGTTCATCACATTGTTTTCGTATTTCAAAACTGCCGCCTTATTATTGTAGACGTCCAGGTAATTCGGTGCACTGAAAATGGTGATGAGCGAAGGGAATCCCGTCACTGCCGACTTCCGGTACATTCGATACCTGCAAGACAGAATATTCAGAAGGAGGGCGAGAGGGAGAGGCGAGAGGGAGAGCGAGAAGGAGGTGAATTATTAAAGAGGTTACTTTCGTATTGCGAGACTGTTTTTGTTTACATCGTAGCTTGGTCGATAAAATACAGTTTCCAGCTTCCCAGTTCTACATTTCGCTTACCATAAGGAGATTTCTCTCTCTCTCTCCCTTTCCTCCCTCTCTCGCTCTTTTCGCCCACGCTTTAAAGGGAAATAATTTATGCTAATAATTGCGACAAGGCAACTAATGACAATTTTTTGCAACCAGTCCACTTTGGCGAGAAGCAATGGTCCGACAGAAATAGACGCAATCGCCAGTTTATTATCCCTCTCGCTCGATCTCACGTTCTTCTCATCGCCTCTCTCTCTCTCTCTCTCTCTCTCAACCTCTCTCTCTCTCTCTTCCTACGTTCTACTCAATGCAGTCATGGCTTCATGCTGAGCCTTATATAAATTCAGTTCGTGTAGCTTTCACTCTGATCAACTACACTGTGCGCCAAGACATGCAATGTGCACACAGTGAGCGAGAGAGGAAAGGAGAGAGGGAGAGAGAGAGAGAGAGAGAGCGAACAAGCTATGCCCTCAACTATCCACGGCCTTTCATCGCTGTACATACTGTATCTACGTCTATATAATATACCCTCCATATTGTAAAGGGCGCCTTTGTGTCTTGTGACTTCAATTTTACTTTATATCTTTGGACGCTGTATCAAAAAGAGGAGAGAGCGAGAGGGAGAGAGTGAGAGACGACGGAGAAGAGTTAAATTGATGAGGCTATATTATGCGAAATTGAACATTATAATTATCTTCGAAAAGTGTCAAATAAACAGCGCTTTGCATCACGTCACCTCAAGAACGTTCACAGCAGTTTAAGTGGACAGAAAGAGGGAGAGAGGGGAGAGAGAGAGAGAGACAGCTCTTGAAAAGCATATTGCTGAAGCTTTGCTCCAATGACTCTTCTACAGTTTGCACAGTCACGATCCGTTTCGCTGTCTCCCTCTCCTCTCTCTCTCCGCTCTCGTCAGCAACATGAAGGAAAACTTCATGATATGTTTGAAAATTATATAAGACAGTTATATGAAACACTTAAATGACTGCATTCTTGATAAATACTCCTTTCAAGCTGACCCTCATAGTTTCATTATTATATAATCATCAACAAACAGATTGCGACTCGACTTCGTGCAAATGTACACGGAAGGCAACCGTCAAACTTTCGATCGAACCTAGTTCGAAGGTTCACATTGCTCTGAAAAATACAAGGATTGAGAGGAAGAGAGAGAGAGAGAGAGAGAGAGAGAGAGAGAACATGGTGTATATGGTCAATAAAATATACGACTATGAGCGCAGGTACACGGCCACTCTGATATTCTCACTTTTCCCTTTCCCCTCGCTCTCTCCTAGTAGGTCACTCTTTCCGTCGTGAGGGAGGGAGAGAGAACGAGAGGGAGAGAGTCAAGTCATGCATGACCTGTAACATTACTCTTCTCAGTCCAGTAATTTACAGTACAGAGAGATCAAAAGCCTATCCCAATGTCCTCTCTGTCCGTCGCTTGTCCCCCTCTGTCTCTCGCTCTTCTCTCTCTCTCTCCCTCCGATACGAACACTTGGAAAGCAAGTCGTGTATTTCACTAGCAACATTAGCTTCCTCCTTTGACTATACAAAGTCAGAGGACTCGAGCCAACATAATGCAATGACCAGCCATTTAGCTGGAGACAGGCAAGAAGGAGATAGAGGGAGAGGAGAGAGGGAGAGGAGAGAAGATGCAATTACTCACCCTGCATCTTGGGCTTCATGAGCTCTAATTATGGATAGTAGATTATTGGCCTGAAGAAATTCACAGCAGGCCCCGTATGAGTAGAAGTAAGAACAACCGCGAACTGAGTTGTGAGTAAAATGTTCTACGCCACTTTTTTCATTCCCGAAGTCTTCTAACGGATCTGACCTAGAGTGGGAGAGAGGGAGGGAGAGAGAGAGGAAAAGAAAATAATGATGATTAGAGATACGCAGCGAGACAAGAGCGTGTAACGATATCTGAACCAATGGATGTGCAAGGGATTTTTCGCCCAATTTCAAGTGACGATCAGGAAAAATGGGTTCCCCTCCCTCTCTCCTCTTTCTCTCTCTCTCTCTCTCTCTCTCCCTCCCTTCTTCGGCATCAGCATCGCCAGGAACACATGAAGATTGATAAAAGAGAGTTTGAGGGGAAGAGAACAAACAACTGGAACCAGATCTCGAGGTTAAAAGGACAACAAAATTTGTTTGACTTCCGCCACTAAGTAGTTGCACTGCAAGTGTGCCATTTGCCATTAACAACAGCGAGCAGCAAAACAACCACAGGGAGAACGAGGGAGAGGGGAGAGGGAGAGGGGAGAGAGAGAGAGAGCTCCTCCGTTCCATGGAAGTAGCTAGAGCAGGAAGTGGCAAGCAACAAGCCATCCAGGACATCGAATATGTTTATGCATGCATACACAGTACACACCATAGTAGATCACACATCGGACCAAATGCTGGAGGTTCTTTGAACCGATCTAGTCTCTTAATGTCCTCTAGATTATGAATTTCTGGTGAAAGGCCTGAAAGGTATAACGAGAGGAGAGAGGAGGGGGGAGAGAATAAATATATCACTGTTATCACGGCGAGACGCTCGAGTTGAAAAGTCAAGCGTCAAAGGTTGGCTTCTCACCTCCATGGACACATAGAAACTGGCCATTCATGAGAGCTGCCAGCGGCAGGCAATCGAAGGCTTCCATACAAGCATCGTATATTTTCTCTGAATACTTGATTTTGCCTGAGAGAGAAGGAGAGGGAGAGAGGGGGAGAAAATGTCGGTTAGAATGTCTTCGGTTTAACAACAAAGGCACGGTTCGCTCAATGGAGCGGACGAGTGGCGAGAGGGAGAGAAGTAGCAATAACAACTTACATTCCGTCTTAAATGTGAAATATTCTGTTAAATGGCGGCACTCGTGATTACCACGAAGTAAAAACAATGTTGTCGGATAATTAATTTTCAACGACCAAAGGAAGAGTACACACTTTGAGGAAAGAAGAAGAAAGAGACGAGAGAACAAGATGAATAACGTAATCAAAACATCGTCTTCGACAATCTATTGCACAACAGCTATGTCGACATTTTCCACCAGCATGACAACGGCGAGAGGGAAAGGGGGAAGAGGAGAGAAAGATGAAAGAGATCACAGCATCCTGAGGTCGGCATCTTTCCCACCAACTGGATTTAGGGTAATTTACCTCTATTGAGAAATAGCCTCGGTCAACATAGTCACCAAGGAAAAGGTACTTGGTGGACGCAGGTGGCCCGCCAACTTCAAAAAGCTTCATCAAATCATAGAACTGTCCATGAATGTCACCGCACACTGTGAGACAACAAGAGAAAGAAGCATTAGAACCGAGTCCAACTTTCGAACAAATCAAATGAGAGGACAGAGAGAGGCAGAGAGACAGTCTAGTCGACGTTGGTCTCCCCCTCTCTCTCTCCCTCCCTCTCTTCGTCTCTCCGTTAATTACCGGTTACTGGTGCCTCAATGTCGATCATGGTCTTCTCTTGTCGCAATATAGAAGCTCCTTCATTTATGATGCGCAAAGCAGCACTTTCCTCTAGGCGGCCTTCCAGTATGAAATGTTGCTTGAGAACATCTACTCGAGGCTTGTTTGTCTTTGCATCGTACACTTCGGCTTGTGTTAACTTGTTCGAAGGTGGAAATGGCACACCTAGACAGACAGAGAGGCATTGGGTCAGAGGAGATGGAGAGAGAGAGAGGGAGAGAGGAGAGACAAGAACCAAGATTAGAACTGTTCACACAACAATAACAGACAGAGGGTACACTTCGCCGTATTCTGTGGGTAGACATGAGCACACTTTTTGTCAAGACATCTCTCTTTTCGGCATATGACCCAATATTCGGTTCTGTCCGTCATCGTTGCTTCTTATTCTTCTCGAATTGTACTTAATCAAGGGGACAAACTTACTCTTGACCACTCTGTCCGTAGAGGTGCCGGCCATGTTCGAAGCGCCAGCTGAAGAGGCCGAAGCTGACATCCTGGTCTAAAACTACGGAGGCTGTCGGTGACCGAAAACACTGCACTTCTCTCTCTCCCTCTCTCTCTCTCTCGCTTTCACCCTCACACTCTCTTCTTCGCTTTTACTCACTGTATACACTATATACACATACTTCTCTGTACGAGATCGGAGAGAGAGAACACTTCTCTATGGCGACTGCACTCAGAGAGACAGAGCTGGAGCGAGAGAGAGAAGCGAAACCGAAAGAGAGAGAGAGGGAGAGAGAGAGAGTCGAAAATGGCCGTTCTGCGGATCCCTCACAAGCTCCGCCTACAGTTGAAATGCATACATACACAAGCCGAGCTTTGCACGATGTTGTGCGCACGAGTGGCCGCTATCGCCGTCGGCGTCGCCGTTGCCGCTCTCTCGCTCTCTCTCTCCCCTCTCTCGCTCCTCACTCCCTCTCGCTATTTCCCTCTCGCGCTCTTGCTGCTTTCCTCTGTAGCGACATCGCGCGTACATTTCGTTCACATATTTTATTTTATTATGTAACATTGTTTCTCGCCATGTGCATTTAACGATAGAGCCGGAGAGGAGAGAGAGAGAGGAGAGAGAGAGAGAGAGAGAGGGAGAGAGAAGCAAAGCACAACACTGGCTTTATTCTGTCATGGACTCTGATGTGTTTCGTAGACAGCGACAGAATGTTCGTTAAAAAGTATCCCAAGAATGTCTCGCTTCTCTCCTTTCCTTTTCCTCTCTATCTCTCACCCTCCCTCTCTCCCTCTCGCTCCATCTCTCGAATACACTGTACTTATCTAAAACGCTTTGTCACGGATAGAGTGAGTGAAGGAGACAGAGAGCGCGAGAGGGAGAGGGAGGCAAGGAAAGGAACACTGTCTCAAGAAGCGAAGTAATATATTTCATGACGGCCATTCCACATGTAAGCGCTCTTTTCTAGTGTTGTATGGAAATAAAGAAAAGGAATGAAACACAGTGAGAGAGGGAGGGAGAGGGGAGAGAGAGAGTGAGAAGAAAAGAGGAAAATAGCAAGAAAGTGCAGTTACAGTGGTCAAGCAAACAAAATAAATGGTTAAACATCACAGTCCGTTCTAAGAGACACATTGCAATCAAAGGACAATAAAGTGAAAAGAAATAAAGCGCAAAAGAGGAGAGAGGAAGAGAGAAGAGGGAGACAAAGGAGAAGAGACAGAGGGAAGAGACGAAGAAGAGAGTTCTGTCTCTTTCTTTTACCGTCCAGCGGCAAGGAAAGAGACTTGCCATTATTGCAAGTGATGCAATCAAATAGCCACAGCAATTGAAGCCCATTGTCAACTGGAATATAATTTTTCCCCATCTTCCCCTTTCCCCTCCTTGGTCCCTGTCCTAGTGGTCTCCATCCAAGTGGTCCCCATCCTAGTGGTCCCTGTCCAAGTGGTCGCCGTCCAAAGAGTGGGCCCTGCGGAAGTCAAGCCTGACTAGTGAACTCTTCAATCCAGTGGACATAGGACGAGACGCGCGAATACAGGCCGGGCAGCAAGGGCCGGGCACAGCCGATGCCCGTGCTGACCACACCGATGACGGACCACTGGTCGTCAATCTTGCTGAGCAGTGGGCCGCCGGAGTCGCCGTGACAAGCGTCCTTGCCGCCGCCCTTGTAGCCGGCGCAAATGAGCTTGTCGTTGATCTGCATGTCTCGGTTCATCATTTTGAACCAATCGCGGCACAGCTTGTTGTCAATGATGGACAGCTTGACCTTTTGCAGCCGGTCACTGTAGTGGTCGCTCGTCTCGTCCTTCTTGCCCCAGCCCACCACAATGGCGTCCTGGCCGGCGAAGGTGGAGCCCCCTGGGTCACGCGGGAAACACACGGGCCACGCGTACTCGTTCATCGTGATCTCCTTCTTGGTCTTGAGAAGGGCAATGTCGGCCCCGTTCATCGAGGTCAGCGACGAGTTGACGATGCCCGAGTAGTTGTCATGGATGACTATGCGGTCCACGTCGTAGTCTTTCGAGTGGTAGTCCGGCCGCACCAGGTCGTACTCGCCGATGCGCACGGAGAACACATGGGCATTCTTGCTCTGCACACAGTGGGCCGCCGTTAGGACCCACTTGGGGCCCACGATGACCCCGCCGCAGTGGTGGCGGTCATTGCGGCGGACACTCACGGTCCACGGGAACTCGCCGTCGTAGGTGTCATTGCCGCCCACGACCTTGGAGTTGCGCAGGATGTGTTGCTTTCCACAGGATGCTGGGGAGGATGTCCATGATGAGGAGGATGACGACGGTGACGACGAGAGGAGGCTCAGCGTAGTCACATAGCTCAAGGAAGTGACCAGTGTGACCTTAACTGCGAGTAGCTGCATTGAAATGCCACCGGATGCTCAGGCTTCATGGAACCATTGCCGACTCTCTTCTTCAAGGCTACGATTTAGAGGACAATTAAGGGAGAACACTTTGCACTGCTTGGGCTTCTCCTTGCAAGAAGAAGAGAAACTGTTCTTCATTTGCCAGGATGTGCGCAGTTTTATAAAGACGCTCTCTCTCTCCCTCTCCCTCTCTCTCTTCCTCTATCTGCATCTTTCTCCCTCTTGCCCATTTCAAGTTCACCTTCTATTATTGTGTCTAGTTGATAGTTGTCATCCTTTTTTATGATATTGTCCTACTGACCCAGTAAGTGACCGCTTCCAATCTCTCTCGCCCTCCCTCTCGCTCTCCCTCTCCCTCTCTCTCCTCGCTTGCTAACTTGCACTTAATCCTAAGCCATGGTCTAAAATATCTTTTCGCTTTTATGTTTTTCTACATAATGGGTGTGTTATATATAAATGCATATTAAGGGCAGAAAGCAGCTCCACTTAGCGAGAGAGGGAGGTGAAAGAGAAAGAGAGGGGGAGAGAGAGAGGGAAAGAAAGCGATGCTACTTGTTTCCCTGATATGAAAGTAAATGACCATTTGATGCTTTCAATGTCTGGCCATGAATAGGAACGAAAATGAAAAAGGTCTTTGACACGAGCTGCAGTTTCTATCAAGCTTTCTTTGGCTCTCTCTCCTCCCCCCTCGCTCTTTTCTCTCTCTCTCTCTCCTCCTCTCTTTTCATACACTTCCACTGAAGCTCAGGTTATACTGACCCATGAAATGATTGGGCGATGCCTGTCAGGTGCCCATCAAGTAGATGGGAAAAGAGACACACTTTTCCGGCCTAATTATGGTCAGGCAAGAACAGTACCTTCAATTTAATCAGCGAGCTTGTGCTTCGCTCTCCCTCTCCCCCCTCTCTCCCTCTGCTCTCGCTCTCTTTTTTTTCTTTTCTCCATCGTTTTCTCCCTTGTTAAGCGAACAAATGCTAGAGAAACAGCTTTAAACATCGACTATTCAACTATGGACTATTTTTAGGCGTTCAGGGCATTAGAAAGTTCTCTCCCTCTCCCTCTCTCCCTCTATCTCTTCCCTCTTCCTTCTCTCATGCAACTCAGTCGTCGTTTTTTACGGTAAGCCTACTGAAACGAGCCACACCCAGTAAGGCAAATTATCGGGTATTACATGCAAAGATATTCAGGGAAGGGAAAAGATGGTGGCCGAGTGTGCGAAAGGGAGAGAGAGAGAGAGAGCGAAGGGAGAGATGTCCCTGCTCGAAAAAAATGGGAGACATTTTAGCGTAATCGCGTATCTTGCACGTTGCCAATAAAAATTGTGAACTGTTCAGCTGGTGATCGTCAATTGGCGGCTTCGAGGAGAAAGTAGGACGTGGCTTTCGAGTTTATGACACCTTCGAAGGCGAGAGGGAAAGAGGGAGAGAGAGGGAGAAAGAGGAGAATAATGCATGACATGACAAACATATTATTAACGAACTGTCGCGTGGAACAATAAATAGAAAGTATATTTATGTCATATTTGATTTGTGCCATTCATATTGAGAAAAGACTTTAACGTCAGAAAATGTACATTAGAATATTTCCTCTGAATGTCCTTTCGATCGAACCTTGCCACCGAAGAGGATATTGCAGTTCGCGAGAAAAAGGCAGAGAGGGAAAGATCATCACGAGCATAACTTTATCATGTTTATTCAGTTAATAACAATCAATTACTCTTGCTCATGTATTTTCCGTCTATTATTCACTGGTCAGCTTGGCCTTACTCAATCCCATTGACCATAAATCAAGTTGGCGGGAAAAACTAACTAATTTACTGGTTACCATGGCAACCATTTCCGTGAACACGAAACACGAGCAAAAATACAAACAAACCGAAATTTCGGAGACAAAAAACACTCCAGTACTCTCTGTCCTAATTCCTTTCTCTTGATTGTACTCTTTGTCAAAAAGAGAAGTCGGCTAATGGCCACCGTTAATCACGTTGTCATTTCGCCCGACAGGCAATTGTGTTTGCACGTTCGTAATTCCAGTGACAAGTATGACGAATATGATGAAGAAAGAATTCGAATCATGTTTGAGAAGTGTCAGCGTGACGAGTCGAAAAGCAAAATATCACCGTCAACATCGCCGCCTAACGACGGCTTGATTAAAAGTAGACCACCGGCAACTAGGCGCTGCTGCGAGTGTTCTAAACTTAGGCAACAGTTAGACGTTAAGGACTACATTGTTAGCCAATTTAGTCATGAACGAGATGCCATGAAGTCAAAATTAACTCGCATTACAAACAAGAATGTTGAGTTAGAACTCAAGCTGGAAAAGTACAAGAACATGCTCAAGAAGTCTAGACATTTCTGTGATTCTCAGATTCACGGAAAAGAGGAACAGATCGCCTCTAGAAGCGAAGAGGAGGAGAAGAAGCGGAGGACTAGCAGAACTGCTACAGAAAAAATTGATTCAGTTCCTAAATTGGCGACATCGGCTTCTACGCGAGACAACGTTGTTCTTTCCATCAATAGTAGCAACCAGGATGGTAGCAGTAGCAAATTGTTTCCTGACTTAGAACTGCTTCGAACTCGATGCCAAGAACTTGAAGGCATCAACTTGCATCTGAGCCAACATTTAACTAAACTTAAGGATGCTTTTAACGAACTGCACGTCTCTTTGTCTACTAATAGCAATGTTCAGAATAATTCTACACAGTCTCACATGTTCTCCTCCACTTTCCATGAGACAAGTGAGATGATCTCCACCGAAGACATCGTAACAATCAACCAAAGTTCCGCCTTTGACCGATGGTACAATGGTTAAATCTTGTTTGTTGCCAATCACGTTTCCAAACCAAATCTAATTTAGAACCAACGTAGCAGAAAACTGACACACAGATGTGCTTCGTTGCGCACTAAATAAACGGTCCCTCAAAAAGTTGCTTAATCTCGGCACGTGTGGTGTTCTCTTAAACATATTTCATTCCCAATCAGGCTGCTATTTAAAATAGCCTGTTAATTAAGTATGAAGACGTCTCTCAGTAGTAATGATGCGGAAAAATGGATGACTAGTGACTCCAGTGGCGGCGAGGACGATGCTCCGGAAGAGGTTAAGTTCGAACAAGGAAAAGAGACTGCCTTGAGTCAGAGGAAGAAAGAAGAACAGAGTAAACGGAAGCAAGTGGAGAGTTTGAAACAGAAACGAAAGGAAATCGAAGGAAGAAATATACACCAGAAGCAGGCAAAGCTAGCTGCAAGTGGTCTTAATCATTTACCTGAAGGCCTGTTGAAGGCTGTGATCACCGATAGTAAAGTAAATGACGAACGGAAGCGACAGCTCGAGGATGATATTGTAAAGAAAGAGAAAATCAAGAAAAGAAAAAATGCTAAGATATCAAAATCTAAAGTTGACTTGCCGGAGACAAGCTATGAATTTATCCCTTTGGCTGGAGTCAGCGAAATCAGCAAGAAATTGGTTTACAAGAACAAGACTGCCAATCTACAGTTGAACTTCAAGGAGGCGATGTTGTCAAGTAATAAACATGTTAGACGAGAGAAAGTTGGGCGAGTATTGAGCAAATTTGAGCAGCAAAGATCTGCCTGAGCGACACTGATTGACAATGATGCTAATTAAAAGTATTTTAATTGATTTGTACTGAATAGAACAGAGAGAAAAGAAAGATGTACGTGTATAATGATAAATACCCCGAATAAAGCGCTTGTAAATACGTATTATACGGATAAATTAGTTAATTTCGACATAGATGTGATGAGATCACAGTCAGTTCAATTGACATTTTGCATTTGTTCCATCATTCCGTATATATTCATAAATATCTTATTCCTTCACCAGACTCAAGTTGATTTTTTGGTTCTAAGTCTACTACGCGTCATAAAGTTGGCAGCAATTTCTCTCCATCTTCGGCAGACATTGTTTGTTGGCATAAGTTTACCGCGTGACCATCGCGATGATCGCAAATGCTTAGCTGGCGGTGAACCACTGATTCCGCTCAGTTTACGCTTCCTCGTTATCGCTCGAACAGAACCCAATCTCTTGAAGAAGCTCTTTCTCTCTTTAGCATGCCTAGTAGCCGTGAAGCTGTGCAGAGATGTACTTTTCTTAAGTACAGGCGCTGGTTTTTTGGGCTCTATTATTCTTTCTTCAGAGTCGTTTGTCTTCGACCAAATTTTCATTTCAGTCAGATCATTTAGGACGCTGGAGTTATATCCGTTACAGTGGCCGTCAACTAGTTCTTCCGTAACAGAAATACATTCATCTCGGTATTTCTTGGCACCATAATTAGCTTCGCAGCTATTCTCATCATCTTCCAGCTCATTTTCATCGTAGTCGCGATACACTTTGACACCATTGATTATTTTATGATGATGGTTTCCATTAATTCTCAGAGCATCAGTCAAAGTTCTGAAGGACGACTTGGGAAGCTCATTGACATATAATTGTAATTGAGAGACACAGTCGCTGGTGATTCGGTGGTCGAATTTCGCGACATGACTTTCAGTCGGGCACGGAAAAAGCGTGGAAGCAGGCTGTTCTACGCTTTGCATAGAGTTCGACATATAAACAAGCTTCTCCATGGAACTGCTTTCATTTGAGACGACCATGTTCGTCACGGAAGAGATGATTGGTGGGTGAGGTATTGATGGCATGTTCTCAAAATTTGTTCCCAATAACCAGCCCTCAGCGTTCTTTGCAGGATTAGGACGATGATTGGGGCTTATGAGGTATTCACAAGGACGAGTTTCCATGGGAAGAATTGTTGGGCTAACTAGTGTTTCCACTTGTTCGTCGGTCAAGCTCATCGAGTCGAGCTTGACGCCAGCTTTGCTTTGAGTAGGGCCACGATGATCCAACAAGACAGTGACAACTGAAGTATTGTCCGCTCTGAGTCTGCTTGATAACCATCTTTGTACACCGAAATTCACGAGTGCTTGCGAAGGATTAGTGGGATCATCGTGGCACATCGACATTGTACCTTTGTTGGAATAATTCAGTAAGTTCAGCAAATCTCTTTCAACTTCATAGGGTTCTTCGATTTCTTGAACCATGCGGATGCATTCGTGTTCTAGTAGAACATTCCATAGTCCATCAGATGCGAGAATGAGACATTTATCTTCATCCGGATTGATTGGTACAACTTCTACATCAGGCTCAGGGCTCACAACGTACACATCATTGTCAGGATTGTAGCTCCACAAGTCTCCTAGAGAGCAAGGAACAGATATAACACAATACATAATTTAGCAACTACTTACCTAGAGATCTAGCAACAGCCAAAAAGGGTATTCGATCGAAACTAGTGCTTCGCCTAACTGGACCTTGATGGCCGTACTTAGGTCGATACCACACAACTCTTTCAACTCCAGACTTGGTCATAACTTCTCCTCCAGCAGCATAAATTCGCTTTCTTTCAACTGGACATTCTGGTTTATGGTCAACCGTGAGTGAATGCGGAATCCACATGCCAGTCTCTCGATTCTTTTTTCCTAGTACGATTTTAGAGTCGCCTACATGACCAGTATAGTACTTGTTATTCATGATGAAACATATACTAGCAGTGGTTCCAGCTGTGCTATACAGGCCAGATGACGTTCTTGGCCAGTTTACTGTAACAGATTTAGCGTTGATTTTAACTGGTGAACAGCGAATTAACTCTCAAGAGCACTTACCGACATCTCTTGTCATCTGGTCATGGGTGATAAGGAATCCCTTCCTTATTGCTTCCAGGATTAACTGGTCATCATATGACCAGAATTCTCGTTGGCTTATTATATTACGAAGCAGATTTTCCCTCGTAAACAAAGCTGCTTCTTTTCCTCCGTGACCATCGAAAATACCAACATAGATGAAATCCAGTTCATCTTGAAAGTCACCAGAGCAGCCAGTAGCATCGGCTTTTTCACTGTCTTCATTTGTCCTTTGATCTAAATTGCTGACATGGTTGTCCTGATTGCGGTCAACAAATTTTCGTTTTTGTTGGTAGGCAATGCAGAAAGTGTCTTCCTGGTATTTTCTCCCGCCTTGCGAACTGTTGCTAAATATGCGAGCATTATACTCAAATGGTGCCTTCATGTTACTCAGACAGTTATGATTAACGGGTTTAAAGGCTAAATTCACAATTTAGGGTCAGCTTTATTATGAAATTTAAACACAATTCAAATGCAGATAATCATGGAGCTGAAACCAACGGCAAGGAAAGCTTCTCTATCATTGTTTCGTGAAGCAAGCCTAAAAAGAGTGCCAGAAGCTCTCTCATTGGACGCCGAATTTTGAGGGACCGTTTCTGTAGAACGATTGCTCATTGAGCGGTTTCTTTGTTCAGGATTTGGCGGCTTTTTTAAAAATAGTGAAACTTTTACATTAAATGAAAATTTTACTAACTAGAAAAAGTCTGCTTAACTGCCTGCCAACTGAATTTAAAAGAAACCGTTTCATTGATTTAGATCGCTGGTGAATGACTTGATTTCAACCTGCAGCCAGGACGACATCATGTTCGGATACAGTTCAGTTAATTGGTTCACCGTCTCTCACGAACATGCTAATTTGAACATAATTATGCTGCATTGAAACTCTGGAAACAGTGATCACGCACTGATTTCATCACGCATTTGAACCCAATCGAGTCTCGTCTTGTTTGTTTTGACTTTTTCGAGAGCTAGGCGTCACCTTGACAACGACACCAGTGACACATCAAGAACCATGCTCTAGTGACCGCTTAATATTGTTATCGCTGTAAATTGCCAAAAATGGCGGAAGTTCATGTCTTCGGTCAACTAGTTGGCGGCACTGGCTTTAGTAATAGTCGCCTATCGTGCAAGTGGACACTGAGACAAGGGACCAACTGGAACATCGTCGAAGGGCTAACCGAAGGAATTACGCAACAAGATGACCCACAAGCGGGAAACTTCTCCTACTGGTGTCACCCGTTGGACATACATTTTCTGACCAGTGGCATCCAAGGATGGCCCAAACTAGAACTCGAAGTATGGCAGCAAAATGTGTACGGAAAGTCCAGCTTGGCCGGCTACGGGTTCGTCCATCTTCCCAGTCAGCCCGGCTTCCAGAGACTCGAGTGCCACACATGGAAACCAGTGGGTGATTACCGGGACCAACTGTACTCGCTTTTCACATCGGGCAGCTTAGTGCTGTCAAACTCTAATTTAGTTCACGACGGTTCTGACAGACATCAATTGCAAACGCAGGCCTCTGGCATAGTTGTGCTAGAACTGTACACAGTCATAAAGAACTTTGACAGATTTGGCATCCAAATGTCCCAATGTACCCGATGACAGGTTCCCATGCATCTTTTAAAATGCAACACAACCTTTTTCTTCTAAATTTGTCATGGGAAACTAGATCAGAGTGAGCGAGTCGCTCCTAGATGGCGCTGCACGCTCGCTTTCTATAAATATTTACATTTCACATTGTGTTTTCATGGCGTTGACAGAACTGTCAACTTTTCATGTCAATAGTATTTAATTTGAATCCCTGCGCACAAATTGCAGTCTTAACTATTAAGCAAATTAAACGTGATCAGCGGCAACGACTCCAGACTCGAGACTGAGGTGCTAATTGTGACCCATGAATGAACACTCATTAGCTGTTCATGAATAATTATTTTCAATCGGTCCCTGAAACTGGAGAGGGAGAGAGAGAGAGACTGAACTCACTTCTCTCTGCCTTAATTGTTGATTGCGTTTAAGTGTAATTCCGTAAATTTTTAACAACATCTCACATCATCCATTCTCACATATCAAGGAAGACAATCCAGTTTTTTTCGGGCTTCTTACTCGACTTCAGGTTTTTTGAGGTCTAGGTAGAGAAAAATGTGTATACTTGAATTCTGTTCACACGCGAAGAAATAATAGGATGAAGAGAGAGGGGGAGCGAGAGGGAGAGGGGACGAGTAGAGCGAGAGAGAGGGGGAGAGGGAGGGAGAGGCTATTGACATGAACTTACAGAGGATCACTTTTTTTATTATGTATGTGAAACTTGCCTACACTTGTCCTGTTCTGTGTGAAATGTTACAGGAAAAGAGTAAGCGGAGAGCGAGAGAGGAAGAGAGCGGAGGGAGAGGGAGAGACAGCCGCAAATGAAGCGAATCTCAACAAGAAAAAGGGCATTTCCTCTGGAAACTAATTAAACGTGCAATTAGGAAGACTAGGATTACAAGAACCGCAGTTGTCTTGTATACACTAAGTATGGGTCGTAAAGTGTAGGTCGCGAGCCGCAGATTTGGAGAAAGAGGGAGAGAGGGGGAAGAGGGAGAGAGGAAGCGAAAGCGAGACCATGATGCGAAGGGCCAAACTTTTCAACCGGTCGCCGCTCTAAGAATGGGTGTGAGGCCTCCGTCCGGGTCGGGTCACGATGCCCTCCTAATGATTTCCAGTCGCTCTCGCTATCTCTCCCCCTCGCTCTCCCCTCTCCCCCTCTCTCTCAGCGCTTCTTTCTCTCTGTCTGTGTATTTGCCTGGTCGCATTCCCCTGGTCTAGTCTTTTTTCATTCACACGTCGGGAGGGCCTCAGTTCGTTGCCTCTCCCTCTTGCCAGTTCTTCTCTCTCTCTCTCCCTCTTTCGCTCTCGCTCCTCGTCTCTCTCCTATGGCTCCTGATGATATTTATGGAGCCAGGCATTTGGTCTGAAGTGTAGCGAGAAGTTAGTTTTCCTCTCGCTGGGAGAAGAGCCAGCAATCGATGCAGTCTCTCTCTCTCTCGCTCTCTCCCTCTCTTCGCTTACTGTCTCTGTGTAAAGAAGGGCAACCGACCAGTGATCATACTTTTCTCTCTCTCTCTCTCTCTCCTCTCTCTCCCTGCGACCTTTGGGTTCGGTGAAAAGTGCCTCCTCGCTTTTCTCCCTCTCTTCCTCTCTCGCGAAAATGTATATTTTTGGTTAGTGGAGAGGAGCCTGTTATTCGGCGGGAAAAGCGGGACAGAGCCGATGTGTCAGCGCTGAAGATAGGGAGGGAGAGAGGGAGACGAGAGAGAGAGGAGAGGGAGAGGGAGAGAGGCCGGGGCGAACTGCATTGCCATTGTCAAAAAGTACACAAGGCAATTTGAGGGAGAGGACTAGAGAGGGAACCGAGAGGCAGAGAGACTGGCTGGGATTCTCGCTTTCCCTCTGTCTCTCGCTCTCTTCCTCTCCCTCTCTCCCTCTCGCGCTCTCCTCTCCTTGCCTCTGTAAAGAGAGGAGCGACGGGGAGGACGCGTCGCGAACAGCGCGTAATATCGGTTGACAGCATATATTATATGGTTCGAGGGTTAGAAAGAGAGGGACAGAAAGCGAGAGGGAGAGAGAGAGAGAGAGAGAGATCGATTCACTTGGACAAAGAGCAATAGGTACAGAGAGGGAACCACCATTGGTGAATCACTACCATTTTATTATTCATTCTCTCCCTCTTCCTCTCCCTCTCTCGCTCCCCCCTTGCTCTCACTGTCTCGTTCCCAGAGAGCATTGCGTTAAAAGGAGCTGAAAAACCTTATTACAAGAAAACGAATATGAAGGCAAACTGTGATAAACTGTCGTTAAGCTTATTCAATTGGCGTCAGAGGTGAGCTGACGAAGTTTTACTCAGCTCTCCCTCTCCCCTTTCCTTTCTTTCGCTCTTCCTCTCCCTCTTCCTCTCACTCTTCCCTTTCGCTCTCTATGTCAACCTTTTTTGCGCTAATGTTTCCAGAGGCTTTGTGAGCCAAGAATCGCTCGCGCTACTTCCAGTTACGTCAGAACTCTCTCTCTCCCCCTCTCCCTCTCCAATCAATAGAAAAACAGTCTTTTACGTTTCTCTCTCCCTCTCTCTCTCTCTCTCTCTCTCTCTCCCTCTCTCGAGTAGATTCGATGTTCTGAAAACGCTCATGCAGTGCGTCACATCGGCGCAAAAAAAGAGAGCGAGAGAGGAGAGCGAAAGTGAGAGCGCGTGAGAAAAAATTGTTAGTTTCTCTTTCCCGCTCTTTTCGGTTTGTGTATTCGAATATGAATTACACCCTCGCAACAAGAGAGTGTGCGAGAAGGAGAACCAGAGACACTTATACACGCATTGGCAAGAGAGAAGGAGAGAGGGAGAGGGAGAGAGAGAGAAAGCGAAGGAGAGAGGGAGAGAGACAGCAAAACCAAAAAGACTTGACGAGTAATTTTTCATGCAGATCACCGAAGAGTGAAATTCAGAGTCGACTTCGCTTCGCTGCTCGTACAAGTCCTTGTCCTCTTCTTGGTCTTTCTCCCTCTCTCCCTCTTTCCCTCTCTCCCCCGCGCTCTCTCTCTCTCTCCCTCTTTCATCCAGGTCATACGCTCCATACGCCCTGTTTGCGCACGACAGACAATAGAAGAGCATCGCTTTGGTACAATAATCGAAGTAGAAGCTCTGAGTTGCTCTCTCTCTCTTTCCCTTTCGCCCTCTCTCTCCTCTCTCTCTCTCGCCCTCTCTCTCTCCCTCTCTTGCCAGTCTCTCCATTAAAGTCAGCTTGAGTCTAGTGCGTCGTTCCTAACTACCTGATAATTACTGGTCTACAGCAAAGTTTCCAATGGCCGAGCACAAACTGTGCGACCTGAGCAAATTGTTCCAACTACGAGGAGGGCAGAGGGGGAAGAGGGATAGAGAGGAAGAGAGAAAGGGCATCGGGAGGGGAAGAGGGGGGGAAGAGGGAGAGAGCGAAAGAGAGAAACTGAGTATCCATCCGGTGCTTTGCCGCCTTCGGAGCAAACGCGCTGAACAAACATATGGACGGTTCCAGTTAAGACTCGAGGGTTAAACAGTGTGCGGAAGTCGAGGCCGTTACACCTCTTTGTATTGAGCAGAAAAGAGGGAGAGAGAGAGGGAGAGAGAGAGAGAGAGAGAGAGCACGAGAGGGAGAGAGAGAGTCGGTGGAAACAGAGCTTCCAAGTTGTTGTAACTGGCACGATCGATGAGTGCGAAAGTCTAAGGCAGTTGCCTTCACTCAGCCTTTTCACTACTTTCTCTCTCTCCCTCTCTCTCTCCCTCTCATCTCTCTCCATGTACATTCGATGTGTGTACTCGTATATTGCGCACTACTCGGTGCACTTTGTGCTCTCTCTCTCTCTTTCTCTCCATCACTCAGTGCACGAATGTTAGAGAGGAAAGAGGGAGAGAGAACGAGAGAGAGAGGAGAGAGAGAGAGAGATGAGTTTTTGGAAGAAAGCGTCGCAAGCGAAAAGGAAGAAGATATTCTCGGCCGAGAGAGAGAGAGAGAGAAGTTCAGGGGAAGGAAGAGACTTCTTGTCCCCCTGTCTGGATTCTGATCGCAGAAAGCGACAGAGAAGGAGAGAGAGAGGAGAGAGAGAGAAAGAGAAGAAAAGGGAGAGAGAGACAGAGGAGCATAACGTGAATAGGAGAAGACTTTTAGCCGAGGAATAGGAAGAAGTGCGAATACCATCGGCGAAGTTCTCTCGTTCGTCGAATTCTATGGAAAGATCAAGTGAACGAGCATGAGAGACGTCACAAAGACAAAGACAAGTGCAAGAAAGGAAGCGAGAGCAGAAAGGGAGATGCAGAGAGAAAGTGCGAAAGCAAAAGCCTAGAACCAACAGGAAGTTGAAGTCTCTCTCTCCCTCCTCTCCTCTCCTCTCTGTCTCTCTCTTTTAGTCGGCTCGTTGCTGATACAAGCACTCGAGTGCATTTTTATTGTTTCTAAACAGAGTTATTAAAAGAGGAAAATGATCAAGTGCTTTACCAACTGTCGTCACATGAAGGAAAAGAGGAGTGAAAGGAGCAGAAAAAGGGAAAGACGGCGAGAGGGAGAGAGAATGTGCGAGAGGGAGAGAGAGAAAGAGAGAAGCACGTGAAACAGGATTCGTTAGTTAGAAAATAAAATTAGCCTTGAGAGTCAAGGTGAGAGTTTGACGCTAGATGACGTTCTAGTTTTCGCTAGAACGTCTTTTTCGAGAGCTTCACCGTATTCTCTCCCTCTCGCTCTTTTCCTCTCTCGCTCTCTCTCTTTCCCTCTCCTGCTCTTTCGCTTCGAACTTGTTCACAAATTGACTCGCATTTGCCTCTATGTTTGTATGTGCGGTATCAAAGAACCTGGTCGATCGTTTTACTTCTCTTTTCCTCGGTAACTTCGCTCTCGTTCTCCTTCCCTCCCTCTCTCTCCCTCTCCACCTATCCTCTCCCGCTTTTGTTGCATGACGTACGGAATAGCGAATAGTCAATGTTTGCTTAAAACTCTAACTTGATTCCCTTCTCTTTTCCTCTCGCGTCTCTCTTTCCTCCCGCTTCTCCTCTCTCTCCCTCTCTCTTCTCTCTCTCCCTCTCTGACTCCAGTCATGTTCCCCTTTGCTTGCTGCCAACCAAGTTACACAACAACATCATCGGCAACGAATAAGGAAACAAGTTAGAGAGCGAGAGATTGAGAGAAAGGGGGAGAGAGAGAGGAGGGGAGAGGCAGAGAGGGAGAGAGAGAGAGCCGGACATGTCACTTATTGAAACTTAATAGGCGGGTTAGCGCACTATTACTACTTTTCTTTATGCTTACATATTCTCTTTCTTCCTTTTTCCTTCTTCAACCTTTTAAAGGGCAACTTATTCTTTTCAGGTCTCCTTCTCTCTTCCCTATTCTCAATCTTTGATTTGTTAGCGAGAGAGAGAGAGAGAGAGAGAGAGAGAGAGAGAGAGGAGAGAGAGAGAGAGTTAAAAAAGCCGCTCTCAGTTCGCTCTAATAAACTTGTCTTGTTGCAAACTTGTTTTGTCGGAGTTCGCATAGAACAACTCTGACTGGTTATATGCATGTCTGAGATTTACTCGGAAAGAGAATATGAGGAGAAGAGGGAGAGAGGAGAGGAGAGAGAGAAAGAAGGGGAAAATGGAGAAAATCTATATCGGTCCGAGAGCGAGAGAGAGAGAGAGAGACGAGGAGAATATTTTCGATGCTCTTCCCAAAATCGCACCATGCACTTGACAACTAAGAGCGCAAAAGGGAGCGAGAGGGAGAGGGAGAGAGGATCCAGTCTGCATACCAGCAAATAAGTTGCCTGTTTGTTGTCATTCTGTCTCTCTCTCTCGCTCCCTCTCTCTCTCCTCATTCCAGACTCTTTTTCTGGTCACTGGAAACTATTCGCGCTCATCGTTACATTGAGCCGCAAAACAAGCCTCGAGGAAAGAGAGAGAGAGAGAGAGAGATGATTTCTAAACAAAATGAAGTGCGAGACACAGAGAAGGGGAGGGGAAGAGGGAGAGCGAGAGAGGGAGACATGTCGCACGGGTACTTGTCGACCCCGACGCCCGAAGAAAAGACACTACTGCGCTGCTTTTACTTTTTGGTCCCTCTCTCCTCTCTATCTCTCTCGCTCTCGTCCTTTCTCTCTCTCCCTCTTTTTTCTCTGAGGTCCTTAAATAACTCACTGCATGCTTTCAAAACCAAAACACTTTTATTGAACGTAAGCCCCTGTCTCGCTCTCTCTCTCCCTCTCTCCTTCGCTCCCTCCCGTCTCTCCCTTTCGTCCATGTCGGCCTATTCGTCTACGCCAAAGTTCTCTGGAAACGTTCGCTCTCTCTCTCTCTCTCTCTCTCGCTCTCCCTCCTCTCTAGTTTTTCACCATTTTCAGAGGATGAGCAAGAGGAAAGAGCAAAAAAGTGAAAAAAGGGAAAGAGATAGTTGAGAACGCGAGCAAAGTAGAGGAAGAATAAGAGGTCGAGAGAGCGAAGTAGAAAGAGGGAGAGGAGAGAGCGAGAGGAGAGGGAGAGAGAGCGAAAGTTACGTTGAATGTTGCTGCCACGCAACCGAGTTCGAGTCAGCATTGAGCAGATAAACGGTCAACATAGAACTAAATGTGTTCTCTCCCTCTCCCCTTCCCTCTTCTTTTCCGCGCTATTCACAGTGCACAAAAAGTATCGATTGTGCCTGTCGTCTAAAAAACCGAAAGAGAGCGAGAGCAGAGAGGGGAGAGAGAGAGAGAGCGAGAGAGCTGTAGGCAACAACCAGCATAACCTCCTTCAGCCTTTACCGGAGAAAGATAGTCGCTTCCTGCGCACGAAATAATCTGAGTGCGAGAGCGCGTTACCTAATATTGTTGCTCTCTTACATTCTCTCTCTCGCTTCCCTCTCGCTCGCTCGCCACAGCGGCTGCCACTTTCTCCTCCTTTTCAACTCTCTCCCTCTCTCCTCTCTCTCCAGCTCTCTTTTCCAGATCGATCAATGGCCTTCTCTCTCTCCTCTCTCCCCAGCTACTGAGAGAGTTCCGCAGAAAAAACTGGCCAAACCTAATAAAAAGTAATAGAGATGGACCAACGTAATTCAACCTCTCTTTCGCCATCTTCATCTCTGCCGCTCGCTCTCCCTCTCGCTCTCCCTCGCTCTCCCTCCCTCTCTTTCCCTCGCTTTTCTGCAAGTGTAGAAAAGTTTTGCTGATGTCTCTCTCCCTCTCTCCCTCTCAATTCCTCTCGAACTGAACCACCCAACCAACTGGTCTGGCCGAAGAATTTCCGCATTATTGTTATTCTCTTTCATGCAGAAAAGTTTTCAATTGCGTCTCTTTCGCTCTCTCCCCTCTCGCGCTCTCCCCTCTCGCTCTCTCACTCCATCGCTGAGCGCTTTTGAGGGCATAGCCGAGGCGAAAATGTTTTGTAATAACAGCAAAGAAGAGCATATAAGGCGAGCCTTTGACAAGTTGTCGATTCCTGCAGTGAACTACACTAAGTCGTTCTCTCCTCTCTCTCTCCCTCTCTCCTCTCCCTTCTCTCTCTCTCCCGCTTCTACCGTCTTGCTCTCTTCCTCTCGAACTTGTTCTCGCGTCTCCAGCGGAGGTTGTTTGGCAGCCCAGTATTCACTACTGGGTGACCCTCAGCCAAACATTCATAATCAGAGCGGAGGAGCAACAACACACGGCAGAGGGGGAGAGGGGGAGAGAGGGAGAGCGAGAGGGAGAGAGAGAAAATCGACGCTCTTTCCTGGTCTAAAAAGTTTTGCAGCTCCACCCAATGCTTTGCTTTTGACACGATGCTTGAGAAGAGAAGCTGTTGGAGCGTCTCTTTCTCATTCTTCTCTCTCTCCCTCTTGCTCTCCCTCTCTCCCTCTTGCTCTCTTCCTCTCGCTCCAGACCAGTATTGCGACCAGGCAAGCTAGTGATGAGACATGCGCTCTAAACTTTTTCTTTCTTCTTTATCTTCTTCAAGTCATCTGTCAAGTGTAGTCACTGAGAGCGAGAAGAGGGAGAGCGAGTGAGGGGAAGAGAGGGAGAGAGAGAGAGTCGGCGGATGAGGGGCGCGCAGTTCAAGATCAGCTCACCGAGCTTGTTATTCTAGTTCTCGTTTAAGACAAGGCGAGAGGGAGAGAGGGGAGAGAGAGAAGAAAGAGACGGTAGTCAAATGGCTACTAAAACTTGCCCTATGTGTATATCTCATGGACATTCTGTCCTCTCTCCCTCTCTCTCTCTCCTCTAGTATCTCGCTCTCACCAATTATGCTAATCATGGGCATTGTTTGTAAACCAGCAGCGCGAAAGCTGACCCAGCTGAAAGAGAGTCCCAGCGGAAGAGAGAGAGAGGAGAGGGAAGGAGAGCGCGAGAGCGAGAAAGATGACATTGAAGCCGCACAGTGAAGAATGCTTGTGCGTATCATACACAGAGCATTATCCTGGCTTTCCAGTAACTAGTTTTGGAAGCTGTCATTTCAAGCTCTCTCTCCTCTCCTCTCCTCTCGCTCTCTTCTCTCCTCTCTTCCCTCTCACACTCGTTCTCGACCTGAGTTTGCTAACTCCTTTTCGCCTTGCGTTTTGTTCTATGTTCGGTGAGAGAAAGAGACAGATAGTGAAGACGGCAAGAGAGAAAGACGGAACAAGAGACAGCGAGGAAAGAGCGAGAGGGAGGGAGAGGGAGAGAGAGGGAGAGAGAGAGAGCAACGAACGAAACTAACAAGAGTTGTGGCCAATGGAGTACACAGAGCCATAAACAGGAAAGAGTAAGTGAGAGAGCGAGAGAGAGAGAGAGAGAGCGATGGACAACACCACATACCTTTCGAGAGGGAGAGAGGAGAGACAGAGAGGCTCCCGTCTGTTTTGTCCGTCTCTCATTCTTCGTGCCCTCTGTCTCTCTCCCTCTCGCTCTCCCTGTCTCGCTGTTTACGAGCGAGTGCCACTGTTCGGGGTGGCCGACTGCCCCGGCCAACTTGTTTGTCTAATACTCTACTCAGACCTTGACCAGTTCTCTCTCTCTCTCCTCTCTTTCTCGCTCTCTCCCTCTGTCTCTCTATTTTTCGTTCTCTCTATCTTTCCCTCCCTCCTCTGTTTCCCTCTCTTTTCTCCGGGTCAGCAGAGTGGCCGCGAAATCCTCTCTAAATCCCCAACACCACAAAAGGGGTTGTGTTCACATATTAGCTCTCACCCTCTCTCCTCTCCTTCTCTCTCTCCTCTCCCGCTCTTCAAAATCTCTTTGCGCGCTCTTTTCTCTCTCCTTTTCTCGCTTGCGCTCCCTCTCGCTCTCCCTCTTCGCTCCACTATCGCTCTGCTCGCTCCTTGCTTGACACATAAAAGGTCTGAGGTCGCAGAGAACGTCTTTGCCCATCAGTAGGCTGAAGAGCGGAGAGAAGAGAGGAGAGAGAGAGAGGCGAAGAGATGGTCTATGTTTGCCTTTTCTTTCGCTCGTTTCTTTCTAGAGAGGCAGAAATGGATGGCTATTCGTTTCCTTTGCTTTGCCTCTCTCCTCTCCCCCTCTCTCGCTCTCTTCTCCTTCTTTCTTTCATTTAGCAGAAAGAAGCTTGTCGACTCTGAACGGCGGTCTCTCTCTCTCTCCTCTCTTTTTCGGTCTCTCTCCCTCTCCCCCTCTCTCGCTCTCTTTCCAGCTACTCAAGGCGATGGCCAGCGCAGCACAAGCAGCGTTCATCTCCATCAACCAACTCGCACAATAGCCGGAGCCTCTCTGCGAATTTGCTTTGCGCTCTCTCTCTCCCTCTCCCTCTCTCCTCACGTCCTTCTGTGGTACAAGTTCTCCGTCTTCTCGCTTTCTCTCTCTTGTTACTAGAGCAAGTAGGAGAACGAAAGCTAGAAGGAGAAGAGAGCGAAGGGAAGAGAGGAGAGGGAGAGAGAGAAGCGCACATGCCAACAGCCTTTCTTTTCTTCTCTTTCCGTTCGCATCTCTAACTTTTTATTGATCCGACCAAGTTTTCCCTCTCTCCCTCTCACTCTTTCGCTTTCAAAGAGGTAACTTTCCATCGAGATCAACTCCTTCATAACATCTCTCGCTCTCTCTCTCTCCTCCTCTCCTTCTCTCTCGTTCATACACTTCCTCCTCTTTTCGAAACAAGCGCTATTTATAAATTAAGTGGAACTCAAAAGTTTTAAATAGCGCACCATTGCCATTGGCTGCGACTGCGTATGTGACTCTTTGTCTCTCTCCCTCTCTCTCCCTCTCTCCCCTCCTCTCATCAGCATCCTTGCAGATGTCTAACAAACAAATGCTAGTCCGCTCTCTCTCTCCTCTCCCTCTCGCTGCCTGCGACTCATCGATGGTGTCATGGTCGGCAATTGTTTATGAACTACTGGCGGAACTTGACCAGGTGAAAAGTTGCCTTTAAAGAATGTGGCGAGAGAGGAGAGAGGGAGAGAGAGAGGCAGAGAGGGAGAGAGAGCATTATACTGGCGCCTCCGTAACTGGTTTCCAGGCTGCTGCCTGAGCGCGCGAGGGGGAAGGGTGAACGGGGGAAGGCAAGGAGAGAGAGAGAGAAGAGAGGGAGAGAGACACGGCTGAAGCGACAGGCATGGAGCGAGCTGGCTCGCACTCTCTCTCTCTCTCTGCCTCTCTCTCTCTCTCCCTCTCAGCCTCTCGTCGCTCAGGCCGTCAGCTGGGTTGTGTGCGGAGCGCATGCGCTGCCCGAGGAGACAGCTCGCCAAACCGAAGCCAGTTCTCAGTGAGGCTCAAACCATTGTGCGCGCCGGTTGATGGAGATGAACCATCATCGGAGCGGCTCTATGTCAGCTTCGGCGGTTGCTTCGGTTGCTCGCTTTCATCCGTCACCGTCTCAGGTTCAGTCTAACAATAATAACAATTTAACCAACACCAACGCCGCCAACAACAGTCAGTCGTCGGGTCAACTGGCCCACCAGTCGGCGGGCAGTGCAGTGGGCCAGCCCGGTGAGGGCTACTATCGGCCGCAAAGTGGTTACGGTGGTCACCACCAGCCAGGGAATAACAATAACAACAACGGTGGCATCAATCAACACCACCACGACCAGTACCAGTCTAATAACAGTGCCCTCAACACGGCCACCCTGGTTGCCGCGGCCACCGCTACTGCCACCGCCACCGCTTGGGTCCATGTCACCGCCATGCAGGACAGAGGAGGCGGAGGAGGAGGACCTGAGCCCGGTGGCGGCTCCGGTGGCATGAACCATCCGGCCACTGCCATGGCCACTGTCAACTCGCAGTATTCTACGCAGGTACGTTTCTAGCCGTGGCTCTCTCCCTCTCTGTCTCTCTCCCTACTCCCCTTCTCCCGGTACTTAGAGGGACAGACAGAAAGAGAGACTAGAGGAGCCAGAGGAAGAGGGAGAGAGGGAGAGACACTGCAGTAGTAGCGCCCCTCATATGCAAATCACTTTGCAATTGTCCCTTTGCAACTTTTTCTTTAACCTTGTTTTTTCTCTTCGTCGCTCTCTCCCTCTCTGTCTCTCCCTCTCCCTCCGTGCACACATACAAATTTCTGTCTGCTCTTCAGGGTAACCACGGTTACAATGCCGCCGCACCCACCGGTTATGCGCCTAGCCACCACCACCGGATGAATCCTATGAATTACCAAATGACCAGCAATGGCAATGCCATGAACTCTATGGGTGGTCAAGTTCAACCCTCGAATCAGCATCAAGCTTCGGCCATGGTCAATGCGTCGGCAATGGTGGCCAATGGGAATGCAGCCATGACACCCAACGGAATGAACCAGATGGTCATGGCCCAGGGCAAGGTTGCCATGTCCCACTCTGCCATGGTTCAAAACAATACTAGTAATGGCCACCAGTCTCAGCAGCTCATGATGGCCAACGGCTACGGCGGTGGCCAGAGTCGGAGTAGACCATATCCGAACCCCGTTCAGTACATGTCACAGAAACATGCTTCTCAGCAGCAGCAGCAACTAAATCAACAGCAGCAGCAACAACAACAATCAAGAGTAGGAATGGTAAATGGCCTCAATTCGGGTTACGGTTCCACCAATCATATGGCCATGCAAGCGCAACACCCGGGATATGGACCAGGGTCACAGGTAGCACCGCTACACCAGTCGTACGGCAACCAGGTAAACCTTTATTCTGCTCTTTTATTCTCTTCTATTCCTCTCTCTCTCCCTCTCGCTCCCTCGCTCTCTTGTCAAGAGAGGGAGAGATGTAAAAGGAGGAGGCACAGAGCAATGCGACTAATGAGCGAATCCACTCTTCTCTCTCTCTCTCCCTCTCCTTCTCTCTCCTCCAAATGTGAATGTGCGTGTATGTGTGCAGTACTCTGGAGGACAACAAGCAATGCAATACAACAAGCAACAGCAGCAGCAAATAGCTGGTATTCAGCAGCAACAGCAAGTTGCCAGCTACGGCACTTCGCCCATGGGCAACTCGATGCAAGGCCACCACCATCTCCATTCCTCTCAGCAGTCTTCACAGGCTCATGGAACGCCTTCTAACGCCTATCCTGTCACCGGTGGTCATCCTGGTGGTCAAATGAGACCCAGTGGACCGCTTCAAAGGACACCGCAGTCCGCAGGCTATGGGACAACTGGTCCCGCCGCCTACGGCCTCACGCAGGCTCAGCAGCAGCAACAGCAACAACAGCAGCAAGGTTACTGGGCACAGAGTGGCCCATACCACGGTGACCACCAAGCCCACCAAATGAACAATGTTTCCTATGGTCAACAAGTTCCGCAGCCCGGTTACCCGCCGACGGGCCAACAACAACAGCAGCAGCATGCACAGCAGCAGCAGCAACAACTACCGGCGGCCAATCCCCGAATGACTCAGTACAATGGTGCGCGTGTAGCTTATCATCAACACCACTCACCCTTGCCCGGCAATCCTACGCCACCATTGACGCCGGCCTCGAGTATGGCCGGCTACGGCGGCGACATGAAGTCGGGCGTCTATGCTGGGCCAGGTGCTGGCCCGGGGCAAGTAGTGGGCAAGGACATTAAGCCCGTGTTAACCCCTCAACAACAAGCTGCCGCCGCTGCTGCGGCCAACGCAGTGGCGTCGGGCCCACAATGGCAACTGCAAATGCCCCTTCAAGGCCTTGTCCACCACAGCAAGGACGATGAGTTGCGTCTAACGTTCCCTGTTCGCGATGGCATCATACTGTCACCATTTAAACTCGAGCACAATCTGGCGGTCAGTAATCATGTCTTCCTGTTGAAGCCGTCAGTGTTTCAGACCCTAATGACCCGGCCCGACCTTGAGCTGCAGTTGAAGTGCTTCCACCATGAGGACCGTTTAATGAACACCAATTGGCCCGCTTCGGTCCAAGTGTCTGTGAATGCTACGCCACTGCTCATTGACCGGGGCGAGAATAAGAGCTCGCACAAACCGCTGTACCTCAAAGACGTTTGTCAACCGGAAAGGAATACCATTCAAATTACGGTGTCCGCTTGTTCTTGTTCCCACCACTTCCTGTTGCAACTTGTCCACCGGCCGACGGTTAAGTCTGTACTTCAAGGACTACTTCGAAAGAGACTCCTTCCCGCTGAACACTGTATAGCAAAGATTAAGCGAAATTTCACCAGTAGCCACATTTCGTCGCCTTCCCATTCGACCAACGGTGGCGCCGACCACATGACCAGCGGTGCCCTTGATGGCGTAGAACAGACCGCCATCAAAGTGTCCCTCAAGTGTCCCATCACCTACAAGAGAATATGCCTGCCGGCCCGGGGCTCGGAGTGCAAGCACATTCCTTGCTTTGACCTGGAATCGTACCTGGTGATGAATGCCGAGCGAGGCACCTGGCGGTGTCCGGTGTGCAACAAGTCAGCCCTTCTAGAGGGCCTGGAAGTTGACCAGTACATTTGGGGCATAATCAACAACCTGAGTAACTCTGATGTGGACGAGGTGACCGTCGACTCTACGGCAAGCTGGAAACCAGTTTCAGGTTTTCAAGGTAAGGATGGCAACTTGAAAGACGAACCGGGACAGCTGAGCGATTGCACGGCAAGTGGTCCGGGTAGCGCGGCCAGCCTTGGTGCTGCTGGTGGCTTTGGTGTTAACAAGAGATTCAAGGCGATGTCACCCAACTCAACGACCATGCCCACGTCCAACTCGTGGGAGATGGGCCAAGGATTGTCTCCCTATGCACCTCTGCCCCCGCTGCCCGACATGCAGTCCATCGCCAACGGCAACCTCGGTCTGGGCACGGCCGGCCCACAGTCGCAGCACCCATCACAGCAGCAGCAGCACCATTCTCACCAGTCACCGGGACACATGTCGGCCATGACGCCGCACAGCAATGGCGGAGGCTTCAGTAATCCCAACACACCGTACGACTTCCACTCGTCGGGCTCCGACTTTGCGCCCCTGTCACACATGGCCAGTGGCGGGAATCCCCTGGACCCGCTGGCCGCCATGGAGAAGTCACTGAGCCAGCACGAGCAGCACATGGGCTCTGGGTTTGGCATTGCCCATGACCGGAACAACGGCTCGGCTGGATCCGGAAACGGTGGCTCCGCGGCCAACAACAGCAGCAACAACAACAACTCGTCGCCCAGTCACAACAATAGTAGCCACAGTCACAGTTCAAATAACAATAATGGCGCCAGTAACTCGGGTGGCCACGGACACCATAATACGCCGACGCATGCACCCGGCACCCCGATGGGCCCGGCGCCCACGACGCCACAGACACCCGCCCCTCACACGCCACTGACACCTGGCAATGTGGGGCCACCCAGTGTCCACCCTTGCAACAGCAATGGCCCCATTGGTGACCAGCACAACAATTCATCGTCAGTCAACGGTAACAACTCTTCCTCATCATCATCAGCCAACAACAATAACAGCAGCAGCAACAATAACAACAACAATTCACTGACCAGTGACCTGAGTGATCTCAACTTCGACCCAGCTGCCGTCATTGACGGTGAAGGTCAAGGTACCGAGGGCCTGAACGTAAGTCACATGTTCGACACAGGGTTGATGACGTAAGCTAACTTCGCAACTTTTCTTCTTCTCCCTCTTCCTTCCCTCTCTCTCCTCTTCCTACGCATCGCAGCTATTACCAGACAACTGCGTAGACGCAATGGAATTATTGTCATACCTTGAACCTGATTCTGGAAGTAATCCAGTGACATCGTCATCCTCATCAGCTTCCATCTTGACCTCGTCGAATAACAATTCTGGTCTAGCCAATGGTTCTAGTTCGAATAATTCGAGTTCTGTCAGTGATGATATTCTTGCGCTCTTTGAAACTTGAATAGGAAGACACATACACACATAAACCGAAAAAGCTACAACTCAGAAAATTTCGCATCTTACATACAAAACTTTGTACATATTTATAGCAAAACACCGAAACTGAGAAGGCAAGAGGGATTCCTCTTTCTCTCTCCCTCTCCCTATCTCGCTCTCTTAGCTGCTCTACTTCTAGGTTTGCTTTTTTCTAAAAACAACATTTGTGATGATCATCATTGTAATTTTTCTTCTCTCTCTTCTCAAAGACAAACTAAGTAGTAGCAGTTCGTTGAAGTATTATATATTTAAATGTAGTATTGTGTTAATATAATATAATAATATTATATAAACTTCAAAACACTTGATTTCTATTGAGTGAAGAATTAAGAGAGGAAAAAGAGCAGAGAGGGGAAAATATCGCCATACCTGCTCTTCTAATTCGGTTTGACACCAGAGAGGGGGAGAGAAAGAGAGTAAGGGGGGAAGAATTATTTAATTTGTCATAAATTTTACAAGATTTAGCTTCGTGACCCTTTGACTAATGCCGACAAGTAAAAAATAGAAAGCTGAGAACTAATTCATACTTAATTGAATGGTTTCTTTTAATTTTCGGCAGATTAGTTAGGTTTGACAGTAAAAGCGAGACGAAAACTTTGCGCGCAAGCGCAGAAAATGAGTTCGAACGTTCGCGAAAGAAAAACAGATAACAATCGCTCTCTCTCTCTCTCTCTCTCTCCTTCTCTCTCCCTCTCGGTCGGGTAACATGTATATTATATAACAATATGTATGAATGCTTGGTATCTCTACTTCCTATATTAATTGTATTCAAAGCAGGGGAGCGAGTTGGAGAAGAAGAAAAAATGTCAGACCGAGAAAAAGCAAAGCGAAATAATAAGAACAAAAGATGAACCAGAAAAGAGACCAAGACAGTGAGAGGGAGAGGGCGAGGGAGAGAGAGAGACGCGAGAGATGGAGGGAGAGAGGTAGAGCGAGAGAGACTTATATATATCTACGCTGTAGCCGACTTTACTCTTTACAGTTGTTCTGTCTTCACCTCGGGCCGAGTCGATAACCTTCTTCTTCGGTCTTTCTTCTCTATTTATCTCTCTCTCTCTCCCTCTCGCCTCCTTTTCTTACTCTACCTCTTCCGTATACTGTACATACTTATCAATCTCTCCCTTCTTTTTTCTTTCTGTCTCTCTCCCCCTTTCCTCTCTTTCCCCCTTCTCTTCAATCTCTATCTTGCAACTGTTTGTACTTAGCGATCTTAACCGGTCTCTCTCCTCTCTCCCCCTTTCTCTCCCTCTCTTCTTCGCTCACTCACAGTCACTCGCCTTCTTTCCGATACAAGAGAAACGAGTTCAGCATCTCTCTCCCCTCTCCCTCTCTCCTCTCTGCTTCTTAGTAGAACATTTTGACAGACAAGTCAGTTGGTACTTTGTTTTGGTTGACTTGCAACGCATAGTACGGACATGCACTCGTAGACTAGCATCCCTCTCGGAAAGAAGGAAAGAGCGAGAAGGAGAGGAGAGGAGAGAGAGAGAGGGAGAGCGAATGAGAAAAGAGAGATTAGACTTGTTTTTGATGTTACATCACATGGCAATCATCGGGTACCCATTTCAGTAGTGGACCAACAGCAGAGGAAAAGAGGAAGAGTTAGCGAGAGAGGGAGAGAGAGAGAGAGAGAGAGAGGAAGAGAGAGAGAGAGATAGCATGGTTATTTTGTACTGCCCACGCATACCTAAGTTGATCTCAATGACAGAGAGGAAGAGAGCGAAGGAGAGAAGTTATTTTCAAGCAATTCCTTACCTGGGTAGAATGCGCGCATTCTCTCTCTTCCCATCTCTCCTCCTCCCTCTCTATGTCTGTCTTCCTTCTCTATAGTAATTGACTTCAATTTCGTTCACTTCCTTGACCCGTATAAAATCTATTTTCAACATGTGCTCGAACTGTTTGGCCGTTCACTGTGAGAGGGAGGAGGGAGAGGGAGATCGGAAAGAGCGGGAGAGGGGAGGAGAGCTTTGTAAACAGATCGATACGAGCGCTTGCTGTTTTTCGTCAGGAAAGAGACTGCTAATGAAGAATTAAAGAACATCAGTGCTGAAAGGATATTTACAGCGAGAGGGATACAAAGGGAGAGAGGGAGAGGGAGAGAGCGAAAACCACGGAATTTACAGTGTCAAAGAGGTAATAAATGATAGTGATGAGAAGGCGAAGTTGCTCAGGGTTAAAGTCCTATTGACAAGTTGCTTTTTTGGGAAAGAGCGAAAACCGGAGAGTTAGATCTCTCTCTCTCTCTCCTCTTTTTCTCTCTCCTTCTCTCCTCTTTCTCCCTCCTTTCTGAGAGTGAGAGTAAAAAATATGTTACATTTTCTTGTAACAGCAGAGAGTTCATTTGAATTGCTTCATTGCTCTGCAAATTGTAATTCTTTTAGCGGTCGTCTCTCTCCCTCTCTCTCTCTCCCCTCTCAATCCCCTTTCTCTCTCGCCTTTTCTCGTTCGGCAAGTGACTACTTGAGAGGCTAGAGCAAAGTGAGAAAGCGAGAGGGAGGGAGAGCGAGAGCTGATCCATAGCTTGTGCCTGAATTAGGGGGGTCTTGCCGTCTCTTCCCTTTAGCAGCTAATCAGCAAGAAAAGAGGGAAGAGGCTAGGAATCTTGCTCATTGCTCTTGAGGAGACACAGCAAGAGAGAAAGAGAGGGGAGAGGGAGAGGAGAGAGAGAGAGCTGTCGACGTGTTCATTGGAATTTCAAAAGAGCGATATTTTTCCAAGAAAAGAAATGTAAAATGCTTTGCTCAGTGACACCTTCTCGAAGAGAAGAGAGAATGAAAGTGATAGGATGAAAAGGGAGGAGAGAGGGAGAGAGGAGAGAGAGAGAGAGAGAAAATGTGTGCATGGAAAAAAGTAGTTGTAGAAAAGTATAGAAAATGATCGGATGTCATTCAATGGCAAATGGCTGCCTAACTATGAATAATAGCGATGATGACGTTGTCTCTCGACAGGTGTTGCTTCTCTCTCTCCTCTCGCGCGCTTCTCTCTCTCCCCCTCTCTCCTCTATGCTTAAGGCGTATTGTATAACCACGTACTACTGAGTGTCTAGTTTCTGGGCAGATGCAGTTCGTCCTCGATATGTTTATTTATTACGATCAAACGGCAGCTATACACCGTATTTGGCTCCTCTCTCTCCCCTCCCTTCCCCTTAACTTCGGTTTCCTCCTCTAACTTTGTCACATGCTCTCTCTCTCTCTCTCTCTCTCTCTCTCTCTCTCTCTCTTCTCATCTCTCTTTCTCCGTCTTATTCTTATTGTTGTTTGATTTTTCAATGCAAAATATAAACGCGTGCAGCTTTTATGGTATTTTAGTTTGCATGCATATGCATTTCTATTATACGGTTAGTTATAGACAAAGAAGTGGTGACTGAAAAGAAAGAGAGATGAAGAGAGAGAGAGGGAGGGAGAGGAAGAGAGAGAGAGAGAAATTCACTTTCAAGCTCTCTGTTTGCCTTTTAAGTGTCCTCGCTTTACGTCAACCAGGCCTTGGACTTCTTCTCTTTCTCTCTCCGACTAGCTTCTCATTGCCATTACCTCCGAGGTCTCTCTCTCTCTCTCTCTCTCTCTCTCTTCCTCTCTCTCCCTCCGCACCTTCATTCGCTTCTCTGTCTTTCTCTCTCTCTCCTCTTTAATTCGCCTCACAAAACGACATGTTGCGTGCGCACGGTGATGTGACCAGAACTACGAGACCTTCTCTCAACATCTCTCTCTCCTCTCTCTTTCTCTCTCTCCCCCTCACTCTCTCTCTCTCTCCACCTCCCTTTCAGTCTTTCGCGCTTTTCCTCTCTTGCAGTGTCTCTCTCTACCTTCGGTAATGTCGTCGCGGTTGTTGCAGCTGCACAACTATTACTACATGTACACAGTAGGTATGAAATGAGTGCCAGTGAGCAGAGAGGAAGAGAGGAGAGAGAGAGAGAGAGAGAGAGCAGTGGAGCTGAGACACAAGGGCGACCTAACCAGGATGGCATTCAACGAGACCATAATTGTCGCTGATTGGCGGGAACGACCGCCGTGTGACCGGCCGGGAGTGGCACTTCTCTCGCCCCTTGTTTCTCGCTCCTCTCCCCTCTCCTCTTCCCCTCTCTGTATCTCCCTATCTGGGTGGCCACGAGAATGCCGCAGGGAAGAGGGGGTACGCCAAGGAGGAAAGAGGCAAACTGTGCTCCCTCTCCCCCCTCCTCTCTCTCCCTCTCCAGTTCACCAGTTGCGTCATAATGGCAATCGGTGGCCAAGGTCGCGCTTTTCGCAAAACTAAAGTTTCACTATTGATTCAGTGTTCCTATTTCAAATCAGCTGGAGAGCGCAGCGACGAGAGGGAGAGAGAGAGAGAGACACGAAGAAAGGAGATTTCAGAGCAAAATGTTCTTTCCTCCATTGAGTCGTGTCTCTCGCTCTCTCCCTCTCCCCCTCTCATCTCATCTCAATGTCTCGGTGAGAAGTAGTGCGACAGACATTTCGCTCTGTTTGCCGTGACAAGCGCTCTTCTAAGCTTTTCATTCCATTATTTACTGATTCAAGTGAGCTTTTCAAATGGAAGGCGAGAGAGAAGGAGCGAGAGAGGGAGAGGGAGAGAGAGAGCAATAAGTTGAGGATTCAAGTTTCGGTCAGTTTGCTGAGTAGAGGAGAGGGAGAGGAGAGACCACCGAGATTATGGTAGTCTCATTGTGGCCTCTTTCGGCCAGTTTTCGGGAAGGCGTTGCTGCCTGAACTTGGCCTCATCTCATCTCTCTCTCTCCCCTCTTCCCTTCTTCTCTCTCTCCCTCTCTCCTTATTCTCTCATCCGGGCTATATATATATGTACAAGGCATGTATATGCCGCATATAAGTGTTATATAAAGGCTGCTTCATTTCACGCTGAAGGGCTTCAAAGCTGGAAAGTTATGGTCTGGTAAGAAGCATGTGAGACATTGACCCGTCATTTTGAAGGCAGAGAGGGAGAGAGAGGAGAGGAGAGAGAAGAGAGGAGAATGGAGAGGAACTCAGGAGCAAGTATAACATAAGCTAACTCCTCTCTCATCAGGCTCAGACATAAACCCTCTCGCTCTTCTCTCCTCTCTTCTCGGTCGTCATTCTTACTTCGGGTTCACAGGCAAGTCGCTCACACCACGCATCGGCAGCACCGATGAAACCTCTCTCTCTCCCTCTCCTCTCTCGCTCTTCCTCTCGCTGCTCTCCCCTTCATTCCTTTCTTCAATCTTTCTGACTTTTTTCTTCTTTCTACAAAAGCCGCTTTGCTCTCTCTCCTCTCCTCTTCCCTCTGTTTGCAAGATTTTAATCAATACTGTTCTTTGGAAGCCCTCTCTGGATGCACGAAACTCGTAATGTTCAAAGGAGGAGAGAGGGAGGGCAAGAGAGGGAGAGAGAGAGGGATGCAGGAAAGAACAAAATGGATCTAGTCTATCATGATGCATTTTATTCAACTAAATAGAGTGTGAAAAAGTCGCTCTTCGTCTCTCCTCTCCTTTCTCTCCCCTTGCCTTTAGTTTCTATGTCATCTTGTCTCTATTCTTCGCCGAAAGCTGTTATCCTTGAAAATGATGTCTCCGGAGGAGCGAAGAGCGGAAAAGAGGGACACGGCGAGAGGAGAGAGAGAGAGAGAGCAAGAAAAAGTCTGAGAAGAGACCTTTTAAGTAATTAACGCCACTTAAGTAGGAAACCAATTCACTAGTTGTCGAAACAAAAAGAGGGAGAGGGAGGGAGGGAGAGAGAGGGAAACTGGTTGATTTTTGTCTCCTTATCATGAGCGAGTATAGTTTTCAGGTAAACAAACTCTCTGCCGCCTTCTCGCTCTCCCTCTTCCCCTCTCTCGCTCTCCTTGCCTCGTACCGCCGAGTTGCCTGGTGACCTGATGACTGTTTTTTCTACCTTGAAACAGTAATTAACTAAACACTCTTCCTTTTTTTGCAGCTTCGTTCTTGTTTCCATTAAACTATTCGTACACGAAAGTATGTCTCAGTGTGTTTATACCTTTAAGGGTATGAAAATTTCACTTCATTTTGTATTCGACTCACGATTACCATAGTTTCACTTGAAACACCGGTTTTTCACCATATGGTGTAGAGCGAGAAGAGAGCGAGATGGAGAGGGAGAGATGAAGAGGGAGAGAGAGGATGACAGGGAGAAAACTTGTTCCAAGTTGTAGAAGACTTTCACTCTCTCTCTCTCTCTCTCTCTCTCTCTCTCTCTCTCTCTCTCTCTCTCTCTCTCTCTCTCTCTCTCTCTCGCCCTCTCGGTTTCTTTGTGCTCTAAGAATTATGTTTCCAGATATTGCTTGAGAATGTTCATTGCATCTCTCTCTCTCTTCACTTTCTCTATCCTCTCATCTCTCTAGCTCTCTCTCTCTCTCTCTCTCTCTCTCTCTCTCTCTCTCCTCTCCCCTCTCGCCTACACGCCTCTGGTTGTTGCCTACTCACTTTTCTCTTTGAGTTACTTTAAAACAAAACGAACCGGAGAGAGAAGTATTACACAAGAGTACGTGGGAAGAGAGGAGAGAGCGAGAGAGACCGACCTCGACCGAAGAGCAACACAGAGGGAGAGGGAAAGGGAAGGGGAGAGAGAAAGAGAGAAATGAGCATGCTAATTAATACAAGAGCCGGCGAATGAATCGCTATGAGGCACCACATATTGTGGTTTATTATATTAATTAAAATTAATTGTCGCGTGTCTTGGCTTCTTAGAAATTTGTGGTAGAGGTTACAGTGTTTTTCATAGAGAGGCAAAGGGAGAGGAGGAGAGAGAGAGATGATATGAAATTTAGGTATTGCCTGAAAGCTGACTACTCACGGATTATGAAAAATGAACCTTAATTTAACACCAGGCCATTTTGGAAAGTCATACGCCTCTCTCTCCTCTCGCCATTCAACTTTTCAAGTCTCTCTCTCTCTTCCCTCTCTCCCCTCTTCATCCCCTCAATGAACCAATAACAGTGAATTTTAAGCTCAAGTGAAGTCAGCCTTCGGCAACAAATCAGTTGTGAATCCTTTCTCATTGTGATTGATGTCAAAGTCGTCGTCATAATCAATTTACTGGCTTCAATGACTTGTTATTCTTGTTTCCAAGCATTCCTGGTTGACTCTCCCCCCTCTCCCCTCTTTCCCTCTCTTTTGCCTCTTTTTTCTCTAGTCGAGTCTCTATCAGCCACTCCCTTGTCATGGGTGACGATGCCAGGTCGCTATCTCTCTCTCTCCCTCTCCTCTTTTCCCTTCGAGTCCAGTCGCCTCTTTGCTTTGGCGCCATAAACTGGAAGCTGCCAAGTTGCATCTAATCTGAATTCCGAGAACAGAACTAGAGCCTCTCTTTACCCCATCTTTCTCTCCTCTCCTCTGTCTTCCCTCTCTCGCTCTCCCTCTTTCTCTCTCGTTCACTTCGTTGAGTGCGCTGGTCTCGTTAATCAACTTGCAATCGACCAGATGCTGCAATACTTGGCTTCAGGAATGAGCTTTCCCTCTCTTAGCGTAATATTTTACGCTTTCACCATCTCTCTCCTCCTCTCTCTCCCTCTCTTCCCTTCGTCATTGCTTCTTCTAGCGTTCTGCTCTTGTTCATCCTTTGAGTACTTAGATAGCTATATGCATGGCGATGTCGGTTACTTCTTCATATAAACTGGGAAAATGGAGAGCACGAGAGAGAAAAGTGAACAGGCAGGAGAGAGAGATGGAGAGAGAGGAGAGAGAGAGAGGGGAAAGGAGAAGAGGGATAGAGAAGATTCACTCAACTCTGCTCGTCTTTGAATGGGCTATTGAACAATCGATACCTACTTGAAAGGAACTGTGTACGCATGCATCCAATACTTTCTCCTCTACACGCAACCTTACTTCTTTCTGGAGTCTGAGACAACGAGGAGAGGGAGAGAGAGACGAGAGAGGAGAGGGGAAAGCAAGAAAAGAGCGATAGAAAGAGCGAGAGGGAGCGCGAGAGTTCGATGTTCTGAAAGTTTACTTGAGTGTTTAGTGTTTAAAAGAATCTCTCTGGTTCTCTCGCTCTCTTGCCGTGGCGCTCTCTCCCTCTCTCTCTCTCCCTCTCATCCTCCCTTTCTCATCCTCTCTCGCTCTCTTTGTTATTTTCTTTCAAGTTAATATTTTGCACCGACACTCACCGAGTGCGCACTTGAACTCCAACATACTTGCTTGTATATAAATATATATGTTCACTCAACATTAGCCGCATAGAAAAGTTCCCTTTCATGTAATATTAACATATCTTTATTAGGCAGCTATGGAGAAAGCGGCTCAAATTTCACTTGGAGCTTTCCCTCTCTCCCTCTCTCTCTCACCCGCTTTCCTTTATTCTCTCTTCACACAAGAGTGAGAGAGGGAGAGCGAGAGGGAGAGAGAGAGGGAAAGAGAGGGCAAAGAGAGGAGAAAGGTAGAGAAAGGGCAAATAATTGATCGCAAAATGGCAGTCAAGGTTTTCCATGTACACGTATAGTGTTGTATAACGTTATATAAGTATATTTCGCGGTCCTATTTATTCCCTCTCACCCTCCCTCCCTCTCCCCCTTCCCTTTTCCTCACTGTGTAACTTGCTTGTTACGAAACACACACTTGAATGGGATTTGATCTGGAGTCATTTTTTAACTCGCCTTCCTTTTCGATTTTGAACCATTCATTTTGCGCTCCTTTCCCTCTCCTCTCTTTCCCTTCTTGGCCCTCTCTGTGAATGTTCAGACTTTATCCTTTGGAAATCACAACCCAAGAAAAGAGGGAGAAAGGAGAGCGAGAGAGAGAGAGAGAAAGAGAGCACATAGTGAGAAAAGTGTGAATTGAAGATTTTCCTTCTTACCAATGTTGCGAGAATACGAATTCTCTCTCTCTCTCTTCCTCTCCCTCTTCCCTCTCTTCGGTAGTTTTGTGTGAGAGTCTATGTTAACTCTGACGTTTATCGTTTAGAAAGAGAAAGAGCGCCGGAGAGAGAATGATTGAGAAAGAGAGGAGAGGGAGAGAGAGAGCAAAAGGCAAAGAGAGAGAGGGAAAGCGAAAGGAAAGGGATCGATATTTGGAAACATAGTTAGAATATTAATAAAAATCAGTCCGAAGAGTAGAACTGCTTCTTATTTCGAACGAGACTCCTCTCCTCTCTCTCTCCCCTTGCTCCCTTATCTAGCGAAAATGCAGCAAAGAGAGTGAGAAGATGAAGTGAAAGAGGGAGAGAGGGTGAGAGGGAAGACGGATGGCAGAGAGAAGTTTGTTCGAAGCTAAAGAGAAACGAAAAGTCAAGTACATTGGAGCTGTATGTCGTTTCGAGTGTGGCGTGAACAAAAAGAGGGCCAGTGACAAGAGAGTGCGAAAGAATAGAGTCTGAGAGCGAGAAGGGGAGAGAGGAGAGGAGGGGAGGGGAGAGAGACTAAATAGGGCACCGGAGCGGGATCTCCCTTCGTTAAATTAGTTGTACAAACATTCGCAGCTCGGATACTTGGCGCACTTGAAAGTTTCAAGTTGAGACCAACTTTCTCCGAGACTAAATGTCTAGCACCGTCTCCTCTCCCTCCCTTCTCCCTCCTCTCTCTTTCTCTCAGTTTTAACGTGTCTCACTTATATTTGGCTTATGTATAAGTGCATGTGACGGAGAGAGAGAGGGGGAAGGGAGAGAGCCAGAGACAAAAAAAAGCGTGGGCGGAAGTCACTTGGCTATCTTCCCGGATGACGTCCTCGCGCCCGAGTCTACACTTCTTCCTCTCTCGCTCTCCCCTTCTCTCTCTCTCCCTCCCGCTCTCTGTGTTGCTAACTGGTCACCCGCTGATGCGCCCTGAGCTAGTTCGCGTCTAGTGTTCGAAAGTGAAGAGAGGACAAGAGAAGGAGAGAGAGAGGGAAAGAGAGGAATCCATTGTGGAGCCTGAACGGTAGACACGAGCGGCTAACAGTAGCTCGAACATATACATGGAGGCGTTCCGAACAATGGCAGAGGGAGAGAGGGGGAGAGGGGAGAGAGAGGGCATGAAAATCAATTGGCATAGAGAGCGCAATAGTTGGTATCTCTTTCTCTCGTCTCCCTTTCTGCCTCCATCGCCATCCCTTTCTCCCTCTTCGTCTCTGCTTCCTCTCTGGATAAACAGAATGAATAGGTAGCGTTTACAGTTCGTATTCAGAGCGAATTTCTTCGCAAAGTTAACTTGAAAGGGGAAGTGAAATTAATTTTCAGGACTGCAAAGAGCGTCAAATTGAGATATTACGGGTATTAGAAAGGAAGAGTTGTCTCTCTCCCTCTCCTCTCTCGCGTCCTCTCTGTTTCGAGTCAGTTACATGTCAGCTGTTTTTTCGCTGCCGACTAATTGCCCATCAAGTGTGTATATCTTAGTTTTTATTCCATCAATCTTTTTTTCTATACACCCTCAAGATGTTCTAATAAGCTTAACCAATGGTAATTACTGAATAGAAAGGGAGAGGAGGGGAGAGGGAGAGAGCATCAAAGGCTTAGACTAGTGAGCCTCTCTCTCCCCCTCGCTGCCTGGGCTTCCCCTTGGAGTAGCTTCCAAAATCAAGTAAATTGCCAGTTAATTGACAAGACAAACATGAAATCGTTTCGATTGGTAATGAAAAACAATATTATCAGCTGCGCAGCAAAGAAGCATAATGTGCGCATATTTGATTTATGTCAATTTGTTTACACAGGTGGCGCTGACGTCGCCGGTTATATTATGCGAATAGGGGGAAACTTTTTCTGTTATTTTGTTATTTTCAACGCCGAAAAAGAGATATCATGAAAGAAAAACCTTTTTTCTTGTTCTGCTATATGTTCGGTTTGTAGATTGAGTTCATAGTATACACATTTTTTGTCCTACTTGTTTCACTGAATTAAACTTGAAGGTACAATAAACTTATATATTTATAAACTACGGTTTTCAAGTGAGTTATTTACTGCGATTTTTTATCTGAGCTTGATATATCTATCTATACACATACTTCTCGCCGTGCTCTCTCTCTCTCTCCTCTCCTTTCTGCTCTCGCCAGCCCTCCCTCTCTTTCTTATGAGAGCAACAACGCACTTGCCTCCGCTTCAGGTCATGCAGGTATGTACCTGGTATTGATAGAAAGATAGATAGAGAGGAGAGGAGAAGGAGACAGAATAAAAGACGAATTGAGTTTATGCGAGAGAGGAAAGGCGAGCGATAGAGGGCGAGAGGGAGCGAGAGAGAGGGAGAGGGAGGAAAAAGAGGGAAAGAGGGAATTCATCAGTTTTTTGACAGGTCAACCAGTTGGCTGATGACCGCAAATGTTTCCAGCATTTGCTGCAAGAATACATACTTTGAAGGTATCGGTATTGAAAATAGGAGGAAAGTATATTTCATTATATTTTAGCAAATACTTAGAAGTATATTACGTATACAAACCGAATATTCTACTTTATTGATCACCTGTATAATATGTTGCCTTTCTTTATGTTTCATGATACAACCTTGGCCTGGCAATGGGAGAGAGAGAGAGAGAAGAATGTCATACCGAAAAAAGTATAAGCAAGTAAACTGCGCAGTTGATTCGTGTAAAACACGAAACGGTCAAAGGAGAGAAGAGAGGGGGAGAGAGGGAGAGGAAAGAGAGACTTTCAAGTTGCACGACATGGTTGACATGAAATAGAAAAGAACTCACAAAGAAATAGTACAGCAAAGGAGCAAAAACGTTAGCAGGAAGTATAGCCTAATAACGCATTGACAGCTTCGACATAGGTTCCAAGCAAGAGAGCGAGAGGGAGAGAGAGAGGGAACTCTTCCTCTGATTTTTTGCTCTCAGAGTTACATGAATGGCTGCGATGCTGTACATCACGGTTGCCCTTTTGCTGCCCTTTGCACCGGAAATAGCTGGTTTGTTTGCTGCTTTTCTATTACATCCAGCCAATCAGAGAGTTAACGGATGAAACTTTGAGACATTTTAGATTTCATCCAGTTTCTACTTCCTGCAGGTCAAGAAAGACAAACGGCCCACCCCTGGCCCGGAGGCGTGCCCAGTGGGCAGCCCGCCGGTGGCCCACCTACTGGACAAGTGCCCGGAAGCCAACCAGCGGCGCAAACGCAACTGGCTGCAAATGGCGCGTCGCCAACCGATGCCCATGCCTGGTCCGGAACACAGTCAGGTCAACCGGCACCACAAGCAGCAACCGGTAACCAGGGCAACAAAGCAGGCCCACAAAGTCAGCCCAGTGGTCAAGGCAGCCCAGCAGTGAGCAGCAATATAGAGACAACTACGGTGACCACGTCCCCGAAAAGTCCGGCCGTCAAAGTGACAAGCATCGCCGCCAAGGATGACGAACGTGAGAAGGAAGGACAGCCTGCTTCCAGGGGCAACCAATCGGCAAATGGAAAGACGGCAAGCACTCACATCACTAAATTGCCTCCGGGTCCACAATTGGCTCAACCGCAGAGTTCGTGCATTTGTCCTTAATTGTTGACAATTAGGGTTTTTTTCTAATTTTTTAGCTCTGCACGTGCCGTCGATTTTCTTCTCTGTGATGGCTCACTTTCCTAATTCTTTCCATTAAAGGAAGCTGAGAGGGAACATTGGGAGGAGAGACAGGATAGGGCGAGAGAGGAGGAGGAAGAGGGAGAGAGGAAGGGAGAGAGAGGGAGAGAGAAGAGGTGAGTTTATTTTACCGGAGACTTTTTATTGTGCTTCTATGGTAACCAGTTCAAGTGACTTTGTAAGTTGATCACTTGAGAGGATGAGAGGGTGAGTCTGAGAGGGGAGAGGGGGGGGAGATAGAGGGGGAGAGGAAACGAAGCGAGAGTGGTCCGTCAATTACCGAGTCGGTTTTGCAATAGTAAAAATTATTGGTTTATACAATTGTACTTTGATATTATTTCATGGCCATTACGTTGCGAGATCGCTCTCTCTCTCTCTCTCTCTCGCTCTCTCCCTCTGCTCTTGCTCTCTTGGAAGGAGAAAGTGATAGCCATCGATTTTGCGGTCGATATAAGACTAGCCACTGAATTGATAAGTTGCTACTGATCAAAGGAAGGGGAGAGAGGGAGAGCGGGGGGGGGGAGAGAAGCAAATAGTATGCCTTTCCATAACAGTACACGCAACAATAATTAATTCGGATATCCTTTATCTGCATTTAGTCACTCCCACCTAGAGAACATTGTCTCCTCTCTCTCTCCCTCCCTCTCTCCCCTCTTTCCGAGTTTAAAGAAGTGTGAACAGTTCATTCGAAAAGCTCGAATCCAATTTCGTTGAAACCGCAGCCATTATTTTTTCATGAGCTGCAAATCAACTTTAAACAGATAGAAGAGCGGGAGGGTAGTGAGAGAGATGGAGAGAGGGAGAGAGGAGGAAGAGAGAGAGAGAAGGAAATTATTTTCACGAGGTCAACACGGTTAACTTGATGTCATTTCCGCATTTGATTTAGTTTTCAACAAAGGCAACCTGAGAGTGGGAGGGGAAGAGAGGGAGAGAGAGAGAGAGAGAGAGAGAGACAGACCTATTAAAGCCAACTAACAGAAAAGGCTTGCCTTCTCTCTCTCTCCCTCTCTCCTCTCTTTCAGCGTTAAAACACACTGCACTTTGCTCCCTTTGTGCATTTACATCACGAACATGAATGGTCTTTGTACATAAAGGACACTTTTAGAACGTGTTTGCCAAATGCCAATCATCGGCGAATCGAGCATGAAATCAACTGGTTGACAGTTTGAACATTTGCCAACAAGAATGTGCTTTTTCGAACAGCCAACCTAACATACTGCTAGTGTTACATAACAATAAGGCGAGAGGGAGACAGAGAGAGAGAGGAGGGGAGAGGGAGAGAGAGAAGGAGAGAGATAGCCAAAGTGACAAAGAAAGAACAAACAGCCTTTTAATTGCATTGCACAGCTTCAATAAGTTAACGGTTTCAAATACACAGCGACAGAGTGGATAACAGAGCGAGCGGGGAAGAGGGAAAGCGAAAGGGGAAAAGGGGGAGAGAGAGTAAAAAGAGAACAAGAGAGGGAGAGAGAGAGCGTGGGCGAGAGAGAAAAGAGAAATTTGATGTCGAGTCGACTTCGATTTTCGCCGCGACGTTCTGTGCGTGTGTACACACTCGGGTCGAAGCTTACGTTGAGACTTGAACTGTTCACGACTAGAGACTTTTCTCATTCTCCACTCTCTCTCCCTCTCCCCTTCGCGCTCTCTCCTCTATCCCTCGCTCTCTCCCCTCTATCTAACCACTCGAAATCGGCCCTTCGATCGATTGCGCGCAAAACTGGGCTCACTGTATGCGAGAGTGAATGCGAATCTCGTATTGTGAATTCAGTACACAGATCCTGTTCTTTTCCCTCTTCTCACTTGCTCTCGCTTTCGCTCTCTCCCCTCTCGCGCTCTCTTTCTCTCCCTCTCTGTTCGCTTTTCCTCTTTCTCGGCGTACCGTAGAATGTTCCATTCCAAATCTGCACCTTTCACACAGACAAACAGGGAACGAACTGTCACAGCTAAAGGGGAAGGAAAAAATAGGATATAAAAAGAAAAGGCAGAGAGGGAGAGAGACAGAGAGGGAGAGAGAGAGAGAAAATCGACAATAAAAAAGCACAGAGTCGCCATTCTGTCGTTCGTCTCTTTGGTTGAGAACGAGACATGAGATTATGCATACTAAACATGTAGTAAGGAGGGAAAAGTAAGGAAAGAGAGAGAGGGGGGGGAGAGGAGAGAGCGAGTGAAAGTCTTCCTGGTACAATGAAACTTCGATAAGGTGAACAGGAAAGACTGGCCAACGTTACCTTTCGAGGTCTATGAACTCTCTATGAGAGCGAAAGAGCGAGAGGGAGAGAGGAAGAGAGATTGAACGACATTGCTCGAGGTAGTACATATATACAGTTCGCTTTTCCCTCTTCCTACTTCTTCCTCGAACTCGTTCCATTCTTTGTTGTGCTTATTTCATGTTCTCTCTTTCTCCCTCTCCCTCCCTTCCTCTCTTCCTGACCAGTTTCCACTTGCGCGAAGTATATATTCGCAGCGAAAGAACCAAGTACTGAATGTGCCCAAAGGCCCTTCGGTCACATTAGTCGACAGAACCTCGGTAGCCGAGAAGAGAAAGGGAAAGAGGGAAAGAGAGAGAGAGAGAGAGATAAAAAGCGAGAAGAGAGGGAAAAAGAGGAACGGAAGAAAGAGAGGGCGAGAGAAAGAGACACAGTTGATTTGTGACCATGGGCCTTTGTTCTTGCTGTCGAAACGGCGAAGAGGAGGAAGAGAGCAAACCGGGAGACGGAGGAGTGTGCAGTCTCTTCTTTCGAACTGTCATCTTCCTGTTCTGCGGCTTCTTGTTTGCCTGCCACAGCTTCCTGCTGGTGGACAGATACTTGGCCCACCCGACCACCATCAGGACACTGCTCAATGACACGGACACCGTCACACTGCCCGGCCTGACTGTTTGCTTTCCGGTCCGCTTCGAGGGCAACCAGATAAACTCGGCCAACGAGGTGTTCAAGATGAACTTCAACAATGGCGACCCGGGGAGCGTCAAGTGTAACCTGATGAAGACACCGGTGTCCATGGAGCACACAGCTGACCACGGCTTCGCGCCCTCCTTGTCCCAGATGGCCTGCGAGGACATTGCCAGTCCAGTGGAGTCCATCAACTACGGCTACGGTCAAAAGTGCCGCACATACTTTAGTCAGCAAAAAGCAAACAACCCACTGGACTTCATGGTGAGGAAGCGGAACACCATCGTGGGCGGCAACGGGGGCGACATTGTTGACTTGGAAATAGAATTTCCAGCTGACTTGCCGATAAATGTCCAGAGTGGCCAGCAGGCCGCTTCCGCTGCGGCAGCGTCTTCGGCATCCTCCTCCGCCTCCTCTTCGGCCAACTCGCATTCGACCTATCACAATGGGTACCTTGAAAGCCCTTCAGCTCTTCTCATGCTCCACTCGCCCTTCGAGATGCCTGACTGGAGTGAGAAAGTGTCCAAGATTAAGCCATCCATGGAATATGTCATCTCGTTCAACAAGATAACCGAAAAACGGGCCGAAGGTCCCTTCGGTAAATGCAGTTGGTACGATGACACCTCGTCCGCCATTCGGTCCAACTATGATTGCGTTGACATGTGTCTCCTCAATCTGTTCAGACAGGGCTGTCGCTGCTTGCCGGCAAACATGAATGTTCGCCGTGAACTCTTGTATTCGGGGGACCGTTTTTGCGACGACAAGCGCTGCCTGCCCCTGGTCTCCTCCGAGTCGGCCACTTGTAAACAGTTGCCCCAGTGTATGCCCAACTGTGTCCAGGAAACGTACCAGTTCACCAGCGAGGTCACGCCCATGGTGTCCCAGTTGTATCAACAGCAACAGCAGCAGCAAGCTTCAAATATTTATTTTAACAACCGCCGACCAGTTGCGTCCCTTGTAGCCAATGCTGTCACCAAGGCCTTCATCACCCTGCGAAGGTCATCTTCGCCCGACCTTGTTTACGAGCACAGTCCGGCCATCGATTATCGCGAGTTCATCTTTCAACTGGCCACCCTGGCCTCGGTCTGGCTAGGTGTCTCTGTCTTTGGCCTTGTCTGGCGGCCATTTTGGTTCATTGGCAAATCACTGGCTCGATGCTGCTGTCTGGGTAAGGGTGAGTGCAAAAAAGGGTACCATGTCTTCGGCTCTGTTCATGCCATCACCGTGAGAGAGTCGAGGGGAGAAAATATCTGCATAATAAGCTTCTCGTCTCCTCCTTGCTTGTGTGCACTTGCTGCTATTGATTTTCTTTTACTTTCTCTCTCCTTACTCAATAAGTGCATACGTGAGACTAATTGTCTGATCAATATGTGAGAAAGGGAAGAGAGGGGAGAAGAAACAGTATTTGCCTAATATTATTCACTTACGCCTCACCCTCTCTCTCTCTCTCCCTCTTCTCTTTGTATCTTTCGCAGGGTAACAAGTACATGGACATGCCAATGATCAAACTGGCTCCACTAAATCACACACTGGGCCATCTTTAAACAACTGCAAGATAACACGTGTAGAACGTCACCACCTCTTGACGCTGACTTGTCAAGTGACCGCTTAAATACACACACTTGTACACCTATCATTCCGTCCGTGACAGTTTGCTTCTTCTTCTTCTCTCTCTCTCCCCCTCTCGTTCACTCTCTGCAAACAAAACTTTTTGACTTGATGTCAATATTTTGAATTTATAAATTCATAATAAGGTGGGCAACATGTTTCGTCGCCCTGTTGTACACGTCACGCCACTCAATTGCAAACTGTAGAATCTGTTGAACGTATAACTGGGTATCAGTGCTAATGTTTGCTCAAAATCGAAACACTCACCCCGGTAAGACTTGATAATGTCACAATTTAAGAGGCTTATCCGCCGTCTAAATATGTTGAACAGTTTTTTAAATCAACACTGATCGGCTTTGGCTTGAATGGCGAGGACGAGGAGACTTGGAATGATGATTCTTCCCGATCTCTCGTGTCACACGTAATCCGGTTGTTGTTTATCTAAATACGCTAATCACGATTTTTGACTATTGGTACGGAATAACATTAAGCGAGCCCTGAAAGCGAGAGTAACCTTTACGGCTAACACTGTCTACTAATGAAGCTCAAAATTAAAACAATTAGTCTGAATGAATAATTAATCCAATGTAAACAGTCCTGAGAGAGTGAAAGGGGAGGAGAGAGAGAGAGGGAGAAAAAAGTGGCGCCAAAAAGTGAATATTCTCTCCACGTGTTTTCCCGGACGCTTGACTCATCGCCGTTTCCCTCTCTTGCCTCCCCCTCTCTTCCTCCCGACAATCCTCTCTTTGTGTATTTTTTAGCTCATTAGTTTTGTTTGACATCCGTCATTAGACCTTTATGCCATTGCTTAGTAATTATTCTATAGACACTTTGCTTTGAGTGACAAGCATCGAAACGGCATATCAAGACCTGAAAAATGGAAGTGAAAAGGCACGATGTCGGAGTCATGATGTTGATTTGTCTTTTATTTGCTGTCTTCATTTGCTCGAGCGGTAAGTGCACTTAGTACAATTAACTTTCTCTCTCTCTCCTCTCCCTCTCTGCCTTCTTTATGTACGCCTTGGAATTGCGTGAAGCAATCTAGTTAACTATGATTGATGTTTATTGTTGGACACATTTGTATTCCTAGAGAGCCTGAAATGCTGGAACTGCACCAACGTTGGTGTCGATGGTTGGAAGGACTGCATTAATTCATTACCGGATCAACCAAAAACTGATGACCAGAAGCCCTACTTTATCGATTGTTCCACCGATGAACGATTGATGAACCTGACCGTACCAGGCATTGCTGATGCCGCATATTTATGTAGACTCCAGGTCCAGTCGAGTGAGTTGAACCCAGCCCATGGTTGTCCAGTCAATTAATGACATGTCTCTCTGCCTAAATGTACAGTCAACTCGGCAGAAAGTGGTCCCGCCGGCACTGAGAACATTGGGGTCCGAGTCCGTCGCTCCTGTGGACTGAATCAGAACGAGAAGAAAGGGTGTAAAAACATAAACTCGCCAGCTGTTCGCGAAAGGTCGTGTCAGTGTCTGGAAGATGGCTGCAACAGTCAGAACAGTTCGCGAAGACTCAATTCATGCAGCTGGTTGTACGCGGTGGCCATGTTTTTGCTTGTTGCCGCTTTAGTCTAGTGACTCAATCTGTAAAACAAGCACTTTTCACTCGGACCCAAATTCCCAACAGCGCCGGATGGTATTGCACATTCATTCCAATATCGGGGTTGAATGAGAAAGCCCAAAGTGACAAATCAATGTTTTCTCTCTGTAGCTCGCTGATTCGCTCAAAGAGTTTACAAAGCATGCTCTTTATTGTGGCCATTAGTTTCAACTGGGCTCAATAAAAGCGAAAAGAGAGAAAGTGTGGCTGTTCTTACCCCTCTCTCCCACCAATCCCTCTGTGTCAGCCGAGCGATGAAAAATTGTCTAGTCACTTAAAGAAAGCCTTCAGCAAGTTGAACAAATAAGTATAGTACTTCATGTACAATTCAAAAAAGTCCGACGGCAGCAAGTTGATGTAAAGCCAAAAAGCTGGCCATATGAGTGGATGACAGTTTACGTAACAGTGTTCCGGATTAGCCAGCGTCAGCGCCTCCTCCACACTCTGGACAACTTGGCCCGGTTGGTCGCTGACCATGAGCGGATTCCAATAAGTGACAAAGGCTCTGACGTACCAGAGAAGAGCCCGGAAATAGTTGTCACCGTAGTCAGTGCGCACCTGGTGGTCGGTGTTTTTCCAGCAAGACTCGAGATTGGTGGTCAAGTCGTTTACGATCATGGGTGTCTTGTAGATGAAGGGCTCCACGGTGATCACCTTGATGGCAAACTTGTCCAGTTCGCGCCTCAGGCCGTCGCTGTAGGAGATGAGGGCGTGCTTTGACATGGAGTAGCTGGTGAACAGAGGAAACGTGATGCGTCCAGCCAGGGACGCCATGTTGACTATGCGGCCCCCGCCACTGGGGTCCGAGGTGGCCGTGTCCCGCAAGAGGGGCAAGAAGGCCCGAGTGACCCGGACTGGCCCCAGGACGTTGACTTCCATGGTGGCCCGGTATTCCTGGTCAAAGTCACCCCATTCGCTCTCGCCGCACCGCACGATGCCGGCATTGTTTACCAGGCCATAGAGTTGGCACTGCTTGGACTTCAGGACCTTGGACACGAAGGAGAGGGCCTTGTTTACCGAGTCATCGGAAGTAACATCCAGGCCAACAATGGTCAACCTGTCGGCAAACTTTGCCTTGTCGGTCAGCGCCGTGGCCAACTGGGGGCCATCTTGTCTACTTGGGCGACCTTTAGGAAATAGGCATCCGGCAAAAACGTGGAAACCAAGTTCATTGAGTCTCAGTGCAAACAATTGACCAAAACCTGAGTCGCAGCCTGTCAAGCAGGAAGGAGAGCGTTGAGGGAGAGCGGCAGAGAGAGAAGGATGCAAGGCGAGAGCGAGCGAAAAGGGGAACGAAGAAAAGGAAGGAGAAGAATAAGAAAAGGAAGAAGTTAGAAGCAATAGAGAAGAGAGCCTGGCGAGAGAACCAGAACAAGATGGCGATGAGTGGAAAGAGAAAGAAAACGTTCTGAATGGAAGGACAAGTTTGAGCGGAGAGGAGAGGGAGAGAGCACGAGCGAAAGGGGAGACCTCCTCTCCCCTTTTCTCGCTCATTCTCTCTCACTTACCTGTTACCAGGATGGCCTTATCATTTGGGTCAACTCGCGGCAGCAAGCTTTTGTGTATCAAGTAACGGACAGCTAGAGAGCTGCATAACCAAGATAGACTTAAAATCAGTATTGAACTTCCTACTGTGGCCAATAACCAGCCGCTGAACTGATGAACTGATTCTAAATAGAACAAACCAATTGCACTGATTGAAAATGCTGACAATTTATAGATCATGGTGTCAGATTTTCTCCCTTCTCCCTCTCTTCCGTCTCTCTCCTTTCTTGTTGCACTCTAAACAACGAAAACAGGAAGAGGAAAAGTAGTGAGAGATGTCCACTTGACGCATTTTACTTGAAACTTAATTCCTCCTTGTAACGAAGGTGATCAGGAACACACTCGATGGTCAGCGGTCTCCCTCTCTCTCCCTCTCTTTCTCTCGCTTCCTCTCCTTCAACCTTTATTGCCTTCCTTGGTGTCCTGGAATTCAGAGGCCATCAACTTGTTATTAACCAAGTGGAGAGACAACTGTTTCGGAAACTTTTCTCTTACAAAGAGAAATCAAGCGCAGAAAGGGAGAGAGAGGGAAATGGAGGGAGAAAGGGAGAGGGATCGATTTTCGTATCTTACGCTCTGAGTCGCTAAATATTTTGTGAAGTCCTTTTACAACTTTATACATAGTCAACGTGATATCGGAGGCATCAATTAGCATTATTACTTGAATCTCTCTCCTTCTCTCTCCTCCTCCCCTCTTCTCTCCACTTCGATCTCTTCCACTCTTTGTCGTTCACGCTCTGTCTACTCGGGTCGCCGGTTACGCTTTAATTCATTAGAAGGGATCTCTCTCTCTCTCGCTCTCTTTGTGTCTATCTCTCACTCTCTTTCCCTTTCTACGAACCCATAAAAGGAGAGCACACACATTGAGTCTCTCGAGCATCATCCACGTCCCCGAGAGGAAGAGCGAATGTGCGAGAGAGGGGGAGAGAGAGAGCGGGAGAGAGGAGAGAGCGACGAGCAGAAATGCTGTGAGCCAGATACATTCGGAAAAGTATGACAGATGTTGAATTTGCCCAAGTGGAGTTTGTTGCTCTGTCTCTCTCCCTCTCCATCGTCACTCTCTCCCTCTCTTCCTCTCTCCCTCTCTTCCCCTCTCCCCTTCTTCGTAGAATCGAGAGGAGAGATACAAGTAAAGTTGTGTCCCTGCGTCCGCCACCACACTGTCGATCGGCAACGACAATCATGCTTTTCTCCCTCTCTCTCTCTATCCGCCCCTCGCTCTCTTGCTGGTACTCAGTATACAGTATTCCTCTTTGGTAGTGAGTAAAACAGAAAGAGAGGGGAGAGGAAAGAGGGAGAGAGCTACAACTGTCATGAGTTGTTCAGTTCTAGCGCTGGCTAGCCGACAATATCCATACACGTGACCACATCGAGGGAGAAAATGAGGGACAGCTTTCACTCAGTCACTCTCGCCTATCGCCCCTCTCTCTCTCCCTCTTTTTCCCCTCTCTCCCCTCTCTGTGGCACGTGCCTATCGGTTACTCACTCTCGCCCTTTCTCTCCCTCTTGTTCTCTCCTCATGTGATCAGTCCCCTAGTATGGATGACTCGAACATGAGGTTAGAACCATTTCGAACTTGAGCGAATCGAAGTTTCACATTAGAACACAACTAGGAGAGGGGAGAGATAGAGAGGGAGAGAGAGAGGGAGAGGAAAAGTGACGAAGACAATCGCTTGGGCGACTGGCCAACTAGGAGTTGGAATTGTGACTCTCCTTTGTTTGCCAATGTGATGGGACTGAATGAGGGGAGGAAAGAGGGATGAAGAGAGGCAAAGAGAGCGAGTGGGAAAGAGAGAGGGCGAAGGAGAGGGAGAGTGATGTCACATTAACATATTAACGACGTGAGCTCAAACATAGTTGGAAGTCGCAAAGTGTCTGGTCCGGTTCGTTGACCATGTCCATCGTTTCGTTCGTCGAACATCGCTTACTTTGTCTTTCCTCTCCCTTTCTCCTTTGCTTTCACTTCTCTTCCCTCTCTCTCTCTTTCCTTAAGTTTGTTCAATCTCTCTCTACCCTCTCTCCCTTCCTCTCTCGATCTCTTCCCCTTCATCCGTCGATCCCTTGCTGTCCATTAGGCCGATTTATTAGGTTTCGCAACAATATCCTTCTCGCTTCGGTTAACTTGCCCATTAGGAAGCGAACTCTACTCCTCTCTTGCTCCCTCTCTCTCTCCCTCTCCCACTCGCTCTGTCTCTCTCCCTCTAGCCTTTGTAAGTTTAGAAGGCTCTGAAATAGATTGTATACGCTATCTGATAAGGTGGGCGCGAAAATTCTTTACATTTGAGCAATTAAATGAAACGAAACAGAACTACAATGACAGAGAAAGAGGGAGGGAGAGAGGGAAGAGAGAGATTCGAGTAATTAATCATCTTAGAAACAAGCTAATTGATCGCTTTTGACAGTTACATTGCCGAAATTGATTCACTTTGAAATGTAACTAATTGAAAAGACATTTTGTTTTCTCGGCCTTAAAACACTGACTTTCCCGTCATCTACATTCTTCTAGTCGCTCTCTCTCTCTCTCCCTCTCCCTCTCGCCCTCTTTCTCTTCTACGAAGCAATTGCTTCGATTAACTGAAAAGTTTCGGTTTCCCTTTTGACGCAACGACTTGAAAAAGTACATTTTATTTAATCAGTTTGTGTCATTGCTTTCATTTGATTCGCTCCGTACACTTATTCTGTTTGCTTTCTCTCTCCCTTTCCCTCTCCCCCCTCTGTCCTCCCTTCCGCTCTTCCTCTCTCTCTCTCCGTATTCAATTCATAGTATAATTTCGAGCTAGCAGGTGTTCAAATGTGCTCTTTGTCCCTCTACATCTCATTCCTGTCTCCCCCCTCTCCCTCTCGCCCTCTCCCTCCTTTTCCTGCCCGCTTCGCGAACACTGCTGAGCCAACTATCCCCCCTTCATCCTCCCTCTCCCCTCTTCGCTCCCTCTCTGTCTCCTAGGCAGGATGTATGAATAGAAGGCAGTCAAGCCGCATCGCCTATTCATTAGCAAAAAGAAGGAGACCATGTAAAACGCTTTGCAAATCAAAAAGCGGAGATAGAGGAGAGGGGAGAGAGAGGAGAGCGAGAAAGTGAAAGTAAGCACCATCCATTCTTTCCCTCTCTCCCTCTCCTCTCCCTCTCCCAGTTTATTTAATGATTTGTCTATTCGCTTCTCAGGCTTCCTTCCTACGAGGAAAGTGACTGCAGTTCTCTTCGAGTCGAGAGTGGCATTAGTTATGCATAGAAAATCTATGTAAAGTAGAAATTTGTATCCCTTCATCATGGACTCAGAGAGGGAGAGCGAGGGGAAGAGAGAGAGATGGAGAGAGAGAGAGACAGATTCATGTCAGTGACTAGCCTTGTATCGCTGCTCACAGTTAACAATATCAACCGGATGTGGAATTATATTTTCTCAAGTGATTGAAAAGTGCTGATCTCAGACCACAAAGAGAGGAATGGAACAAGATACGGTCTAGAGATGAGTAGAAGCTGAGTGAGAGGAGAGGGAGAGGGAGAGAGAGAAAGATGAGTGGGAAGTGACTTGTGACATATAAAGACACACACACTCATAGCTACGACTATACACTACACATACAAATGTTATTGTTGGTCCATAAAATGTTTATGGGGCTCAAGATTTACGAGTCAGTCTCGCCTACTCTCTTCACAATTCTCATTTCTCTCTCTCCCCCTCCCTTTTTCTGCCTCTCTCTCTCTCTCCCTCCCTCTCTCGTTCGCTCGATCTTTGTCCTGAGTCCGTGATAATGTACAATATATTAAAACATGGCCACGAGAGGTATTATTATTCATCCTGAAAGGCGAGAAGGAAAGTTAGAGGGAAGAGAGAAGAGAGAGAGAGAGAGAGAGAGAATGGGAAGCCCATGGAGGGGAAGACCACGTTTCGCTCAAATGTCCTAATTAATTATAGTCCGAGCGTCACACATGTAGATATTTATAGACTTGTAGATTCTATTTTTCTGACCTTCGGTTCGCTCTCTCCCTCTCCCCTCGCTCTTCTCTCTTGCCACTGTTTTCCTCTCTGTGTCACATTTGTCACTAGCGAAGACTGTATACTCGCCATTCAAACTGCAATTAAGGCGGCTGGTCGTGTCCAAAGACACTAAATCACGCAATCGCTGGCCCTCAATTTATTGTCTCACTCCAAGCGGAGAGAGTATCTTTCTCCCTCTCTCCCTTTCTCCTCTTCCACACATCTTTCCAGCGAATCCGAAATGGCAACTTAGTATTCAAGTATACTTTCTTGACGGCGTCATAATAAGCACCACTCGAAACAATAGTGACACATTCTTCCAAGGATAGTAATTAGCAAAATCGCATTCAGCAAAGAATGGGAATCTAATCAAATATTCAGGTATTCAAATATTTGAAGTCCTTCACTTAATGATAGCCAAGGCAGCAATGGAAGAGAAAAGCGACAAATAGAACAAATATTTTCAGAGCGCCGCGCCATCTAGTGGCGGCCTTCGAGCAAACGGCCAAAACTAATTGACTTTCGTCTAGCCGGATAATTAGTTTTTAGGCCACTGCTAGTCTCGGCTAATTAGCGGTGTCGAAGATGAAAATCACTTCACAGCTCAATTAGTTTCAGTGTAAACTTGATTATGATACTTAGCACAATCAGCGCTGCAAGTATTAAAGATTGTACCAAGCGTCTTATTAGCTGTAGACACAGTTTAGCGTTTTCTGAATGAAAAGTTAAGTAATTACGTTGAACTAAATTAAAACAGCGAAAATTAGTGCTACAATCATGATCTTTTTCGAATTTTGAGACACTTAATTGCAATTTCCGGCTAAAGAGACGAAAAGAGATGAGAAAATGTCTCGAATTCAAGACGAGATGAGATGCATATAAATAGTCCGATCAGAAATCATGGTCAGCATTTACGAAATCGTGTTAATCCAGTTCATATTATATTTGAACGATTCTGTCCTTATTAACCATGTCCAGCAAAGGTGACAAGAGTGGAAGCGGAAAACCCGATTCAAAGTCAAGTCAGAGCCAGGGTATGTACTAAATCATATTATCAGTCAACCATCAGCATAATTGTGATTTAGGGTCGAAGGGAGACAACAAGCCACCATTAAAGAACACCAACGAACCCAAAAGCTGGGATCGCATTGCGAAGGACTCACGGCCACCTAATCGCCGCTGACTTCGTCGAACTTTGGGTGGAGAACCATGTTCATGAACCACTAAAAATATCCTGTGAAGCTAATTCAGATACCCAACAATTTGAAATAAACTTAGACTATTTAGCGAATCTTGAGTTTCTCTTTCGCTTCTTCAGCTTAAGGGCGGGAAACGAAAAGCGCGAAGAGAACGTGATGTTGTGACAAGTGAATAGCTTTCGAGCGTTGATTAGACAATCGCAATATGTCCCTTTCAGATTCGGTGTCCAATAAATTGGGCGAAGGGAATAGTCCACCGAGCGACGATCAGGATCACCATGACTTCAAGAGGGAGAAATCCGATTCGCTGAATTCGTTCCACGGTGATCCAGTGCCAACTGGCGAAGTCAGGCCCGTTGAAGTCATCTCCTTTCTGGCCTTGATCCAGTTGATGCTGGGCATAATTTACGTCATGATCACCGGCATCGGGCTCGTCATGCCCAATCCCGAAAAGTCCAAAATTCCGACCCGAAACATTCTGTTCATCCATCTCTACGAGGGCATCGTCATGATACTGTCCGCCTCGTTGAACAAGTTCGCGGAGGACATTGCGAACAAGTTTTGCTTCGGCCTCCGCATAATGACTTTCAATATGCGCGCCTTTTCGCTCGTCGGTGTCACCGGTCTCCTTATATGGAATTCCATAGAACTGGCCTACCCTGCCAAAGGTACGTACAAATGTCTCTTCGAGCCATCCTTTTGAACAGTTCTAACCAATTTATTGGCCACTTGTGGCCAAAGATGAAGTCCCTGCCGTCATCACAATGTGGATCTTCGAGACGATGATGTACACTTCGCTCTTGTACTATACGGCCAGAGTTATGAAGTCCAACTGGTATGAGGCCAAGAAAGAACCTTCTCATCCGGACCTTCATGGCGGCCATTGGAACTGATTGTCGCTCTGTCCTTGACGAATCTTTCTCATAAGAATTTATTAATTTAATTTGTTACAACAGAAAGTTAAAATTATTCAGCTTCTCTTAATTGTGATTTTTCTCTTTTTTGCCTTTCTCAAACTTTTCGTTGAGCATGCGATTCATTGTTGAAATACTTAGTCATATAGTTTTTGCACATCTTGCCTTTCATATCTTTTCATCGCAGTGTTTAAGCGCTTAAAAATGTGGAATTTTTCCTATTCAGGCCAATGCCTTCTCTCTTAATTCTGTTTAGTTGGAATTGAGCTTGAGACCACTCAACGACTTTGTTAGGCTCTATTGATGAGAAAAAACAATTAGTGGACTGCCATATTTGAGCATGACGGAACTACCTTTCCAAGATCCCATATAACCATTTTGCCGTCAAGGCTGACAGTGGAAAGTTTCTCGGTGACACCCTTTGAACTTGAGTAAACTCGTAATTCTACAATCGTATTCTGGTGTATGGTATCAAGTGAATCACTATTATTCTGTCCGTTGCTAATGTCATTAATGCCAAGTTTGTCCATGTCTCTAAATTTGCGCATAGCACTGAAGCCGTCCGTTTCTTTCTTTTCCGACTTGTCGATTTTATCAACATAATCTAACTTCCCGCTTCCTTCGTCATACTGGTAAAGCGCAGGATAACAATCATGACCCTGACAAAGGAAGGCATTCATTTAGGATATGAGACTTCATTAGTCACAATGCAATCAGTGGTCTACTTACAGCAGCAACTATGAATTTAACTGTTGACCAGACACATGTTAAGTAAGGAAGAAATCTAGTTTTATGTGTAACCACAGTCATGTTCTTTGTTGCATCAGCGACTGAGATACTTGAATCATGAGAAACCCATGCTAACCGATTTCCGTCGGGAGAGAAACTGACATCATGAATCCAGCTGCTCCCTGTTTTGATAAGTGAAAGAGAGAAACTGTAATCAGTGAAAGGCGTCAAACAAATTAAGCTCTCAAGGAAACGGGGAAAGCAGGGCACTTCATTCTATGAGATGAACATTAACGGTAAACACTCAAAATTTACCCGAACAACTGGAGAACTCGGCAATCAAGCTTCCTGAGGACATCTTTCCGCCCCATAATGTCTTCTCTGGCTCTCCCTTGTCTACTTCTTTAATATATGCAGAATAAATTCTTGCTTTATAGTCAGTAGAACCACAGGCTAGTAAGGAATTATTTGGATGCCAGTCAAGGCTGGTGACTGTCGATTTGATTTGCTTTTTTATGTGCTTGCTTATCCACCAGTCATTGGCTTCTTCGAAGTAACAAACTGAAATTAATTTGGCTCCAGATCCGACGGCAAACTTGTCCCCTTTCGGCGACCATCGGACACAAGTTGCAGCTCGATGTATTCTTAGTAACACTAATGTTGGCTTCCACGTTCCATCTACTTCAGACCAGACATAAGCATTTCGATCCTACATTGACATTGATTAGTCAAGCAAGGCTAGAGTAAAGATTCAGACTGAACTACTTACGGCACTACAAGTAACAATCCGATTGGTGACGGCAGACCAATCGATGGACGAAACTCTTAAATCATGTTGATTGAGAACTGATTCCAGGACCCACTTATTTCCCTTCCTCTCGTGAATGTGCACTTCATTGCTGTTTGGTGATATAGCTAGCCCTGGAAAAGTGAATTGACAGTCAGAACTGAATCCAGCCAGCGATAATCAAGGTAAACAAACTCAGGTGTGCACCACTCATGTGCCGGCACCTTAGCACTTGGTTCTTTCCATGTCCCAGCCAAGCCCAGATTCTATTTAAACGATGATTCATCGCTGACTTACTTGTTCTATCCGAATTGAAAGAGTGGCAAGTAATTGGCTCAATACCGAACGAGTGGATTTCTGTCATCAGGACTTCCCGGGCGGCGGTTCGTTGTGACTCACACAAGATAACAATTTAATAGAAAAAAAACGAGTAGATGGTCAACTGTTGACCGGCCGCTGGGCTGGAAACTCTAGCGATGACCCAAACTGTCTCTAAATACACAGGGACGCCAGTTGTAAAAGTGATGATTGTTTCTACTTCTTTAAAAAATAATTGATTATCCCTGGGAACAATTTACAACAGTCAAATGGGTCGTACCGACTCTTCGCGAGTCCCGGTTTAGAAATGGCAGCAATGACGCCGGCGCAGCGCGCCGTCTCGCCGGTACTCCGCTTCCTTCGCCGGCCGCCCAGAGTGGTGACTGTTTCGTCATTGATTCAGTTTCCCTCTCGGCCCATAAAATATGGCCTCCTTGATTCAGTTTTGATGAAACAAAATTATTATACTAAAGAGTTGAAACCAGGCTCAGTTCGAGAAAAAACGGGCAATTAGATGACAGCGATAAGATAAGACTGGAAAAACAAAATCCGTCGGAGCAAAGCGCCGCCAGGGGGGAGTGAACGGGACGGAGCACGGCGTTTGTCTGGAAAAAGGCGACGCCCACCAAAACTTGATTCTCTCTCGCTCTATCTCGCTTGCTGTTGAAGAAAAATGTTTGTCGGCAACACAGACTGAAAATGACAACGTGTCAAAATGTGTTTCCTAAACATTTAATTTCTCTCCATGCCACCATACATTCTCTTTTCTCGGCACCACCTCAAGCTCCTGGTGGTCATGGTGACATTGTTGAGCATAATGCTATCCAACAAAGCGTGTCAAATAATGAATGGAGGGCTGCATCTTTGCAAACCGTCGGAGAGGAAATGAGAAGTCTCTCTTCCCGCAGAGTGAAGAGAAGAGAAGAGAGGACGGCGCGGAGTTCGGCTTTGGAGTCTCTGTTTATTTTATCTCTCGCACTTGTTTTCATAATCATACAGTCTTCCCCTAAAGTTGGTTATTGTCAAAGACTGGAAGACAAGTGTTGAAAACGGCGGGTTCTGGCTAGAGCACACATTTGCAATCAATCACTCAATTAAGTGAACCCATTCAACTGTCGCCTCGAAGGGACCATTGTAAGAACATTTGTGTTTATTACCTGTCAAGCTATCCCAGTTGCATCCCTGAAGCAAAGAGAGAAGGGCAGAGAGGAGCAAGACAAGTTTATTGACCGGTTTAACTTGGCTGAACATGGCAGCTGCCACCAGGAGCAATGCAAGAGGAAACCTTGTCCACGATGCATAACTGACGAGTCACCTGTGAGCGACTAGGCAGCAAAATTTACATCGATTCGGCAAACGTGTCCCACCAAATTGTCGGCAGTGTAAAAAGATTAGCGACACTTTTGAGCAAGTGTTCACAAAGAGCGCTCCTCTTTATCTTAACAGCTCAACGGTCAGCAAATTTATCGATCGTGTTCCTTTCTAAGTTGACTTCTATAGTCACTAAGTTGTTCGATCCGTCTCTCTGCCTCTCACTTTTTCTCTGCTTGAAGGAAGTTGGCCTCTAAAGAAAACGGCTAAATGTCTCAAGTGATTCTACTCGCAGTCTTAACTGCCCTACTCTGTCAAGTTGGAGCAGACAGTTCGAAGCATCAACAGCACACGGGCGGAGCCGAGGCTGACGAACATTTACACCAGAGTCAAATCCCTGCGCCGGCCGCCATGCCTTCGGACGAGGTTGTCAAGAAAGCCATCGGTGAACTGATTGACGATGTCATTGATGCGGACAAGGATGGCCTTCTCAGTGCGGACGAGTTGCGCAAACTGCTCGAACGCAACCATCACGAGGTGCTGGACGCCAATTTGGACCGGCAGTGGGTTTACTATAAGCCAACTGTGGAGGAAGTACATAGCTGGGAAGGATATGCTCCCGAGAATAAGGAGGTTCTTCATTGGAATGACTACAAAGAGCTCACTTATCCCGAAGAATACTTGAAGGATGACCCGACTAATGAACATTACAAGAGTATGCAAATTATGCAAAAGCGAAGCGAACGTCGATGGGAACTGGCGGACGCAAATTCGGACACTGTTCTAACCAAAGAGGAGTTCAAGAACTTTGTTCACCCCGAAGAGTCTGAGAAATATAGAGAGGTTATCGTGGACGAAGCCATGGAAGACATGGATGTAGATAAGGATGGTTCCATTTCCCTTGACGAATATATTGCTCATATGAGTGATGTGACCGAAGAGACCGACAAAGTCGAAGGCTGGCAAGAGGTATGTGATTTACTTCCTTGAGTTTACTTTTGAAAAGTTCTAGAACCGCTCTATTTGACTTGGTCTCTGGTTTGATGTTTAAACTTTCAGGAGGAAAGCAAACAAGCAGTGATTGCCAACTGTTCATATGACAGCCAATTTAATAGGAAGTTTTGCTTCTTTTTCCCTCCCTCTTTCCTCTCTGCCATTCGAACATGACCCATTGATCCGGGATTCTTATAGGAGCAACAAAGTCAGTTCGCCAGCTATTTGGACAAGAACAAAGATGGCGTCCTGAGCAACGAAGAGCTCCGTGACTGGCTGATCCCGCCCTTCGACAGGCACGAAGCGGAAGCCTATAGACTGATTCAAGTCGGAGACTCGAATGACGACCGCCAACTAAGCAAGGCGGAAGTTCTGGAAAAGTTCCACGAATATTACACACTGCTGGGCGGCAATTTTTGGACAAAGTTCTTGCCCGAAGAAGCAGCGGCTCATGATGAATTGTGATCTATGCACATTGCATACAAATTGAATAAAAGTATTCTCAAGTTTATCAGTCTTCGCTTCGAATGGGCCCGAAAAAGAACAGTTTATCAAAAAGGCCGCAAAGTTCAGCGAACAGAGTGCTTTATTTGCTTAAAACAGTTCACGATCGAACATTGTTGACTTGATGGTATGTTATGAAAAAATATATATACGTATATCATCGATTTCTTTCTCGGTCTGAAAATCCTTTGGCATACATAAGAGTGTCGAGATTGGAAAAGAAGAGCGAAAAAAGTTCGCAAGTCGAAACTGATGAATAGAACTTCGAACTGTAGAACAATAATAAGAAGGGAGCGAAGCGATCGATCGGAAACGCTTTCGTTATATTACAGAAAAAATGAAATCGCTATTCATTCATGGATATTGTTCACGGGAGGCAGAGACAGAACCGAGGGAGAAAGGAAGAGCGAGGGCGAAAGGGAGAGAGGAGAGAGAGAGAAGAGACGCGAAGCCATTTTTCTCCCTATCTCCAGACAGAGCATTGTTAACAGAATTCGAACTCTCATATTCCTTAAGTCTTCAATACGCATCTTCGACTATTGCTTTGAAATGCGAACAGCCTCAGGCCGCAACTTTGGACATTGAGTTTAGTTCAACTATGAGCTCATCGATTTCGAACATTCCAGATGCACTTCGTATCTTGTTAAAGTCAAATTGTATTCCGCTTCCAGCGAGAAAGCGTCATTGCTCCTCTTCTCTCTCTCTCTCGTTCTAGAACTTTTCGAATGAAGTACAGTATATTCGTTTTATTCTTCGCCAAATCCAAATTATGAGTATATAAGAATTCTTTGCGTAAATATATATATATTAAAATCGAGAGGAAGAGAGAACACGGCAAAGCGAAAATACAACTCCTTTTCTTCACTTGTTAATTTTCCTCCTTTTCTTCATCCTTCGTCAAAAAAAGATGGCGACTAGATTGTAGGGGAAGATGTAATGATGTTTAATGCATAAATATGCAAATAGAGTAAATCGATGGGTCGTCCAAGTCTTGGGTGAGATGAAGAGAAAGAGAGAGAGGGAGAGGAAGAGAGAAATGCAGCACTGAACGCGAGAGATGATCGGCGGCGTATTTTTACAGCAAATGATAGATGACTTGGAATATATAAATTGTTCTGGGCCAAATTTCCATAATCAAATGAAAAGTGTGTGCTTGGTAATTCAGTTTTTGGCTTTAAATGTTAATCTTGAAAAATCTGGGCAACTTGCCCGTTCTTTTCTGCCAGCGCCAATCGTAGACGAGTTTAACGACAATCAAAATGGTCAGCGACATGAGCGTGATGTTGAGAATGTCCAAGTACTCAATGGGTTCACCGGGCTGCGGACAGAGGTCCGACTTGGCAATGCGGTAAATGGTCTGTCCGGCCAACTTGTCATTGGTCTCCTCGTCCGAGGCATAGTTGAGTCCATTTCGAACGTTGGCCGAACTCTGGTGAGCACACCGAATCTCATCAGTGTCTAAGCCGGTCCGTGTCATCCAGTCCTTGAAGAGAATTGCATTGCAATCGCACTTCCACGGATTGAAGCCCAGCTTTAGGTCGTCCACTCCTTTCATTTGGTCCAGTATGTGACTCGATATTTCGCGCAGTCTATTGTGAGTGGCATGGAACTTCTTGACACCGGCGAACAGTTCAGGGTGAGTGGCCAGTCCTTCGAACGATTCAATTGTATTGTTACTCAAATCAAGAACTATGACCGAGTGCCAGCCAGAGGTAGTGCCCGCTGGCATGTCCAAGCTTCCAATTGAATTGCTACTCAAGTCAACAACCTTTGTGTCCAGTGGCAATTTAGGTGGAATTGATTTGAATTGTCGCCCAGTGCAGTTGACCGTCATGACATTCTGTTCGGCTCGAATGACCGAGTAACAGTGACAGCTTCGACAAAGGGCATTCTCTTCCACGGAAATTGCTTGCGCGAATGTCATCCCCTTCAATGGGTCAGGCTGAGAACAGATAGTTTCGTTGGTCCTCTCAAACACTTTACTGTTGCCACTGACAATGTTCAGCCACTTATTCTCTTCACAATTCCAGGGATTGTTGTCTATACTTATACTCGTCACATTAAACAAACTCAGGTCGAACTCTTCGCCAATAGTGGTCAGCCTGTTCAGGCCAAGATCGATTGTGTTCAGCTTCGGATATTGTTTCATCAGTGATCGGAGACTATGTTCGTTAGGCAGCGCAGTTAAATTACATCCTCGAATTATAAGCTTCGTCAGGCGGCCTACAATGATCCTTTTAGGCAATTTGTTTTGATTAAAGATGTAGTAGACATGATTAGGTGATGAATGAGTAATGTTCAATTGGACAATCTCGAAGGTAAAGTCGCCAGCGGATCCAATTTGATTCAGAGTCCTGATTGCTGATTCAAGGTGATCGTGGTTGGACAAACTGCTGCACGTTAATGCAATTCGTGACTTGTTAGCTGAATCGATCTTCTCCGTGAAACACTGACATTGTTCACCGAAGCAGTATTTATCAAGTTGACTTGCATGTGCTAATGAGATGATGAATGTGACTGAGACAAACGTTAAAACACAATTAAGGCTGCATCTTCTGAACCAATTAGAACTGTGAAACTTCCGTTCGGTGCACATGTCAAATATGTAAATATTGTTCACACTTTCCTTTCGAACATGAATAAGCAATTAGCTGCAACCACCATTGGCAAAATAAACCACCGCTTGCAGTTCGGAGCCTTGAATGCTGTGTTTACGATTGTCAACAAATTAACGCCATAAACTCGGAGCCATTTGGTTAACACCTAGATGATGAGCACAATTTAACAGCGTTGTTTACGCAATCGAGGCCAAAGAAACTGAAAGCTGTAGTGTAGAAGTGCATGGGAGAGGCATGAACTCGCAGAATGAGAGGGAAAGGAAGAGGGGGAGAGCGAGAAAGAGCACGAGAGAGAAAGAGGCGGTAAGATGCATGCTAACCAATACTACCGACTTCAAGGCGCAGAGGCAGAGCTCCCTCTCCCTCTCTCCCTCTCTCCCTTGTGTGTTCTGACATACATAACACTAACATCTGAACACCGGTACATCCTAACAACGTTTTTTTGTGATTTTTCCAGCCATGTCATCAGCTACAGATGTACCGAATCAAGTTGCCAACACGGAAGGTGGTCCAGTTGAAGATGGATCGATTCCATTAAAAAGGTAATTCATTTTGGCTGGCAATCAGTCTGGTTTTGAATAATCACCGGCGAGACTAATTGATTCCTGTATACGATAGGCAAGAACTACTGAAATGGAACGGTTGGGGTTACAAGGACTCCAAGTTCGAATTGGATGTTGACAAACAAGTGTTCAGTTTCACCGGAAACAGGTACAAGATTGGGAACAAGAAGCTGCCTCTTTTCTTTGATTTTGTTCAGAAAAAGCTTGATGTGGAACTCGAACATCGATTTCCTTCTCAGGTATAATTGCTCCCATCAGATATAAATGAGAGACTATTAATGTCATATCTCGTTCAGACCGAACTACTTCCTGGAGACTTTAGTGAGCCTTTAATCACCGATGACTTCTTAAACGAGCTCAAATTAACGACCATCAAGTTCTCGTTAGACGGTCACGATAGACTGTTTAGAGCTCACGGACATACTTTGCACGACGTAATCACTCTTCGACAGGGAAGATTCCAAAGACTGCCTGACATTGTAGTGTGGCCATCTTGCCATAAAGATGTCGTTCACCTGGTCCAGCTGGCGAACAAATTCAATACTGTGATAATTCCATTCGGGGGCGGAACCAGTGTCACTGGGAGCCTTGAATGTCCTCATGAAGAGAAAAGAACAATTGTGTCTCTAGACACTTCGCAAATGAACAAAACATTGTGGATTGATCATGAAAATTTGACCGCTCGATTTGAATCGGGCATCATCGGAGTAGATTTAGAAGCTCGGCTAGCTAAAGTCGGTCTATGTACTGGACACGAACCGGATTCGTATGAATTCAGCTCTTTAGGGGGCTGGGTGGCTACCAGAGCCTCGGGAATGAAAAAGAACATCTACGGAAACATCGAGGATCTCTTGGTTCACGTTACCTTTGTGACTTCGAAAGGAGTCATTGAGCGTAACTGTCACGTGCCGAGACTTTCAGCGGGACCGGATGTGCACCATTTCATTCTTGGCTCAGAAGGAACGTTAGGCGTCGTGACTGAAGTTACACTTAAAGTTCGCCCCGTACCGGAAGTCCGCAAATACGGATCAATAATATTTCCCTCGTTTGAGCCCGGAGTCAAGTTCATGAGGGAAATTGCAAGACAAAGACTGACTCCCGCCTCCGTGAGGTTCATGGACAATGAACAGTTCATCTTCGGCCAGTCACTCAAACCGGAAGCTGACTCAATCTTTTCGACCATTACGGACAAGATTAAGAAACTTTACATTACTGCCATCAAGCGTTTTGACGTTGGAAAAATGTGCGTTGCCACCTTACTCTTCGAAGGTTCTGAAGAGCAAGTCGAACTACTTGAGGAGAAAGTACTCGCAATCGCTACCAATTTGGGCGGAATATCGGCCGGCGAAGAGAACGGCCAGCGAGGTTACATGATGACCTTCGTCATCGCCTACATTCGCGACATTGGCCTGGACTTTGGAATAGTTGCTGAGTCATTCGAGACTTCCGTTCCTTGGGACAAATGTTCTGACCTGTGTCGCAATGTGAAAGAACGAGTGCGTCGTGAAGCTGTTCTCCACAAGCTGCGGAAGCCTGTCTTCGTGACCTGTCGGGTCACGCAAGCCTACGACTGCGGAGCTGCCGTCTATTTCTATTTTGCCTTCAATTATCAAAATGGCTTCCATGATGATGCAATTGAAAGAGATCCGGTTAAAATTTACGAAAAGATCGAAAATGCTGCCAGAGATGAGATACTTTCGAATGGCGGAAGTATTTCACACCATCATGGCATTGGCAAGATCCGGAAACGTTGGTTGGAACAAACTGTGTCCACAGCAGGCCTTGGAATGATGAGAGCAATCAAGGAATACGTTGATCCGAAGAACGTGTTCAAGAATGGAAATCTAATGATTGATGAAACCGAAACCAAATCAAGTCTTCTCAAGTCAAAGCTCTGAACTAATGAAACCATAGACTTATTATTTATCCCACTTGCTTAATTTTTTACTAGTCTCTGTTGACGTAGTCAGTGTATAAGTCAATTAGATTATATATTGTCAAATCAGTCAAAATTAATTACATCCAATTATATCATAAACTCGAAGAGCGATGTCAACAAATCCAAACGTTCTCTAAACGTGAAGTCGATGAACACAATGTTTCATCATATAATAAATTTGCACCGGAGTTACCTAGCAATTGCATCATTCTTGCGCTCATTGCAGTCAAACTTGCCATTCTGGTGAAACTATTCTCGAATGTTCCAGAAACGTCTCGATAGATGGCGCTGGCATATAAAAGCCTGCTCTGAAAGTGAGTGAGCGCCAGTTCAAAACTTTGTCTCTAACAGAACAAGTTAAGAGTCCTCTTTTACGCTTCCGCATATTCCAGTATATCTTTGTCATACTTTTAAAAAAGTGCTAAATCATGTCTTGCAAAGTTGATTGTCCAATGTTTACCGATGACATGATCAAGTCTATGGGAGGCTTCGGTTCCTTATTTGAAGACGCCGCTGCCTGGCAACAGCTTGGTCAACAACGCTCTTGTCCTCGTGGTCGCCATTTTGGCCCTCGTCGGACCCATGTCCAGTGGCCAGGTTTTGGTCGAAACCATGGTCAGTTTCTCGAAAATCTGGTTGGTCAGTTCTTTGAGGCCATGGAAGTTGATGAGACCAAAGGCAAGGACACATTCAACCTGACCGTTGATGTCGCTGGTTACCTTCCGGAAGAGCTCAAGGTGACAGTTGCGGATGGTTTCATTACGGTCAGTGGTAATCGCGAGAAGTCGTCCGAAGACAACGCTGAATCAGAGTCGTTTCAGTTCAGCCGCAGAGTCAAGTTGCCCGAGAATGTGAACGTCGAAGCCATTTCGTCGACTATGTCCAAGGACAAGACAACATTGACCATCTCGGCGCCATTATTGGTCAAGCAGGGCCCTGAACAGGTTGTTCCGATCGAGGTCAAGAAACCCGAGCCGTCTAATCAATCTGTTTCTGCAAATGACCAGTAATTCCATATACACATGTATCTTTGGATCGAGTATCTAGAACTATGACACTATTTGATCCTATATGATACTAAATTCGAAATAATTAAAATGCTTTGAAAAATAATTGCTTTATTCCTAGAAAAAAATACCGAAATATGGCAAAAGTGCATTGTCATGGTTGTGTTTCATCAACGAACTGAAAAAGAGAATTTTCTATCCTAAATCTATCAAGATGACAAAGCTCAAAATAAAAAACTGTGATTCACAGTGAAGCCAACATAGGCCTGCAGTCCCCGCGTGCCCACGTATGTGACACAGGAAGAGGCCGACTAGTGTAGCCCAGCTGTAGACAGCGTATAGTGTACCCGAACACAACGGGAGCTGCGCCATCTTGCGTTCTTTTCGGGGCCACTATACGTCGTCCGCAGCTGGGGTGTAGCAAGACTCAGGACTCGACCACCTATGGCTGAGTCGACTCCATGACTCGGTTTTCGCTTCTCGAATTCACTCGGTGACTCGCGAATAAAAAGCGAGTCGACTCAAGCTCGCTACCAAGTCGGGTCGACTTGAGTTTTGCCCATCTATATGTGTGTCACCGGTTTATGCACTCGATTATAAGAAAATTACACTGTACAAAGTGCATCTCATCAGTCGACAGCTGATTGCTGTGAACGAGTGCAAAAATAGTCAATCTCTGTTCACAGTGATAGCTGCAATCTACTGTCAACAGGTTTGCTCACCAGGGAATACATACATTTACTTATCTTTCCTGCGCTTGAATCACTTTGAGCTCTCTGTGTGATGAAAGTCGTCTACTTTCCGAGTCAGATATACTAACCCCTTAGCGTTAGTTCAACGTATCTGAGGTCTAGACTGTATTGCGTGTTAAGTACTTCATATTCAATAGCCATGGGCGCAGAGTTGAGCAGTGAGAGTCAAAATGGCGCTCAAGGTGTTATATTCTGGGAAGGAGTGGCGAAGGCGGCTCAGCGACGCTTCCGTCAACTTCAAGTGTCGAAGACAAAGCAAGAATTGTCAAGCCTTGAGACACTGTTAGCTGATGTCCTTCGGCTCAGTTCGTTCACAAATGCCAGAGTCGTCACAAATCAAGACAACGACAAGTCATGTCCAATTTGTACAACGACTCATTTCGAACTCGACAACAAGGGCACTTGTTTGGTAGCCTTGGCAACCTGTGGTCATGTTTTCTGTAGTAAATGCGTCGACAGCCAGAGTCTAGTGCGATCCGTTTGTCCCTTGTGTCAAACCAGTTATGTAAGCAGCGAGATTATCAAGCTGTTCTTTTAAACGGGCTTTCAGATAGTGTCAGTTGAGAGGGAATCAAATTATATTAATTTGCAATTAGTAAATGTAATGACAGTAACTGATAAATTAAATCTTTACTCAAATTTAGTAGAATGTTCGTTCTGCAAAGGCTTTAGTGAGCTAATCAACTGACCAGCCAAACAAATCTACACGTTCTCCAAACGTAAAATCAAATAACGCAGGGTTTCATCATAAAATAAATTTGCACTGGAGTTACTTAGAAGTTGCATCATTCTTGCGCTCAGTGCAGTCAAAGTTGCCATTCTAGTGAAAATCTTCTCGAATGCTCGAGAAACATCTCGACAGATGGCACTGGCATATAAAAGCCTGCTCCGAGAGTGAGTGAGCGCTAGTTTGAAACTTTGTCTCTAACAGAATAAGTTGGAAATCTTCTTTTACTCTTCCATATATTTCAGTATAGCTGTGTCATACTTTTGAAAAAGTGATAAATCATGGCTTGCAAAGTAGATTATTCAATGTTTACCGATGACATGATCAAGTCTATGGGAGGCTTCGGTTCCTTATTTGAAGACGCCGCTGCCTGGCAGCAGCTTGGTCAGCAACGCTCTTGTCCTCGTGGTCGCCATTTTGGCTCTCGTCGGACCCATGCCCAGTGGCCAGGGTTTGGTCGAAACCACGGTCAGTTTCTCGAAAATCTGGTTGGCCAGTTCTTTGAGGCCATGGAAGTTGATGAGACCAAAGGCAAGGACACATTCAACCTGACCGTTGATGTCGCTGGTTACCGTCCTGAGGAGCTCAAAGTCACAGTTGCGGATGGTTTCATTACGGTCAGTGGTATTCGCGAGAAATCTTCCGAAGACAGCACTGAATCGGAGTCCTATCAGTTCAGCCGTAGAATCAAGTTGCCCGAGAATGTGAACATCGAAGCCATTTCGTCGACTATGTCTAAGGACAAGACAACATTGACCATCTCGGCGCCATTGTTGGTCAAACAGGGCCCTGAACAGGTTGTTCCGATCGAGGTCAAGAAACCCGAACAGTCTAATCAATCTGTTTCCGCGCATGACCAGTAAATTCCATATTTTCTGTATCGACAGTCTTGAGTGATGACACTATCTAAATCATACATCTATATAACATAATTTTGAATAAACTGCATGTTTTGAAAAAGACATATTTATGTTCTCAGGGAAAAAGCATTGCTGCTCCATTATGTTTCATAAAAATAGTGTTTGCTGGGACGATTATATGATTCATTGAAGTGTTGTTTTCTCACTAACGATCTTTGTCCTACATTCGCTACAAAAACACCATTTACTAGAAAGATTCGAAAATTCCGTAGAAGGTTTGTCATAGATTGTTCGGCGGCACGTGTATTGACCGGTAGATATTATTTCGACGTTGTGACTACACCAGTGGAAACCTCCAGTAATATTGTCACCAAAGCCACCAATTGACGATAATCAAAATGACAAAGTATTGTAATGTATTCCGCTGTTTAGATGGAGTCCAAGCGGCTGCCAAGATGGCGCTCAGAGCAGCTAGGCGTAGAACAATGGTCAGAATAGCTGTTACGAGAACTACGGACCTTATTGAAGCCGGCCCGGAAACAGAGCCATGTTCACTGGGCGGCCTTTTGGGACCGGAAGTGGCCTTGATACCCAAGGTATGTGGCTTCAACTGCTCAGTGTCGATGGAGAAGGCGTCCCAGCAAGGTGTCGACGGTAACTACACAGGTGACTTGGGTTCACTGCAGCGAGGCACAGCTGACTTCACGACAAGGCCAGTGAGGTTGCCCCTTGCTGGTGACCCTGTGTATCATGGCTCCGTTATGGCGGGAGACGCCGTATCATTTGCCACCGTGTACGCCCGGCCCCAGCAGCCTCAGGGTGACAACGACCTCCTAATGACCATTCAGTTTGACCGTTTCACTTCGGCCAGTGTATTGTGCCTGATCGCTGTTCTTTTCATGATGATGAAGTTACATCGCCAGCGAGACGCCATCTTCAAGATCGTCCAAAGTGTCTTACAATCAGTCAAATCTAACGATGGAACAATCAGTGTCCGTTTACTGTACTGGATAATGGCCACTGGTTTCTTCGTCATCAATGTCTATCTTTCCAATTACATACTGACTGATCTTGTCCGTCAGAATCGTCCCGATGTCTTGCAGAATTTCTACGACGTGCTGAGGCCTGATGTCGACATTGTCTTCACCCAAGACTTCCCGATTTACGACATGATGAAGCAATCAGCCATCAAGAAGGTCAGAGCCATTGTCGACAAAGCGGATGCCATGCCCGGTGGTAAGGTCATCATGGGACAAGGACTGGACGCAATGGAAAAATTCATCGAGCCCAAGGGGCCTCTCTTTGCCTCCTTCAGCACCAATCGTCTCCTTCTCAGCTCTCGGGCGGTCACGTGCATAATTATGAAACTGAAAAATGACGTAGGTACCCAAGGACTCTCTGTATGGGTGCCCAAAGATTCACCGTATCAGGTAATATTGACAACTGTCTATAACCACAAAATGGAACCCGACGTCAAGAGGGTGCTTGATTTGGCAACTCTTCGTCAATTTGAGCATGACATTTACGGTGACAAGTTTTATGATCGAATGATGGAGGTCACTCGATAGCATTTCTTCAGAGACGTCGCAGCTGACCATCTCTGCCACTCTGATGTCATCATAGTTGAGCAACCCAGCAACGATCAAAGCATCGGCGTGGAAAACATCCTCTCTGTGTCACTTGCAGCGGTCACTGGCTATTTTTTCGCTTTCGTCTCTCTTGTCGCAGGACATGCCAGTAGGTGGCGCAAACCAAGACGACAAATCTATGGAGCAAACTCTGGTTCCCGAGAGACCAGGGTCGGAATGACAACGATTCGGTTCATAACAGTACTAAACTCTAGTGGAAAGTGTATGACTGGTGCTCATAGACGACAAAGACGACGGAAATACTGATCAGAATAATACAATAATGTGCAACATGGATATTACATGGATATTATAAGGAAATTAGATTATTCAAACTCGAAGATACTGCAGCTACATCAACTGCCAGACACCGTGTCGAAAGGAAATCACAAACTAGTTTACTCGTACATGCGCACTTGAGCTATTTTCCGCTAGCGACAATTGTGAACTTCCTTTTGAAGGCTACCTATCATGACGCGGAGACTGACTGATTAGAGCCCGGATGACTTATTAGGAAAACTGACAATACAATAAATTTAATGGCAACTAGCCGAGTTGAAAGGGGAGCCAAGATTTCAGCAATCAATCTATGATGGCAATCTCATACGCTTTCATGTCATCTTTGGCTACACAGATGATAACCAAGCCGACTCTCCATGAACTGAAGGTTATCTCTCTTATCAGGTAGACAGTGATCGTGAAATATGAAATTATCTCCAATTGTATAGTACAGGGTGGAGCGGGAGGCTATTTCGCCACCCGACCAGCCAGCACCTTGAAATTTCTCATATCAGAGGTGGCATCATACACTGCTAATGAAGATGACGATTAGTTTCCGATATAAACTCATATGCACTCACATTGGCTGATACAATTCAATAGTGAGTTGTGTTTGCAACAGTTTTGGACGATGTATACCGTACGTTCAGTCGAAATCAAGCGCAAGTCTCAAGATGGCGATCGAAGAGCAACTGCAGTGATCACTTCGTTGTCTCGTCATCTAAAAGAAGCGTACAATGAAAATGAGAGACTGCTGAAAACGAATCACACACTGACAGTCATGCGCACTCGAGCTGTATCTCGTTGTTTCGAGTTGACGTGCCACCTTGACCACACTAACCTTGAACTAGCTGAATATTGGCACGAGGCTCTCAAGACAGCCATGAAACATGAAGAGGAAGTCAAAGGCTTAAGTACCACAATACATGCTTTGGGAAACCAGTTATCTGACTGCAGAAAGTGCGAAGCAGTTTTGAAGACCAAGATAAGAAACCTTGTCGATGATAAGCGAGAGACTGGCAAACAGCTGTCTGCATTAAAAGGCATCAACGCTCGTTTACTTGCTGAAGTCAAGGAATCGCAAGCTAGCGAGTCGAACACGCTCAAGACCGTATCGGGTCTTGAGCAGGAAGGTGAAGATAACTTGGCAATGGCGCCCGAGCTGCAAGGAGTCGAAAAACAGTTAAGAACAGCTGAGTCAGCTGATGACGAACTGAAAGAAACTCTGACTCTGTTCGAAGATAAGGAAAAGTTTTGTCCCATATGCTTAGTGCCGTATTTTGAACTCGAGTCCAGTGGCAACGATTTAGTTGCCCTTGCCAGCTGTGGGCACGTGTTGTGTTCGGCATGTCTGGAGAGTCACATTCAAGTTCGAGAGGCGTGTCCCATGTGTCAAGCACATATTCTTCCTGACCAGAGAATCAAATTGTATTTCTAGTCTAGTGTAAGGTTAAGTTACTATTATAGTTGACGGCATTCAGTTAGTTTACAGGTTGGCGAAACTGTTTTCGGCGGCGGACAAAAAACTCAGCGCCAGGTTAATGTGCGCACAATCCTGCACTTAGTGGAAATCCTGATATTTTTGCATAGAGTTAACCGTTAAAATTATTTGAAGTACATGATTATGCCCACACTAAGCTGGAGCTAATTTTTTGTTCGCCGCCGAAAACAGTTTCGCCATCCTGTAAACTAACTGAATGCCGTCAACTATACTAGCATAGTAAAGTTAGCGACCGCTCACACTGACGGAAAAGGAAGAAGTAAGTTTAATGAGTGATAAGAGTTACATAAGCGGCTCGCTATAAGCGCGCCATCTAGTGAGGTCAAGTCGGTTACTGACAACTTAGTCAAAGGAATGCGTCATGCGTGTACTGAATCATTCTAACATCTACAACCCCAGCTGTGGGCAGTCTTTGGTGACGGAGCACGTCTCCGTCAGGTAGCGCTCGAGAAGGAGAGGGGGAGAGAGAAAGAAAAAAAGGGAGAGAGGGATAATTAAAGAATAATCGACGCATTATCCCTCTCTCCCTCTTTTTCTCTCTCTATCTCCCCCTCCCTCTTTTTCTTTCTCTCTCTCCCCCTCTCCTTCTCGAGCGCTACCTGGCGGAGACGTGCTCCGTCACCAAAGACTGCCCACAGCTGGCTACAACCGTTTCAGACTTAAGTTCATACTTCACAATTTTGCGTGCCAGTCTGAAAGTAAATTTCCGATATCCGATATCTTCTCCATTGAAGCTGCAAATGGTTTATTGCATCAGCCAGAGCTACTAATCAGCATGCAATTAAAGTGTCCCTGGAATATTCCCATAGCCTGCCAGGCACCATATGACAAAGAAATGGGAATCGAAAAGAAATGTAATTTGCTTGCGCATGCGCACTTCAACGCATTCATGATAGTGACAGCTATGATTCAACCTAACCTAGCTTTTAGATGAACCATCACAACGCAAAGATTGACTGATTAGGGCTTCAATGGAACAAGCTAAAACGACATATATATGTACAGCGTGAACCAGATAATCCAACATGCTAACCAGGAAAAGTACGGAAAAACTGAGGCTGGTTGTATATGGAAAAACTCAGATTATATAGAAGTTTCAATTAGATTCAGAGCAAGAGTGAGCTCCAGGTTCACTGGAGTTCATTATGGTGGTTCTAAACTTGAGTCCTGACATGTGAGCCTAGTTTGCTCCTATCAGGTAGATATTGCTGACGGAACTGCGAAATCAACTCTAATTGTATAGCTCTTGCCTTGAAGTTTCGCAAATCAGCGGCGGCATCATGCATTGTGTATGCAGATGCGCTGTGTAAATGGGAAACGTTGATAAGTTCGGCTACGAAATCATATATGCACTCGCACTGGCGACTCAGTAGTGAGTATTGTTTACAAAGGTTTGGAGAATGCATACTGTACGTTCAGTTGATGTTAAGCGCAAGTCTGAAGATGGCGACCGAAGAGCTACTGCAGTGATCGCTTCATTGTCACGTCGTCTCAAAGAATCTGACAATGAAAATGAGAGACTGATGAAGACGAATTACACATTGACAGCTATGCGTACTCGAGCAGTATCTCGTTGTTTCGAGCTGACGTGTCAGCTTGACTACGCTAATCTTGAACTTGCTGAATGCCGACACGAGGCACTGAAAACAGCCATGAAACACGAAGAGGAAGTCAATGGCTTGATGACCACAATACAAGCTATGGAGAACGAATCATTGGATTTCAAGAGATGCGACGAAGTTGCAAAGTTGAAGACAGAGATGAGAAATATTGTTGATGCTAAGAAAGATGCTGAACAACAGCTGTCTGCATTGAGAGGTATTAATGCTCGTTTGCTCTCTGAAGTTGAAGAATCGCAAACTCAGAAATCCATATTGTTTGAAACGAGATACAAACTCGAGAAAGCGAAAAAGGACAACCTAATTATGGCGCTCAAGCTGCAAAGAGTCGAAGGACAGTTGAGAGAAGCCATGTCAGATAATGACCAACTAAAAGATACTCTGACAGTGGTTGAAGGCAAGGAAAAGTTCTGTCCCATATGCTTAGTGCCGTATTTTGAACTTGAATCCAGTGGCACTGATTTAGTTGCCCTTGCCAGCTGTGGACACGTGTTTTGCTTGGCTTGTCTGGAGAGTCATATTCAAGTTCGAGAGGTGTGTCCCATGTGTCAAGCAAATATTCTCCCTGACCAACGAATCAAGTTGTATTTTTAGTCTATGCAGATACAAATGTTTAGAACTAAGTTCACATTCGTTGTAAAGAATGAGATGTTTTGTTTTTAATTGTAATTTGTCAATTTTAAAGCATTCTCGCTGTGAGATAGATAAAAATTTAGCAGAGCTTACCTTACTGTAGCAAGTCAGTTAGAGTAGTGTGGAGCACGACCAAAAGATTTTAGTTTTAGTCGACTAAATAGTTTGGTCGACATTTTTGCTTTGGTCGATTAGTTTTAGTCGGCCGAAAAGTTGATGATCAAACATTAGTTTTTCGCATTAGTTGGTTAAAATCATATTTTCCAGTAGTTTAGGCACGATATAGCATTGATCTACTAACCAGATAAACAGTTACGAAGCTTTGCGTAGATTTTTAGGCTGTATCTGTCATCGTGAGACTACAGCGTTGTCTTCGACCAGCCTACGCTATAGAGATGGGCATTTGAGTCCTCTGAGTCGAGTCACCCGGGAGGGAGTCGACGGCTAGACTCGATGATTCAAAACGTCAGCTAGGAAGACTCACATGACTCGTCAGAAAATGGATGTTTTGAGTACCGTTTTACATATGGCGTAACTCAAATCGACCAAAGGCGACTAAATCATTTTAGTTAATTGGTTTAGTCGTTGTCTTTAGTTTAGTCGACTAAAAAGTTTTCGACCAAAATGCTCCACACTAGTTTAGAGGAAACGGAAGTTTATTTAATACTAAAAGGGCAGTTGTATAAGTCCTCAAAGTAGCGTCAGCGCCATCTAGCGGCAACAATATTGTCTCAGACTTAGTAATGCTCCCTATTCGTATGGCTTGCATATTAACTAGTCTAACACTGATTCTGTGGTAGACTAAATGAAACAATATGAATCGAGATAGAGCTGGAGTAAAGATATAAATCGTTGCGCAAGACACAAAAACCGTTGTGAAGTTACGTGAGCAGCGCTATATTTTCTATTTGAGTAGCATAATCGCGTATTGCCGGTGTATCGCATCAACCAAAGGGACTGTAGCATGCTTCACGTCTTATCTTGATTTGGCTTCGAGATAAGTTTGATTTTTGCTACCAGCGGCATTTACGTAGTTGCGTGCAGTAGAGGATGAATCGGGCCGCTTTTTCTTGGCCCGAGCCCTCCCGGGCCGGAGAGCATTCCCATCGGGCCGCCCGAGACCGCCCGATGACGTCATCGATGCTACTCACATGACCTGCCATCACGTGACAGATCATGTGATCCGAGTGAGGGTATACCTTCCCGGTTAAAGGTGTGGCTAGTGGGAATCATAGATGAGAAAGCCTCTAGTTTATTGCATTGTCACTTTGCAATTCATGGATATTGTGCTATTTGAAGATGAGATAACGAATAGCATGTGCCACGGAGAAAACAATAACTTTTTTGGATTTCCAATCAGATCGAATATAGCGAAGTTATTCTGTATCTAAATCGAGAGACCTCACTGTAAGTAACGAAACACAGTCGCTTGACGTCGAACTGGACAAGTCGAGATTAAAGTGGAACGCAATGTTCAAGTTTTTTACTAAACGTGATATTTCTGCCGCACCGAAACATGAACCGGAAATGGATGACGAAAAAGTACTCTTCATTGTGGAGAAAGAAGTCCAAATCCGTCTAGAAGAAGAGGTTGAGAAGTCACTCTCACTTGAACGGGATTTAGTGAAAATCAAAACAGAAAGCTTGAAGGAAGTAGAGAATTTAAGGTCACGAATCCGAAAATTATCTGAAGAAAAACTAAAAAGTCAAGGGAAAATTTTCGCTGACGACAGCCAAGTATGGCGGCTCAGATTCGAAGAATCGCAAGCCAAGGTTGAACAGCTGACGACTTGTAATTCTAGATTGAACTGGGAGGCGGAGATGGGGCTGAAGATGTTTCAAGAGAAGGTAGCAACGGTAAAGAACAAGGAAAACCAGATAAACATGTTGAAAGAGAACAACAAGTCTCTGAAAGTGAAACTGCAAGCCCTGCCGAGCCAAGAAACGTTGGCTAAGTTGCAAAAGGAAAACGCTAATCTGAAGAAAGAAAAGCACCGCTTGGAGAATAAGTTGCACATTTCCAACCAAGATGCCGAAGAGGATCAAGCAGAGCTGATGAGTTTGCAAGCTCAGCTTGTTGTTTCTGGACAGACCTTGACTCGGCTGAGATCGCAAATGAAAGGCAGTGAAAAGCGCATCAATAAGCTGAAAACGCGTCTTGAAGACGAGCGACATGGACATGAGACCGCTATGGAAACATTCCTCATGAACATTAACGCGATGCAGATATCGAAATCGCAGGTATGGGAAAGCAGTTCTGAAGTATTCGAGAAAAATTGTCCCGTATGTCTACTAGGACATTCAGAACTCGACTCGAATGGTACAAGAGTGATGGCACTTGCCGGCTGTGGACACGTCCTGTGTGCTTCGTGCCTTGAAAGCCAGAGTCGCGTCAAAATGGTTTGTCCCATGTGTCAAAGCAGCTTCAAAAGAAACCAAATGATCGTGTTGTATTTTTCCTGAATATTCCCGTCAGGTTGTTCAGTTTATAATATTGCTGCATACGCTTGATGAGATTGTTCAACTAAACGTTTTAGTGAAAATCTGTGGAAATGAGATTAGGTGAGCGAATACGGAAGTAGTGATTTATGAATGTGTCGTTGCGAAAGTGCGTCATGTACGCGAGCGCCGCCTGGTGGCAAAGCATGGCGTCAGCAAAAGGAAAGTAGGATGCCTGGCTTAAACTGATATTTTCTAATATCATGTGATAAAGAATGGAATAAGTCAATGTGCATCAAGATAGCTCTGAAACAAATTGTAACTAACTCATCAGCAATTCGGTTTCCAGCTAAATTAAACAATGAGAAAGTTGCATCCAGTGGAGAAATACTCAGCTTTACACCAATTAGCAAGCTTAACATCGATAGGCAACTTCTTTCTGACTCACGAAGACCTTTGCATTGGGATGTCGCTGCTGACCTATGGAACATGAAGTTGCGCTTCGAAGCTTCAGAGACCAAGAATGGCCGACTTTTGAAACTTAACGACGAGTTGAAGACGATGCTTGCTGAAGAAAAAGCTCGCACTAGGAAGTTGGCTAGGGATCTTCGGGATGCTAGAATACAGCTCGCTACGTATAGAAAAACGGCCTCAACAAGAATGAGCAAGTGCGAAACTGAACTTGAAGATCTGAGAAAAGAGTACTTGGAATACAAAGCAACGGTTGAAAGAGAGAAGGCACAGACCGTCAATCCTCAGACCGCCGATCGGGCACTGAAAGCGACTAAAAGGCAGCTAAGTGATCGTGAAACCGAACTCGCTGATACTCGGAGCGAATTGAATACCTTGAAAATGGAATGCGTCAGACTCAGATCCAAAATGGTGGATGGAAAACAGGGTAAATCTCAAGAAAGACCGAAAAGTCAGCTTAGAGTGAATGACGTTGCATCATGTAGTTTGTGGGATTTGTAGCAAGGCCAGTCAAAGGTAGCCAAGTTGGAGGCAGAAAAAGCCGAACTCATCAAGGACGCCATTTTATCTGATAGAATAATCAGTGAACTGAATGATAGCAATGCTCGCTTAAAAGAAAAAGAAAAGCAGTTACATATTCAGCTTCTAGAGCTTCATGAGAGTCGGAATGAACTAGCAAATTCGAAGGCTATGGTTGATAGACTCAGATCACAAATATCCAATGGGCTCTTGTCTTCATCAGAGCAACGCACAGAATCAATTCATCAGCTGGAAACCTTGGTCATTCAACTCGAGAAAGAAAACGCTGATCTCAAGAAAGCTATGCTTGATGCTGATCAAGTTGATAAACATGATCTAAAGAATCGTGTTCATCAACTTGAGACTCAGCTGGCCCATGAAAGAGAAGATAAAGAAACACTGGCATTAGAGTTCAATGGAACCCATTTGGCTGCTTTGACCAGCTGTGCACACGTGTTATGCTGCAAGTGCATCGAGCGACAGGATCGAGTACGACCAAATTGTCCTATGTGTCAGACCGACTTTCGTCAAAGTAACATATCCAAGCTATTTCTATGAGCAGCTGTTTTTATAAGTGCAGATTCAAAGTTCTTGCGCTAACTGAAATGAAAGAAAACAAACCTGAGATAGCAGTTCATAAATGAGTGATTTAAGAGGTGAAGACTTAACCGCAGTTGCGTAGACTTTGCACTTGAATTTCGATAAGATATGGAAAAAGCGAAACAAAGCCATTCTCTGCTCGGAAACAAATTGATCTCCGTCAGTTGATGACTCAGTTCTGCGAAAGAGTGTAAGCAATGTCTAGTGTTTCCAGTAATGGAAGCGACCGTCACGTACAAGATGGCGAATCATCTGCAGATATCTTCGTGGATTCTTTCGCAAACCGTCACGACGCTTATGAGGCAGAAAACGAAAGATTGGTACTGGAAAACGAAGAATTGAAAGCTAGGTCCAGTCAAGCGGTGTCTCGGAGCGTTGAACTGTCCAGCAAGGTTGAAATGCTCACCATTGAGCTGGCAACAGCTAGGGATTTGGGTTCAAGAAGAAGCGCCAAATACGAAAGTGAAATTGAGAAATTGAAGAAACACGCCAAGCAATCAGCTGATGCCTACGACGAAAAACTGGTCGAATTGCAGACCGAACTGAGTGAAAGCAACAGCTGTGTCATGGCCAAGGATGAGCAATTACGTGCCCGTGGATTAGAATTAGAGAAGACTAGAAAGAAACTACAGGAAGTCGAGGCTGAAGTGGTTAAACTCGAAACGAATATTTCTAAAATGACGCAAGATACGCTGAAAGCGAGCGAAGAACACAAGCTGAAACTGAGCGCTGCTGAATCACGAAACAGGTCTGACCGAATGAGGTACCAAGAAACTGTGGTCAGGCTCGAGACAAGAGTGGCTGAGCTTGTCCGTTTCAAGGACCTTTCGATAGAACTAGGCCACGAATTGAAGAAAGAAGAGAGTTCACTGGTTGCAAAGCAAGAAGAACTACGTATCAGTGAATTGGAACTAGCGGAGACAAGAAAGGAACTACAGAGCCTGCAGAATATCACAGCTAGACTCACAGCTAAGCACGAGGAGTCACGTCAGCGCGAATCACAGCTCAAAGGGATTCTAAATGAAGTGATACAATTGAACGAGAGTGTATCTCGACTCGAGTCTGACGCCGAGGAAACAAGGGGCGCTTGGACAGAGTTGGCTAAATGCCAGGAAACCGTGGCCCACTTGGAGGCCGTCAATGCCAACCACGTCAAGGCTGTGCGTTTTTCCGACGGACGTATCCGAGACTTGCAAGCCGGCAACGCTTCACTCGAGGCGGAGCTTGAGCAGGTCAAGTCAGCGAATGAGACCCTTCGCATGTCGCTAGCATCAGCCCAAGCTAAAGTCAAAGATTGTCCCGTATGTCTAGTGTCCCACTCCGAGCTACAGGCCAGTGACAAGCAGATAGTGGCTTTGACCAGCTGTGGACACGTGTTCTGTGGCGACTGCGCAAACAGGCAGAGGGAAGTTCAACCAAGTTGCCCGATGTGCAAAGCCAGCTTCGCGGCCCATCAATTGGTCAAGTTGTTTTTCTGATCATGTCCAACACTCATTAGTGACCAGTAAAATAAAAAACAAGTGCTAACTGGTCATGTGCTTAGTAACAACTATAAAAACAATATTGTCCTTGGAGACATCAAGCTGTCCGTTAAATTTTTCGTAAAAACGATGGCAGATAGCTCTCGTCAGCTGTGGACACTTGAATGCCTCAACTTCAAGTTGGACCCGGATTTGTATCACGCGTGAAGCCGGCTTCGTTAAAGTTGAGGAACCAAGTTTTTTTCAATATAAATACAGTGCTGTGTTCGAAGGTTTGAATTTCTTTACCCATATTTTCAAACTGAATCAGTGTGGAAGATGGGGTATAACGGCCAACCTTCGTGTAATGCACTGCGAATGGAAAAAGTGCTCTAATGCAGCTTCTCCTGATATGTACAAGCTGCATCAGAGTCGACATCTGTCGGCAGAAATTTGAGATATAAAGGCTGTCCCATCCCACATTCAGCAGGATTTTTTATCAGTTACCAATTGTCTATTATTGCGTTGCATTGTTTTCAATCAAAGCTGATAAGCTCCAGAGTCAAATATCGCCTCCATTTTTTCAGACTGAGTTCTATTCTGTTACTTGATATTTATAAGGCTACAACAAGGGATTCATGTCAGAAGCAACGAGCAGAGAAAGTCGTGATTGTCAAGATGGCGATCAAGGTGTGCTCGCCGATGAAATGAAGAAACTGATAGCAATCAACGAGGAGTTGAGTTCCATTCAACACGTGATCACTGATCTAGTGGCAAGAAGAGAAGCCGATCTGGCAACGATTTGTGATGACAAGTCGACTATTGCGACTCAAGAGTCCATGATAAACTTGTTGAATGGTCGCATTATCGAAAAAGACAAAGAATCTCAAGCTCATAAACGTGATATTGCAGAGACGAGAAATGAACTGTCAAGTGCGAAACGTATGGTGGCTCAACTTGAATCACAACTATCTGACGTCCTTCAAGTCCGGGTTTCACGAAACGAAGACTTCATCGCAGACCTCGAAGCGTATGTGAGTGAACTTGAAGTGCAGTTAGCCAATGAACGAGATAGTCAAGTAGCAGCCATGGCGACGCAGCTCGAGGAACTAGCAAACTTGAAAGAGAGGCTGCAATCGGATACTTCAAGTCAAGAGCTGTCTCTAATCAAAGGTGATCTAGATGAGGCAGGTAAGGTCAATGAGTCACTCACCCTGAAGCTTAATCAAGTGGAAGACGAGTTGCTGATAGTGACGTCGGACCTTGATCGTCACAAAAAGTCACAGGCATCGGCTCGAGCCAACGAGAAGTCATGTCCGATTTGTTTGGTGGCTTATTCTGAACTCGAGTCCAATGGTACATCTTTGGTGGCCTTGGCAAGTTGTGGTCATGTTTTGTGTCATGAGTGCGTCGAAAGCCAGAGCCGAGTGCGACCAGCTTGTCCGTTGTGTCAAGCCAGATTCGAAGCCAGCCACAAGGTCAAGCTGTTCTTTTAATCGGGACTGCAGATTAAAGAGCGAGTTGTCTCGTATATTTGAACTGTAATCTAAACATATCTGTCTCACGAGAATGGCATCATGACCAGATTCGATAAGAAGAAATTTGTCAGATAAATGCCGGCCACCGTATCTTTAATTTTCCGATTCAGTCGGGGACAGAGATTCAGCGGATCACGATTTGTACTTTCAAGAAATTTCTGAGCGTGGCAACTGTTAAAAAATATTCACGCATAATAAAAAATCATGCAGAAAGTCTCAAAAGACAAGTGGGCATAGCCAACGCTGTTCTAAATTAGCTACCGCTTCTCTGAGTCAAACCGCAATGTGCAATCGGCCCCTGGAGTTCAGACTAGACCGGAGAGCTTTGTTTAGTTATCTTCGGAAGTATTTTTATCCGTAAAGAATGGCGGAAATGTAATAAAGCTGAATGAATATTATTCTAAGAGGTGAAGTGTTGCTTGACTGTCGCAGTTCTCATCGGTAAGAGAAATCATGGTTGCTTAGTATGAGCGCGAGAGTCCGTTCGATCACAACCTACTCGACTGTAAACCGATATCTTTCTAAATGAACAAAGAGCCTCACAGGTGCAGATAAGATACGATAATTGTCGAGTATAATGGTAACTACGCAGTTGTCAATAGAAGTACGTACTCAATGGCTGTTACTCTGGTTAGTCACTAATCTATGACAAGAGTCCAGACCATTCTGATTGATGTCCGTGTCGAGTGTAAAACCTTTTGAAAGCACCGACAAAGAATCAAATGCCACATGAGATCAACGCTAGCCAAGAATGGCAGGTAAAATTTGAAAATTCGCATGTCCTTGTCAAACAGCTGATAAGACAGAATGGCCAGTTAGTGGAATCGCTTATCCGTGCACAAGAGGAAAGCTCAAGCCATCAAGAGATTCTGGACAAAGTGACGTTCTACGAAGAGCAGATCAAGGTGCTGAGTGTGACGAACCAGTCCTTGTTCATGAAATTGACGAAAATGACCGAATCTCAGGAAAATGCGGAAAAACGAATCAATGATCTAATCGTTAGAACACGAAAGTACGAAACGGTGATCTACGACTTGGACCAATCTTTTAAAGCGGGAGAAAAGAAGCACACTGCAGATCTGCGAATGGTAGAAACTAAATTAGATAGCTCGAAAAACAAGATAGTTCAGTTAGAGTCTCAAGTTCAAGGCTACCAGAGCTCTCATGCTCAGCTGAAGCTACAAGTCGCCAAAGAGAGGAACCGCTTTGGTACGTCGACTTCCGCTCAACTTGTGACTATTCAAGATTTTGAAAGCTCGATGAAAGCAGCTGTATGCTTGATAAGCCAAAAATGCAGAGAAATGGCGACAAATAATTTGAACACCCTGATTGTAGCTCATCAGCTACCTGAGGAATGTGGGCTCAAAAATGTAATCAAACTGAAGCTACAACGAATGCAATCGGATGTCGAAGTCCTAGAAACCATCGAATCGAGATTCGAAAATTTGCTGCCGACGAACAAACGGTTCTGTTCTACATGCTGGTTGGGATATGATGAGCTCAGATCGAAAGGTACTAGCTTACTTGTGTTCAGCCGCTGTGGACATTGGATGTGCTCTGCTTGTCACAAAAGCCAGGGTCCAGGTAGACCTTGCCGAATGTGTCAAACCAAGAGCTGGATATTAAAAAGTCAGATTTGAATAAATAGTATGTCAAAGCTGAGGGTGATTTTATAGGTCATTGATCGGAAGCCCCGTTAGAGGGCGCGCACGCCTTGAGAACTGTGTACGCTCTGGCTAACGTCAATTTCATGGTCAACCTGGGCCCTCTCAGTAGAGGGAAAAGTGCTCAGCTCGAATCGAGGGATACGGGATCGATGACTATGACTGTTTAGCGTATCAGAGTCGTTTCTTTGAACATAGCTGTCATCAACATTGCATGAAGGCGTGCAGTTTGCGTCAACATTTTCTCAAAACTCATCTGTGCTCTATATCAAATTTCAACATACAACTGGTCCCAAGCTTTGTCAAAGACGTCCTGGCTGGGGAGGGGGTCTTGCGAATGCCAGATATGAGAAGTTTTTCAATCAGTGGATAATGTAACAGCGCCTGCGCACCTGTTGATTCTATCGCCGTCTCGATGTTATGTCACGATTTCCTGAGCAAGCGCAACTGCGATTTCCACAACTTCATGCTCATTGCTTTTTAGACGAGTTATATTCCATTACCAATAGGCACTGTGGTTGAGTGGTTAAGGCGGCGGACGTCAAATATCCGTCGGTTCGAGGCCAACCAGGCACGGTGAATTTTTTTTGCTTTTCCATGGTACTGATTCCTTTCAATGGACGTCAGTTGCGCAGTTGATAGTTAAGAGCATAATTTGAGGACAGGTTAGGTTGCACTGGATTAAACATGGAAGCTGGAGCGCTAAGAGTCTGATTATTAAATAACATACAGTGTCACGAAGAATTCCCTCCCCCATGTATTGCTTGATCTCAATTGGAAATTCCAATGAAAACTAGTGGATAGTCGAATTGCAATTAGCGTAAACCAGGTACAATGATTTGAAGTCGATGTTCGTTTATCTCAGTTAATTAGTCATTCTTAGTTACAGCCTACCAATGGAAGCGTGTTAATTGTTGTATCCGTCGTCAAGGCGATTGTCATCAGACCCTCTGGAAGAGAAAAGAGTGAAGTGCAGGTGCGCCAACATGCTTCTAAAGGCTTACTCTGCGTTTGCGACATGTTTCGTGGGCTATAGTTTACTCAGTGCTTACTACACTGAGCCAATCACGTGTCCTAAGAAACCGGAAATCCCTTGCTATATTGAATGGCTGGAGAATGTCGCAGGATTTATCAAGACCGTAGAAAATGACGGTGTCAACAATGGCTCTATGGAGTATCAAATACAATTCAACAACAACCTCTGGTTTGCTGTCGTAGTCATAGCTCTAGCTGTATACTTGGTGCTCAGATGGATACGACTTTACATTGAGAAAGAACTTAATATTAGAAGAACAGTTAATAACAACTTGGTGGGAGTCCACGAGTCAGAGATTTATAACCTAGCTCATCTCAAGCTCTAGGCAAACGGAAAAGTGCTGTCCCATATGTTTCTGTACTCACGCGGAACTGGAGTCGAAGGGAGCAGATATTATGGCACTAACCAGCTGTGGACACGTGCTGTGCTCTGATTGCTTCGAGATTCAAAGGCAAATCAGACAAATTTGTCCAATGTGTCAACGAACGTTCGAAAGAAATCAGTCTATAAAGTTGTTCTTTTAGAGGAAAAGTGATGCGCATCTCTTTCGTTTATGGCCCCTAGTAACGAGATCCTTAGGAAAATAAGGTGTTTCTTTATTCGGTCCCATGATTGAAAAGTTCACGTGACCTGAGGCCTTACACAGCTTTTCTTGCTCGGGAGCGTACCGCCGCGAATTCCAGTGAATTAAAACACGAATGAAATATTTGGATACTTTTGATCACTGGGTGATTGTTGAAGATGGCGCTGGTTATTTTACTTCTCCTCCGATTTCTTCCAGCTCCGACTGTGGACATAGACACGACACCAAAACTGTACAAGACTTATCTTGAGCAATACGAGTGACCTCTTGCGTGCTCTAGACCCAAAGTACACGATGAGTTGGGCCGCTTTTCCCGAGAGCATTGCATCGTTTTAAACACGTGACACGTGACATGCAGTCAGGTGACCAGTACATGTCCTCTCACGTGTCATGTCATCACGTGACTAATCACATGACAGGTCACCTGACCGAAGAAAAGTTCGGCCTCCTCTCGGACAAGTATTTTTACTGGGAATCATAACTTTATGCAACAAGATCCACATTTTTTTCGAAGTGCGTTATTATGCGCTTATCAAGCTGGAGCTGATTTTGTCTCCCGCCGCCGAAACTATTTGCACCCACCTGTTCACTAGCTTAATGCGGTTCGTGATTCATTCAGGGAAATAATTCAAACATTATTCAGTCTATGAGCGATAGTTGCTTTTGAGTGATTTTTTGTGTTTTTCGATATTATAGTGTGAATTAATTTTTTCGAGCTTAAAAAGTTCAATCTGATTTCAATAATAAGGTGTTTTAATTAACTTTCTGAAAATTTGCAGTTTTCGATATTCCCCGTCGCTAATCGCACTAACGAAACGACCCCTTCGCTGTTTCCTTTTTTTTGTTGCACTTGTTGAGCATCTCTGCAGCCATGTTGCTGCGAATCTTTTTTGTGCTTGTGACATGCGTATGCGGATATTATTTGCTGAATTTTTACGAATTTGGGACAATCATACGTCACACCGAAACTGAAAGCACCTGGCGGACTGAATTGCTGCGGAAAATTGCGTACCTGATCAATACGGACGAGAAATATTATGATTGTCTCCTCAACGGAGGTTCTGAAGTGGACCAAAACAAGGTGCAAGATTACCTTTGGTTTATGCAAGATTACCTTTGGTTTGTTGTTGTGATACCAGTTCTGATCTTAGGCTACTTCGTCTTCAGATGTATACGATACGAGTTCATCGTGGAAGAACATATTCGTAGTCGCCTGAAGTTCATAAGTCAAAAGCTACCCGAACTGACACCACTGGATTCTGAAGTCACTATGATCACAAGAAGCTTTGTACAACAAGTCGAGCATTCTCTAAACAGTGATCCTGTGAAAGCTAGTTATGAAATGGATTTTTTGCTATTGCGTCGGCTTCAACAAGAAAGGTATCTCAGTTGCAACTTGCTTGTCGCAAAATCTTCTTTGGAAACAAAGCTGGCCAAGTGTACTGAAACGGAACAAACCGTCTTCAAACTCCGGACAGAGATAGCCAATCATTTCCAAGAAAAGGTACGTGCTGAGAAGATGGTGATAGACGAGAAAAAATGGTCAAAAAAACTCGAGAAAGATAGAACGGAGATTCAGAACCAGCTGTCCAGATCTCGAAACAAAGTCACCGAGCTGGAGAAGAAAATTTCAAGCTCCACCGTGCCAGAAAAACAAATTGCTCAATATAAGGATGCTATCAGAGGTTTACAAACTTGTATCAGTAAGTTGAAATCCCAAATCGGTGCTGACCAAGATACAATGGACTCCCTGATAGCTGCTCAGCATGTTGCAATCAGAGATTCAAAAAAACTTGAATCAGATTTCAATGAACTGCAGAACAAATACAGGGAAAAAATTGAAGACCTGGTTGAAGTTCAACTTAAGCTTGATGAGTCGTGCAAAGTTAATGGCTATAATGTGCTGAAGCTGAATGCCTTGAAATCTGAATTGCGGGCAAAGGATTCGGCGATCGGCGAACTCAAAAAGCCGCTACAGCTTATGAGCGACAGCTGTCGGAGGCAACCGGAAAGGTTCTGTCCCATATGTCTGGTGCCTCATTTCGAACTGGAATCCAATGGAACAGATATGATGGCGTTAACTAGCTGTGGTCATGTGCTGTGCTCTAGTTGCCTTGAGAGCCAGAGTCTAATCAAACCCATTTGCCCACTGTGTCAAGCAACCTTCGAAGCAAACCAGTACATCAAATTGTTCTTCTAAACATTTAGTACATCAGTATAACTGATCAAGCCCATGGGAGAATGGAATTATTCTGAAGTACATTCAGGGTCTGAGTCCACGATTTAATTTGTTTCATCTAAACGTTTTGAAGCATAGCTCAGACTTTGTGATTAAATGGAGTAGGTGGCGTTGGTTTTCTATGCTTGTTTTGCGCATGCTCAGGCGTAACCGCGCTATTGTTCGAATTAATCAGCATCATTTCATCTGAACAATGAGAATTACCATGGACAGATAAGACTCTAACGGTGAACTAGCGTAGATCAACTTTTAGTTACTTGAGTGTTGCGACAATTGTATTCCCAATAACCTTGTTTGGTCATAAACTTTACCCAGTTTCAAACAGAAAAAAGATGTCCGTTCCATTTTTGACGAAGATAGCTAGTGAAAATCCTCTCTCAGAACTCAAAACTGTGACCCACACAATACCCGCCCATGTGGAAAACGGACATGCTCAGTCATTTGAATGTGAAGACGAATCAAAAGCCAATACTGCTTCTTCACGTGGAGCCAGTTTAGATATCAGATCAACATTCAAGCGAATCACTGATACGTTGATTGCTGCCGAGCGACGACATGAACTAGATATCAACCAGTGGAAAGAGGAATCACTAGCTGAGAAGGAAAACTTACTGAAACGTCTCGAGCAAGAAGGTTGCGAAATCTGTCTCGCTCGAATCGAAATTAGCAAAGACTCGAGTTGATTGTTCAGAGAAAGTAGAGTATTTGAAGTCACAGCTTGCTGACATGAAAAGGATTAAACCCAACCCCTTGGCTGATGAAACATACCAGTTAAGGGTCAAGTTACAAGTATCTGAAATTAATGTGAAACATTTGATGAGCAAGAATGCACAGTTGGTGGAATCATTGAATCGTCTACAGTGGCAAAGTTCTGTAGCTCAGCAGCAGATTCAAGAAAGCTACATGGCGGGGCTGAGGATAGTTGAAGATAGCTCAGCTAAAGTAATGTTCTACGAACAACAAGTCAACTCACTGAGACGTGCGAACAAGTCGTTGAACGCTAAACTACAAGACTTCTCTCAATGCCAAGAAAGCATCACCAAGCTGAAAAAAGACAAAGCGGAGCTAGTTAGTGATAAGCTACTGGCCGACAAGACGGCTTCCGAATTACAACACACTCAAAGCGAACTAGTGGCTAAAGAGCAAGCAAAGTCACAAGCACTTGTGTCACAACTGTCAGGGATGCAAACGAAACTCGACCATTCTGAGAGAATTGTGGCTCAGTTGAAGAAGGGCCAAAAAACGATCAACAAATCGCTTTTCCAAGTTCATCTACAGCTTGCAAACGAAAGAGAAATGAATCAGGCTTCAACGGGAAGGCTAGCGGCAAACGTCAAGGATTTAGAGATAACAAGAGGCAAACTAATCTCTATCTTAAAATCATCCAGTGAACAAGTTGACGAAATCTCTGCAATGATGAGCAAACTGGACGAATCGCTTGAAAGCCGAGCTGCTGTGATGCTGTCCCTTCAACAAGTGCAGGAAGATTTGAGAACAGTAGTGTCACCTGGCGTTGACTTGGAGAAGTCGCTGTTCTCTGCGGACAGCCGGGGCTTGAATCCATGCGAAACGCTCTGCCCTATTTGCTTAATGGGACGCGCTGAACTTGATTCAAGCAATACGAGACTAATGGCCTTGGCGAGTTGTGGACATGTTCTGTGTTCTGAGTGTCTCGAAAGCCAGTCTCGTATAAGACAGTGTTGCCCCATGTGTCAAACCAGTTTCAAGAATAGTCACAAAATCAAGCTGTACCTTCAGTAAAGCATATTCTTTTTCGAGTACACCCGGTTTTTAATCTCTGGCAGAATTCGAATCACAGCTGAGTGACTTCGAATGCAGATTCCATCCTGACGACAAGTTCGCTAAGTTGAAGTGGTAGTAGTCAACGGCGACTTCGATAACAGCTCTCCATTTCGCGTCCTTGCTCGTGATACTTGTCAACTGTAGTACTATCTTGTTATACTCGAACAATACCCACTCACAGGAAGAGATAAGAAACTAACTACGCAGTTGTCTTGGAAATTGGGTATCCAGTTGTATTCATATCATGCTATTCTCTGGTTTTTCTATTAAGCGTATAGTTATAAGTCGCATAGAGTTCCATGTCAAGTGGAAAACAGCTTCAACATGCTAAATCACAGGCTGCTAAATCGACTCAAGAAAGAACAATGGCTCAAGTGACACATGTGGCCGATGCCACTCATGCATGGCAGCTAAAATTTGAAAATTCCGACAGCCTTGTGAAACAGCTGATGAAACAAAATGCTCAGCTGGTGGAGTCCAATATCCGACTACAGAGCGAAAGCAAACTCCTTGAAGAAAGTTTTGGTAAAATGCAGTTTTATGAAGAGCAAATCAGGGTCCTGAGTGTGACGAACAGTTCGCTGTTTATCAAGTTAAAGGAGATGACGAAATGTCAAGAGGCCTTAGCTAAACTGAAAAAAGAAAACACTGATCTGATCTATGACAAGCAACAAGCTGCAAAGATTATCACTGATTTGAGACAAGCTTTAGCTACGAAAGAGAAGAGTCAACCTCAAGATTCAGAACTTACAGATATGCGCGCTAAACTAGAAAGCTGTCAAAAAGTGATTGAGAATTTGAAATGCCAAGTCAGGGGCTACGAAAACTGTCTCAACAAGCTGAAACTGCAGCTTGTCAGTGAGAGAGACAGATACGAATCGCGTCATACTACTCAACTTGTCAAGATCACAGATCTAGAGAACTCGAAAATAGAAGAGACTCGTTTCTTGAGCCAACAATGTCACGAGCTTGAACTAAACGTCAAGAGAACGTTGACAGTTGCTGGTCAGCTGGATGAGGGGTGTGGAGTGAAAAATATTCTACAGATGAAGCTGCATAGGCTCTTGAAAGACGTGACAACACTAGCGGCACCTAATGACAAGTTTGAGAAGTTACTGCAACCAAAGATAAGGATTGGCTCGAAAAAGCGCGAAAAGTTCTGTCCTATATGTCTCGTAGGACATACTGAGTTGGATTCCAACTCGACTAAAATCATGGCGTTGACCAGCTGTGGGCACGTTTTATGCTCAGATTGCCTCGAAAACCAGAGTCGCATAAAACATGTCTGTCCGATGTGTCAAACCAGCTTCAAGAAGAATCAAATGATTAAACTATATTTCTGATCCATATGATGAATTTTCATTTCAGTTTGAAAAAAATATTCGTTTTACAATAAACAAAAATATAAACTACCTGTAGCTTCATTCCCTGCGTTTCTAGCTGATAAAGATCGCACCGAATTGCATAACACATTTAAGTGATTTAGTGCGCATGCGCTGCTGAAGAAAAAAATTGAACGCCGTCACATTGAGTGAGCATCACAATCAAAACACTGCGTTGCTGAAAAAGAGTGAGAATTGGCTGCTATTCGAGGTAGTGAAACTGATTTCACTTTGAGAATTTAGACGTAAACAAGTTCAAGCATGTCTGACCGAGATGAGAAGAGACTAGAAGATGACGTTAAATTGAAATCACACACTGGTGATGACGATGTCGACAGAACGGCGAGACTGGACTTGAAGTCATGTTTCAAAGAGGTCATCGATGGAGTAAAGGCTGCCGAATGTCAATATGAAGAAGAAGTGACAGCTTGGAAGTTGAAGTCGATCGCTGATAAGAAGAAGATTGAAGAGTTGACATCTAATTTCACTTCAATTGGTGGCACTTTGCAATATGTTCAGACGAAGGACGCTGACGGACAGTTCACTGGCATGAAACTGCTACCCGTGGCTGATAAAGCCTTGTTTGATGGAATGGTAGCTCGAGAGGAGAAACATAAGGGTCAAATAGATGAACTGAATCGAAAATTAGCATCTAGTCAAACGCTGATTGCGAAAGAAGTTCAAAAATCGAAGTCACATGAATTTCAACTATCAGAGACTCAAGCAAAACTTGCTGACTGCGAGAAGAAAGTAGAACAGTTAACGTCACAGATTGCTAGTTTATCTGAATCAAAGCGAAGTGTGGACCAATCTGACAAAAAACGCCTAAATTCGACCATAGCGGCTAATGATGTCGATGAGCCGATTGAACAGCGTTTGCGGAGTCTTGTTTCATTTGCTCGTGGTCAAGAACAAGCCTACGCCAATCACGTGGCCCAGCTAGAATCTCAGCTCTTGGCTTACAGAAAGAAGTATGAAGAACAGATTTCCGCAGCTATGGCAAGATTCAGATTCGATGAAGATGATGCAGCAAGCCAACTTAGTCTTGAAGCTGTATTTGTTCAGCTTCGATTAGAATCGCAGATTGAGAAGGCTATCTTTGAACGTGATTCGACTAAGGAAGTTTGTTCTAAACAGATTGTCAACTATGAAGAACAAGTCAAGACACTATTGAATGTGATTAGTTCCTTGGAAGCGAATCCTCCTTCAAAGGTCGGAGGTTCCGATGACCACTTGGTCAAGCTGAGGGAACAGAATGAAGCTCTTGTCAAAGATAAGCAACGTTCTGATAAAGTCTTGGCAGAGTTGAGACAACTCAACACTATGCTGATCGTCAAACCGCGAGAAATTGCACGAGAACTTACATCAGAACTGACCGAAGCTCGAGCTCAGTTAGCTGCAAACGAAGAAGTGATGACCCAATTGAAACAGAAAATATCAGAGACGCCAGACGTGAAGACAACTAGACACAAAGAAGCCATCAAGGGTCTGGAAACATGTGTGAGCAGATTGAAGCTACAATTAGTCAACGACCGGGATGCGTACGAACTACAAGTGAATGAACTGAAGGAACAGCTGTTGAAAGCTAGTGGTGACAGGGATGAAGCTTATTCTACCATCAGGGTGAAAATGCATGAACTTAGCGAAGCTCAGAAAGAGTTGAAATCACTGAGCGAAGTCAATGCAGAGCTCAAGCTCTTGTTTGTCCAAATGGAAAGCAGCTGTGCCAAGCAGTCCGCAAGGTTTTGTCCCATATGTTCAGTGACTCATGCTGAACTTGATTCCAATGGGACACCAATGATGGCTCTGATCAGCTGTGGACACGTGCTCTGCGCTGACTGCCTTGCTGGTCAAAGTCAACTTAGACAAGTTTGTCCCATGTGTCAGACCAGTTTCCGGATGAATGACATCCTCAAGCTGTTCTTCTAGTCGCACCAAATGTTCTTCTATCGATCCGCTTTGATTATGAAAGCTGGAAGTTAATAAAGCATTGGTTCTTTTTTATGAATATATGGAGGCTGTTTCCATTGGCTAAAGAACTGAGTCATATTGAGTTTATGCATTGAGTTAAACCGTTAAACACTTAAATGCCCGAAAGTTTGTATCACCGCTTGTTCTTAAGCTGACTCTTTTCGATAAAAGTCAAGATGAAGACTCGTTAGATAGTGTACTTAAGTACGATCAAGTCTGAGGGAGGTGGCGTCCATGTAGCTGTGGAAGAAAACTGATAGTAGTCGGTATTCTAAATGACCTTCCGTGTTAGCGGTTTGAAGTTGCACAGGCTGGAGCAGTGTTTCTTAAATAAACATTCGCTTGCAATGCTTCTAGCGGAAGTTGTTCCAAAGCTGTTGTGCATCTCAGCTGTGGTCAGATTTAACGAAAACAAAGCTGAGACTCCAGCTGTTCGAGTTAGGACTGCCGGTAGGATCCCCATCTGACGGTGCACAGTAACTTTTCTGAATCAGTCTTTGTCTTATCTTTGAATTTTGGACCAGAACAGTGAGCACCATTTTGTTTCCAGTTATTCATGCAACACCGTAATACGGTCACGCGTCCCATATCTGTCTCCTTTATTGACAGGTTCTTTTCTGGTCGTGATAACCGAACTTGATTGGCGTCAAGAAGCTCCGGAAAATGTATTTTCCAGAACACGAAGATTATGAAGCTTACGTGATCAACAGTACGATGAAGTACATGCGCGAACGAGGTGATTTGAGGATGGTGCCTTTGTTACGTGAGTTAAAGGAAAACCACAACGAAAACAGAGGGCTCAGAAAAGTACTCGAAAAACTCGAAGCCAACAATCTGGAACGGGATAAGGCAACAACTGTCAAGTGTCAGTCATTGAAGGCAAGCCTTGTTAATGCCCACGCCGAATTATCTAGTTGTCAGGCTCAAGTGATCCACTACCAGTCACAGTTGGCTGACAGGCTTGGAGCGGAAGGAGGAGAAAAATGTTCCAAAAAGAGTAGCAAGCGAATGTCTTCCAAAGCTGTAGTTCCGAAACTGATTCAACAACGATGCCCAGCTTCCTTTTTGCACTTTTGTGCCCAAGAGAAAGAGTATGAGAAGCATGTCGCTGAACTCGAGACGGAAGCTGTTGAGCTCGAACAGAGATATGCGGAGGCTGAAGCTGTGATTGAGAATCAGACTGTGACGAGGGGTTTCTACAAATGTTGTCAGACAATCGATCGCGAAGCTATCAGTGGAATTCACGTGAAAGGATGTTCTCTTCACTTGGAATTCATGAAACTGATTACTTCTAGAAAGACAGGGTTAGAACAGATTGGCCGAAGCGAGAAAGATATCAGAACATTGATGGAAACGGTCCGCTCGCTGAAAGATAGCTTATCTGCTCCACGATGTCTAGAATCTTCATCAGATTTGAAAAACCAGAAACTAAATCTAGCCAAAGACAAGGAACTTGCTGATTCAGAAATATTAAAGTTGAGGGAAATCAATGCTTCGCTGATTGTGGAAAAGAAAGAGCTGCAAGCAAGACAAGCAGAACTTTCAAAGTCACGAAGTGAGCTTCTGAATTCCAAGAAGCTAGTAGCGAAATTGGATTCACAGATATCGAATATCCACTTGGTAAAGATGGCCAGATATGAAGAAGCAATGAAAAGTCTTGAAAGGTGTGTCGGTAAACTGAAGGCACAGCACGCCGATGAGATCGACAGTCAGGTTTCGCAGATGGCAGCACAGATTAACAAGATCAAGGGGTTGGAGATGAAAAGAATGTCAGATATTTCTGAAACTGAGTTCAAGGCTCTGACTCATGAGGTATCTGAGTGCAAATGTGAGCTGAATCAGACCTTCGAGGCTAATGAGTTGCTTGAGCGGAAGATCAGTCAAGTGGAAGAGGATGTGAGGGAAGTAATGTCGTCAAATTTTAAGATACAGGCTTCGTTAAAATTTGCTCAAGTTAACGAAATTATCTGTCGTAAATGCAACTTAACATTAGTCGACCTTGAGGATAAAGCTTCGGGCATGATAGCCCTTGCTAGTTGTGGACACGTCATGTGCTGCGGGTGTTTTGAAAGCCACACTAGAATTAGGTCGGCTTGTCCCATTTGTCAGACCGAATTCCTCAATCACCAAGGGATAAAATTATTTTTGTAACTTACCAAAAGCTTAAACAATTTAATTGACAGATCTAAAGATGACATTGACTAGATAAGAATTTCGGGCCGAAAATTTGATAAGTCATCGATAGCATTCCTAACCTCACTCAGCACTGTAGCTATCTGCACTTCCGACAGGAATAAACCCGGAAATAAATTTCAGCTTGTCAGATAAACTAGGTATCAAACCAGGTACCGAAAAGTCTTGTTTGCTTATAACAACGACTGCATGATTGTTTTTTATTCCGTTAGGTGTCACTTATGTTGACGCATGCTATCCATCCACGCCTTTTTAATCCTTCCTTATCCGGTGGAATCAGTCATTGATCGTGTTCAAATTGGTTGAATCCTGTTCGCGGCAATTCCACTTCTGCTCGTCCCAGGTTATATCACCGAGTACAGTTTAGATTACACTGAACAGTGGTTAGTGGACTGGGTTGAAGAAGTCTTGAGATATCCGCTGAGTTCTGTTCTGTGAAATGGATCCGAATTTTTATCTTCACTACGAGCAGCTCGTGAAATATTATGCCAGCGACAACAAGCAGCTAAAACACAGGATCGAACACTTCAAACAGATCGATGAATTGTGTAATTTTATCGATGACTCAAAATGCAGGTCAGTGGAAAGTGTTCTATTACACACCCAGACCGAATTGTTGGCTAATCAGCAACAATCTAACCAGATACGAGTCAAGATAGCCACACTGACGGAATTAAAATCTGGTGATAAACAGTCAGAGAAGAATGACAAGGAAGGGGTTCCTAAGAACGTGGCATTGACGTGGCTTGAGCAACAAGGCCAAGGTTCTCTGGCACACTTTCACTGTCAAGAACAAGCCTATGAGAGTCAGGTCGCTTTGATCACGAAGAAAACAGTCCAGCATGGAGATCAATACTCCATAGCAACTCAGGCCTTGCTGAGCGCTTTAGACAAAATGTCGCTAGGAAATACTGAACGTGCCTGTGCTGAGGCTGTATACCGTGGCATCATGTTTGCTTGTACCCTTGAGCACCTTATCTTTGACTTGAAGGCACATACAGCTGTTGACTCGGCGAAAATTGCGAACAGAGAAGAGGAGATCACAATACTGAAAAGTTTCATACATTCCCTGAAACAAGATGTATCAGGTCTCACTAAATGCCAAGCCACAGTAGCGAGATTGAAGAAAGAAAAGGCTAAGATGGCGAGAGAAAAGAAGAACTCAGATAAGGTTATCTGTGAATTGAAAGAAAGCAATGCTTCGCTGATCATGGAAAACAAAGCTTTGCTTGCTATCGAATTACAGCTGAAAGAAACTGGAATTGAGCTACTGAACTCGCAACAGTTGGCTGAGAAGCTCAAATCACAGATATCGGACGTTCATCCAGTTGAGATCGCAACAGCTAAAGAGAAAATCAAAGTTGCTGAATCACAGGTTTGTAAACTGAAGCAACTACACGCCAATGAAAGAGAAGAGAAGGCTCCGCTGATAGCATCCCAACTAGATAAGATCAGAGACTTGGAAAAGGAAATCGCATCCGACTCAGTTGAAACCAAGAAAAAAGCTTTATCCGAAATTAAATCTGATCGTGAAGAGGCACTTAAAATCCAAGACTTGCTAAAACTGAAGCTGAGTCAAGTTGAAGATGGTTTGAAAAAAGTTGTTTCGGTCAATGATGAGCTCAACAAGTCTTTAGACTCGATTCGCGCTAAAGAAAAAATCTGTCCAATATGCTTGATCGGACTTGTCGACCTTGAGGCCAATGGTACAGGCTTGATGGCACTGACAATTTGTGGACATGTCGTGTGCTGCAGTTGTCTTCAGAGACAGAGTCGAATCAAACCAGTATGTCCTATGTGTCAAACAAAATTCCACCGTTCCCAGAAATTCAAGCTGTGTTTTTGAATAAGCAACAAAGAGAAGAACTTCTTTATCTCCATGTGACAAACTACTGAACTCCGCTTATAGCCGAAGATACACAGGTCCTTGATACTGAACTTGAGCTCACAAAAGCCGACTTAGCCAATGGTACAAAAATTATGGCACAGGCAAGCTGTGGGTACGTCATGTGCAGCAAGTGTCTTGAAAACCAGTCAAATCAAACCAGTATGTCATATGTGTCAGATACGTTTCCTAGACCATCCAAAATTCAGGTTGCTTTTTTTATCAATCATATAACTTCAAATATCACACTTGTTTCTGAGAACTTTGTCCAAGCTGAAGGTGTTTTGCCAAGTGTCCTCGTGAAAGCACAGTAAAAGATAAGAAAGCTACCATTTATTCAAACTCATCGTTCTAAAGGACATTTGCTCATATTATTCTATTAAGTCTGGGTGTAAATCAATAATTTCTGAACCAGTTTCAAGGAAGCCAAGTTGTCAGTCAGAATGGCTTAATCCATATCTCTATGCCAATCTTGTCTAGGGAACGGTAGTTCGCGCCAAGTATTGAACTTACCGCCGACACTAGCGAACAAATGAACGCCCCCATTGGCTGACAGCGCCCTCGAACGGTCAGAAGGCGGAGCTTAGTAACGGAGGCAATCAGCTGCTGCATAGAATTCTTGTCAGTGAGCGCTCAACAAGTGTTTTTTAAATGTTTGCTCTCGTGATACTAGTCGCAATTAGCTCAAGCTATATAATATACAGGCTAACCCAATGGCATACCACAAAGCAAATAGTGTTTAGTCGTCATGAACGTCTCAGTTCTGGATGCGAAGAGATCGACGTATCTTTCTACTTTGATTTACAGCGTGCTATGACGCAAACGAACCTGTATAAACATCTAAGGGAAGAAGATGAAGACAACGATATTTCCAAGGTCGGTGAAAAGATGGACACTGTTCTGTTAGATCGGCTGAAATATTATAAAAGTCTGGCGGAGTGTAGAAATCAAAAGTTGCATAAGAGCTTGGACAACGAATACCATCTTGAATTAAAACTAGTCGAATTGAGAACAAAGTACCGCGAAATTCAAGGTCAATATTCCGATCAAGTTGAAAGTGCTCAACAGTGGAAGGCTTGGTATGATTCCAAGATCGAGGAACACTTGACCACCATAGACTCTGTCAAGACGCAGCATTCTGTAAACATGAAAAAGCTCGTCAAGGAGAAGAACTCTGCCGAGAAGAAATTGTCGGCAAGTAGACAAAGTAATACAAAGCAGTCAGCTAAACATGATGAAGAAGTCAAGATATTGTTGAATACGATCAGCTCTTTACAGACAGAAAACTCTGAATCCAGTGCAACAGTGGCCAAGTTGAGAAATGAAATGGCTAAAACTGCAGAACAGCTACTATTAGCTACCACAAAATTTTTAAAATTACCGAAAGTTCCAGCTCCTCCAATTAGCAAAGAGCAAGAGACGCCACCTTTACCTGAGTGCAATCTATCGACAACTATGAATGAATTGATTAGTTCCGAGAACATGGTGCCAGAGTTGCTTACGAAAATTTTAGATGTGTTGGAGAACAAGATCGACAATTATAAAGAAAATATTCGAAATCTCCAAACATGTGTTGGTAAATTGAAACAGCAATCAGTGACCAACCGTGAGCACCATGAATCCCTGATACTGACTCTACGCTCAGAGATCAGTGATTTGAAGAAAGTTGAAGAAGAGTTCGACTCCTTGCAAACAAAATTTAACGAACTGAATCAAGAGTTCTTGCCGCTTAAAGATCAGCTGGATGAGTCGTGCAAAGTTAATGGGTATCTATTGCTGAAACTCAGTGGTTTGGAGAACGAATTCAAGTTGGTGCTGTCGGCAAATGAGCATCTCAAACAAAGTCTTCAGTCGATGGAAAACAGCTGCTCTCGATTGGCAGACAAGTTCTGTCCCGTTTGTTTAGTGTCACATGCCGAGCACGATCTAGCTGGCACAGCTTTGGTGGCTCTGACCGCTTGCGGCCATGTTATGTGCTCTGAATGCCTTGAAAACCAGAGTAGAGTGAAACCTGTTTGCCCGATGTGTCAAGCCAACTTTACGCCCGATCAGAGAATCAAGTTGTTTTTCTAGTCAACATTCGAATACGCTCCTCATACCTACACACTCACTGATTGCGCATCTAGCGTTGAGTGACTTTGAGGCCAATAGAACCGGTATGATGGCCTGGGCACGCCGTGGACAAGTCACGTGCTGCAGTTGCCTTGAGAGCCAGTATCGAATCAAGCCCATTTTTCCTATATGTTCGACAAGCTTCTTGAATCACCGGGAATTCTAAATATGTTATCAGTCAACCATATCATCAATTGGGGAAATCTTCAAAGAAAGTGGATTTATCACTCAGAGTGGCTAAATTACTTTTCAATTATATCAATCTAATTAGCGCTGAGTATTGCATTTACCGCCGACTCTTGTGAGCAAACTTCTCATTGGTTATCGGTGCCTTGAAACATTCCAGGAGGCAGAGCTTGATAAGCAGAGCAATCAGCTGTTCTCTATTATTCTCCTCGCAAGCCTGAGTTCTGATTGCAATGTGATCGACGCTTGATAAGGCATAACCAGCTGTTGTCTTTTATTCTCCACGGTGGTCGCTTAACAAGTGTTCTACGAATGTTTATTCTTTTGATACCAATCTTTCTCGTCTCAGGCTACTTAGTATACTGGTTGACGCAATGGCACACCACTGAGCAACTACTTCAAACGGTGAGGAGTCGGTGTGAACGCATCAGAGATACGTGTGACCCCGACTATGGCCAACTCTATTTTGATGTGAGGCGTACTCTGATGACGAAAGCCGAGAGACAGCTGATGAACGACAGGGAGGATGAACATATATTCGTCATTGCAGAACAGATCGACACGATTCTGTTGAAAAAGCTGGAATACTATAAACACTCGCTGGCGCGTAGAAGGCGCGAGTTGGAGCAGAGTCTTGGCAAATGAAAATACTCTCAAGTCTCAACTAGCTGAACTTGGAACGAAGTACCGTGAAAGTCAAGGCCAGCTTGCAGCAAAAGTAGACAGTATGCGCCATATGACAGGTTACTATAACGCCGAGATCAAGAAACTTTCAACCACTCTGGAATCAACGGAAACGATGCATTCTGTGACCACAGATAGGCTTGTCGAGGAGAAGCAGTCAGCTGAGAAAAACTTTGCTTCAAGCTTGGAAAACAATAGAAAACAGTGGGCTAAACATGTGCAGGAAGTCGGGCAGCTCTTGAGTACTATTAGCTCGCTAGAGATTGAAAACTCAGAGACCCACAAAAAAGTTTTGAGGCTGAAGAATTACAAGGTCAAACTTGTAAAACAGTTACGATTAACTGAAGCAGTTCATTCAGAAGCACAGAAAGCTTCTGCTTCTCTGATTAGCAGCCTTCAAGCGAAGACGCAATCACTTGAATCGAATCTATCGGCAACTAAGAATGAACTGATCAGCTCTGAGAACCTGGCGGTAGAGCTGCGGACAAAGATTTCAGAGGTGTTTGAGAAGCAAATTGACAAGTATCAAGAAGCAATCAAAAATCTGGAAACTGGTGTTGGTAAATTGCAACAGCGATTAGTCACCGACCGTGAGCACCATGAGTCCCTGATACTGACTCAACGCTCCGAGATCAGTGATTTGAAGAAAGTTAAAGAAGACTTCGACTCCTTGCAAATAAAATTTAAGGAACTAAATCAAGAGTTCTTGCCGCTTAAAGATCAGCTGGATGAGTCGTGCAAAGTCAATGGTTATCTATTGCTGAAACTCAGTGGTTTGGAGAACGAATTCAAGTTAGTGCTGTCGGCAAATGAGCATCTCAAACAAAGTCTTCAGTCGATTGAAAACAGCTGCTCTCGATTGGCAGACAAGTTCTGTCCGGTCTGTTTAGTGTCACACGCCGAGCTCGAGCCTGCTGGCACAGCTTTGGTGGCTCTGACCACTTGCGGCCATGTTATGTGCTCTGAATGCCTTGAAAACCAGAGTAGAGTGAAACCTGTTTGCCCGATGTGTCAAGCCAACTTTACGACAGATCAGAGAATCAAATTGTATTTCTAGTCAACATTTGTGTTGACTCTTCATACATCCACACTTTCATTGACGAAGAACCTGGACTCCGCTTAACTATGCGATATAAGTTCATCACTTTTTGCCATAATGGTGATCATGCTGTAATGAGAACATTTTTTCTAGTCGATATAAACACGTCTTCCTGAATATGAAGATACAAAAAGGCTTGACGCAAACTATGTTTGAACCACGGATGCGGCGCCCTTTCTTGCTCAATTCAGTTGAACTGCCATCTATCGGTGCGGAAGGGAAACTCAACTCGAGAGTTCAAACGTTTGTCACTTCAGGTCTCGCTCATTAGCTCTGACGAGCAAATATTTGAATGTTTCTGGTGATACTAGTCGCACTTGGTGTAGCCTACATTGTCTTCTTGTTGACAAGACGGCATACTATCAAGCTAGTAGTCAAGAATCGTTATGAGCATATCTGTCAAGAACTCGAAGGAATGGATTTGGATTTTGCCTCTACTTTCAGATCGATGCTGTGTGTTATGCGACATGACATTCTAACTTGTCATTACATGGACAGTCTACTGTTGAGTCAATTGCCATTCGTGAGCTTCCAGAACGAGTCCAGATTTAATCCTTCGCAAGTACGCATCGCAAGGAAAGCATTCCTTGAGTCTAAGTTGGCCGAATTCCGAGCAGAGTATGAAGAAAAAGTCGAAGAGAAAGCCGAAACTGAGCAACTCATAGGAGCTTATTGGGGTCCCGTGATGAAGGACTGGGATGTCGAAGCCGAAAGAGATAAGTTGGACAACACCGGTAAATTTGTCGTAGAAGAGCTAGCGACGGACACAGCGGTATCTGAAACTGAAGATATGTCTACTCCAATGACGGAAGAGGAAAATTTTCTATTATCTGAAACATATCCAACAAACTCTCGAAACGAACTGATGAGCGCTGGAGACGTCGTTCGAAAGAAAAGCATATTGTTAAATATGCTTGAGCAAACAGCAATGAAATTCAGAGAAGTTGCCGAATATTTCAAAATTAATGCTATGACGTGGAAGTCCCGTTTGTTCCATTATTGGAATGCTGGCGAGTATTCGGCTGAACTAGCAGTCACTATGATGAGAGAAAGTGAACGAAGCCTTCTTCGGATGAAGACGAGATACAATAACGTCTTTAAAGGCCTCTCCGAAGCTGAAGACCAGCTGTATGAGTTGTGCAAAGTCAACGATTTCCTACTGCTCAAGGTGAGGAACATTGGAGAACGAGCTAAAGGAAAAGGTGTCAACTATAGACGAACTCGATTATTCTCTGCGAACAATGGAACTGAACTGTTTGAGAATTACGGAAAAGTTCTGTCCAGTATGCCTGGTGCCACTTGCCGAACTCGAACTCGAAGGCACAGCTATGATGGCTCTGACTAAGTGCGGACACTTGGTTTGCTCTCAGTGCCTGAAAAGACAGACCAGAGTGAAGCCAATATGCCCAGTGTGTAAAACTACGTTCAAGAGAAATCAAAGACTCAAATTGTTTTTCTAATGACAACACAGAGCGAATTTACTATTGCGTGACAAGGGGTTAAACAGATTTACAATAAACAAATCCAGTTTATATGTGCAAACCGTTTATATGGAATTACGGGACTAAGTTCAAGCGATGAGTCGTATTTTCACTATACTTTGAAAAGCAAGCGACAGATGTCGCTGCTGATAACAGCTGTTTATTTTGATGCATGGTACTGAGAGATATCGCTGCACTCAGCAGACAATGCGGTTCAAGCGTGCTTATCTCGACGACAGCAAAAGCTTGCAATATTGTATTCAGCTGTAACAGCTCACAGTTATTATGTTTCTTGAGATATTTGTCCTTCTCCTTGTCGGTTTCACGAGCTACAAGTTGTCCCAATGGGTGACAACCTGTAGACTGGCGACTGGTCGTTACAATCAACTTATGAGAGACCTCAATGATGATGTAGACTCTGACTTGACTTTGAAAAAATCCTTGCATTCACAAGTAGGGCCGGTGATGGACAAAGATCTCCTTTCTGGCAACGACGCAATAGACAAATTTCTGTTGACTAACATCCGCGTTGCCACGGAATACGCATCTAATATACGTGAAGAAATATGGGAAGAAAAACGACGGTTGAGAAGTGCGTATCAGCTGATTGATGAGATCACGATCGAAAAAACTGAATGTCACTTTGAGTGTGCAGATTTGACAACGCAACTGAATCAAGCCCACCGAGAACTTTCAGATTACAAGCGAACTAGTTCGACTAAGTTGGTTAAGTATGAGAAAGAAATCAAGACCTTGACAGCTTTGAAACGCTCTCTGGAAACCCAGTTGACCAACTTTGGAGAATGCCAAAAAAGTATAGCCAAGTTGAGACAAGAAAAGGCTAGATTAATTGAAGACAAACAGCTGATTGACCAAACCGTGGCTGATGTGAGACAAATTAATGCCTTGTTGATTGCTCAAGAGAAGGCTACCTTGCAATCAATGGAGAACGTTCGTTTAGAGAGTCGAAGTGCTCTAGCTGGCTCTGAAAGTATGGTTAGACATCTCGAAATGCAAATCGATGATGTGTATAAGCCACAGATTACTAGGTATAAAGAAACTATCAAAGGTTTGGAATCGTGTATCAGTAAACTGAAGCTTAAGATTGCTGATGACATTGATAAGCACATATCACAAACGGCAACTCGGATAGACGATGAAGATTCCGAAAACCCAGGCATAGAATATTTGGGTACGAGATATGTGCTGGAAAGCGAAGTAGATGCATTAAACAGAGATGTTTCCGAAATCAAAGTTCAACTAGATGAGTCGCATGAAGAAAACTTCATCTTAAAAGAGCATCTTGGTGATATGGAAAGCAACATGAAAGAATTGTTGTCAGCGAATGATCAGCTGAAGAACTCTTTAGATGGTTTGAAAAGCAACTGTTCCAAGTTGGCGGAAAAGTTCTGCCCAGTTTGCTTTGTGACCCTTGTTGACCTTGAAGCCAGCGGGACACCGATGATGGCCTTGTCAAGCTGTGGACACATTTTGTGTTCAGAATGTCTCGAGGGTCAGAGTAGAATTAAACCAGCTTGTCCAATGTGTCAAACCGGGTTTCAGAAAAGCCAGAGTATCAAACTGTTCTTCTAATCAGCCATGTGTATACGTAACCACAATGTATTCAACGCTAAATGGAAGAAAATTTGTTTCACTGTAAGTGCTTCGCATGACAGTTCTTCATCGATAAGCTGAATCATTCTCTACATTTCATTACAGCGTACCATAGTCACTAGAAAATTACATCTTTGATGCTCTGCTTGTAGAGCTCAACTTCTCCTTTTTGTGCGAGTCAAGTGGTACAGCTTTGATGGCGCTAGCTAGCTGTGGACATGTCATGTGCTCAGAATGCATCGAAAGCCAGGGTAGAGTAAAACCACTTTGTCACGTATGTCAGACCAAGTTCGAGCGAAGCCAGAGAATTAAGTTGTCCTTCTAGACAGCCATTTGACGAAGCAATAGTTCTATTGCTGGTTGAAACTATGCCCATTACCTGAAACCAAAGTTGCTAGCTGGTCCACGATGTGCACAAACTAATCTCCATCATTTGACTAGCCTGGGAATAGTGGGCACAAAGCGACAACAGTTTAACGCTCCGCATCCATTTCTTTAATCGCAGCTAAACCACCATTAAGCGGTATGCATCAGAAATCGTAGACCTGGAAGCCACTAGTGAACGAGAGGGACTGACAACTGATGACCTAGAGATATTGACGAGTGAATTCAGTGTCTTGCAAACAAACTACTTCTTACTACCAATATACTATGGATCACAAACCGCTTTTGATCACCTATAGGCTGAAAAGTTGATGTTACGGAATCAGCTACTGAGAGGCAAAAACTGGATGATGTCAGGATGCTAGAGAAACAAGCAATGAAGAAAGTATTGAAGACAATGGTGTCAGCGAATGTTGAATCCCTCGAATCACTGAAAAGTATAGTTGAGGGAAGCGAGCGTTGGCACTTCAGCTGATTCGGTTAGGACCGAAATTAAGATTACCGCTAGACGGCGCGACTTGCCTATTTAAGCCTCTCTTTGCTCCTAGTTTAAATTTCGTGCCTGTTGTCACGACAATTAGGACCAAAATTTAGGATTTTCCTTAAGACGAGGTGCCAACGATTTTTACTCCCAACTATATTTATTCCACATCTCCGTTATCGGAGGGATTATTGTCGAGAATTCCAAATTTGAGTCCACTTTCGAGTCCACAATTTGAGTTAGTCTAAACTACGTGCACCTCAGGTTGTTTTAGTACTCGAAAAGTGCTTCTAAGCTATTCTCTAACTGAAGTCTGCTTAAATTTGAATAATATTCCATGAATAAGAAGTATCTACTAAATAGTGGGTTGAAATTCGCGCCACCTTTTTTCAGCAAAACAGCTGACTCGCCATTGGTAAAGTATATGCTTTTTCAGACCGAAGGCGGAGCTTACGAAAGGGAAAGCGGGAGAGAATTGTTTTCGCTTAGATGTCAACAAGTGACTTCGAATGTTGCTCGTGATATTGGTCTTAATTGCTCTAGGCTACATAGTTTATATTTTAACCAGATGGCATACCACCAAGCTAATCGCCATGAATCGCTATGATTACATCACTCGAGAGCTTGATGACATCAATATCGACCAAGAAGGTCGAATCTGGAAGGATTGGTTAATGAAAGACAAAAATGTTTTCGACGCTGGTTGTGAAGTGAACAAGCGTTTGATGACTTGGTTGAAATTCCTGGCTGAAGAAAGAACTATTTCGAAACAAGACTTGATTGAAAGCGCAGTTAAGAACGCATGTCTTGAATCTAAATTGGTTGAATTAAGAAGAAAATATCGTGCCGCTCAGGGACAAATTGTGGACGGAATCCAGAGTAAGTGGCAGTTCAAGGCATTTCATGAGCATGAGATCGAGAGAATCTTGGCTACGATGGATTCAGCAAAGATACAGCATGCTGAGAACACAGTTAGACTTGTAGAAGAGAAGCACTGCACCGAGAAGAGTCTAGTTGAAGTAGAACAAGCTTGTGCCTCACTAGTTGCGATAGAGAAGAAAAAATCGCAATTACTCGAAACGGATTTACTGAAGGTTCGAAAGAAACTGAATAGCTCTGATGAGAAGGTGGTTAAGCTAGAAACAAGAATCGCGAACGTGTTTAAGAAACAAATTGCCAAGTTGAAAGAAACCAACAAGACTCTCGAAGCCAGTGTCAAGAATCTGAAAAAGTATTCAGCTAATGACCCTCAGCGTCATGATTTCTTGGTGCGAGCACAACGTGCAAAGATTAGAAATTTGGGAAAATCAAAACCATAGTTTGGCTCTGTCGGGTGGCTATATAACTAACTGAAGCACTCACGCAAGTTGGCTTGATGTTTGACTAATTGTAACGTGAACCATGGAACCAGACCATTTTCCAGTCAGCCGCAGGGTGTGCAGTACTGATTTCCAGTTATCGAACAATTGAAAAACAATTTATATGTGCTCCTGATGTGTTCTTTTTGAGTTCTCTTTCATTTAAATGTCGAACTTCACGTCTCTCAGTTTATCTGAATTGTTGTTAAATTGCATGCTCTGAAAGTCTGGATTTGAATTCGGCGCCATGTGAGGGCTGTGCTTTGTCTTTGCTTACTTTTTGCAAATGTAAATATTTATGCAACCCCCGAGCAGGCAGTCTCTAGCATGCATTCGGCCACATGTGGTCATTTCTCAGATTTTTAGGTATCGGTATTTGTCTCGTGTCCAGAGTCAAGCCATACAATGTTTCTCGCGATATTTGGAATGCTTCTTGTAGGTTTCCTAAGCCACAAGTTTACGCAAGGCTACACAATATCGAAACTGACTCGAATTCGTTACAATCAAATCATTCGAGACCTTTCTGGCGACTTGGACGAGGATGACGCCATCAAGGACGCCCTACACGTGCACATAAAGCCACTGGTAGACAGAGACGAGATACGTAGTGCCCATACGATTGACAGATTCTTGTTGAACGAAATTTGTGTTGCGAAAAGACGAGCAGCTGAAAGGGAATCCCTAATTACATTTCTTTATCAGCTGGGCACAGAATGTAAGCGTCAGAAAGCAGCCATGGAGCTCAAATGGCTGAAGGCTAAAGGAAAACTGGATCAAGCTGACCGAGAAATTGCTGAATGTGACAAAGCAAAATTGGCGAATGAGATTTCGGTTACTTTGGAACCGTTGCAAATAATTATGTCCGTGTCTGTAGTCGTGCCAAAGCACTTGAACACAAAGAAGAAATGAATGCTTTATTGACAGCGAAACACTCTCTGGAATGCCAGTTAGTTAGCTTCAATGACTGCCAAAAAAGTTTGACCAGGCTGAGCGAGGAGAAGGCCAAACTGGTGGAAGATCAACAGCTGGCTCACCAAAAGCTGGTTGATATGATACGCGAAAAGGCTAGGCTGCGTTTTCAAGGGGAAGCTACGTTGCAGTCAATGGAAACAGAACGCTTAGAGAGTCGTAGTGCTCTAGCTGGTGCTGAAAGCATGGTGACTCATCTCGAGATACAAATAGAGGAGGTCTTCAAGCCACAAATTGATAGGTATAAAAAAACTATTAGTGGCTTGAAAACATGTGTCAGTAAGCTGAAGCTGAAACTGGCCGAAGACACTGAAAGACAGGATTCCTTAATCACCGCCAAGTTGGAGACCATCCATGATACTGGACACTCGAGTATCTGCTCTGCGGCTCCAAACAGTGAACCGGAAATACCCGATGAATCTTTCGATCAAGAAGTGTCGACAATCAAAGTTCAACTAGATGAGTCGCGTGAAGAAACTAACATCTTGAAAGAATATCTCCGTGACTTGGAAGATCAAATTAGAACACTGCTTTTGGCGAATGATAAACTGAACAATGCTCTGGATGGTTTGAAAAGCAACTGTTCCAAGTTGGCCGAGAAGTTCTGTCCAGTTTGCTTTGTCACCCTTGTTGACCTTGAAGCCAGTGGAACACCAGTGATGGCATTGACACGCTGCGGACACATTTTGTGCTCTGACTGCCTTCACGGTCAGAGCAGAATCAAATCAACCTGTCCCTTGTGCCAAACTGGTTTTCAGGAAAACCAGAGTATCAAACTGTTCTTCTAGCCAACGATGAGCAACTCAAGTACTCTCAAGTGCCAACTCAACCAAAGTTTGTTTCAGTTGAAGAGATCAGGCTACAAAACTTTCTATTTGAATCAGTGAATTCAAGATTACCTCGTAAAGTCAAATCATGACTGCATGTTGTGCTACATATTTCGTGATACTAACTCACCACACCATTGTTACACGGAAATCGTGCCATTATCTGTCCAGCTTGTTCAGTTATTGACCTGAATACCTGTTGAAATTCTGCACTTTATTAGTCAGCGCCTATTTCCACAGTATTTGCATTAAAGTATCGATTAATACCCGAGAGATGTGTCGCACAGTTTTCTGCATCACGGTCACCATTTTTGCCAGCGAGCACAGTGTTGAAGACGATAGAGGGAGTCAATTGTGAGCGATCTTATTCACGAACTCAAATGTTCAAGGCTGTCCAGCTAGGACAGCTATGAAGAAGCTCGGGACCGCTTAGAAATTAAATTATGATATAGACTGCAGTTGAGTGACTTTCGATCTAAAAGTCTACCGAGTGCATGTTTCGATTGTACTTGCGCATAATGTGACAAAGTTTGTATTCTATATCTGCCTACTTGGCTCCTGTGTAGATGCAGGTCGCGATAACTTTATCATGTCTAGCTGTTACAATCCCATGGCTACGACTAGCAGCCTTATCATATCATACTGAAAGATACCACCGCTCGGCAACAACAAAAGCATTGCGATTGGCCAACATAGTGATTGATAGCCAAAGGGTAGGATTTGATGGCTTGAGGTACGGAAGTGACAAATTTGCTCACTGTCAGTCAGCTGTCAGCCAGCACCACACAATGTTACTTGGAATATCTGTCCTACTTCTAGTGGGATTCACGACCTATTTCTTGACCAAATGGTACACCGAGCTACAACTAGCTGTCAAAGGTGTTGCTCACATTTTCAAACGATTCCAGGAAGAGTTGAAAGTGGATGATGTTGGAAGAGCGGTGGAATTCCTAAGTATCAAGTCTCAGGCCAACGATTCGGATCATGAACTGAATGAGGAAAGAGGTCGCTTGAATAGTGCTTATCAGTTGATTGATAAGGTGATGGATGAAAAGACCACAACTGAAAAAGAGTTGACTGAATCTGCAATCAAACTGGAAGAGGCCCGTAGACAAATTGCTGAGAAACAGGAAGTCGAATCGAAGAAACTAGCTAAGTATGAGGAAGAGATTAAAGCTCTCCAAGCCATCAATCGCTCTTTGGAAACCCAACTGACCAACTACGTTGAAGGTCAAAAAGGTATAAAAGATGCTCTTCAATCCGACATTGCTGGCCTCAAGACGATCACAGTTAAGACCATACATCGACTCGAAGCATCGAAGGCAACTCTTGCCAAGACCACTGACGAGCTAGAGAAACTTAAGAGGGACTTCAGTGAACTTCAAGCAAAGTATATCGAATCGCAGATCACTGTGAACGAGTTGAAGATAGAAAACGCGGCAGTTAAGAGCCAGCTTAATGAATCATGCAAAGTCAATGGCTTCACTTTGCTGAAGCTACAAGGAGTAGAGAATAATCTGAAAGAGATGATTTCATTCAATGGCCGGTTGACCAAATCGCTCGAACAATGAGTAGTTGTTCAACTCCAGTCCGTTTTCAGTAGATCAATGGGCTTGGTCAGTTGTCAGCATCCTATGAATCTTTAGCTTCGAAAATTACTAAATTCGTCATTCAATCAGTGAGTCAACTCTGAATGCATTGCGAACGGTTTCAGAAACGAATGAATAAATCGGTTGCGTGATGAATTTTGTCGCACTCGCGCCATCTCGTGGGATAATCCACAACCTGCAGCTGATCACCATAACGCGAATTTCAACTGTATACAGGCATGTGTTCACTCTCCAGTTTCAAGTATCACGTTCCCACTGTCATTTATTTCAATTTAGTATGCGGTCGGTAAAGGAAAGTGTTGATCGTGTTGATGTCTCATTTGAATTGGAACGGTGACATTGTTTATTCTTGTCTCGTCACCTAGTAGGTCGGTTATACCTGACGCCGTTCATCACGCGAAGCAATTAAGAATGAAGGTCGAGCTGTCACCTGTGGTATCATCGACCAGTGCAGTAATGCTTCTAGTTCCTTTTCTAGCACTTGTTCAGCTTGACATAAAGAAGTCTAAATATGCTGAAACTGGCGATTATTTTCTGGTTAGCCAATTCCGCGACTGGTTCTAAAGTCAAGGAACGCTTCGACTATGGACACCTGTCAAGGACACCTGTTCGAATAATGGCTCCAGCCTTGACGCCAAACAAAGATGCCGAAGTACGGATGAAAGCCATGTTCACTGAAGCATATGCTGAATTTTTTCCCAGAGCAAAGTAAGTCATTCCTATTTGCAAATCTGTCATTTGAAACGACATATCTCTTAGCTTTACATCGGTGTTTGCTGACACCTTCATAGTAGGCTATAGAGGTGAAGATGGAAACTATACTGGCATGGTTGGAGAACTTATCAACCATGTAAGCAATCCGCATGAGTATTGAAAAGTACTAGTTTTTTAACCACTGAATGAGGTTGTTCCATATGTCTATACAGAGAGCCGACTACGTAATCAACTTCGCTATGCTGAGTCAACATCAAGATGAACCCGTTCGCGTTGGTGTCGCATTATTGCAAGCTGATCTGAAGATTTTCACCGACGACTGGAAGTCTGAAATCATCGCCGTCGACTTTTTACACACATTTCAGAACGTTCGCTCGGAATTTGGTATCTGGCTATTTCTTTCGTTTCATATTGTTGCTGTCACATATGTTTGGTTTGACTCGTACAACTTTAATATTTCGAGTTATGCCGTTATTTATTGGTTTGGGATGCTGACCATGTTGGATCAAGAAGGATTATCTTGCTCAAAATGGAAACCAAGATTTCTGTGGTTTTTCACTTGTGTCGCCATCTCAATTGTCGTGTTCGGTTACATACTCAACTTGATGTCGTCCGATTCGATAGTCATTCGTGATCCGCCCAGAATTAACTCTATCGATGACATGTTCATCAAACCTTTCTCAAGCTTCAAAGTCTACATGTACACGACAACAACTTTCTACAACTATATGAGGAACGCCAGACCAGGAACCAAAATGGCGGCCATCTACAAGCGGGCAGCTGATAGAGCCAACTGCTCAAGGCTCATCGACTGCGGAGAAATTGAATTCCGGTCGGATCCTCAAGGGAGTCTCAAGCTGCTTGAATTCTACGACGAATTAATGGCCACTCGGGACCACGCTCTGCTCACCTCGGACATGGTCATGGTTCAAGTTACGGCCCCGAGTGTCTGTCGCTTCAGACCTGAACTATACAATACCACGTATACGTCCACCGAGCACATCGCAACCGACATACTGACCTTCATTGCCAGAAAAGGTATTGACAGTCAGGCTGAGAAGTATCTCAACTTCCGCATGCAGACAAGTTTCGCTGAATCTGGACTGACTCAAATCTTTCCTCTCATCTACATTGATGCGGTTTTCGAGGAGATGATGCCGCATGTAGCCAAGAGAAATGCACAGTATTACAGGTGTGTCGAAAGTTGGAAACGCGAAGACGATCAAGATGTCCTACCTTTATCCATCAAGCAGCGGAGAAAATTGGTCATCTTTATCGCATGCCTGATGGGCAGTTTTTCTTTGCTATTACTGGCGGAGAGGTTATATTATAGCAAGCCCCGAAAGCAGAGTACAGTCACCAAATTGTCAAGACAAAGGCCGACGCTGCAGCTGCCCAGGAATAGACGAATACCTTTTCAGTCGCATTACATCAGTCAGCCGGCGAGATACGGCGAACGGCGTAACGAGTCCAGTCTCTTTCGGACTTTCGCAGGTTCACATATATCATCACAATTCTTTTACTAGCCTTGCTGTCGACGAAACCCTGTTTGATAACCTTGGTAAGGGTCACAGGTTTTATTCGAGCTACAGCTCGATATCGGTAGGGACCAGGAAAGGCTTGATATTTGGATACTTTATCAGGCTTGGTGGCCAAAGGCCAGCACCTAATATGATTACAGTGTACTAATATACACAGAGTAGAATGAGACTGCCTAACTAACACTGAGGAGCAATGCATAGCTTATACACTGAGAGTATTAGAGTTCAGTATAATGTCACTAGACTTGTGTTGGAGTGGCAGAAAAAGTGACCTGTGGTGTGACATATACCCTAGAGGTTGAATGACATCACAGCTAAACGTGCAGTGTCTAGACTGCACTCGAGATACGGCCGATCAGATAACGGCAAGGACGTCATCATTACGTATGTAGCTAATCCTGCGTTGTCGAGGCTGGAGCGAGACTTATTGCAAAAATGGTTGCTACAGCTGACTAGTTATAAGTGAAGAGTATTACTTGCTGTTTTTCTTTGAAATACTGTCATGTCTAACTATTTGCCACTTTGTTCTACATTTTTCACTGGAATGCGTGAGAAAGGGAGCTTTGTACTGCAATATGCAATAGAACACGCTCACCGTCTATTAGAAATTCTTGTAGGAACTGCAATGTTTATGATGTTCACTCTCTACAGTATCTTTCACGACAGCTTCTCTTCTATTGGATGGCTCGAACCACTAAATCCGGAAAATTTGAGTCTTTCGGAGAGATACTGTAACTGGTTATTTGGCCGAAAGAAGGCGAGAAGGAAAATGGCGCCCAGCATTGACGAATCCCGACTCCAAGTGTCCGAGTTACGTCAAAACCTGAAAACCGAAAGAGTTCGCTTGAGAAGTGCTTATCAGCTGATTGACAAGATGATCATGGAAAAGATGGAAACTGAACAGGTGCGAGTCAACTGTGAAATAGAGGTGGAGCAAGTGAACAGCAAGTTCAGTCGCATTGAGAAACAACTTGAAGCAATGGTGACCACTGAGCGGTCGCGTATCCGCTTCATCGAGTTCCAGAAAGGTTTGATTGACAACCTAGAGACGGAGATAATTGGATCTAACAATATCATCAAGCTTCTCGAAACTAGTCTACGAGATTTAAAAGCAACCAAAGCAAAGAATCTAGAAAGACTTGAAGCTCTGTCAACAACACTAGCCGAGAAGACCAATGAATCGCAAAAATTGCAATGTGACTTATCAGCACTTCAAGCTAGTTGCGCCAAATCAACTACGGTCATTGATCAGCTGAAAACTGAAAATTCGCTATTGCAGATCCGATATGATAAGTCGTGTAAAGTAACTGAAGCCATCACTCGAAAACTGCTCAATCCGACGGAACCTTCTTGGGAAATAGTTTCATCTAGTGACCGAAAGAAACAATCACCAAAATCATCGGAAGACCCCAATGCTAGATCGGAAGTAGCCTGTCCTCTATGTCTAGCAACTCATGTCCAACTCAAGTTGATTGGTGCTGGTTTGACCTTCGCTGACTGTGGACATATCATGTGTCCCGATTGTCTAGACGGTCTTAGTCGCATCAAGCAGGGTTGTCCGCTATGTCACAACTGTTCCACCACTTAACTAGTGCCACTAGTGATTCTATTGTAGCACATGATGTACTTCGAAGCGATGAGCTACCTCGAAAATCATGTTTCCCGACTGTCACTCTTAGTCGAATTTTACAGGGTTGTCCACTGTTGTAACTTTCAAGACAAGTATTCAACGGCTAAGCTGAGAGCTGTATAACAAAACTACACGTTAGGCTGTGTTTACCCTATTGTTCCTTTTGGGCTATGAATAATTCTACACGCTCTCCCGGTATCTGCTTGAAGCCAACTAGATACCTGTAAACCGGCTTCACAAAGGTCTGTAGGTGTGAATTGAGATATCCCTAGGCACGAGCGAAATTCAAATTTAAAGCTGAGGGAAGCTTAGATCAGCAATAGACGCCGCCTAGCGGTAGTTTTCGGTACTGACCGAAGACAATCAGCTGAACTGCCGAAGTTTGGTTGTGTCAACTATAATCCGTATTCAATCAGCATTCCGTCTTTCGCTGCTTCAATACCTTTGTTGGCTCATAACAGCAGCTTTTCGGCCATTGTTCATACAATGGTCGCAATTTACGTGATCGAGCGCAAGTTCGAAAAAAAGTTTACGGCGTCGGTCTGGTGAAACTTTATTTAACATTTGCTCAGCAACACTTATTTTCTGGCAGTGGGAAGTAGATTTTGACCAGTATTGTGTTATTGTAGTCTTTTACTGTTACGACTAGGGAACTGTGTAGGGAACTATGGAAACGCTAGGACAAATAGTGCAAGCAACTCCAGTGAGGTCAGCTGTGAAAAAGCAAGGTACAATTTAGATATAAACAATTGTTTTGCAGCACTGATGAGTTAAGAGTCCAGTAGAGTTGACTTTGCTGAATGAAAAATTTTGAGCCTTGTTACATATTTCGTCAACGGCCCCCTGCTTTTTCGCTGGAAGGCCTTGAAATGGCGAACGAATAATTATTGTTTTCGTGCCACGAGCCTGAGAGATCGTAGCTCTGAGACTTGAACTGCGCAAGCTCCAACTCAGCACCCATCTCAAGGTCTGTTAGAGGGTGAATCGAGTCAGGCACACTTCGGGCCCGGCCCGATCCACTAGCGCTACTAAATTACGAATGCTCAGTATCAAGTGACGTCGGGCAGCCCGATCGGGAATCTCACGGGCGCGGGCGAGTCTGGTGCCGAGAAAGCAACCGTGAAGTGCATGATTTTTGCTCATCGCGGGGTCGCTAAATGGAGACTAGACGCTGAATAGTAGGGATGAGTAAAAGCTCGCTCGGCTCAGCTCGGAGCACTTTTCGAGCGGAGCCCCACGCCGAGACAGCGAGCTTCCGAGCTGAGCTCCCTCTGTTTCCATGAGCGCCTGAGTCGACTTTTGAGGGATCGAGTTTCAGCTCGACGGCTCAGCTCGAGCCGGCTTCATGTTAATCCTATGGAAGAGACGAGTAAACGGCAACTGCTGAGCTGTCTGTTTCTATTGGTTGAGCTGCTGAGCCGACTCAATTTCACTTCTTTGAGCTGTCGAGCCGAGCCGTAAGGCTCGAGCTGTCGGCTCAGCAGCTCGACTCGACTCGGTTACCCATCCCTACTGAATAGGGTCTGGCCGACTACGGGTCCTGACCGATCTGCCCGCTCAGCCCGCGGGCGGGCGGGCTCGGGCTCTCTGTTGTCAAGTCTGCAGCTTCCACTGTGTTCTCGGGCGGCCAGATGACAATGCTTCCGGGCCCGGGTGGGTTCGGGCCAAGAAAAAGCGGCCCGATTGATCCTCTGACGGAGACAGTTTGGCCTACTTTTCTCAGTCATCAGACTTTTCCCCTGAAACATCGATCTGCCAGTTTCAAGTATTGACAGTGAGTGTTGATGATGTATAATGTACGCGACAGGCACAGGAAAGTCTTAATCACGTTTTTGTTGTTATAAAGGTAACGTCGTTTCATATTATTGTCCTTTCACGCTGTAGGTCTGTTCCAGCTGAAGTGGTTCACGACGCCAGGCACTGGAAAGGAAGGTCGAGCAGTCTTTGAGTATCACAGACCTGTGAGAAGAATACAATGAGGCTTCTTTTCCAGCACTCGTTCCCAGTCAACGCTAGCGACTTGAAATATGCTGAAATTTAGCATGTTTCTCTGGTTAGCAAATGCCGCGATCGGTTCTAAAGTCAAAGAACGTTTCGACTATGGCCACCTGTCGAGGACACCTGTTCGCATAATGGCTCCAGCGTTGGCGCCCAGCGAGAGTACCGAAGTACGGATGAAATCCATGTTCACCGACACATATGCTGAGTTTTTCCCCAAATTGAAGTAAGTCTAGTATTTCAGCTTTCGCAAAAACTGTTCCCCTGTTTGAAAATTGTTTGATTAGAAACCAGTTATCTTGTAGCATCACCTCGTCGTTCGCCGCCACTTTAATATCAGGCTATCGCGGTGAAGACGGAAACTATACTGGCATGATTGGCCAACTTACCAGCGATGTAAGCAATGTAGATAAGTAGTGCTGATTCATACTCTCCTATTTCTTGATAGAGAGCTGACTTTGTCATGCACTTCGCCATGTTGAGTCAACATGAACATGAACCTGTTCGAGTTGGTTGCACTATTGCGCAAACGGATCTGAAAATTTACACCGACGATTGGAAGCCCGGCTCCACAGCTGTGGACTTTGTACACACATTTCAGAGCGTTCGATTAGAGTTTGGTCTTTGGCTTTTGCTTTCAATACACCTTGTCGCTGTTACACTTGTTTGGCTAGAGTCTTGTGACTTCAACGTGGCCAGTTATGCTGCTGTGTGCTGGTATGGAATGTTGAGCCTGATCGGCCAAGAAGGCATGTCTTTTTCAAGATGGAAGCCAAGGATTTTGTGGCTCTCGACTTGTGTCACGATATTTATCATTGTATTTGGTTACATACTCAACTTGATGTCGTCCAACTCAATAGTGATACGCGAGCCGCCCAGAATCGATACTATTGTTACGGCATATTTCCAACTCTGCCCGGTGCCTCTATTTTTACTTCTTTTCCTCCTTATTTTACGCTGATTACCTTGCTGGACAATGTACAAGTCCACATGCCTTGCCCGGGACTGGCTAGCACTCCCGAGCAAACACTTTTATTGCCTTGTTTTTCGGGCCCGGATTGGTCAGTTCGCTCCTTCCCACGCCTGTGTGATGTCACTCGCTGACACTCCGACAGTGGCGTAGCACTGCTAACGCCGGGCCGATATTTATGTAAGGCTACAATTTATAGTCTTGTTTTCGACTTTTCGGCACCCGTGTCCTTGGCGCCGAGCCTTTATAAGGAACGGGCAAACTCTGACTTCTTCGGAGTTTTGGCCAACTCTTCCCACCCGTTCTTTAGTTTCTTTAGCCCGGGTGTGAAACATTTAATCGACATTTAACCAATAAATCAAGTTATACTCATAGCCCGGATTTATATTTCAAAGTGTTGCTTAGATATTCGCCGGTTCGTACGGAGACAAGTTTTCATCCCGGGCCGAAGGTTGCCACTTTCGCATAAGTGCGTAACACTATTAACGACATGTTCATCGAACCCTTCTCGATGTTCAAAGTCTACATGTACAAGTCTGGGTTTTTTTACAATTTGATGAGGAATGCTAGACCAGGAACCCCAATGGCGGCCATCTACAAGCGGGCCGCTGATAGAGCCAACTGCTCAACACTGCTTGATTGCGGAGAGATTGATGTTCGACCCGATTTGTCGCCTGAAACCCGACCTTCATTCCATATATGCGTCCACCGGCTACATCACGTCCGACATACTGACCTTCACTGCTAGAAAAGGAATCGACAGTCAGGTTGAGAAGTATCTCAATTTTCGCGTACAGACAAGTTTTGCTGAAGCAGGACTTGCTCGAGTCTGGCCTCTCGAGATTGTGGATCGATTTTTCGACGAAGCGATGCCAGGTGTAACTGAGAAAAACGAAAAATATTACAGGTGTCTCGAAGGCTTTAAAATCCAGGACGATGCAGTTGTTTTAAATTTAACCGTCAAGCAGCGGCGAAAATCGGCCATCTTGATCGCAGGCCTGTTCGGTTTTTTCTCTTTGCTCTTACTCACGGAAACGTTGTATCACTCCCGAAAGAGTGTAGACTCTAGATGGGCAACAGAAAGGTCCACCCTGCAGCTGCCTGGAGTTTCCCAGCCAACCCCTGCTGACGGTTTGCCGCACAGTCATTGGCGACAACCAGCTAGGCCAACAAACAGTCACGTGAGATATGTCATCCGAGAAACATGGCCGACTTCTTCCGTGCGCAAAATTATCGTTCACTGCGTCCACACCAGCCTTTCTCGTTGAACAAATGCTGTATTACGCAAGCTGAAATACATCACTGCACTGTACTGTGTCGCATCAAACTTCAGTCGGCGACTTGAAAAGAATCTCGATACATTCATTCAAACACAATTAATTAATGGTGGAGGCTTCTTGTTGAGCAATCTTTTTGATTTCACTCGGAAATTCAAATGCACACTGCTCAGGGTGGACCGAAATAGTTGTATCACTTTTAAAAATTGAATGACGCGCGAAATACTGCACCGAATACGATTGTCAATTGATCGATAACAGGTCATATGTTTATTTATGAATAAAACGGGTTTTTCATATTGTTATTCTGAATGAGGAAATTGGGTGATGTGGCTAACGGTAAAATTTGACAGTTTTTTAGAACTTGATTGGACAACTGAAACCATTAGAAGCCACTTGGAATCAAGAGGTATAGTCACATCGAAGTCTTGCATTAGAAACCTTTGCTGCAGAAAGAGAGGTACTGAAATGCCGCCGAAATCGGAATGGATGCCATCATATCCGGACTGGTCGCCATTCGACTATTTTCTCTGCGTATTTGAAACATCCACTCAATCAAAGGTGGCCAAAAAATTTGAATTAGATGATTCTCAACGTGAAAAATAAACAACCCTGGATAGCATAGCCTTTTCGATAAAGTGGATATTTGAGAGCCGACTTAACAGAAATGTCGCCACGCGATGCACAACGTTTACACATGGCGTGAACAGTGTAATAGTTTTCATATCCGCTGGAGGGCAGCGCTGTCTCGTTAGTTCCATTACTACGTAGATCTAAGGTGCTATTGGTGATACTCCGGTCGCTTCACTGAGCAATTATTGTTCAACCTGATTCCTGCGACCTCTCTTCCTATACTTTTTCCTGTGAATTGAGGTTTCTAGCATTAAAAGCAGAAAAGAAAAACCAATCGCAATCGAGAGGAAAATGGCTGCCTTTCTCCACTGCTTGACTTCAAGAGGTAGTACAAGCTTCTCATCTTCGTCTTTCGAGCCCTCGACACACCTGTAATAGTATCCAGTTTTCTTAGCGACATGGGGCATGAGTGCTTCGAAAATTCTATCAACATATCCCAGCGCAAACTGGTAAGTGAAACCGGCTTCAATGACACTGGTCTGTATTCGGAAATTGAGATAATTCTCAACTTCGCGATCGATACCTTTTCCAGCCATGAAAGTCAATATTTCGGATGATATATGACCGCTGGACGTGTATGTGGTGTTTACCAGTTCCGGTCTGAAACGACAAGCACTTGGAGCCATTGCTTGGTCCATGATCATGTCTGCAGTGAACAAGGCATGGTCACGTGAGGCCACCAGTTCGTCGTAGAAACTGAGCAGCTTGAGACTTCCTTGAGGGTCTGTCCGAAATTCAATCTCTCCGCAATCAATTAGCCTTGAACAGTTGGATCTGTCTGAAGCTCGCTTGAAGACGGCGGCCATCGCGCTACCTGGTGGCGCGTTCCTCATGTAGTTGTAGAATGTTGTTGTCTTGTACATGTAGACTTTGAAGCTTGAGAACGGTTCGATGAACATGTCGTCAATAGAATCGATTCGAGGCGGGTCGCGAATCACGATGGAATCGGACGACATCAGGTTGAGTATGATGCCAAAGACAGCAATGAAAATGGCGACGCAAGTGTGAAGCCACAAAACCCGTGGCTTCCATTTTGAGCAGGATAGACTTTCTTGGCCTATCATGCTGAGGCCTCCATACCAGTAGATGGCAGCATATTTCTTTACATCGAACTCACCCAAGTTAAGCCAAACAAAGACTACAGCTACGATATGCATTGAGAGCAAAAGCCAAAGAGCAAACTCTATTCGGACGTTCTGAAAGGTGTCAACAAAGTCGGCACCTGTGATGTTTGGTTTCCAGTCATCGCTGTAAATTTTCAGGTTTGCTTGCAACAGCACCACACCGACTCGAACGGGCTCATGTTCGTGTTGACTGAGCAAAGCGAAATTAATTCCATAGTCAGCTTGCTGTCGATTATACCCGACAAATCGACAATCAAGCTCTTATATGCCGAACTACAAGTCAAAATACTCACATCGTTGACAAGATCCGCAATCATTCCAGTATAATTTCCATCTTCACCTCGATAGCCTACGATGAAGGTATCTGTAAACACCGATGTGTAGCTGGGAAGTGAAAGATATTGAACAACCAGTCTACTAGTAGGTGACAGTGGGAACCTTACTTTGCCTTCGGAAACATTATGGCGTATTCGCCAGTGAATATAGCTCTGAATCCTTCTTCCGAATCTTTGCTCGGCGACATAGCTGGAGCCATAATTCGAACAGGTGTCCTTGACAGGTGCCCATAGTTGAAGCGTTCTCTGACCTTGGCGCCGAACGTTAGATTAGCTAAGCATACGGAGATGGCGAGTTTCAACATCTTTGAACCGTTTCATTTGAGCGTCAATGCAAAGATACTGCAAGCAAGCTACCAAACGAAATGAAAAATGGAGTAGATTATGTAACAGTTCTAGACCACCGAGGAACAGGAAGTAAATTGAACTGAGTTGCTTCCTGTTGCTAGAGCTTTCAAGTTTGTCGGGCCGCTGCTAATGTTTCTTGCCTGCAAACTGTACTAAAGCTCATGCGCAGTTGTTTAATTCGCAATAGTGGTCTCCGGGCTGGTCACGGAAGAAGCTAAGCGGCGAAAAAATAAGACAATTGTGCCGCTTTGAAACATTCCCAATGATACCTCTAATACTTTATGATCCGTGATATAACGCTCCGTGATCAGTACCACACTGAATTCACATCCGCGCACAAAGATGGAACCTGCAAGTTCTCTCAATCGATAAGTTCGATTCAGTGATCAACTGGCTCTAATTACTAATCCATATACAGTAGCTGCCGGAAAAATTGTTCGCTTTGCAATCGCGTCTTTTTCACTTACAAGTAGTTAAATTCAGATAACCTTTTTCTGAAAATGGGATTCAAATAGGTGCATTCAGAATCTGAATTTCAGATCAACATCCAGCCACCACTCAAAAGATTTTATCATAATTCATCTAGTTTTCAATGAAAAAGACGCGGACCGAGTCGAGCCAAGTTAAGCGCCGGTCGGTCCCCGGAATAAACTAGGTGCGGGTAGGGTTGATTTTTTTTAATCTATGAATTTTAATCGATTTTAATTTGTTTAATTTACTAATTAATAAATGCGGAAACGAAGAAAAGCAAATTTAGGGTTGACTAATATCAATTCATGTTCGGTTAATTTATGTTAATTCATTTAATTTACGAATGAATTTTCGGAAAAATGTAAAATAAGCAACCCTAGATGCGGGTGCTCGGACTTAAGCTCATTCCCAAGACCCAACTCAATCGGATCTGGCGGCACTTCAGCAACAGCCATTCAGCGGAGGAGGAGCTAGTATTGATCAACAAGCGGCCGATCTTTTGAAGAAGATGAAATGCACTCACGAAAAGGTGCCTCAAAAACAAACATAGCCTTTGGGCAGATGCGAAAGCTGACTAACATAAGACGGGAACGGTTGTAAACGATATGAACGGCTAGACAGAGTGAACCACGCAAACGAATTACACGAGCGCGATGAAAACCTCGACTGTGACCAGAGAATAAACATGAACAAACAGACAAATGACAACCGATACAAAACACGGCACACAAAAACAGACATCTGATCAAGTTAGTATCGAGTCAGTTGGGGATCAACAAAATCAGACAGAAGATGACGGACCAGATGGTGGTGAAAGGAAAGACGATGATGATGGTGGTGGTGTTGATGATGATGATTACCTTAAGGAAGACGTGAGAAAAAACAGCAGCGAGAGAGGAGAGAACGATAGAGAGTGGCAAGAGAGAGAGAGAAGACAGTCGAGTATCGGCTGAACGGAGAAAACATCAAATTGGAACGTCAATGTTTGAATGTGCAGAGAGCAGTTAAAAATTTTGAATGTTGAGGTAACATAACCGCTGAGTGCTCTCAAAGCTAGAATACACCTGGATGAGAACCGCTTCAATTGCAAATACGTTTCGAACCAGGGCTTCGACCTGGTAACAGAAAAACCCATAAAGCGGAGTAACAGGAATTGCTGCGCCGTGTGTAACCGTTGATACTCAAATGACTGGTCTCACAGAGCCCACGTGGCTGATTATCACGTAACTGGACCCGATTGTTAGGTTTAAATGAACCTCTCGCAGAAGTGAATCATCAAGATCACCAATTGCCGCTTCCTCAATACAGCTATGAACTGGGAATTGACAATAAATCAGACCCGAAACAGTCTGAAAACTCAACGCACATGATAGATGCCTAGATTTCAACAAATGCTTCAGGCAACTATGACCATCTTTCCCACGTGGAAAATACAAAGCCAAGTCGGTTATCCGCGCAACCATCATGTTGCACAAAGTATTGATATTTTTATAATCAATTCAGGGCTTATATAATTCTCAGCGTGAAAAATTAAAAACACTGGATAGGATAGCCTTTTCGATAAAGTGAATATTCAGAAGCCGACTTATGATTGCCTGTAGACGGCGAAGTTACAACGGGGGTTGGACAAATTTAACTCATGTGACCTATCGCGTGATAGGTCCACCGAGATTCGGAAAGCCGTGTAAAGCTTCTACGTGAGTGTCACATGACACCGGTCACTTAGCGAAATACGGCGGACGGCGCAATTAGTCCAACCCCGTTTGTATCTTCGCCGTCTACAGGCAATCATAACAAAAATCTCGCCGCGCGATGCACAACGTTTACACAAGGCGGGTACAGTGTAGTAGTTTTCATATCCGCTGGAGGGCAGCGCTGTCGTTAGTTCCATTACTGATACGTAGATCTACTGTGCTGTTGGTGATACTGCGATCGCTTCACTGAGCAATTCTTGGCGAACCTTTTTTCTGCGACCTCTTCTCCTATGGTTTTTCCTGCGGATTAACGTTTCTAGCAGTAAAAGCAGAGACGAGACACCAATCGAAACAGCGATAAAAATGGCTGCCTTTCTCCATTGCTTGATTTCAAGAGGTAGTACAAGCTGCTCATTTTCGTCTTTCAAGCCCTCGACACACCTGTAATAGTACCCAGTTTTCTTAGCGACATGAGGCATGAGCTGCTCAAAAATTCTATCAACAAATCCCAGCGCATACTGGTAAGTGAAGCCAGCTTCAATGACACTGGTCTGTATGCGGAAATTGAGATAAGTCTCAACTTCGCGATCAATACCTTTTCTAGCCATGAAAGTCAATATTTCGGATGATACATGGCCGATGGACGTGTATGTGGTGTTGACCAGTTCTGGTCTGAAACGGCAAGCACTTGGCGCCATTGCTTGGTCCATGATCATGTCTGCAGTGAACAAGGCATGGTCACGTGAGGCCACCAGTTCGTCATAGAAACTGAGCAGCTTGAGACTTCCTTGGGGGTCGGTCCGAAATTCAATCTCTCCGCAATCAATTAGCCTTGAACAGTTGGATCTGTCTGAAGCTCGCTTGAAGACGGCGGCCATCGCGCTACCTGGTGGCGCGTTCCTCATGTAGTTGTAGAACGTTGTTGTCTTGTACATGTAGACTTTGAAGCTTGAGAACGGTTCGATGAACATGTCGTCAATAGAATCGATTCGAGGCGGGTCGCGAATCACGATGGAATCGGACGACATCAGGTTGAGTATGATGCCAAAGACAGCAATGAAAATGGCGACGCAAGTGTGAAGCCACAAAACCCGGGGCTTCCATTTTGAGCAGGATAGACTTTCTTGCCCTATCATACTGAGGCCTCCATACCAGTAGATGGCAGCATACTTCTTTACATCGAACTCACGCAAGTTGAGCCAAACAAATACTACAGCTACAATGTGCATTGAGAGCAAAAGCCAGAGAGCAAACTCTATCCGGACGTTCTGAAAAGTGTCAACAAAGTCGGCACCTGTGATATTTGGTTTCCAGTCATCGCTGTAAATTTTCAGGTTCGCTTGCAACAGCACCACACCGACTCGAACGGGCTCTTGTTCGTGTTGACTTAGCAAAGCGAAATTAAGTCCGTAGTCAGCTTGCTGTCGATTAAACCCGACAAGTCGACAATCAAGCTCTGATACGGCAAACTACAAACTGAAATACTCACGTCATTGATAAGATCCCCAATCATTCCAGTATAATTCCCATCTTCACCTCTATAACCCACGATAAAGGTATCTGCAAACACAGATGTGTAGCTGGAAAGTAAAAGATATCGAACAATCAGTCTCTTAAGTAGGTGACAGTGAGAGCCTTACTTTGCCTTTGGAAACAAAACGACGTATTCGTCAGTGAACATAGCCCTGAGGCTTTCTTCCGAATCTTTGCTCGGCATCACAGATGGTGCCATAATTCGAACCGGTGTCCTTGACAAGTGTCCATAGTTGAAGCGTTCTCTGACCTTAGCGCCGAACGTTAGATTAGCTAAGCATACAAAGATGGCGAGTTTCAACATCTTTGAACCGTTTCGTTTGAACGTCACTGCAAAGATACTGCAAGCAAGCGACCAACCAACATGAAATGGAGATTATGTAACAGTTCTAGAACTCCGAGGAACGGGAGGTAAATTGACCTTAATTGCTTCCTGTTGCTAGAGCCTTCAAGTTTATCGGGCCGCTGGTAATATTTCGTGCCTGCAACTATACTAATCAGCTCATGCGCAGTTGTTCCGTTTTGTCCCAATAATATTTCTGTGGCTTCCCGGGCTGGACACGGAAAGAGCTAAGCGGCGAAAAAAATAAGACAATGGTGCCGCTTTCAAACATTACTAATGATACATGTGATACTTTATGATCCGTGATCAGTACCGAGCTGAAGTTACATTAGTGCACAAAGATGGAAGCTGAATGTTTTCTCTCAATCGATACGTTTCATTCCATTCCATTTCAATAGGCTTCAATTACCACAGTAATCTATATACTAATACTTTAGAGTGCTCTTGCTGCAAGTCGCAATTCCTCTAGCGATTAGAGCGTTTAAGATGTTAAAATGAAAATATGCTGAATACCAAGAGAGCGGCGAAAGAAAATCTGGAACCTCCGCTCTAGAACTCGAATTATTCCAATTTGTATTTTTCGAGTTTTATTCTAACATGGGACCCTATGGGAGCTTTTTGCAGAGGTTTGCCACAAAAACGAAGTCTTGGTGGACTGTGTTGACACGGTCACGGTTTATACCGTTGGGAAGGTTGATAAGAGAGGCATATGGGACAAATATAGCAATTTAGAATTGAGGCTTCACAATAGGCTGATCAGCTGCTTAGATAAACAATTTCTTAAATCGCAAGTGATTGGTTAAGATTCAATCGTCAATGTTGGAGCGCTTGCGCGAAGTGTTGGACAAATGAATTAGAGGGTGGAACGGGCGGCTTTTCCGCCAACCGGCACCGCTCGCACCCATGAAGTTTTCAATCGGGTGACCCATATCCGCCTGATGACGTCACCTGCCGTACTGCGCTTGCGCCATTTAGTGCAGTGGAAGCTACAGCTTGTCCACCCACGCCCGCTCGCCTGCAGGTGGATCGTGCTGGCTGACCAGGGCCCGAAGTTTGCCCGATTCGAGTGAGAGAGACCAAGACCCGGGACGGACGAATGCGCAAGTTAGTAACTGTATCTCAAATTGAGGATGTTTGCTATTTATTCGAGCATGCTCCGAGTATCGAGCTGAAACTAAGGCGGCTGGCACAGCATATTCAAACGTTGACGTTGCAGGTCACATGACCTGCCATCACGTGACAGATCATGTGATCCGAGTAAGGGTATACCTTTCCGGTTAAAGGTGTGGCTAGTGGGAATCATAGTACTGTGCGATTATGAAACACAGGTATTCCTTGAAATTCCAAATTTCCGCAAAATTAGCTTACATTCGTCCGGCAGCGGTAATCAATCAATTGCGGAAGACATTTGCTACCGAAGTTCAGACAACTTTGTTAATAAAATAAAAAAAAACTATAAAACTGTTTAGTAAAATGTGACGTGAAATTTCATCATGAAAGGTCTCATCAAAACGTTGGGTGCAAAGTTGCATCTTTCGTGTTACGCTGAATGGCCGTAGAGAGCTGTCATTCCGCTTGTCGAAGGTTCTGGAAAAATATCGAGACATGACTCAAGTATAAAAGCTTGTTCTGAGAGCTAGTGGGTATCAATTTGAACTTTCAGTTGTCGCAACACAGTACTATAATAAGTCGGAGAGTGCTAAATCATGGCTTGCGAAGTAAAATTTCTAATGTATAATAATGATATGATCAAGTCATTCGGTGAAATTGCTTGGCTCTTCGAAGATGTCGCCGCTCGACATCCGCTGGGTCAAAACAAGACCAGTGGTCAAGAAGCAAGTGGACAGAAAACCTCTGAGAATTTTCTTGGGATTTGTGACGGGTACGTAGTGTTAGCTATGTAACCGGCACTATGGGTTTGTCGCTACCCATACCATTGACCATTGACTAGGCTAGGCCATCCTTAGCTAGACTTGGGACCGGAGGGACCAAGGACAGGCCGGCTAACTATGCCGGCATAACGCCCTACCACTACAGTAGGGGATAACTTAGACTAACGAGGCTAGAGTGTCGTAGTTACTTAGAGAGGCACTGACCGCCGTCCCGTTGCTTTACTACGCCTTGTATACTAAGGCGGGTTAAGGTGAGTCAGGGTCATAGTATACACGAGTCTAAGGGAAGGTCAGTAGAGTAATACTCAACTGTCGAAGGATTTATTTTCGATTTTGAGTAGAATTGTTTTCGGTAGGTTGAAAAACATGTCCAAAGAGTTCAAAGACCTGAGTTTGTTCACAGAAAACAATCAACTAAATTCAGAGGCGTCTCGTACCTCACTAAAAGTTTATAAAAGACACAACTGATGTCTCAACGAACTCACGAGGGAACTACTCGAATTAGAAGTTATCGAATTTGATAAAATTTACATTTTTGAAAAGCAGACAACGATCTCGAATCACCCATACTAAAATTAGTCGCTAATTTCGTTTCTCACTAAAGTTATACAGCTTTTGAAACATTTATGGATGTACACATTTATTTTGGCCACTGGCTGTTAGTATCAACCTCACCTCATCACGAGGTCGGGAATAAAGTTAATATAAACGAGGAAATGCAATACAATATTGGGACATTGTTTTCAAACGTGATCAGGTCTTTTTCAACATATTCCAGATCGTTTCTCTGCGTTTGAGCTTCGTTTCTTCCTCCTCCCGTTTCTTCTCGAATTCGGCTTCAAGCCTGGACATTTCAAGCGCATCGTCGAGCACTGTTGTTTTGCCAGGTGTGTACTTGTCCTCTTCACGCTTCTAAGCAGCCGTTGGAGGGAGTTTAGGGGCTTTAGATCGACCGTAGAACATGTCAATATGTTCAGGGATCTTTACCGAAGGACGAAATGAACTAGTTTCCCTTAATTTCTTCGCACTATCGCACTATCTTGAATCAGCTGTCGGACTTTCAACTGGAACTCAGCAGCCAAGACATTCAGAACTGTTTCATTTTCATAGCTGTATTTACTGACCCAGTGTGTGACTTTGCGACTGCTTATACGGTTCTTCCTCTTGAAGTTTGATATCCAGTTCGGACTCGCTTTGAACTCTATATCCTGACTGGCAGCTGCTTCTAATGCCCAAACGCGAATGTCTATGTCATGTATTGGCATGCCAGACTCATGCTGCTTGTTGATATTTTTGTACAGTTTGGCCGAAGACAGTTTTCTGCTTGGCTCGAATACTCCCACCATGTTTTTCTAACTGTGCTTCCCACCTATGTATCATGGACATATTGGTTATCCAGCGTCCAAATCGGTTTTGAATTACACCAAGGGACAGTCTACCTTTTTTGCCTTTTGAAAATGCAATGATTTGACGTTTTTTCTCATCACTGATTTGCTCTTCCTGTGAATCGAAGGATTTTTTCGGTGGCGAAGGCTCGTAATCGTCATCATCTGAATCAGGACCTTTTGTTGAGCGACTAGTCATCGAAGCAGAACGTGTCCTCACTCCTACGTCTTCGTCAGATTCGTCGGTGGTACTCTGACTATCAAAATATCTTAGTGCATCGCAATCGTCATCTTCGAAAGCTGTCAATATTTGCCGAACAAGTGAGTTAGCTAAAGATGTTTCCCGCAAAGTGACGGTAGATACATAAGTGAAATGATGCTTAGCTTGCCATTCACTTATATATTCGTTAATCAGATTCAGCACATTCAAAGGATTGATCTGGGCCATTTTTCGAATTTCAAGACAAGAATTGTTCTAAGTGCCAAGGGGGGAAGGAATTTTGGATTTTGATTAATTTGGCGTCGATCTCGAGTACTGAAGTATCTCATACAAGGTGTTTTTAGAGATTCCAAATGAGGTTCTAGTCAGATTGGTTCAAAATACGTCAGAATGAGAAAAGTGTCACAGATTTTGTCTGAGTGGAAATTAGCGACTAATTTTTATACCTCGGTATTTATGAGAGTTTATTCTTCTTAAAAATCTAATTTTCATCAATTTTCGTAACTTCTAATTCGAGTAGTTCCCTCGTCAGTAAACGTTCCCGCACTGTTCGCATCTGGAATTCTCCATGTACTCCAATATTGGGCAGTCAGTTTCAAGTATTCCGTACCATGTGCCCTGTCAATATCTGTCACAGGAAAGCGTTCATCATGTGGATGTTTAATTGGAGTTGCAGCGGTGCCAGTGTTTGATATTCTCGCCTCGTCGCTCGGTAGCACCTAATGTACTCATAAACGAGAAGCGATCAATAACAGTCGAGCTATTACTTGCAGTATCTGAAACAAGTGGCTAGAATACATCAAGCCTGAAGTTCTTTGTCAAGCACTACTTACAGTCGACCTAAAAAAACTTGAAATATGCTGAAATTGACAATTTTTCTCTGGTTGGCAAATCTTACGATGGGCTCCAAAATGCGCGAACGCTTCGATTGTGAACACCTGGCCAGGACACCGCTTCGAATAATGGCGCCAGCTCGGATGCCCAACAAGAATGCCGAATCCCGGTTGAAGGCCATGTTCGTGGAGACATATGCTGAATTTTTCCCCAGATCAAAGTAAGTTAAGCTCTGATCTCGAGAATCGGTGATTTGTAACACTTTTCTAGCTACACACCGGTGTTCGCTGACACCTTCATCATAGGCTATAGAGGTGAAGATGGAAACTATACTGGTATGATTGGAGAACTGATGAACGATGTAAGCAATCTGGATAAGTAGTGGAATGAACATTGAGTTATTGATCGCTGATTCAAACTGTCCTCTATTCCTCGACAGAGGGCCGACTATGTCATGAACTTCGCCATGTTGAGTCAACATGAGCATGAACCTGTTCGAGTTGGTTTCCCTATTCAGCAAACTGATTTGAAAATTTACACCGACAGTTGGAAGCCCGACATCATAGCTGTCGATTTTATGCACACATTTCAGAACGTTCGACTAGAGTTTGGTCTTTGGCTTTTGCTTTCGATGCATATCGTCGCTGTCACATATGTCTGGATGGACTTGTATGACTTTGAAATAGCTAATTATGTTGCTGTTTATTGGTACGGAATGCTGAGCATGATAGGACAGGAAGGAGTCTCTTGTCCAAAATGGAAGCCACGAATTTTATGGCTTTTCACTTGCGTCGCCATATTCATTGCCATATTCGGTTACTTGCTCAACTTGATGTCGTCCGACTCAATAGTGATTAGTGAGCCGCCAAGAATAAATTCGATCGGCGACATGTTTAACGAGCCTTTCTCAAGCTTCAAAGTCTACATGTACACGACAACAAACTACTACAATTTCATGAGAAACTCCAGACCAGGAACCGCAATGGCGGCCATCTACAAGCGGGCCGCTGACAGAGCCAACTGCTCAAGACTCATTGATTGCGGCGAGATTGAATTTCGAACCGATTCTGAAGGTAGTGCCGAGCTGATGGAATTCTACGATGACCTGGTGGCCACTCATGACCACGCTCTGCTCACTTCGGACATGGTCATGGATCTATTGACGGCTCCCAGTATTTGTCGCTTCAGACCCGAACTTTTCAATTCCACATATGCGTCCACCGGCTACATCACGTCCGACATACTGACATTCATTTCCAGAAAGGGGATCGATCCTGAGGTTGAGAAGTATCTCAACTTCCGCATGCAGACAGGTATTTTCGAACCAGGACTTGCTCGAGTTTTTACTCTCTACATGGTTGATAAGGCTTTCGACGAGATGATGCCAGGTGTATCCAAGAAAGGTTTACAGTTTTATAGGTGTCTCGGAAGCCTGAAAAGCGAAGATGATCCAGTTGTTTCACCTTTAACCGTCAAGCAGCGGCGCAAGTCGGCCATCTTTATCGCGGGCCTGTTGGGGCTTTTTTCTTTGCTCTTACTGGCGGAGATATTGTATCACGACAAGCCCCGAAAGAGGAGTGTAGACCCAAGATGGGCAACAGAAAGGTCCACTCTGCAGCTACCTGGAGTTTCACAGCGAACTCCAGCTTACGGTTTGCTGCACAGTCATTGGCGACAACCAGCTAGGCCAACAAGCAGTCACGTGACATGTGTCATCCGATAAACATGGCAGACTTCCTCCGCACGCACAGTTATCATTCACAATGTCCGCACCAGCCTTGCTCGTTGAACAAATGCCGAATTACGCAAGTTGAAATACATCACTATAGGCGTCGAATATTGAGCAAGTTGTTGCCGCCTAAACTGTAAGAAGCGCCACCTGACGGCCCGTTACAGAGCAGCTGAACGCTTCTCACAGCTGGGACAGGAACCGCTCACTTGTGGATACTTATTGTTGCACTATTTCCAGCACCGTTCCTACCTTGTTGAACAAATGCCGAATTCCTCAAGTTGAAATATACTGCACTGTACTTTGCTTCAGCCAGTGACTTCAAGCGCATCGCGAAACATTCTTCAAACGCAATAAATTATTGGTGCAATCTTTTTGATTTCATTCAGAAATTCAAATGCCTATTGCAGAGTTTCTAGTCATCACTTCTTCAATCTTCCTGTAGCGCTACTTAAAAAATCTGGGAAGTAGAAGTTATGGAAATATTTAGTAAAATTCAAAGAAAATTTCATCATGCTGAAATTTCTCATAAAAAAGTTGGCTGCAAGTTGCATCATTCCTGTTACGCTGAATAGCTGTAATGACTGTCATTCCGCTTCTCGAAGGTTCTGGAAAAATGTCGACAGATGGCGCTCAAGTATAAAAGCTTGCTCTGAGAGCGAGTGAGCATCAGTTTGAAACTTTCAGTTGTCGCAACGCAGTATATTCTTACAAGTTGAAAAGTGCAAAATCATGGCTTGCAAAGTCGAATTCCCTATGTTTAGTGAAGATATGATCAAGTCATTCGGTGACATCGCTTCTCTCTTTGAAGATGCCGCAGCTCGACAACAGCTGGGTCAAAACAAGACCAGTGGTCAAGAAGCAAGTGGTCAGAAAACGCCTGAGAATTTTCTCGGAGATCTAATGAAGCAATTCCTGACCCCTGTCGCTCCCAACATGCCTGATGACTCCGTAATCAAATCGAAGGATAAATTTAACTTGGCCATTGATGTCACTGGTTACCAACCGGAAGAGCTCAAGGTCAAGGTAGCTGATGGTTTCATTACGGTCAGCGGTAATCGCGAATCAGCTTCCAGTGATGGCAATGAGTCTGAATCGTACCAATTCAGTCGACGTGTCAAGTTGCCCGAAAATGTGGACATCGACTTAATTTCGTCCTCCATGTCTCTCGACAAGAAAACCCTGAACATATCAGCGCCCTTGGTCATCGCTAGAACTCAAGAACAAGTGGTTCCGGTGGAAGTTAAGAAGACTGACAACACTATGGCTTTGGACTGACACCATGTTAAGCTATTTACGAATATCTCCCAATGAACAAAATTTTTATGCAAGTAAATGTAATTGACAAACGCATGCGCAGTCAGGCTATATAGAACACTCTTTTCTCGGTTCACGGCGTTTCTCTACTCAAAAAACAATAAAACAGCAAAACTTAGCACAGTTTAGTGTTACACATCAAATACAATGCCATGCATAGAGGTATGCAGGGAAAATTAACCCCGTTAGCTGGCGTTAATGAAAAATCAAGTGTTTGTTCGCTTCTCATTAACAAGTGTCTCAAAATATAATCAATAGTTAAAGTTAGGTTTGAATTAGCTCCATCTAGCGGAAGCCATTACCCTGCAAACCTAAGCTTCCTAAGCGCCTAGGTCATCTGTGCTACTCAACGCCCCCCACCGAGGTCACCAGAGAAAAAGCAAGGGACCGTTGAAGAAAAATCTAACAGGGCTCGAAATTATATTCAGCAAAGTCAGCTCTATTGAAGTCTAAACTCATCAGCACTGCGAAATAATTTTTTATATCTAAATTGTCCCTTGCTTTTCCACAGCTGACCTCGCTGGATGAGCTTGGTTCTACTAAATGATCAAGTAATCAAAAAACTTCAAATGCTTTCTGTGTTTCACTGTTTCAATAGCATCGAAGGGTCAAAGGTTTTAGTTCGGACGTTTTCTGATAGGTTGAAAAATATGTCAATAATTTCTAGGTGTACATCGTGATGTAAATGGTAGAGGGACAAGTATAGATCGCTATCGAATGATTCGCACGCATGCGTGCTGGAAACGGCGCACTCCTTTGGCTTTCACTGAGTGAAGGTCTCAGTGTTTCTCACGGAGCGACTTGAAGGTCACTGCTAATGCTTGAGTTTTGTTCACAGAAAAAATACAAAGTTCGGAAAAGTCTCTCGTCGCTGGTTACAGGTTGCCGTTAAAAAATTGAGCTGAAACCGTAACGAACTCAATAAACGGTCCCTCGTTTTTTACACTTAAAAGGCGGCACAGCTGTGGCTGTAACTGGACTTGGAACTTTTTCACGAATCATATGGTCAACGGAAAACAGCGACACGTGTCTAGCCTGAATTCCTTAGTGATTTAGAGCCCTGGAGTATTTCGGTATATGCCTGGCATATGTTTATATCTCTGTTGCTAATCCGTTTAAACTTTAGACAGGGCGGAGCGTTTGAGAAGAGGGAGAGAGCCAGTGACGAGCTGTTGTCAGTGAGCCGTCAGCAAATGTCACACTCATGCTCGTCGAGTTTGTCGAATTCGGTGTAGGCTTGTTGGCCTGCAAGGCTGTACATTGGTATACCACGAAGCAAATTGTTGTACATCGTTACGAAAACATCACACAGGTGGTTGACTCGTGGCGTCTCAAAGAATGTGAATCCCTGTCGGGTGTTCTAAAGACCAAAGTGAAGACGACGATAGGCACCGATGTCTTTAATGCTGGACGTGAACTGGATCAAGTGTTGTTGGACCATTTGAATGGTTGGCTGTATCAGAACATTCAGTTAGCTGAGCTACAAGTACAACAACAGCTGCGTGAGAGAAAGTTGAAAGGTTCCCTGGATGTTGCGAACAAGAAGCTGGAAGAGACTGCTAATTTACTGAAGGTTACCACTGCAGCTAAAGTTTCCGAATGTGAAGCGAAGGTTCTTGAAGTTCGCAATGAGCTCACTTTAAAGAACCAAGACAACTTGAAGAAGCTGACAAACTATAAAAACCAGAATAAGGGTCTGTTAGCCAAGACAAATTCTTTGAAAGCCGAGTTGGAAAGGTGTTCTAAAAGCCTAAATAATTTACCACAACTTACCAAAAAGATTTCCGCGCTTTCTCAAGAAAAAATACGTTCAGATCGGGAAATATCTGACCTGAAGCTTCGAATCACTTCTCTCATCGACGCCCACGACAAGTACATTCTAACCAAAGATGAAGAGGTCAAGAATTTGACTCTGAAACTGTCTATGATGGACAGCTTTATGAACAGTGAGAAGCAAACATTTTCGAAGCAGTTGTCGGACATGAAAGCGTCCGTTTCGAGCAAAGACTCGAAGTTGGCCTGCGTTCAGAACCAACTCAAGCAGCTCAAGGACAATTCACAGAACTTGAAAGTCGCATCTGACAAGCTTGTATTTGATTTACGTAAAGACTTGAACAAATCAAGGTGTCAGTTAGCGGAAGCGTGCTCTTTGAACGACGAGCTGGCCAAAGACTCGCACGGACGAAGTTGTCCAGTGTGTCTCGTTCCGCATTTCGAGCTAGAATCTAACGGCATCCAGCTATTGGCCTTGACTACCTGCGGACACGTGCTCTGTTCTTCATGCTTTGAAAAACAAACAGCTATCAAGCAAGTGTGTCCCATGTGCAAGAAAACATTTTATATGAACCAGACAATCAAACTATTTTTTTAAGCTCATTGATAAAATGACATCGCCTTCTTTTGCAGTTCTCGCCTAGTCAGCTGATCGTTGCGCAGGTTTTCGCTATTTCTGGGCGATTGGAACCAACTGTATTAATTTGCAGTTGTTGTAGCTCAAGCTTGACTATTATTTATGTGACTGGTAAACTAAGGAAAGCGAAAAGACGAACAGTGTATAAAAAGCAAAGTAGCTCAAACAAATTGCGTAATATTCCGTTACATTTCGGATGCTCGTCTCAAGAGGGAAACACGTGGTCAATGAACAGAGAATAGTGATAGTAGCTCTGAGTGAACTGCACACTGGAGTCACAGTAGTGTAGATTAGTAGTTGCCGCTGTTGGGATAAGGCGGGCTATTTGCAATGCGCTCCCATCGGTCGTCCAGCTCTTGGCCGTCGTCCATCTTCCTTTTCTTCATAATCTTGAGCCAGGCATGTTTGCCGATTTTCCTATTGCCATGATAAGGTTTCGGCTTGCCGCAGAAAGATAGCCCATCTTGACCGTAAGGCTGACAAACTAGGCCAATGTAGTCGGTGCAGCACGGGTCGTACAAGCCGGTCAGGTGGCGGCTGAAGGTTCGAGTCGTCTCCTTGACCGTCTTGTTCTGGTTGTCCAGCTTGCACTTCTCTTCAAACGCGCCGCTCCACACACCGGTCACGGGCCGTCCGACCACATACCATTCGCAGTCTTCTCTCCCTATTTCCGGTTTCAGCTTTCTGCCACCAGTTTGCTCGGCAGTCTAATGGAAGTTTACATCCATTTAGTAATGCTACCTTTTGCATTTTTACTCACAATTGCTTGGGTCAGGAAGAGTACCAAAAATGCCAAGTAGAGACGGCCCGTCATTGTAATCAAGCCGAGCACACGGTGCTCCAGATTATGCGTAATGATGTGTGCATTTTTAGGTATTGCACTCACTTGCGTCATTCTGCACCTGGACATTCTTTAGATGCCTGATACATAACATAACATCCCCCACCTTCCACACCCCATATTACATCCACCACAATACTCCCACCATACATTCCCCACACCATTTACATTACACTAACACTCCTCCTCCCATCCTCACACACCTATTACTCCCTCACATCCATCTTTCTATTCCATACCTTCAACACACCTTCTCTCTTTACACTCCATATATACCCCCTGTACTCTTTCCCAAAAACAAAAACATAAATATTACTCCCTCCCCTTCCCACTCCCACCCCCCTCCCTCCCCTCTACCCCACATATCCCCCCCGACCTAAATAAAAGAGATATAGAGAAAAATAACTCAAAAAAACAATAAAAGACAAATCAAAATTAAATGTGAATAATAGTACAACCAAAAAACCAAAAAGACAAAACCAAAAAAAAATACCTGAAAAACAAAAAAAGATAAGAGAGAAAAAAAAACACTAAATAAAACAAAAGAAAAGAAAAAAAAAAAATAAAACAAAAAAAAAAAAAAAAACAAAAATAGAAAAATAAAAACCAACAAACTATATACCCCCCAAAAGAAAATAAAGAAGTAAACTAAACTCTCTAATAATAATCACAAAACAAAAAGAACCTATAGTAACAACAGAGTAACACAATAAACACAAATGAAAATACAAAAAAGATAAAAACAACACAAAACAAAAAAAAAAGATCAAAAAATCTAAAACAATCAACAAAAAATGTAAAAAACAACAAAAACCTCCACCCCCCCCCCCCCCCCCCCCCCCCCCCCCCCCCCCTCACCCCCCCCCCCCCCACCCCCCCCCCCGCTTACAATTTTAACCCCCTTAAAGCAACAATTAAAATCTCTACTTATATTATCAACGTTGACTCACCCACAGCTCTCCTGAACGTCCTTGTCCTCAAATGCTCGGGTTCAGACGTCACGCAGGCTCCGAACTCGGTTTCCCCAGTGTGTCAAAGTCCCCCTCATATAATACTAGGGTTCAAGAGCGAGAATCTAGTTGCTAGCAGCAAAAACCCCCCCCACTAAGACATCGGGAATCACCCACTAAACCTAGTTTGAATCCGATATTGGGGCCTGACCGGGATCCGTGCTTACGGCGGAATGTCACAAGTATCAGTTAAGTTCAAGTACTAACAGAAAAAACATTTCACTTATTACTCCTAAACAATTCCTCAATTCCCAAATACACAACAACTTCTCCATCTCATCTACTCATCTCCTCAACATTACCTTTATATTCTTATACATAAACCTACTCACTAGCATCCACCTGCTGTATCCTTTTATCCTTCACAACACTTTTCCACCATAATCCTCACAAATCTAACATAATAACTCACTTATTCCAATTTATCCATAGATTATATGAAGTTCTTTCTCACCTCGCGCAACAAATCTACACCTCCCTAATAATACTCCCCAATACATTTTTACCTTCTATATTTTTTTCATAGACGATATATACTATCACACACACAACCCCCCCCCCCCCCCCCTACACCACACTCACCCCCCCAAACACAACACACACTTATATAAATTATCTATACAACTTCATTTCCCCTAACCAACCCCTTCAAGTGCGAAGAAGACGAGTTTAGGCGAATTCTTCAATAGCCTTGAAGCAAGTTCAGATTTTAAGAGCGTTCAGCCCAGCACTGCCCCGGTTTCAGTCAAGGTTGAACCCGACAAGAAAGTTTCTTTACAATCATATCTCTTGAGTTCAAGTTCGTGAACTCTGAGTTTAAAGCAAGCAAGAGTGCGGAGTAGACGAACTAAGGTGAATTCTCCAACAGCTCGAAGCAAAACAGTAGAAAGAAACAAGGTTCTGTTTCCTTCGTCAAAAAAAAATCAAGAAGATTGGAGATAGCTGAAAGTTCAAGTTCGTGAACTCTTGAAACTCATACTTGCTGGTACCAGGACAGAGAGAAACTGCAGTTCTCACTCATCCGTTCATTCCAAGCAGCCAGCTGAAGTTTGTCAGCTACAAGAGTCTTCAGGAAGAATAATTAATATTGTTTTCAAGATAGTAGAAAGAGTGCGCTGCTCACCAGACCTCTGGAATTACTATCAAGAAGTTAAGTCTTACAGAATTAGAGTTTATTTTCTGACAAGCGTTTAGCCCAAGTACTGCCCGGTTTTCAGTCAAGGTTAAACCCGACAATATCAATACAGCTAGCGCTCAGTCTAGTGAAGTTATTTTTAGATTAGTTCATCGTAAAAAAGTTCAAGTTCCGTGAACTATAAATTCAATAAAGCTCGAGTGCGGAGGAGACGAGCTCAGGCGACCTCCCCAAACAGCTCGAAGCGAGTCGAATCGAATTATTTCTTCAATCATTTTGAAATAGTACTGCTCGGTTTTCAGTCAAGGTGAAATCCGACCTAAAGTTCAAGTTATAAAAACTCGAGTTCAAGTTCGTGAACTCAACGGTCGAAGCTTATAACCCGATATCAAGAGCTTTTGACGACTACACCGATGTGAAGTAGTTTTAGCTTCGTTAACGTCACAACAGCGCTAATAAATCTTAATGTTCCGAAACATGACCGTACTCAGAAACCCAAGTGCCAAGGAATCTGGATTTGAAGTTCAGAGCACCATCAAGGTTTTCTCATTGCTAACAGTTTCAGCACCCTAAAGTTCAAGTTTATTCTGGTTGTCCTTCAGACGGGACAAGTTCAAGAAATGGTTCAAGACTACGACAACTGCTGCTCAAGGACTCGGTGGAGGACGCTAAATTACGCAAACTCACCCTATTTTTGTCAGGCACAGCGGCCGGAACTGGTTTTGAAGTTTTTGCAGCTGACACAAAATTGAGCTACAGAGAGGTCATCAACGAGATGACTGAATTTTTCGATCCCAATGATTTGCAACAGGGTGTTCGCCCTCTCGCATCATGTTATCCCTACCCACCCCCAGTACTCACCACCCTAACCCACACACCCCACCCCCCCCCAACACAAAACCCCCAACCCCACCATCCCCCCCCCCCCCCCCCAAACCAAATCCATCTCTAACACCCCCACACCATTACAACCCCTCTCCCACCCCCATCTTTCCATTAACATATCCCCCCCCCCCCCCCACTCCCCACCCACCAATTATTCCCCCCCTTCCCACCCCCCCCCCCCTAATCCTCAACCTCAACCCACAAACCCTACAAACACACCAAAACACAACTCTCTCCTTTCCAATCCTATTCTAACCTCCTCCCACCCCTCTTTCCAACCCATCCCAACATCCCTCTCCTAAAAACACCCTCTTCATCCCTCCCTACCACCTCAACCATCCACCTCACATAACCACCCCCTCCAAAACTCAATCATATATAAAAAACATCCTCACTCTAAAACCCACCCAAAAAAAAAACCATCTACACAAACCATACCCCACTAACATAAAAAATAACCTATCAAATCCACAAAAAAAAACCCCCTCCTACACAATACTTCAAAAACACAAAAAAAAAACCAAAAAAACAATCACACACTCAATATCACATAACATTATCATTTAACATACTCTAATATTATTTATACCTTCCTCGCCCCCCACCTATCTCCACCTAACACACTCTATTCAATCACCACCACCTTCTTCGTATATACAACCACATTCTACCACCAACCCAAATACGACCCTGTGTAGTGTGTCCAATACCCTCCTCTCAGAGATCTGCTTAGACCAGACTTGCTCCCCCACCCTCCCACCCCTCCCTTTGAGAGCAAAGTATGTCTTTTAGCCATATTTATCCTTTTATCACATTTTTCTTATTTATTCATCTACATGAACTCACAATAATTTTAAAACGACGGAGACCGTCTACCAGTGGCGGGGGGAAATGATGTGTGCATTTTTAGGTATTGCACTCACTTGCGTCATTCTGCAACCTGGACATTCTTTAGATGCCTGAAAGTTCAGATATTCCACCACTGGCCACAAAACACTGGTCTCGACACTCAAGGTCGCACTCCAGACAGACAAATATGGTCTGTCTCGTTCTCCGACGCACGCACCTGACGCTCTCTCATTGGTCGCCCGCTATGGAATGCGGGCGTGGCCTGACGCTTATATAAGGGAGCGCCGCACCTCAGTCGAGGCCTTTTTACTTTTTCAGTTAGGGACCGCAGAGATCACTGTGTTAGTTTGATTCAGTTAATTAAGTTAGTTATATGAGTTACTTTATTTTGTACTCACCCGTGTACTCGAGTTTCTTTTTATACTCGACTACTAGTATTTTAACCACAAGTAATCAACAAGTAAATCGTATTTATATCAAGTGTTCAACCTCTCAGCAAGAACGTCCTTCGAATCAACTGCTCGGGTTCAGAGTTCGCGGCTCGAACTCGAGTTTCCACAGAGTTCAAGTTCAAACTAGGAGTTCAAGAGCGAGAATCTAGTTTGCTAGCCAGCAAACTCACTAAGACATCAGGAATCACACTAAACCTAGTTTGAATCCATTAGTAACTTCTCAAAATGTTGACTTTACCGGAAACGACAGAAAGTTGACGTGAATCAGCGGTTCACTCTCTCGTATACTTTCCTTTCGCTTGGTTACCTCTGAGCTGAGCTAAGTATTCCTTGCGTGATCGCGGACCCTTTCGGCCCCACTGGAAGCGACCAACTTGGCCATGATTCTGACTTCGATTCTGTTCGGCTCACATTCAAAGGAGGAGCTCCATTCTCACCCGAGCTGGCCGTGTTTCCAGTTAAGCGCTTTGCATTCGACTCAGTTTGAAACAAGGGAAAGAACTGCAAACCTTGATGCATTGCACTGTATATCATTGAATACAGTTCTACGTCAAGGCAGAGGGGAAAGCTGGAGCATGCTAATTCGCTGATTGTCTAATCGACTGAAAAAATACAAGGACTCGAGTGACACACATGACCTATACCAGTCAAGTCCAATCCATTGCAGTTTTTTGTCTAGTCACTGTACAGTGGCAAACATGCATGACAGTCAACAGGTTCACGTCAGTCTCTGATTTGCGAATTCTGATGCTATTTGGACTCAATGCATCAGCTATGAGGCGATTAATCTATGAAGGCTCATATTCGAAGTCAATTCCAAGCCCGGATGGTCAAGCAAGGCTGCGATTATCGTTTCGCTCTGAGTTTCTATCTTTCGTCACTAGACAACGGTTACAAGCGTCATTCTCTGCTTTCACTCCCTTTTTCCCTAGGAGAGAGATTGGCTGCTCAGCTTATATTTATTGATCCGGTGGCGTTGAAAACGGCCAAAGTATTGTTTCCAGCGGGGCCGAAAGGGTCGGCAATCCGTGCTTGTCACGCAACAGCAGGAATACCGTGCATATGTTTTCTCGTTTCCGGGACAACATAGACGCAAGTGAGCCGAAAGCATAGAAACTAAACTTCGTCACCACTGTCTGTCGTTTCCGGTGTAGCCGAGTTTTAAGAAAGTATTCGTATTTCGTAACACCGTTCGTCAACTTAGTGGCAATGAAGGGCCGCTTTTTCTTGGCGATCTTGTTCCTCATCCTGACACAAGCAATTGTAAGTACAAAACTGGAACTTAAAGCATGACTTGATGTAAATGTAAACCTTGCCAGGATGCTGAGCAAGTCAAGGGCAAAAAGCTCAAGCCGGAAGTGGGGAAGGAAGACTGCGAGTACTACCAGCTGGGCAGGACGCTCAACGGTGTATGGGCCGGGGCACTGAGCGAGAGGTGCAGCCTGGACAGCCGGAACCGGACCATCAAGCAACCGAGTAGAACCCACCAGACTGACCGGGTACCCGGGCTTTACGACCCCTGCTGCACCGAGTACATCGGTCTGGTTTGTCGGCTCGACGGCAGACCCAGAGACGATGGCTACTGTCACAAGCCGGACCCCTATCTAGAGGACTTGAGTTACGGCAAGACCCGGTGGATGAAGTTGATGAAGAAGAAGAAGATGGACGACGGCCAGGAACTGGACAAACAGTGGCGGGGCGTTGAAAATAGCCCGCCTTATCCCAACAATATCTTTTACTAGCGAGACTCATGAATGTGAATTTGCTGTAGTTAAGTAGCCACGATTATTTAGAACTCAGATTGCTTTAGCATGAACATTGCGCTCGTATCTCTGTTATGCCAAGACGCTGTCACTGTTCGACAAAAGCACAAGCTGATTCTAGCTGTCGAATGTTAGAACCATTAAATGTACTGGCCGGCACTATTTTTATGTAACGCGCTTCGTTCAAATGAGACGACTCTTTGAACGGGTCAATGACTTTATCAAATGATTGTTACTCATCTCTGCTTCTGAGCAATCGATTAACTTGATTGGCGGCCATTTTGCCACCAGTCGAGCTGCTTGGATAACACTGGTCACAATCAGAGCGCAAGCCTGAGCTCATGCGCTCTCTGTCCTCCAATCAGCTCTGGCCATCTCGTTGTTCAACGTTACGTTCTCAACGTCGTACATTGAGCATTTTTCGAGTACAGTTGCTTCTCTGTAGTCCACTGTGCCAGTTAATAACTTTACTATCCAAACTTTATTCTATACAGAGGTCATTATGAAAGTTGTCGACGTTCTGATTTGTTTCGTGAAAGTATTGTGGAAGTGGACCGGAATAGTTCTGGGAGTTCTGTTCTACTTCTTTGGCTACATTTGGAGCTACGCTGGAGTCCGTATCACTTTCTACAGTGTCTTTCTCTACTTTGGTTCTTTGTCGCAATTGTACGACACCGCTGACACCCACTACCACGACTCGGTGACCAAGTATGACGCAAGTATTGACCTTCACAAGCTATGGTCTCCGATTATTTTACTGCGACTGCCTGTTCGGCATTTGTTCAATGGTAAGAAAGCCATGACCGTTGCTGAAATCTTCGACAGGACTCCGTCGGCCGAAAAGTTCATCGGTAAGTGCGGTGTCCATGACCGGAAAGGTTACGGTGAGATCCCCAACTGTCTGCCGACTGAACAGTTCACGGTGAAGAAGTTTCTCGACAAGGACTTGGTTGGATACTCTGTCGAGTTGAACAATCTGACCGTTCCCTTCGAAGGTCGCTATGTGTACAACGGCGGAATTCCTCCTTATCTATGGGAGTTCGAATTCGGTGAGAATGTGACAGACTTCTTGAGGGAGGCCACTGACACAAAAACAGTGAAGGTGTATGTCCATGTCTTCCCTTCTTACATCACTTCCTTCGGCCAAGGGGTGACTGAGCCCTATGGGATGACTGAGCTGATATGGGACCATTTTAATAACGTCCTAATGAATGGGAAGTTGTCAGTCACTTACCGATTGCGTCACCTTACGCGCTTGGAGTGGCCCATGGAAAGCGATTGCCGGTGAGTCACTGATTCGATCATTATTTAACATTAACATAATCGAACATTACAGAGACTATCCGGGCTCATCTCGTGGCAAGTGCATGAACGATTGCAACCATCTCGCCATGAAGAGGATGGTTCGCGAGGGCGAGCTCAATGGGACACTTCCGCTCAACTTCCGGCTGTATCAGCATGACGATATGTTCAAGGTGAAGCGAAACTTTACAAATAATCTTTGCTCATACAAGTATATTTTATTTGCTCAGGACTTTAAACTCGCCCTGAACGAAGATTACAAGAAGAAAGAAACCAACGACATCTTGGAGAAGGTTTACGAGGAGTGTCGACATCAATGTCAGCGCAGAGAATGCGCCGAAACCCTTATTGAACCCACTGTGGTGGCCGCCACTGGTGCTGACAACAGTGGTGTACGGCTATATGCCCCCAACCAGCCCACCATCTTCTTCCAGGAAGAGGAGAAGATGACTTTCGGCCAAATGGTCGTCGGCATTCTGTCCATCGCCAGTTTCTGGTATCCGAATCTGCATGTCTTCGATGTCGTGTCCCACTACTGGCCCCTGATTAGAACCAGCTTGACCGTCATGCTGGCCGCTCTGCTTCGACCGATTGGTCAAGTGGTTCGAGAGGCGCTACTCCAACCGGAAGGTCAACCCCTTCCCCAACTCCAATGTCATCTATCTGCGAGAGGACGCCATCTACATGCACGTCGAGCCTGACATGGCTGCCACTAGTGACCTTAAGGCTGACGATGATGAGCTGTCTGACATCAGTGATTAGGTAAACTGTTCACTGTTGAGAAGTTAGAGATAACAGCTTATTCTTTTCCAGGACACACCAGTGATTCACATCAGAGATGTTCCGTATTGATTATCACTTGCTGATTAATCATGGTTTAATCTTAAGTAAATCAGCTGAGCAATTTTCAGTTGGAGAGCTAGTAAGCAACTAGTGGTTGCAGTGAGGCAAATTAGCATTCAACTGATCAACTGCATGTCTTAAGCTAAGACATTAGCGACATATCTTAAATTGTCTAGTCAGAGCACTTACCGAATATTCACAAAGCACAGTATAGGTTCATCTTAATAGGTGATCGAATTTTTCATTCAACGAAAATGTTGATGCCCACAATTATGATGCACCTTGAAACACAACTTGCTTGGCAAGAAATCTCATGATATAGGTTTAGAAATAGTTGGTTAGAATGAATAACCTAATTATATGTCTTGTTAAGACCAAGAGTTAATTAAAGCGGTCCTATTTAGTATAGCAATCAAGATTAGGCTTGATATAGCTTTTGAAGAGTGGATTAGGACTAACGATTCTAACTGTTCAACATGTCGACATCAAGAGTTAGTTAGGCGGCCATTTTTTTGGAGGCGCTAGTTAGTGCACCATTCAATGATGTTTACATAATAATGCTCTGCACTGTACCTATAATCATGACCTAAATTGTAATGCACTTATCACGAAGTAGATCAAAAATGTAACTTTACCATTGATGAGCTCGTCTATTCGAGTTGTATAGAACCATAACCAGTATTCCATATTGCGACCTTCCAGTGATTGTATGCTTTTAATCTATTAGCGGTTTTATTGGAAACTTCGGTTTGTTATGTCGGTTTGATCACTGAGCGTGAAAACTCCAAATCATCTCCATCAAAGTATCTCAAAACCACTTAGACCGAAATTTCTTACAAAATGCGCGATAAATCTCACGAATGAAATTTTCTCTGTATGCCACAAATCGCTGCAAATTCCATATAAATTCCTATACTTGAATCCGTGATAAAACTTTGCTAGCTTGTCTCCCGTTACTCAAAAAAGTTTGTCAATTTGGTTACATCTCAGCGCCACCCAGCGGAGGATTTTGCTTAGGCCTGTCAGGTCGACTATGAAGACTAGGACTGCAATGTTAACTCATGCCATTCAGACTTACTGCATGCAGCTGTGAGGTGTAGGGTTGCTTATTTTTCGTTTTCTTGAAAATTAATTCATAGATTAAGTTTAAAAAATAAATAAATTAAAATTAAAGTAAATTAAACTGGAAAACTCATTGTGCTGAACAGAAAACCCATCGTGCCGAGTAAAACATCGTTGTGCCACGTGTTTAATGCAAATCTAGTCTAGCGGATAGCTGCACGTGAACAATGGATACGAATGCTTCGCTATAAACTCGGTCACTCAAGCGCAACGTAATGTTGTTAAAAATCGGAAATCTTAATTTTAATTTAAACATAAATTAATTCGTTTATTAATTAAATTAAAATTAAATAGAATAAATATATTAAAATTAAGCAACCCTAGTGAGGTGTTAATCAGTGAGGGCTCATATGCGAAGCCGATTCCGAGTCCGGATGGTCAAGCAAGGCTGCGATTATTCATTCGCTCTGAGTTCCTAGCTTTTAACATTTCCGTCACTGGACAACGGCTACAAGCGTCATACTATTCCTCCTTTTCACTCTCTTCTTCCCGAGGAGAGAGATTGAGCTGCTCAGACTATATTTATTGATCCGGTGGCGTTGAAAACGGCCAAAGTAAGTTTACATGTAACGCTTTAGTACAATCCGTGACCAGTACCATCTAACATTGACATAAATATACAAAGATGGCGCCTAATAGCTTTTCCCTGAACCATAACACGGGCTGATCGATATGTTTTAGCGGCTAAAGAAGTTGTCGGACGAAAGTGGTGCCCTCTTGCTGCAACTGACTTCACTGGATATAATTTGCATCTTTTAATGTAGCTGCGCGAATCGCGAATTTTCCAAATAACGGATGATTGAAAGAAAACGTTACTTTGCACGCATGCGCTGTGGATTGGGCTGAAACCAGGGCTGGCTGGTGACTTGTGACCTTCGCTATCATCACGCACAGATATTCGTGACACGGCTCGCCTAAGTACATGGATATTCGATCAACTTTCGTCCAAATCAACTTTGAATCTTCCTGTAGTGCTACTTAAAAAGTCTGGGAAGTAGACGTTATGGAAATATTTAGTAAAATTCAAAGAAAATTTTATCATGCTGAAATTTCTCATCAAAAAGTTGGCTGCAAGTTGCATCATTCCTGTTACGCTGAATGGCTGTAATGAGCTGTCATTCCGCTTCTCGAAGGTTCTGGAAAAATGTCGACAGATGGCGCTCAAGTATAAAAGCTTGCTCTGAGAGCGAGTGAGCATCATTTTTAAACTTTCAGTTGTCGCAACACAATATTCTTATAAGTTAAAAAGTGCAAAATCATGGCTTGCAAAGTTGAATTCCCTATGTTTAGTGAAGATATGATCAAGTCATTCGGTGACATCGCTTCTCTCTTTCAAGATGTGGCCGCTCGACAACAGCTGGCTCAAAACAAGACCAGTGGTCAAGACGCAAGTAGTCAGAAAACGCCTGAGAATTTTCTCGGTGATCTACTGAAGCAATTCCTTCCCCCTGTCGCTCCCAACATGCCTGATGACTCCGTAATCAAATCGAAGGATAAATTCAACTTAGCCATTGATGTCACTGGTTACCAACCGGAAGAGCTCAAGGTCAAGGTAGCTGATGGTTTCCTCACGGTCAGCGGTAATCGCGAATCAGCTTCCAGTGATGGCAATGAGTCTGAATCGTACCAATTCAGTCGACGTGTCAAGTTGCCCGAAAATGTGGACATCGACTTAATTTCGTCCTCCATGTCTCTCGACAAGAAAACCCTGAACATATCAGCGCCCTTGGTCATCGCTAGAACTCAAGAACAAGTGGTTCCGGTGGAAGTTAAGAAGACTGACAACACTATGGCTTTGGACTGACACCATCTTAAGCTATTTACGAATATCTCCCAATGAACAAAATTTTTATGCAAGTAAATGTAATTGACAAACGCATGCGCAGTCAGGCTATATAGAACACTCTTTTCTCGGTTCACGGCGTTTCTCTACTCAAAAAACAATAAAACAGCAAAACTTAGCACAGTTTAGTGTTACACATCAAATACAATGCCATGCATAGAGGTATGCAGGGAAAATTAACCCCGTTAGCTGGCGTTAATGAAAAATCAAGTGTTTGTTCGCTTCTCATTAACAAGTGTCTCAAAATATAATCAATAGTTAAAGTTAGGTTTGAATTAGCTCCATCTAGCGGAAGCCATTACCCTGCAAACCTAAGCTTCCTAAGCGCCTAGGTCATCTGTGCTACTCAACGCCCCCCACCGAGGTCACCAGAGAAAAAGCAAGGGACCGTTGAAGAAAAATCTAACAGGGCTCGAAATTATATTCAGCAAAGTCAGCTCTATTGAAGTCTAAACTCATCAGCACTGCGAAATAATTTTTTATATCTAAATTGTCCCTTGCTTTTCCACAGCTGACCTCGCTGGATGAGCTTGGTTCTACTAAATGATCAAGTAATCAAAAAACTTCAAATGCTTTCTGTGTATCACTGTTTCAATAGCATCGAAGGGTCAAAGGTTTTAGTTCGAACGTTTTCTGATAGGTTGAAAAATATGTCAATAATTTCTAGGTGTACATCGTGATGTAAATGGTAGAGGGACAAGTATAGATCGCTATCGAATGATTCGCACGCATGCGTGCTGGAAACGGCGCACTCCTTTGGCTTTCACTGAGTGAAGGTCTCAGTGTTTCTCACGGAGCTACTTGAAGGTCACTGCTAAGGCTTGAGTTTTGTTCACAGAAAACAATACAAAGTTCGGAAAAGTCTCTCGTCGCTGGTTACAGGTTGCCGTTGAAAAAATTCAGCTGAAACCGTAACGAACTCAATAAACGGTCCCTCGTTTTTTACACTTAAAAGGCGGCACAGCTGTGGCTATAACTGGACTTGGAACTTTTTCACGAATCATATGGTCAACGGAAAACAGCGACACGTGTCTAGCCTGAATTCCTTAGTGATTTAGAGCCCTGGAGTATTTCGGTGTATGCCTGGCATATGTTTGTATCTGTCGCTAATCCGTTTAAACTTTAGACAGGGCGGAGCGTTTGAGAAGAGGGAGAGAGCCAGTGACGAGCTGTTGTCAGTGAGCCGTCAGCAAATGTCACACTCATGCTCGTCGAGTTTGTCGAATTCGGTGTAGGCTTGTTGGCCTGCAAGGTTGTACATTGGTATACCACGAAGCAAATTGTTGTACATCGTTACGAAAACATCACACAGGTGGTCGACTCGTGGCGTCTCAAAGAATGTGAATCCCTGTCGGGTGTTCTAAAGACCAAAGTGAAGACGACGATAGGCACCGATGTCTTTAATGCTGGACGTGAACTGGATCAAGTGTTGTTGGACCATTTGAATGGCTGGCTGTATCAGAACATTCAGTTAGCTGAGCTACAAGTACAACAACAGCTGCGTGAGAGAAAGTTGAAAGGTTCCCTGGATGTTGCGAACAAGAAGCTGGAAGAGACTGCTACTTTACTGAAAGTTACCACTGCAGCGAAAGTTTCCGAATGTGAAGCGAAAGTTCTTGAAGTTCGCAATGAGCTCACTTTAAAGAACCAAGACAACTTGAAGAAGCTGACAAACTATAAAAACCAGAATAAGGGTCTGTTAGCCAAGACAAATTCTTTGAAAGCCGAGTTGGAAAGGTGTTCTAAAAGCCTAAACAATTTACCACAACTTACCAAAAAGATTTCCGCGCTTTCTCAAGAAAAAATACGTTCAGATCGGGAAATATGCGACCTGAAGCTTCGAATCACTTCCCTCATCGACGCCCACGACAAGTACATTCTCACCAAAGATGAAGAGGCCAAGAATTTGACTCTGAAACTGTCTATGATGGACAGCTTTATGAACAGTGAGAAGCAAACATTTTCGAAGCAGTTGTCGGACATGAAAGCGTCCGTTTCGAGCAAGGACTCGAAGTTGGCCTGCGTTCAGAACCAACTCAAGCAGCTGAAAGACAACTCACAGAACTTGAAAGCCGCATCTGACAAGCTTGTGTTTGATTTACGCAAAGACTTGAACAAATCAAGGTGTCAGTTAGCGGAAGCGTGCTCTTTGAACGACGAGCTGGCCAAAGACTCGCACGGACGAAGTTGTCCAGTGTGTCTCGTTCCGCATTTCGAGCTAGAATCTAACGGCATCCAGCTATTGGCCTTGACTACCTGCGGACACGTGCTCTGTTCTTCATGCTTTGAAAAACAAACAGCTATCAAGCAAGTGTGTCCAATGTGTAAGAAAACATTTTATATGAACCAGACAATCAAACTATTTTTTTAAACTCATTGAAATGAATAAGACGCAACGGCAGCGCCATCTATTGCACTTTTTGTCTAGTCCGCTGTACAGTGCCGCGACTGGAAAGTTTGTGACCGGATGAAGAATCACGAGAGAAAAGACGACCTGTTTGCAAACAAGCATGACAGTCAACAGGTTCGCGCTAAAGTTCGCGCGAACCCAGGAAATAGATGTTTGTCAGAATTGCTAGTCAGCGTGAGAAGAGATCAAAGCCGGCAAAACTGACTACGTTTCTCATGCAGCAGCTGTCGCGAGACAACCCGGTTCGGGTCAGCCTCTGAATTGCAAATGCTGATGCCATCAGCTGTGAGGCGATTAATCTGTGAGGGCTCATATGCGAAGCCGATTCCAAGTCCGGATAGTCAAGCAAGGCTGCGATTATTCTTTCGCTCTGAGTTTCTAGCTTTTAACATTTCCGTCACTAGACAACGGCTACAAGCGTCATTCTATGCTCCCTTTTCACTCCCTTTTTCCCGAGGAGAGAGATTGAGCTGCTCAACCTATATTTATTGATCCGGTGGCGTTGAAAACGGCCAAAGTAGTTGTTTCCAGCGGGGCCGAAAGGGTCGGCAATCCGTGCTTTGTCACGCAACAGCAGGAACACCTTGCATATAGTTGGTGGGAACAAAGCTTTGCAGTTCAGCTGTTAATCTTAAGCGAATGTTAGGACTACCGCTAGACGTCGCCAGTTGTAATCCTTTCATTTTTTTGAATTTCGTGCAGGTTTCCATGACATTTAGGATTTTTTTTCAGGATTATAACTAAGACGAACTGCAAAGAAATTTTGCTCTCAACTATATGTTTCCTCGTTTCCGGGACAACATAGACGCAACCGAGCAGAAAGCATAGAAACCAAACTTCGTCACCACTTTCTGTCGTTTCCGGTGTAGCCGAGTTTGAGAAAGTATTCGTATTTCGTAACACCGTTCGTCAACTCAATGGCAATGAAGGGCCGTTTTTTCTTGGCATTCTTGTTCCTCATCCTGACACAAGCAATTGTAAGTAAAGAACTGGAACTACGAGCATAACTTAATGTAGATGTGAACCTTGTCAGGATGCTGAGCAAGTCAAGGGCAAAAAGCTCAAGCCGGAAGTGGGAAGGGAAGACTGCGAGTACTACCACCTGGGCAAGACTGTCAATGGCGTGTGGACCGGCGCACTGGACGAGAGGTGTAGACTGGACAGCCAGAACCGGACCATCAAGGAACCGAGCCGGAGCCACCAGACCGACTGGGCGCCTGGACTCTACGACCCCTGCTGCACCGAGTACATCGGCCTGGTTTGTCGGCTCGACGGCAGACCCAGAGACGATGGCTACTGTCACAAGCCGGACCCTTGGTTCCGGGACCGCAAGATGAGCAAAACGCCGTTTCTGAAGATGATGAAGAAGAAGAAAATGGACGACGGCCAGGAACTGGACGACCGTTGGCAGCGCGTTGAAAATAGCCCGCCTCACGCCAACAATATGTACTATTAGCCCATGATGGATGTATATATGCAATACTGTAGTTGACTAGCCATGACAATTTAGATCTTAGATTGCTGTAGTAGTATGTACATTTTCAGTACTGAGTACAAGGACCGGTAGTTCATGTTTGTCACATGACGTCGAGTCGGGTGAACCGAGCCGAAATTCTGCATTCGAGCTGCCCATGCTCGGAGGCTGCGCGACGCCATTCAATGTATTGGCTACTTGCACAGTAGCCATTTCGATGCAGTGATTATGCTGCCAGTCAAATAGCAGATTCACTGTCCATCATGTCAGCGCATGCCCGACCGACGCATGCTTTCTTTCGTTCCTCCAACCAACTTCGGCCAGCTCGCTCTACAAATTATATTTAAGGTTGTACGTAGAACACTTTGGGAACGCAGTTGCTTTCTCTCACTCCACTGTGCCAGTCAATAATTTCAGTCTTTACTTTGTCCTATAGAGGTCAACATGAAAGTCGTCGACACTTTGGTTTGTTTCCTCAAAGTACTGTGGAAGTGGACCGGCTTCGTCTTGGGAGTCCTGTTCTACTTCATTGGCTACTTGTCGAGCTTCACTTCGGTTCGTATCACTTTCTACAGTGTCTTCATTTACGTTGGCTTCTTGTCGCAATCTTACGACACTGGCGACACCCACTACCACGAGTCGGTAACCAAGTATGACGCAAGCATTGACCTTTATAAGCTGTGGTCTCCGATCCTCTTACTGCGTCTACCTGTTCGTCATCTGTTCGACGGTAAGAAGTCCATGACTGTTGCTGAAATCTTCGACAGAACTCCTCCGGCCGAGAAGTTCATCAGTAAGTGCGGTGTCCACGACCGTGAAGGCTACGGCGAGATTCCCAACTGTCTCCCGACTGAACAGTTCACGGTCAAGAAGTTTCTCGACAAGGACTTGCTCGGCTATTCGATCGAGTTGAACAACTTGACCATTCCTTTCGAAGGGCACTATGTGTACAGCGGAGGAATTCCTCCCTATCTGTGGGAGTTCGAATTCGGTCGGAGTGTGACCGACTTTTTGAGGGAAGCCACTGACACAGGAACTGTGAAAGTTTATGTCCACCTCTTCCCTTCTTACGCCACTTCCTTTGCCCAAGGCGTGACCGAGCCCTACGGAATGACCGAGCTGAGGTGGGACCACTTCAATAAAGTGCTAGTCAATGGGAAGTTCTCGGTCTCCTACCGATTGCGTCACTTGACCCGCTTGGAGTGGCCCATGGACAGCGATTGCCGGTGAGTCACTAATTCGATCGTTAATTAACATTAACATCATCCAATGTTTCAGAGACTATCCGGGCTCATCGCGTGGCAAGTGCATGAACGATTGCAACCATCTCGCCATGAAGAGGATGGTTCGCGAGGGCGAGCTCAATGAGACACTCCCGCTCAACTTCCGACTGTTTCAAAATGATGCAGTGTTTAAGGCAAGTCATCACATTATACAATGACATTTGCTTATATTCATTTCACTTAGGACTTTAAACTCGCCCTGAACGAAGATTACAAGAAGAAGGAAACCAACGACATCTTGAAGAAGGTCCACGCGGAGTGTCGACATCAATGCGAGCGTCGTGAGTGCGCTGAGACACTCATCGAGCCCACTGTGATGGCGGCCACTGGGGCCGACAACAGTGGCGTGCGGCTGTATGCCCCCAACAAGCCCACCATTTTCTTCGACCAAGAGGAGAAGATGACTTTCGGCCAAATGGTGGTCGGCATTCTGTCCATCGCCAGTTTCTGGTATCCGGATCTGCATGTCTTCGACGTGGTGGCCCACTACTGGCCCCTAATCAGGACCAGCTTGACCGTCATGCTGGCCACTCTGCTTGACCGGTTGGTCAAGTGGTTCGAGAGGCGCTACTCCAACCGGAAGGTCAACCCTTTCCCCAACTCCAATGTCATCTATCTGCGAGAGGACGCCATCTACATGCAAGTCGAGCCTGACATGGCTGCCACTAGTGACCTGAAGGCTGACGATGATGAGCTGTCTGACATCAGTGATTAGGTAAACTGTTCACTGTTGAGAAGTTAGAGATAACAGCTTATTCTTTTCAGGACACATCAGTGATTCATATCAGAGATGTTCCGTATTGATTATCACTTACTGATTAATAATGGTTGAATCTTAAGTAAATCAGCTGGAAAATTTTCAGTTGGGAAGCTAGTAGGCAACTAGAGGTTGCAGTTTGAGGCAAACTAGCATTCAACTGATCAACTGCATGTCTTAAGCTAAGACATTAGCGACATATCTTAAATTGTCTAGTCAGAGCACTTACCGAATATTCACAAAGCACAGTATAGGTTCATCTTAATAGTTGATCGAATTTTTCATTCAACGAAAATGTTGATGCCCACAATTATGATGCACCTTGAAACACAACTTGCTTGGCAAGAAATCTCATGATATAGGTTTAGAAATAGTTGGTTAGAATGAATAACCTAATTATATGTCTTGTTAAAACCAAGAGTTAATCAAAGCGGTCCTATTAAGTATAGCAATCAAGATTAGGCTTGATATAGCTTTTGAAGTAGTGGATTAGGACTAAAGATTCTAACTTTTCAACATGTCGACATCAAGAGTTAGTTAGGCGGCCATTTTTTTGGAGGCGCTAGTTAGTGCACCAGTCAATGATATTTACGTAATAATACTCTGCACTGTATCTATAACCATGCCCAAGATTGAACTTTATGAACTTATAACAAAGTCGATCAAAAATGTGACTTGCCCATTGATGAGCTCGTCTATTCGAGTTGTATACATGTAGAACCATAACCAGCATTCTATATTGCAACCTTCTAGTGATTGTATGCTTTTAATCTACTCGCTATTCTGTTGTTAACTTCGGTTTGTTATGTCGGTTTGATCACTGAGAGTGTGATAAATTGTGATTTTCAAATCATCTCTCCATCCAATTATCTCAAAACCACTTACACAGAAATTTCTTACAAAATGCGCGATAAATCTCCCAAATGAAACCTTCTCTGTGGGCCCACAAATTGCTGCAAATTCTATGTAGATTCCTGTGCTTGAATCCGTAATAAAACTTTGTGAGCTTATACGCAATTCTCCCGTCACTCGAAAAAGTTTATCAATCCGGTTGAATCCGGTTGCATCTCAGCGCCACCCAGCGGAGGATATTTCTTAGGCCTGTCAGGTCGACTGTGAAGGCTAAAGTCAACTCATGCCGTTCAGACTCATTGCATGCAGCTGAGAGGCGATTAATCTGTGAGGGTTCATATTCAAAGCCAATTCCAAGTCCGGATGGTCAAGCAAGGCTGCGATTATCCTTTCGCTCTGAGTTTCTAGCTTTCGTCACGAGACAACGGTTACAACCGTCATTCCACGCTTTCACTCCCTCTTTCCCGAGGAGAGAGATTGAGCTGCTCAGCCTATATTTATTGATCCGGTGGCGTTGAAAACGGCCAAAGTAGTTGTTTCCAGCGGGGCCGAAAGGGTCGGCAATCCGTGCTTGTCACGCAATAGCAGGAACACCTTGCATATGTTTTCTCGTTTCCGGGACAACATAGACGCAACCGAGCAGAAAGCATAGAAACCAAACTTCGTCACCGCTTTCTGTCGTTTCCGGTGTAGCCGAGTTTTTGAGAAAGTATTCGTATTTCGTAACACCGTTCGTAAACTTAGTGGCAATGAAGGGCCGCTTTTTCTTGGCAATCTTGTTCCTCATCCTGACGCAAGCAATCGTGAGTAGAAAATCAAATGTGAAGCATAACTTAATGTGGATGTAAACCTTGTCAGGATGCTGAGCAAGTCAAGGGCAAGAAGCTCAAGCCGGAAGTGGGGAAGGAAGACTGCGAGCACTACCAGCTGGGCAGGACGCTGAACGGCGTATGGGCCACGGTACTGAACGAGCGATGTAGGCTGGACAGCCGGAACCGGACCATCAAGGAGTCGAGCCGAACCTTCAGCAGCCATATGAAGGGCATGTACGACCCCTGCTGCACCGAGTACATTGGCCTGGTTTGTCGGCTCGACGGCAGACCCAGCGACGATGGCTACTGTCACAAGCCGGACCCCTATCTGGATGACATGAGCTACGGCAAGACCCGGTGGATGAAGTTGATGAAGAAGAAGAAGATGGACGACGGCCAGCAGCTGGACGACCGGTGGCGGGGCGTTGAGAATACCCCGCCTTATCCCAACAATATCTTCCACTAGCGAAACTCATGAATGTGTATTTACTGTAGTTGCCTAGCCATGATTATTTAGAACTTAGATTGCTTTAGCATGAACAATGGGTTTGAATCTCTGTTATCTGAAGACGCCTTCGCCGTTAGAGAGAAGACTCTTGTCAAATGACACTGACTCGGGCTTTGTCGTATGATAGGACTATTGAATTTACTGGCCAGCCTGGTCTTCATCTCGTGCGCTCGGTACTGATTAAGGGCCGAATGGGGTCGAGGTGGCGGCGGGCCCCGATCGGGAGCCCGTTCAGCCCGAAGGTGAGCGGGCTGTGGCCGTCTTATGTAGAGTCTGCAGCTCCCGCTGAGCTAAACCGCGCTTGCGCAGTAGCCTCACTGACGCCACCGAGAGGTCTCGGGCTTGGGCGGGCTCACGGCTTAATGACTTCGTCAAGTGATCGTTACTCATCCATACCTCTGATCAATCGATTAGCTTTAACGGCGGCCATTTTGATTCGGTGGTTATGCCACTACTCAACTCTTGCGGCCAACACTGGTCACAATCAGAGCGCACGCCTGTGCACATGCGCTTCATGTCCTCCAATCAACGTTGGCCAGCTCGTTCTTCAACGTTACCTTCTCAAAGTCGTACATTGAACATTTGTCGAGTACGCAGTTGCTTCTCTGTAGTCCACTGTGCCAGTCAATAACTTTACCATCCATACTTTATCCTGTATAGAGGTTAATATGAAAGTCGTCGACGTTTTGATTTGTTTCCTGAAAGTATTGTGGAAGTGGACCGGAATAGTTCTGGGAGTCCTTTTCTACTTCGTTGGCTATATTTGGCAATACGCTGGAGTCCGTATCACTTTCTACAGTGTCTTTCTCTACTTTGGTTCTTTGTCGCAATTGTACGACACCGCTGACACCCACTACCACGACTCGGTGACCAAGTATGACGCAAGTATTGACCTTTACAAGCTATGGTCTCCGATTCTTTTACTGCGACTGCCTGTTCGTCATCTGTTCAATGTTAAGAGACCTATGACCGTTGCTGAGATCTTCGACAAGACGCCTCCGGCTGAAGACTTCATAGGTAGGTGCGGAGTCCATGACCGAGAAGGTTACGGCGAGATCCCCAACTGTCTACCGACTGAACAGTTCACGGTGAAGAAGTTTCTCGACAAGGACTTGGTTGGATATTCCGTCGAGTTGAACAATTCGACCGTTCCCTTCGAAGGTCGCTATGTGTACAACGGCGGCATTCCTCCTTATCTATGGGAGTTTGTATTCAGTCGGAATGTGACAGAATTCTTGAGGGTGGCCGCTGACGTACAGACCGTGAAGGTGTATGTCCATCTCTTCCCCTCTTACGTCACTTCCTTCGGCCAAGGAGTGACCGAGCCCTTTGGGATGACCGAGCTGAGATGGGACGATTTTAATAAAGTGCTAGTCAATGGGAAGTTCTCGGTCTCCTACCGATTGCGTCACCTGACCCGCTTGGAGTGGCCCATGGACAGCGATTGCCGGTGAGTCACTGATTCGATCATTATTAAACATTAACATAATCGAACATTACAGAGACTATCCGGGCTCATCGCGTGGCAAGTGCATGAACGATTGCAACCATCTCGCCATGAAGAGGATGGTTCGCGAGGGCGAGCTCAATGGGACACTTCCGCTCAACTTCCGGCTGTATCAGCATGACGATATGTTCAAGGTGAAGCAAAACTTTACAAAAAAACTTTTGCTTATACATTTATATTTTATTTGCTCAGGACTTTAAACTCGCCCTGAACGAAGATTACAAGAAGAAAGAAACCAACGACATCTTGGAGAAGGTTTACGAGGAGTGTCGACATCAATGTCAGCGCAGAGAATGCGCCGAAACGCTTATTGAACCCACTGTGGTGGCCGCCACTGGTGCTGACAACAGTGGTGTACGGCTATATGCCCCCAACCAGCCCACCATCTTCTTCCAGGAAGAGGAGAAGATGACTTTCGGCCAAATGGTGGTCGGCATTCTGTCCATCGCCAGTTTCTGGTATCCGAATCTGCATGTCTTCGATGTCGTGTCCCACTACTGGCCCCTGATTAGAACCAGCTTGACCGTCATGCTGGCCGCTCTGTTCGACCGATTGGTCAAGTGGTTCGAGAGGCGCTACTCCAACCGGAAGGTCAACCCCTTCCCCAACTCTAATGTCATCTATCTGCGAGAGGACGCCATCTACATGCACGTCGAGCCTGACATGGCTGCCACTAGTGACCTTAAGGCTGACGATGATGAGCTGTCTGACATCAGTGATTAGGTAAACTGTTCACTGTTGAGAAGTTAGAGATAACAGCTTATTCTTTTCCAGGACACACCAGTGATTCACATCAGAGATGTTCCGTATTGATTATCACTTGCTGATTAATCATGGTTTAATCTTAAGTAAATCAGCTGGCAATTTTCAGTTGGAGAGCTAGTAAGCAACTAGTGGTTGCAGTGAGGCAAATTAGCATTCAACTGATCAACTGCATGTCTTGAGCCAAGACATTAGCGACATATCTTAAATTGTCTAGTCAGAGCACTTACCGAATATTCACAAAGCACAGTATAGGTTCATCTTAATAGTTGATCGAATTTTTCATTCAACGAAAATGTTGATGCCCACAATTATGATGCACCTTGAAACACAACTTGCTTGGCAAGAAATCTCATGATATAGGTTTAGAAATAGTTGGTTAGAATGAATAACCTAATTATATGTCTTGTTAAGACCAAGAGTTAATTAAAGCGGTCCTATTAAGTATAGCAATCAAGATTAGGCTTGATATAGCTTTTGAAGTAGTGGATTAGGACTAACGATTCTAACTGTTCAACATGTCGACATCAAGAGTCAGTTAGGCGGCCATTTTTTTGGAGGCGCTAGTTAGTGCACCAGTCAATGATGTTTACGTAGTAATACTCTGCACTGTATCTATAACCATGCCCAAGATTGAACTTTATGAACTTATAACAAAGTCGATCAAAAATGTGACTTGCCCATTGATGAGCTCGTCTATTCGAGTTGTATAGAACCATAACCAGTATTCTATATTGCAACCTTCCAATGATTGTATGCTTTTAATCTACTCGCTATTCTGTTGTTAACTTCGGTTTGTTATGTCGGTTGAATCACTGAGAGTGTGATAAATTGGGATTTCCAAATCATCTCCATCGAAGCATCTCAAAACCACTTAGACCGAAATTTCTTACAAAATGCGCGATAAATCTCACGAATGAAATTTTCTCTGTATGCCAAAAATTGCTGCAAATTCTATGTAAATTCCTGTGCTTGAATCCTTAATAAAACTTGTACTCAATTCTCCCGTTACTCAAAAAAGTTTATCAATCCGGTTGAATCCGGTTACACCTCAGCGCCACCCAGCGGAGGATTTTTCTTAGGCCTGTCAGGTCGACTACGAAGACTAAAGTTGAAGAAAAATACTAAGTCGACAAGCAAAGAGTCGGCAAAGTCTGCATGCTCCCTTGTATTACCGTTTAGTGAACTCCCGGAAGACTAGTCTGTTGTTATGCAGACTAGAAAGCGACATCAGGGAACTGTTTGTTACGTCTTTGCTTTCCTCTAGTGACATTGTCAATTTGATTTGCTTTGATTGCGTCAAAAACTCTGAACTGAACTAAATCTAAACATGGGTGTGATCCGTGATTACCGAAACTCGTCCTTTTCTTTCGACGATGCCGCTGTTGATGATGTGCTGAACAAGTAAGTTTGACCGGGAAACCTCGTCCCTAGTGGCTCCAAATATGGCGCCCATTGCATCACAGTTTCAAGTTCATTTCTGTCTAATTCTCAACTTTAATTTTTCAGTGTATCTGCCGACGACAATCGTAACAATCAGCGCAATGCAGCGAATGAGGAGGCATCTCTGGCTTTGGTGGAGCAACTGCTTGACCTGGATGACCGTCGAGAGGAAAGGCGCCGAGCTCGAAGGAACAACATGAAAGCGACGCCGACTCGCCCTGAGCCGTCTTTTAGAGCTCTGGGGTGTCGTGGCATGTCGCACAACAAACATAGACGCTATGAGAACAGTATGTCTGACTAGTTGTCTACCAATTAACTAATTGTTGTCTTAGGCAATCTGCTTGCCCAAACAATGGCCGGTTCGCTGAGCCTAAGTGCCGAAGATTTGCTTCAAGATATTGACATTCATGACTTCATTCCGAAATCCATGTCTGCCTTTGCCACTTGTTTGGCGGAAAAAGAAGCAATGTCGGCTTGGAATGATTTCGTTACTGCAACCGAAGAGGACCAGCAAGTTTTCTTGGACAGTGTCGATGACGATGACTGGGTTCCCTTGTCACCGAACTCGAAGAAACGACGTGCAAAGAATTCTAAAGTTCGACAGAACTCTGACGGCTCATATGATGAGACTGAAGCTCGAGTTCTTCATCCGGCCTTTTGTCCCAAGGCTGCGTTTGCCAGGCTGGACAAGAACTTGAAATCCCTGCTCAAGCGTAATCGCTTACCTGCGGTGTGTAAAGACCTCAGGTAGCCGGTGCATTTATAATGCTACCGGTTTGCCTGATATTGAAGGTGATGAAGAGCTAATTCTCTTGTCCACCTCGGTCTTTTATCGACCGGTTACAGGGTTTCTTGGCCGCCGCGGAAGAAGAAATGTCCAACTTCTTTGCAGGAGCCGAACCCAGTGCTGTGTACGATTTGTGCGTTGACTGCAGTTACCAGCGGCTTGCTCTACATGTTACATGCCAGTGGTTGGATCTAATTTGCCAAAGTTAGTCACTTTTCTTTCGCATCAATCTGAGCACCATGTTGCCGCTAAAGTCCAAATTCTGTAATTAGAGACTAACTCATTCTATACGCTAGGCTATGACAAGGCGGGCACCCGGCGGACCAAAGTGACCAACCGGCGAGACCGATTCTTGAAGCCGTCCATTGACCTCGCCAGCTACGTCGAGAAGCATCGTAATCCATTTCGCCACTGAGCCAACCGAAACTATATCAAGCCATAGCTATCTGTGTCCTATTTACTGAAAACAAAAATTCAAAATCCCCTTTTTAGTGTTTTATGTTAGACTTCGTTGTGAACTTTAGAGAAAACTTTGTGGGCCTGTATTTCGAAATGGCGACTTTGAAATAAGTAGTAAACTTGACTTACATTTCATTAGAGTAACGAATTTAGAAAATCTGTTACTGGATGGCTGTAGAATTAATCACGATGATTCATCTTGGATAATGATAACAAGCCAGCTGACTGATACTAGCAAGGAATTCGGAAGTTTGTGAAATCTCAAAGATGAGATTAATTACTTTATGAGCCCAGCGTAGTTCGGTTTGAATGAAAAAGGGAATAACGCCATACATCATCGCTAAGTTGAAAGTTTGAACCATAAAAACATCTGGACCTCTGAGTCAATATGTACTGAGAGTGAACTTTCTCAGGTTGTCACACTCAAACTCTACTAAAGTTTCTCACATCATGTTTTGGCGCGCTTTTACATTTGCCAGCTCATTTAATGTTGAAATCTGATAAGCGACTCCTTGCGGCCCTTGGCCATCTCTAGTTCACAGCTGGCTCTCGCTCTGCCTCTGTGTGATCATGGGCAGAAAGTTTACAATGGTGATGACAAGATAATGGCCGACATCATGTAAACAATGTCCCCCAGGACAAGACAAGCGCCCATGCAAAGATGACTCTGTCAACGAAGCTGTTAATTGTCAACAAACTGCAGCGAGGTGTCTTTGTTGAAATCGAGTCATAAACAATTAGTAATTACAAAACAATTACATAGAGTAGATAGTAGTTAGTAATTTAAACTGAATCAGTTCCGCTTTTTCTTCCTTAGTTGCTCAGTTCTCATCAGTGACGATGCTAGGGAAAAGTTTGGTTCTCTTAGTTCCACTGATTTGTGTCGTAAATTGCTCCGGGTGGCCATTGGTGATCAACACTTGGAACTTCACCAATGCTTGTGACTCGGCTTGGAAAGTGGTGGCAATTAAGAACGGCTCCGCTCTGGACGGCATAGAGATGGGCATTCGTCGCTGTGAGATCGACCAGTGTCACGGCAGCGTGGGCTGGGGCAACAAGCCGTCGGAGAGCGGCGAGACCACCTTGGACGCCATGATCATGGACGGGCCCACCCATGATGTGGGCGCGGTGGGCGGCTTGCGGCGCATCAGGCCGGCCATTTCGGTGGCCCGTCGGGTTCTGGAGAACACCAACCACTCCCTGCTGGTGGGTGATTTAGCGACCAAATTTGCGCTGGAAATGGGATTCAAGGAGGAAAGTTTGTCCAGTAATCAGTCACGTGACGAGTGGCAAAGATGGACGAATGCTGATTGCCAACCAAATTTTTGGCGCAATGTTCAACCTGATCCACGAGCATCATGCGGACCTTATTCCAGTGTTTCTAACCTGGTATCGAAACCTGGCCACAGTTCAGAACATAGAGACTTCAAGGACCATGACACAATAGGCATGGTGGTCATCGACCGGGAAGGAAGGATGGCAGTGGGCACGTCTACCAATGGCCTGGTCCACAAGGTGGCCGGCCGAGTTGGGGACTCTCCGATACCGGGCAGTGGGTCATATGTTGACCAAGAAGTGGGCGGAGCTGCTTGCACGGGCGACGGTGACGTCATGATGCGATTTGTACCCAGTTACCATGCCGTAGAGCTGATGAGAAATGGCTGGACACCCAAGGATGCTGCCGATGACGCCATCTTGCGGATAGCGAAGAGGTACCCTTCTTTCACAGGCGCCATTGTTGTGGCCGACATCAGTGGCGATTACGGTGCCTCGTGCTGGGGCTTGGGAGGCTTTCAGTATGCAGTTGGCAATCCAACACTAGGTGGCGCCACCTTGAAGGAAACGCCATGCCTTGACCAGTGATTCTAAAAGTGCTTCCAACTTCGACGCACTCTTTAATTGACAAATTTAGCGATTTTCAAAATGAAGGATTTGACATCGAGAGAGAGAGAGAGAGAGAGAGATGAAATTAGTAAACAGTTCATCACTCAACTAGTTATTACGCATCGCTGAACACAATCAAGTGAGAGTTTGGAAACTGTTTCCATTTAAAGGTATTTTCAAAACACAAACGCGGAAGGACATGAGTAAAATTTAGTAACAATTAGTTATGTCTCCATGTCATGTCACTAATTAGCAATATAGAAACACAAAAGGCTATAAAAGGCGCCAAATATGAACTAACCGTCAGTTTGATTTTTGACAGTCAACTTATTTTTCAAAATGTACATTTCCAGTAAATGTCCGTCAGTGTTCTCTATCTTGATTAAATTGTTTTTCCTAATTACGATGATAATTTGCTTGTTCAGCGTAATTAGCGTCGAAGCAAAAAAGAAGAGGATCATCATGCAAGGTGGTGGTTGTTGTGGTGACGATGATGAAGACGAAGAAGAAGAGGATGAAGAAGTTCAACAGGGCTTCTTTGGTGATCGTGAAGATGAAGAGTGGATATTCTAAATTAGTCAATCCAATAAAATCAGTCAACCTCTAAATCGTCAACTTGCATCTTTGATCATGATAAAAAACCGAAAGCTAAATTTAGTCATGTAAATAGTCCAAATTTGATTTCGTCTCGCTTTCAATGTCATACAACTTTCGTCCTCAGTTGAGTAGAATGTATTTCAGATTAAACAGCTACGGTTGCTTTCTATTTCTAATTTTGTATCAGTTCTTACCGGATTTAGGTGACTATCAAGATACTGTGCCTCATGTCTTATCTATAAGAAGACCACGCTTCGGCCTCAGGTACAGGTATTCCCTGGACAGGTGTAGCAGTGCATTCGGTCACGTGACCAGTAGTGGTTTTTCACTGTTCAAGAAGATAAAGAAGAAGCCGAGTAAGATAAAAAAGGTGGTAGGAAAAGTGGCGGGAAAGTTCAAATACTTGGAATACAAGAAGATCATCAAGGAAGAGACGTACATTCCGAAAAAATACCTGATAAAGGAGAGGTTGGAGAAGAGGAAGAAGTTGGAAGAGAAGAAGAAGAAATGTGAATGTAAGAAATGTAAGAAACACTCGTGTAAGAAACATTCGTGTAAGGATCACGGACATTCGTGTAAGGATTGCGGACATTCGTGTAAACATGACAAACTTGAGTGCAAGTATCCTCCGATTGTGAAAGAAGAGTTCTACCTCCCGGATGTCAAGTTCAAGAAGGTTTACAAGGTTTACAAGAAAAAGAAGCCTTTGAAAAAAGGCCATTATTACGGATGAACAGTTCTAAATTGTTGCTTGTACATTTTACAAATTTAGTACCCATTCGTTGATCAATCGAGATAAAGCCAGTCAACTGCTTTGGTTTATTTGTTAAATCGGTTGACTCAGATTAACACAGAAAGAGAAAAGATAGCCATGATTATTACACACGAATTGATAAACTTAAATGTAAATTTGCTCATTAGCTAATTGATCGGCAAACGGCTGAACAATTATCGAAGTTGAAAAGTAAAACGTCAGTCCAAAGGCAATCGAAATAGGGAGAGCCGGAAGTGCCTTCTTAAAGATGGCCAGTAGGAGGAGAGTGAGACAGAGCCCGATCAGGATGGAGACGAAGCAGGCCAGGGTTGTGTTCCAGTCTCCGTAAGAGGAAGCCTTGCCCACCAGGACACTGTAGAAGATGAAGTCACCGAGACCGAGTTTGACGCCACGTTCTTCATCCATGGCTGCTTCGTAGCGGAGACGCTCTTCCTCGGTCATTGACCTTCTTCCGGTGGCAAAGGTAACTTCAGGTATGCTTGACGGTTCGGGAGCCGAGTTGATTGGTTGTTCTTCGGGAGACCTGTCGGCTTCTTCGTCTTGGTCTACGGCTCCTACGGCCACAAAGGGCACTATGTAGGCCATAGCCGAGGAGTAAATTAGAGCCGGGAAGATGGGCTCATTCCTCTCCTGGGCCGTCTCTACCAAGACGCGTAAGGGTCCCCTCGGACAGAGTACAGCGATCAAGTCCCAGATCGAGATTACTCCAAGTACAACCCAAGTAGTCCAGTCAGGCAAGTACTTAATAAAGACCAGAGCCATCAATGACGATATGACAATCAGGTAGCCTTGTTGAAGAATCAGCGGCCCTTTCCAGTGGATGCACACCATGCCGACTACGGCGAAGTTCCACATGAACAGGCACAGCGAGAAGTAGTCCAAAGGTATATTGTACACTCGGAGTACTTCAGATACGTAGATGTAGGCGAACATAGTCAGCAGCATCAGAGACGACAGAACTAGCCAGGCATGGATGCAACAATAACATCGACTCTTGTACAGAAAGATCAGTACCATGGTCATGACCACTATGACACACATCAAGATCATCGCGTTGGCGAATGACTGCCATACTTTGGTAGTTGTGTCGACAGTTTGGTCTGTAAACGGTGTGTACAGTAGGTAGACATCGGTGTACGTATAGAATGAGATCGAACTGATAGAAGCCACCACTGCCAACATACATAATGAGACAGGAATGAACAGTTTGATGACGTGCTTGGCACCGTATTTCAGTTCTTCCTCTTCATAGTCAACAGTGGCCACTGTTGAATTTGATTCTTGTTCAGTCAGTACTCTTCTACCATCATTTGGTCTATTTGGTTGCGTTCCCTGACTACTCTGACTGGAATTATCTTGAACAAGCCTTTGTGGGCTCTGTCCACTCATTCCTTCGTAGTCAGCTAGTCGCTGACGAGCATGAGGAGCTTGTCCAATGCCAGAATTGGTAGATGGCTGTTCGGAAGAATTTTCTTCCATTTCAATCGAACCTACAGTTGCTAGTAGATGCGATAAGGCAAGAGCCATTAAAAAGAAATCAACAAATCACACCCCAACCCAGATGTTTGCTTTGACGCGGAGTGCACCCTAGCGGTTGCCGGTTGAACTACAAAATGTCAGTAGGCAACAATATCTCTGGCAGAATTACGAATAGCTTTACTCATATTTACATAGGCATGATAAGTATTTAAAATTTTCTTTACTCAGAAAAAGTCGGACGCTTTACTTCGCTTAGATTTCTTCAGCAAATTGTCCGTTGATGATGATGCGGTGTTACATGGTTTCGACGCTCCGCTGGGGAATAAGGCTGGCGATGGAGTGGCTCTAGAGTGAGATCGTCTCGGAGATGGAGTGACATTGATGGCCGGCGAGTAGCTGGCTCTTAGAGCTTTATCTGATGATCCACTAAAACCGAGTTTAGCAGTGGCCAACCGTTGAGCCGCTGGTGACATCTCACTTAAGCGGTCACTCGGCGTCCCTCCGACCAACGGCGACTTTAAGGAGCGCGTTGCGTGATCCAGGGCTTTCTTTTTCTTCTCACGATTCTTACTAGACAACTTGTCCGTCAGCGATTGTGCAAGAGCATCACGTTTAGAGGTCTCAGGAATTCTAAAATATGGCGTTCCGACTGGAGCAACGTCTATTGGAACATCATTGGCGTCCAAGCGGCAGGGAGTTCCCTCAATTTCACCCCAAGTCATGAATGGCGTCGAATCTATGTTGGAAGGCAGTGGCGTCGGTGTCATGGAAACCATGGAATAGCCGTTAATTTGTGGCCCATCAGCGGTTACTGGATGGCCGTCAACACCTATTCGCCCTTCCGTGAAGTTAGACCTGAAAGCCAATGCTTCTGTGGCAGTGGCTTTCACAACTTTAGTTAGAGCTGTCTTCGAAAATCGAGTATTTTCATGCACTACGGTCTTCGAATTCTTTCCAAGGTCTTCTCTTTCTTTTGTTGTCAGCTCGGTTCCTCAGGATAGTACATTACTGTATTTTTATTTTTGAAATGCCAAGTCAATAAACCAGCTGGACGCTTGTCTTCGATTGCTTGCGTCTCGATTGACGGCAGAGATTTGGCTTCATTAACTTCCTGATTCGCTTTTTCCTCGTTGAGAAACAACCAAGGATACTTCACCATCTCTCGAGCCTTCGTTTCGTCCAATATTTCTTGAAAAGAAGCATTGTCTTCACTTGTGTATTTGACCAAAAATTTGTCCAGTGTAGCATCAGGAACAGCTGGCTCTTTGTCTCCCTCTGAGTGATTCAATTTACTCTCTTCGTCAGTTCGAGACAGTATCACTGGAGTGTCTAAGACACTTGATCGAACAGTCTCCGGCCTAGACTGTGTCCACTGTTCTCGGAGTCTTGCCATCTCTACTAGATCTCCTCTTTCAGATGCTTCTTGGTAAGCTAATTGTGCCTTCAGTTTTGCAACATCAGGAAAGAAGTCTCTTTCAATTATCTTGTCAATCTTTTCAATATAGTCCTCTTCTTCCAGAACTTTCCGTACCCTTTTCTGAGACCTACTAGTAGGTTCTGTGAAGACAGCAACGGTGCTACATTGATTCGATAGCGAAGAATTTGAGAAACCAACTGAAGAACTCAAATTAACCTCAGACATTTTAACTGGTTGAATTTGACAAAATTAAGAATTGGTTTGCGAGACGTAAACACGGTTCTCGAAGGGACCGTTTCCTTAGTGCCATCGGTTTAGTTTTTCGCTCAAACCAATCTCGAATTCAGTTCAAGTTGAATCAATATTGATTAAAGGCTATTTGAATTGAATACACGAGCCTAAGCACACCTCTTCAGGCACATACCTTTTTTTATTTTATTGATCCAGTTTCCTTTCTAGCGCATCACTAATGACGAACCAGGTTTTTAAGCTCGATGCTCAGAATAAACCACAATTGTTCGAAATTTGATTTCCAAATTATCTCTCGTTCATCGACAATCAGCCAGGAATTGAGAATTCAAGTCGTCTACTATTGCTCTTCAAAGGTGCAGTTATTACAGGCTATCTGTGAAGTGTCTGCACGTCAGGGCAATTAATCGCTAATTGCGTCTCCTACCGAGAGGAAAAACTTTGGGAATCAGTGTCATTGAAAATAACTTGTCATACTTCACATACTTAAATCACTAGCAAATGATTTGGTTAGAAAGTAACAAAAAAAAATACGGCGTTTAATTGCCATCGCTTTTAATGTGACTCGTATCTCAGGTGTTGCTCGACTGAACATAGGGATGAGTATTTCGCGAAAATATGTACTTTCGGCGTTCCCATAATTTCCGTAATGAATCGGGATAATTATGACTTAAACATAAAAATTATGCTCAAAGTCAGTTAGAAACACTTGACTGGATCACTTGAATTGTTCATAGTTGTTATGTAACATAGTCTCAAGTATTCAGTTTCAAAGTCCTTCAGCAGCAATCAAAATGGCACAGGTGTGTTTTGTAAGGAAGGTCAACGAAGAAAAGTTAATTGCTCAGGATATTGAAACGATAGATTGCTTGATTAGTCACTTCAGCGAAAGATGCCAGCTTTGCGCAGCCTACGCTATGGCGTTTTAGTTAATTGAACTTAATTGCTCTCTAATTTGCGACTCGTTAGGCAATTTGAAGTTTGAGTCGCTCAAAGCCCAGTTTTCAGGCTGATGCGAACCCTAAATCGCTAAATCGCTAAATTGGGCCACTGGAACATCAAATACATCTTGGCAACTAATTTCTTTGCGATTGTAATGGAAGGTTTAAGATCACAAATATAGTACATCATATCTGATTAGGGATCGGAAGAGGGAGGAAGAGCCAGAGAGGAGTGAGAGAGGGAGGGAGAGAGATTAGATTAGGTGGTGCGTTACTCATTGCATTCCGTGACCACTTCGGTCACGAACCTGGCAATGCCTATAAATTGTTTCTGATTCATATCGGAAACTTCCTGTGACTGTGTTGTTCATTCCCATCCTAAACTGAGTAATGAACGAAATCCTGAACTCGGCATCGCTTGCAGACCGAAGCCGACGAGAGCAGGATGATAGAGAGCGAGAGAGGAAGAGGGAGAGCAAGAGAGGGAGAGGGAGACACACACACTCAAAATTGGCAATACTTTTCCCCGGGAGCGAGAGCCAATCGGCGTTCGCTTCACTACTTTTACCATATATGGGCATAAATTCGCGAGCACACTCAACGAACACCGATTAAGCTCCGCCCTTGCCGGGTCCACAGCCAATGGGAGGCCGCCAATAACAGGTTGCCGGTTGGTGACGTAGACTTGCCGGCTTTGTGCAGCGGACGGACCTTTGGAAAGCTTACTCTTGAGTGTGAGACCGATCGAAGCAGTTGCTTTAGTTCCATTCAAACTACATTTTTTCAAGTCTTAATTGTTCTCAATCAGGTAATTAGAATAAACATCATGTTTAGCGGCTCCCACTGATGTGCCTTTCATGAAGTTCACATCGGTCTGCAGTTGCTTGTGTGACAAGTTGGCAGTGTGAAAAGTGGTCTCTAATCCGTTCGCTTGTCTTCTCTCTCTCTCCTCTCCTCTCTCCCTCCTCCCTTTGTTCGACTTCAGGTTCAAAATGTGCGACGACGAAGTAGCAGCCCTCGTTGTGGACAATGGGTCCGGCATGTGCAAGGCCGGCTTTGCCGGTGACGATGCCCCCAGAGCCGTCTTTCCCTCGATCGTTGGCCGCCCAAGGCATCAGGTCAGTAAAGAGTTCCTTCCTCCCTCTCTTTCCTCTCTCGCTCTGGAGTCTATGTAACCGACACGACGGTTGGTGGGTGTGGTTGGCATCCTTGATCAACCGTCGCTTGCTCTCTCGCTCCCTCTCTCTCCTCTCTATCGCCGGTGGCAATAGTTGCCTACCATGGTGGCGTTCACGTAGCAAGTGGCTAATCATATACACAGTCATGCATCTCAACACATAAATTAACGAGTCTCACTTTTTTCCAACATGGCAGGGAGTCATGGTTGGCATGGGACAGAAAGACTCTTACGTCGGTGACGAAGCCCAATCGAAGAGAGGCATTTTGACCTTGAAGTATCCCATTGAGCACGGAATCGTGACCAACTGGGACGACATGGAAAAGATCTGGCATCACACCTTTTACAATGAACTTCGAGTAGCCCCTGAAGAGCACCCTGTCCTGTTAACGGAAGCCCCACTTAACCCAAAGGCTAATCGAGAAAAGATGACTCAGATCATGTTCGAAACCTTCAACACACCCGCCATGTATGTGGCCATTCAAGCTGTTCTGTCTCTGTATGCTTCTGGTCGAACAACCGGTATTGTGCTCGACTCTGGTGACGGTGTGTCGCACACCGTGCCCATCTACGAAGGATACGCTTTGCCCCATGCCATTCTCCGTCTTGACTTGGCTGGTCGAGACTTGACCGACTACCTGATGAAGATCCTGACCGAGCGTGGTTACTCTTTCACCACAACAGCTGAGCGTGAAATTGTCCGAGACATCAAAGAGAAGCTTTGCTACGTCGCCCTTGACTTCGAGCAAGAGATGGCCACCGCTGCATCTTCGTCTTCGCTGGAGAAGTCGTACGAGCTTCCCGATGGTCAAGTGATCACCATCGGCAACGAAAGGTTCCGATGCCCCGAAGCTCTCTTCCAGCCATCCTTCCTGGGAATGGAATCTTGCGGTATCCACGAGACGACCTACAACTCGATCATGAAGTGTGATGTTGACATCCGTAAGGACTTGTATGCCAACACCGTTCTGTCCGGCGGCACCACGATGTACCCCGGCATTGCCGACCGAATGCAAAAGGAGATCACTGCCCTGGCCCCGTCGACCATGAAGATCAAGATCATTGCCCCACCGGAAAGGAAGTACTCTGTCTGGATCGGAGGTTCCATCCTTGCCTCCCTGTCCACCTTCCAGCAAATGTGGATCTCTAAGCAAGAGTACGACGAGTCTGGACCTTCCATTGTCCACCGAAAATGCTTCTAAGCTTGTCTCTCTATCTCTTGCTCGTGGCTCTTCTACTCTTGCCCATTCTATTCTTTCTATCTTCTCTCTCTCTCCCAGTTCTCTCTTCTACTGTACTTCAAGCTAATAGTTTCTAGCTTTTTTTGAATAATGATAAAATCCATTTTTTAACCTGGCTTGTTTGTCAAATCAAAGCCGACAACACACACTCTTTTTCAACAGACAAGGGGAAGACGTTCATCTCCTCTCTCCCTCTCTTTTTTCTGTGCAAGCGGCATTTATCCGAATATGGCGGCCATGACTTATACATTTGTTCCGCCAGCGAATATGTAAAATATCTACGATTGAGAAAGAGAGGAGAGCGAGAGAGATCGTCGTTTACTTGTCTGATTGTATACATGATGAGAATAGTATTACTTTAAAGAAACTGAACTGCAGTTTCTGATTTTTTCCTGTTTCTCTTCAATGTGCTGTCAGTTGCGAAAGATAAAATCAACAATAAAAAGTTAGCTGAACGAGACTGTCTCTCCCTCTCTCTCTCCCCTCTGCCTCTCACCCTCAACCCCTCTCGCTCCTTCATCATTTAGAGATGAAAGGGAGCGTATGAAAGCCAACAACCTTTCTCAGTTGTGTGACTTCTTTTTGAGGAGAAAAAATGCAACTTATTTCTACGTGCAGCCCTTTGAGAGACGGCTTCCTTCCATAAATGGCCACCTTTGTTGTATTAGCAATTTTTTCCCAATCTCTCTTTCCGGTTAATAACATGGTAAAAGTATCTCATCAGAGCTCTGAATTACAGGTGCCACTTTTTGCCTTATACGCTCCCTTTAATTGTTTGCCACTTCTTGAATGAGAGAGGGCTCTCTTCCCTTTTCTTGTCGCTGACACCAATCTTTGCTCTGAGAGAATAAATTTGGTTTGGCTCAAACTTTTAAATTCAGTTAGAAGGTGCGACTTTGGACGAGTTTGCTTTTTGTGGTAGCTCGAGCTTTCAAGCGGTGACCCAACCGTCGCCTCGGGCTACGTCTCTAGTTGGTTCGAAAGGCAGTCTCTCCTCTCATACCCAGCTTTCAAGGGTTCGACAAAAGGGTAACTTATTCAAGAGCACAGAATGAGTTTGGTCAGGTAGACTTCTCGTCTTCCTTTGAAGTGGTTTTTAATGCCAGAAAAGGGACCAATTCTTTTGAATGTTTACAATTTATGGAACGAAGTGATCTTCCGTATCTTTTTCAGCCTTGTGCGGAATGCGCTTCTTAAGAAGACGGTAGACGAGAGGGGAGAGGGAGAAAGCGGAAGAGGGGGAGGAAGCTTAGGGATGCCGCTTCAATACTCTTCACTGCGCTCCGGTCGAAGTTTCTTGTTCGGCGACTCTTCTTTTTCTTCCACTTCCTCGGTTTCTGTACAATAATCTTCAGAGTTTTCCTCTTGGACATCAGCTTCAACGGTATTCACCGACTCTCTCAGGAATTCTCTTCTCTTTTGCGACAATCTGTCATCGTTGCTATCGTGGTCATCATCATTCATATTCTTCTCAGGCTGCCTCCGTCTACTTCTAGAACGTAAATTAGAACTGATAGAAGAAGATGACTGTTTCACCCTAGAGTCACCTCTACCCCAGCTCACATCGACCTCTTGTTGTGAACTCTTGAAGACAATTGCGCTGACTCTCTCAGGCTCGTAAGAGGAAACGGAAGTCACCTTAGAATAGGTATTCTGAACTTTGGAGAAGACGGAAGATTTTGCTTGAAACAAAGGAGTATCCGCAATGGGCTGAACTCGCGGAAGTTCTAGAACAATGTCAGGAGCTTCATTCGGTTGACTTTGTGACGGAAATTGAGTGGGCCTGACCCTGTCTTGTACAGCAGCGGTATTTATTCCGGCATTTTTTCGGCAAACAGTAATTTCCTCTTCGATGACTTCGTGCCTTAGATTGTTGGTTGTTTTCCTAGAGCTGTACTGTTGAAGTAAATCATCGTCATGAATCACCGTATTAGTAGAAGGTTTGGCTAATTGACTCGACTGGGTGAGTTTTTTGGCATTTGCGTCACTCTTGGCTGAAACTCGAAAGCCTAGAGCAGAATTTTCTTTATTCACTGCCGTCTTCTTTTTCGAGTTACTTGCCACCGGTTCTGAGAATTCGGCGATGACATGTTTTTCAGAGCTTACCAACCGGTGAACCTCGAAGCATTCTAGAAGCCAGTTTCTGGACAAAACCTGACAGTTGCAGTCTTTCTCACTTATTTGCCTTCTCAGGTCAATCAGATCCATTCGACTTGCTGCAGAAGATTCACTGACAATCACGTGAGTGACGTGTTCAGATATTTTCGAAGAATAGTGGCCACTGTGATTGGATACAAGTTTCTTCAGAAAAACAGTGTCATCGGGACTGAAACCCACGAAAACAAAGTCAAGGCCATCCAGAACTGCCGAACGTTGGTGAAGCATTTTATGAAACTGTTCTTTCAAACTATGCGACTGATCACTGGCTGTAGAGCCTTCAGATTGTGAAGCTTGTTCTAACTTCGACGGAAGAGTTTGCGTGCTCTCTGTGTTACAGCGAGAAGTGGCTGACTTTGACAAAGGATTTGGAGTTTCTTTCACTACACCTAGCTGAGATAAACTTGGGCCAAGGTGAATGTTCTCTTTCGCTGCTTTCATGCCAGGTTTCGATTTCGTGTCATCAGCTTGAAAGCCAGGACATTGCAAAATGTATTTGTCCTCTGGCAAAGCGTAACCAATGCGCATAGAATCGTCAAACCATTCCGTCTTGACTGTCAGTACACCCCAGTTTTTTGCGGCTCTGAACTTTTCTCCTTCCGGCTTTTTACATAACAAGTGGGTCACTTCACCCCGTTTGAGATCTCGAGTAAATCTGAATCCAAATTTTTTCGAAACTTTGGATAGTTTGTCTCTGAACTCCGTTTCCACCTGCATTGAGTAGCCAATGAAATTCAGTTAGATATACAATATGCCAGAACATACCTGTGTTACGGAGAGAACCAGCTTGTAGAATAAGGGCAAACGATGCTGATCTAGTATATCGTGGCCATCGATTATTTCGCCGCATATGCTGTGGTCCCAGCAAGCCTGGACAAAGGTAGGCGAAACTATTGGCACTCCGAGCTGTCTTGCCGTTATACTCTTCTTACTCGTGAGAGAATCAGCAATTAAACAATTGACTTTTCCGAGATATGCTGAACAGAAAGATCCGCTCATCATTTCTACCTTTTCGGACAACTCATTCTTGTCAACATCAACAAGACCACTGACACAGACCACCAAGTCTCTCAGTGATAGTGAGATGACAGGCAACCTCTTGACTGGCAGATGGTGTTTCATTTGACTTTGAATGATGGCCAAAGGTCCAAATATTCTACATTGTTCATTTGACCTGAGTAAGTCGAACAATTTGCCTTGAACTAAGTCAGTAACAAATATCCCGGCCACACTCTCAGGATTCTCCCGGAAGGCCACCAGCAAATCACATTCGTCGATCCAGTCTTGCTTGAAGTCCATTGCGGCTGAATGTAGTGTATGATAAGCATGTTCCATTAAATCAGTTTTAACCGTGTTGGAATAAACGAAATTGAAAGTTGTCACATTCTTGAGCTGTTTTTTAGGTGACGGCGATCGACGAGGGCCTGGCTTAGCAGAGTACCTTTTAGTTCTTGCCATCTCAAACTTCCACAAAATATCTTCTCAACAACGGACAACTTCGTTGATTCGTAATTTAAAACTCAAAAATCTCCTAAAAACGCAAGATACCAAAACATACTTCCTTCGTGTTTCAGAACAGTTGAATAATACGCGCCTTACGATTGGCAACACTGAATGGCTGTCAGATGATAGCGCCATCTAGGGAGTGCACCAGAATTTTCACCGCCAGGAATCAAGTTCAAAAATACTTAATTCCAAATTTAATTCTTCTCAAAGTATATGTGTACATATATATTTTTCGACTAGAAACACAAAGATAAACAATATTGGTTCAACTATTTCCAATGTAATGAAATAACAGCGTAACATTTCAATATCTCTGATTCAACGAAACGCAAGTATTCTCTCCTTTTCATTTTATCCAAAGAACCTTTTTTCCACTAACAAACTGATTCAGACAGAACTTGAAGTCTTTTAAATTCTTCATTTTCCTTGAAATTAAAAAAAACGCTTCTTGTTGTCCTTCTAAAGCAAGCATCAAGTGTACGAAATAAAGATGTGATAGAAATAATAAGGGGATGACGCGAGAGACGGTGACTGCATGCAACTTGCATCTCTCTTGCTCTTTCTCTCTCGCTCTTGATCAGAGATGAGAAGCTTCCACCATCGGTCCCGTCCTTGGCTTGGCAGTCGGCGGAAGAGGTTTCGGTGGCTTTGGCTTCACAGGTTCCACTTCCGGCTCCAGGTCACAACCATTGGAATTCGAGTTGGGTCGACTGAAGCTGGAAATGATTTCCGAAACCTTGTCCTTGGTTCGATAGTTAATTACCGAATCGTTGCGATCGTCACAATTGTTGTTATTGTTCAGGGTGATACACAGTATCGAAGGTGAACTTTGGCCCGAACTGTCATGTTCGCCTCGATTGGGACTGTCCGACTCTCGGGGTTTAAAGGTGGAAAATGTGCTTCTCTTGTCTGACTTGGACACTGTTGACTTGCTTCTAACCGTTGACTCCTTGTCTAAATCGTCTTCCGATTCGGTAAACGAGTGGCCCGTTCCACTTGCTTGTCTACTGTGTGACTTTTCAAATTTATTCACGGGCTCCGACGTGACATCAATTGTGGTGATGCTGTCTGGAGTTGACAATCTATCGGAATCCAGTGATTTGCGATCCTCGAGTTCACAGCTCAAATTGCCAACCAGTTCAGGGTACAGTTTCCCAAGTGACACTTGCTGTTCTAAGTCACTGCCTGATTCGCATAAATTTTCCAAGGATTGCTGCTTCTTCCTCGAGTCAATGGTCCTAATTGGTCTCTCGGGTGGCGGCACCGAAGGGCGCTCAATGACCGAGGCGGGCCTTTCTCGGGGCACACCCGGAGGCGGTACCGTGGGCTTTTCCAGTTTCTGTCTCACTAGGTACATGCTCTTCCTGTTTCCGGCCGGACCCAGGTCACGGTTCCTTAAAATGGCCCCCTTTCGGTCAAGTGACCCCGTGGCGTACATGGTGGGCGGAGACTTGTCGCCACTGGTGTCCACGGTCTCATTGGAAGACGAATCAGCACCGAGTGCGTGGAAGGTCTTGACTGAAGGCCGCTCTGGCTTGACCAGTTTTCTAGGATAGGTGGACGTGAAGCCGTTGCTGCCATTGGCGGCCTGGGTGACCCCTCTTCCCTCTGGCAGGTCCCTGCGATCAGAGACACCCCTGGGTGAACTGGAAGACCCCTGGACAGCACTGGCCACAGGTGCAGGGGGCACAGGTGGCGCTGCCTTCTTTTGCCTCATGGTCGCCTTGCCCGAGGTGATGCTGATTGCCGACTCATTCATCATCGTCACACCAGTTCTGTCGTCGCCGCTCCTGTCATAATTTGATCCTTGAATGGGAAACGTGACGAACTCAATGTTCACTAATTAGAGAAAAGGAGAGACGTTAGTCAAGGCCAGAGAGGGAGAGAGAGAGGAAACCGAAGCTCACCATCTTTCCAGAACCAATCAGCGTAATTAACTAGGGCATCAATGATGACACTGTGATGACTTGCAGCCGCCATGTTCATGCCAAAGTCAGCTTCCTCTTCGTCTAACCGAACATTCGGCGGCCATATTAAACTGGGCGCCATGGCAATGGCAATATTCTGGGGTGACATCTTGTTGGTGTCAGAGTGCGAGCACAGTTTGGCCAAAAATTTAACCAGGTAGCAAAGGTTCATGAAGTTGGCTTTCGGCAATTTGTGCAGAACTTGCCACAGAGCTTGCAACCTTCGGTCGGCATCACTGATCCTGAGGAGAGGGAGAGGGAGAGAGCAAAGCAATGAGTCGTTTATTCATTCAAAGAGGGAGGAAGAGGTGCGACAAATGTGTGTCGAAGTTGTATAGCGACAAAGTGCATTGTTAGTCACGAATTAGGCAGGTAACATACTTGGCAGCCTCGATCCAGTCGGGGTAGAAGGAGTGCGTGAGCAGTGGTTCCGGCAGCTCACGCAGGTATGACTTGAGTGTGCCGGCCACTGTGTGCGCATCACGAACGTATTCATGGTAATCAACTAAACCAGCGTCGAAGCTGCTCTTCAATTTCTTCACCTTTGACGTGCTGCCAGGTATGCGAAAAAGGCCTTCCTCTTCCACATTGTGCAACAGCCAGCCTATGCACGTCTCTATCACGAGAGATATCTCTTTTCCGGTCACTCTCAGGTGTTCGTCTAGTCGAGTGCCAAATATTGGCTTTTGTGCAGTGTTGACTGAAGAGCAAGTGGAGAGGGAGAGAGAGAGGGGGGAGAGAGGGGCGATTAGTGAGTTAAAGTGCCGTTAAATCTGCATGGCCATTTGTCATAATTAGCTAAATTGTGTTTAACCAAATATACTTTAGCCGTCCCCCTCTCTCCCTCTCCCTCTCTTTTTAGCTACTCACTTATAATGTCCTCCAATTTAGGGACCGACGACTCGAGAATGGTTAACATTCTTTTATGGTATTCTTGTTGCAATTTGAAATATTCCAGATAGAGAATGGAGAACTCTGGCTCTCGGCTCAACAGTGAGAACACTTCGGCCGCATATGCATCCTGTTTAAATGGCAAAGAGAGGGAGAGGGAGAGATTATGAATAAAGGAATGAGAAAATGGAAAATTGGTCATATGGTTTGAATGGATTGAGGGAGGAAGAGAGAGGGAGAGAGGGAGAAAGGGAGAGAGTCGAAGCGTGAAGGCAGTACCAAGTGTCCGCTTATATAAATTTCCTTATCTTCCTCCCTCTCATTCTCTTTATCCCTCTCTCTCTCTTCTCTCTCTCTCTCTCTCTCTCCCTCTGGCTCATGAAAAGAATAATGAAAAGAAGGAAGTTATCCATCTTGAAAGAAACCTTTCGCAGGTAAAGAGAAGAAAAAGTATGAGCAACGAGAGTCACAATCAACACCCATCATGGTCAAGATTCATGACTCTGTGTACATAGCAACAGGTATTAATGACTAAGCTGAAAGAGGGAGAGGAGAGAGAGAGGGAGAGAGGACGGCGATGACATACTTTGGTCTGTTCAACTTTAGTGGTGGCTTCCTCCCAGTCCTTCTTCAAAGTTTCCGCCTTGTTGGCCGCGGTCATGGTGGCCGTAGAGCCGGTCACTTGATGACTCTGTCTCAAGGCAACCTGATACTTGGACCGATAGTTGTCCATGTCCTGGATGGCCTTGTTCAGGCTCTTCTTCGTCTTTAGGACATTGGGAATGTCATTGTCCAGCAGGTTGTTCAGCTGGCTCAAGCAAGTCCGCTCAATGTCCAGCTCATGGCTCAACAGTTCTCTGGTCAGTTCTTTCTGAATATCACTACTTTGAGCCAAAGTTTTCCTGTTGTTGAGGAAGATAAAGTGGTTAGATGTGAATTATTACTTTCACTCTCTCCCTTCCTCTCCCTCTCTGACGTCATCATCATGATAATGGCCAATTTCTATTTCATAGCTCCAAGTCACTTTTAATTACAATGCAAATGAACACACAGGTAAACAGTTCAGAGCAGAGAACTCACAGTGATTCGGCAAGAAAGAGGCAAATGACGAGAAAGAGGGAAAGGGGAAGAGGGAGAGGGGGAGAGAGGGCCACTCACCCTAGAACAGATTCACTGCCAAACTGATCAGCAAATTCCTGGAAGCAAAGATGCAACTGAGCCTCGGGCATCTTCTTGAAGCGCTTGTCCACGGCAATGGCGTCACACCCTGCCCCGGCCCCCTGGAGACAAATGGCCAGCTTCTTCTCTACATTTTGACTTGATTGTTTCAGCAATTCCAGCCTCTTCTCGCCGTTGATGAGATCATTGGACAACACGTCGCTCTTTTCGCCTCTGATTTGGTGTGTTTTTTTTCGGTGGGAAGAAAGAAGTAGATGATTAGATGGTGGACATGATTCAGTGCAAATGAGAGAGGACATAAATAGAGGGTCACTCTCTCCCCTCTCTCCCTTCTCACTTCATTGGCAAATCTGGCGATTGTAGCCAAAACAATTCAGCCATATACTCTTCTATCTAATACCAGATTAGCTCTCTTCTTTTCTATGCCATGTAAACACCACAGCGAGTATTCTCTATAGAAGAAGGCTCAGTGTTAAGAATAGAACACTGTCGCTCTCTCTCCCTCTCTCCTCCGTCCCTCTCCCTCTCTCAGCTTCTTTCGTTTAGAGGGCCAAAGCGCGTAACCTGTTTACGCAATTGGCAATACTTTAACTCACTTCTTTACGGACTTTCGCTAATGTGCGCAAAAAGCTTAGAGGAGAGAGAGAGAGAGAGAGGGAGAGAGAGAGAGACTGACAGATTCGATAGTGTCTCCGCATGAAGTGAGATCCTTCTAAAAATTGTCTCAATTATCCGGTTAACACGGCAATGGTAAAGAAGCAAACCCAGCAAGGCTAAGAATAGGTTGACGCCCACTTTCGATCAAGTTGATTACATTGGCGTTCACAAACTTTTAAGCAAAATAGTCAAACAATTTACTTGCTTTTCTGTGGGAAGAGAAGTACAGCTCTTGTCTCTCTCTCTCCTCCCTCTCTCCCCTCTCGCTCTCAGAAACTGGCACACAAATCGATTAGAATCCAGCGTGGCTTTAAATCACAATCAGTCAAAGGTATGGTTCAGAGAAAAAAATGTGTCTCAAGGTTTTCACATTTTTGCCAAATTGTGATCATGGTTAGCGAACCAGTGAAACTGAATTTAAGCACAATCGGGCAAATTGTATAACACGAACAAAGGATCAACTTGACGTGTTTTTCAAAGACGGCGAGAGAGAGAGGGAGAAAAAAGTAACAAAAAAATTCTACATTTCAAGCATACCAACGGGACAAATGTCACTAATTGTTATGGATCGAATCTAAACTGATTTACTCCAAAGTGCCGACAATTAGGTAACGAGTCACAAAGAGTTCGATGGAGACAGAGCACGAACGAGAGGGAGAGGGAGAGAGAGAGAGGCGATTGAAATCCAGGAAATGAAGCTCTTGGCAATGTCCCCTTTCCTCTCTCCCTCTCCCTCTCCTCTCCCCTCCCCCTCTCTCAAACATACATTTTTCTCAAGTTTACAGTTGGGATTAAATTGGGCAGAGTCAAGTTTACCGTCTATTATGTCGTGCCATAGAATGTGGATGACAATAGACAAAAAACATATACGACCACAATTACAATGCAATTTCATAGAAGAATATTATTTCTATATTTGCTTTTGAGGTTGTTGTGACTTTCGGCAATAATAGGACGGAGAAGATGCTGAGACTCCGAGAGCGAGAGGGAGAGGGGAAGAGAGGGAGAGAGAGAGAGCTTGTTTCGTAATATCAATATGACGAACTCGAGCCCATTCTTTGTGGCCATTGTGTGTCTCTCCCTCTCGCTCTCTCCTCTTCATTTAATCCGTACCGAGAGGTTAAGCATCGCCCTCCCTCTCTCCCTCTTTCCCTTCCCCTCCCTGAGCAAAGTGCATTCGTCACGAAGTCAGAGTCGTTATGGATTTCGCTTTTAGACCAAGGTGACCATTAAGAGAGGAGAGGGGAGAGGGAGGGAGAGAGAATGGTTTGCCGTCTCGTATTTTGATAGTCATCGCAAAGGTAATGTTTTTCTATCTCTCTCTCTCCCTCTCCCTCTTCATTTAGCTTTCCTTCTTAAATCGCCATCAATGGTACACACATACATTGTTCTTCAGTTCACGTTCTTGTCTACATGAATATTCCTCCTCCCTCCTCCTCCTCGGTGCAATACACAAGTCGGAAGGGAGCAAGAGATGGAACAAGAGCGAGAGGGAGAGGGGAGAGGGAGACAAAAAGTGTACCATCCTTTAGCTTGTTCCCAGGCTACACCCTGTAATATTTTTGCTTTCTTGAATTGTGGTCATACAAATTTAGTCCCTTCAGGTGCAATCGCCACAAGGGGGCTTCGAATTACTCTGACCACTAAAGAGGGGAGAGAGGAGAGGGAGGAGGGGGGGAGAGAGAGGAAGCTTCTCGCCGGATGTCGCCTAATAACCGTCATAATGACAGTAGAGGAGTCCGCAGTTTTTTCCTATCGACCCCCGCATCCCGTTTCAACTTGCCGTTTCCTCTCTTGCCCCCTCCCTCCCTCTCTCTCTCTCCCTCTCTCCTCTTTGCCTCTCTATGCATCTCGCTCCCTGTCCCCAGTCCCTATCCGACTTCCATGTCAATAACACTTGAAAAGTGTATGTATATTTAAACTGTCATCTTGTTGCCAGTTGAGCTGTCAAGCGTATCGTAGGTAACGCAACATCTCTCTCTCTCTCCTCTCCCTCTTCCCTTCTCTCCCTCCCTCCCTTGTCCTCTCCAACATATATCACAATTATTCTTTTGCACAGCATCACAATCATACCGAGACAACATTTTCTATACTACAACAACCACACTTTCATAGTTCTCGGTAACTTTGACATTGGCATCGTCATCCTAAACTCCATTGTTAACTAAATTGCAAATGGCTGATAATTATTTATGCCTTCCAAGCGCAGAAATAATCAAAGCCTTGAGAAGCGCGAGAGGGAGAGGAGAGAGAGGGAGAGAGAGAGGGGGAGAGAAGGCTTCCTATCGAAGGCTTCAAGGCAAACTTTGAACTATATTGCGATTTCCGGGCAAAGCCATGATGAATATTAAAATGGCATAAAACAGTTTTTTTTCATGAAACAGAAATATTTCTTCAAAGTAAAAGTATTTCTCATTTCCTCACATTAGCAATATGATAGAAGACTAAAGATTCCACATATAATGAATAAATGAATATGCAGAAAACAATTAAGAGTACGAAGGGAACGAGGAGAAGAAAAGATAAACAAGAAAAGTTTCACTTGTATGATGCAATACGTACCCAACATTCGGTATGAAAGTATAAATATTATGAAAACGTGTACTATTTAGAGCGAGAGCACAAGTCGAAATATTGTTTTGTCTATTGCGCATATTTATGGCTCAAATTCATGATATTTTCCCCCTATTATCAACATTCGGCATGATACATAGCCAGGTTACCTAGGTAGTGCTAATATTTTCCATGAATCATAGCTTAAACTGCAAAATCAAGAGGGAAATGGAACGTTGCTCTCTCTCTCCTCTCGATAGAATATATGTGTAGATAATCAAAGAGTAATATTTCGCAAATAGTTCAGCAATGGACATAAATTGAATTTTGAAATTGACATTCATTTGCAACATCACACATTCAAGGCTTACACAAGAATAGCAACACATGAAATTGTTTCGTCTATTCCTCTCTCCCTCTCTCTCTCCTCTCTCCCTCTCTGGTTAGAAGCTGATTACGCTAAACACAGTTAACATTGACGGTTCGTCATCAGATGCAAACAAACCAATTTAACACTCTTCCCGGCCTCGTGCTAGTTCAATGGGCAATTTTCATCTCTATTGCTCTCTCCCCTCTCCCTCTCTGCCTTCCCTCTCTCTCTCCCCTTCCTTTTTCAGCTCCCCACTCTCTCTCCCTTTCACAGCTTCACTGTTGATTGCAAAATTGGGCGAGAGAAGGCCACAAAATTAGCCGAGTCTCATCAAACTTCGGCCGCAAAATGGCGTCCGTTCAATTTTCGGTGCTCATCACAACTGAAATTGCGTCCAGAATTAACTTAATTTCGGAAAGTGAAAATGGAAATACATTTCAATTGGCGAATGTAAGAACACTTTCGAACCGGATCGAAACCAGTTGTGATTCAAACCAACGATGAGTCAAAAAAGGGAAAGAAGCAAGAATCGACAATCATAATTTACGCCTTCTCTGTGCTGAGTTCAGAATAGAGACAATGAGACGACGACAATTTGTTGATTTAGATCATAGGGTACGAAGTTGGCTTAAACGGAAAATCCCGTCACAATCAAATCACATGTTGATTGCGTTCCAATGCCACTGTTTTCCAGTTCAAACCTAACACTCAAACTAGCAATTAAGTGGCTCTTTAACAGCTGCTACCTGATCCACCATCAGTAAATCGCACTCCGAAGGCCTGACAATCAAGCTCTCTTCTCTGGCAGTCTGCGACAATTTAACACTGACGCTTACCTGGAGCTCAAATTGATGTCAGTGACAAAGTTCTTGATGTTGATTAAGCCCTTCTTCATTGTTGTTGTGCGGACAACCGGATCAACTCGGTATCAAGAGAATTGTCCAGTCCTCTGGCCGACAATTTAAGAGGCAGCCACTGTGGTTTTCAGGCACAAACAACACTCACACACTTCTCACAATTTACGACGCCCAGCAATCCAGGTCACACAATTTATTAATTTGCTTCTCTTTTTCTTCCCTTCTTCCTAACGAGTATCTTTCCGACTCGTTATGAGAAAAAGACTGACGGAAGTTCAGTCATAACACATTCAAAGTGTCCGTCTCTCTCTCTCTCCCTCTCTCCCCTCTTTTTCACTTTCTCTCTCAATTGCCGAATCGCTTATTTTCTTGATTGGATCAGATTTCTTGCTTGTGGCTTAATCTTGACGATGAACATGTTCATAAACACACCGAAGAATGCCTTCCAAGTAACAACACTACCAAGTTTTAAAAGGCCATGAGGACAAGGATGAGAGAGGGAGAGGGAGAGAGAGAGAGTGACTGCGTTCAGTGGGTTGACGGTAGAGACACAAGCAGCTGAGAGGAGAGGGAGAGGGTGCGAGAGGGAGAGAACGCAATGAAAGTCGAAGAACAACTCACACTTGCTTAGGCAACAACACTCAATGCACAGTCTCCGCTTTCTATCTCTCCCTCTCCCTCTCTTCTCTCTCTCTCTCCCTTTATCCAGCCTATGACACTGACTGGTAGACTTGTGGCGCCACCTTTATTTTCGCATTTCATCATCGTTCACACCCGACTGAATTACAGTGAATTTAGCAAATTGCATCACCCTCAGACTGCCTCTACCCCTCCCTTAACCACTTTCGGAAGTCTTCAACGTTCAAGAAGAGCCTTAAATTAGTCAACTAATTGCGCGTTTTGCAGCACTTTTATTTCCTTTACAATCGAAAACGGTTTGTGAGAGGAAGGGGAGAGAGAGGGAGGGAGAGAGAAAGGGCGGAATGCGTATACAAACATAGGGCTATATAAGATTTAAAATAGTTCTGATTATCGGTTAGAAGCTTCATGCTACTTTTTCGTCAAAGCTTCTCGTCTTATTCACAAGTGTGTGAATGTACAGGCTCGTCTCTCATTTACTTCTAGTCCAGTACATTTGAACAAGAGACGCGGCCACCACTACGAACAGTGACATGGAGGCCATTCCATATCTGGTCGAAGCCAGCTGAAAGATGCCCCGAACGCTGAACAGTTTCTGAATGGCTGCCTTTCGTCTTCTAGTGGCCTCGGCTTGCCTCCGTTCCAGAGCAAGGGCGTCAAGAACAACGGCCATTTTCTGGGGACAGTGTTCTACCATGAGTGTCTTGGCATTCAGAATGAGCCGCTCAATTGGTAAATTGTCCTCCTCGTTTTCGAACAGTCGGGTGAGATATTGGTGCACAGAGGCCATATCACAGTCAAGGCGCAAAATTTCGTCCTCCTTGTACAACAGCACGGCCACAGTCAAGTAGATTGGCATGTAACGGTGACTGACTAAGAACAGGTCAAATAGGCGACCAACTGAATCGTAGCTCTTGAGAACATGGCTGAACCACGTGATGACCCAGCTGAGAGAAAAGATGGTACCGACGCCACTTTGGCGCAAGAACATGCCCAGAGAAGGACTTTCCTTGTCAATTAGAAGTGGAATCAGTTCGAGTAGGTTTGAAGTGTTCTCCATGGTTTGTTCCATGAACACCTTCAAGTGTGTTTGTGACAGTTTGTCCACAATGTGAAAGGCCTTCTCTTCGCCTAGAATGAGCAAGAAGGTGACGCAGACATCATGGTATCCTTGATAGTAATGTAGCTGGGGATTCTTGATGAGAATCCTCATGATCAACCTGACCAGCTGGTCTTGCATGGACATTCTCTGGGCTTCCTTGATGCTCGGGGGAAATCTCTTCAGAGACCTGTTCACGTCCATCATCACTTGCTGATAGAACTCGTGGCTCTCCATGGCCGCCTTGTCGGGCCTTGCACTTGTTCCAACGATGTCCCTCTTGGTCACCTTTGGCCAGACCAGTCTGCGCAGTTCGTCCGACAAGAAGCCATCTTCCTGTTGACCCAGTTTCTTGAGTTCTTTCGATGAATGATTATCATTTCTTTTCAGGTAATGAATGATTAACTCCTTTTTCTCATTGTTCTGCACGTTGTGCGGACCAACCCAGGCACTGACCAGGTCACGATCAAGATCTTGCCAGCTGCTGTCACGAATGTCGTCCATCGTGGTACTGGTCACCAGAGTGTTGTCCAGTGCTTCTTGCAAATAGTTCAATGTGTGTAAATCACGAAGCGTCGACTCCGAAGGGTCTGGTGACTCGGCTGAATAGTAGTTGTCATTAATGGACGACGTGACCATTTCTCTTGCAGTTCGATACTCATCGTCACCAGGACTACTAATGACACTGGCTGAAAGGCTCTTGATTGTTCCTTCAATTAACTCGTCCGACTTGAATGTTTCGAATGAGTCCGTTGATGCACTGTCCGACATGTTGGCCATATTTGTGTAAGTGTGGAAATTACCGATTTTTTGCTGTTTCTCTCCAAAAAAACGCCAGGCCTGACGGAAAATGTCGTGAACTGAATTATTCCACTTGAGTTGCTGGCCGCACACTACTTAATATATAAATAAAGAGGAGAAAGAGAGAAAAGAGAGACAGAGAGCAAGGGGAAAGCTGAATGCTAGAAAGGCAGCCAGCAACTGCCTTGACTCCGCAGTAAACACAAAGAGACGTCACTAAACACTCGGTCACGTGAATAGTAAGATACAGCTGGTCGATCTCTCTCTCTCCTCTCTCTCTCTCTCTCTCTCTCTCTCTTTCCCTCTCGCTGCTGGCGCCATACTTTGATCTGTGTCTCTAGAACATTTTGGACCCTTAGGAATGCCTCAAGGAAAGAAACTGAAAGCCAAGGCAAGGTTGCCACCGAAGGTTAGAGCCAAGACACTGACAAAGAGTGAAATCGCACTCACAAAGGTTCGAAAAGGTGAGATTGCCACTGTTGACCATGCTTGTTTTGATGCTAATTGTTTGATTCAGGTCAGCCTAAGAAGGTGAAGCATGCCACGAGTGGTCAAATAACGTACAAAATTGGCGAGAAGGCCATTCGAGCCCACCTTGAAGATGAAGTTCGCAGTCAAGCTGACCACGGTGGTGGCCGAACCAAAGGGTCCGCTGGTTCTCGAGCCAAGGCTTCTTCCAGATCGGTCAAAGACATTTTACGAAACTTGAAGAAATAGTAAATGTTCATTTATTGTCAATCTAAATGTGTCATTGGTTTTGCGTTAACCAATCATTCAGCTGGGCCTGTATTCTGAGGACGAACTATTCCAACCACACGGCCGGGCGGTTGCGGCCCTTGTGCATTCCACGTGGATAAACCTTGCTCCTGAGCAGGGTCACTCTGGCCTGGTTGGGCACTCGGGCCCGGTGGGTCGCTTGGCACCGCTGGGTCAGCAGGAGCCGGTGGGTTGCTTGATGCCGGCTCACTGGCCGGGGCTGGTGGGCTGTCTGCTTCTGGCGCGACGCTTGAAGGTGGCCGAGTGCTCGGTTCCGATGGGCCGGTGGTCGTTGAGTTTACGGAATCTCTTGACTGGGAAGTATCGCTAGTCCCCACAAATTGATGATACCGACGAAGCAACGCTTCACTTTCAAGAGATGGATGCGGTGATGCACTACTTGGTCTCACGCCATTGGCTTCATGGTCATTCTCAGCTACTTGGTTGGCCTCCTTGTAAGCTTGACGGTACTTCTTGGGGTCGCCGCTTAATCCTTTCATGCACTGGAAGATATAGTAGTTGAAACCAAATGTGACCAATGAAAAGCCAAGTATGTAGAGCAAAGCATTACTACGGGGCCTGTTCATCCTAATCAGTTCCTTGTGTTGCTTCACTCGGACCAAGTTGCTGCCAGCATTTCCGCCGAATCGTCCTTGTCCACTGGTGGCATCAGTGAGTGCAATTAGCACTATGATCAGACTTAATGACAACAGGAATTTGTTCATTTTGAATTGTGTGATTAGAAGGGAATCAAAAAGCTAAACTTTTCAAAAACGGACGAAAAACAACACTGACAGACGAAAGTTCGTACGCGCGCTTTTTGAAAGCTTCATTTTGGCGCCAAAACTTTAAATAATGGGTATATTATTATTCAATTAAGTATTTTATCATGCTTGGCATTTTAAATGGGATCTGGTTTAGCTGAATTTAATTCATGGGATATTTAGAGCTCAGTCTGTGCACAGTTCGTTGTCGACCTGAAGGCAGACCGTCTTGACGGAAGTGAAGAACTCCTTGGAGTCAAAGGTCCCTTCGCGCCCCAAGCCGGACATTTTGTTTCCGCCAAAGGGCATGTGTAGGCTGCGCTTCATCCAGGTGTTGCACCACACCGTGCCCGCCTTGACCTTGCTGGCCACTCGGTGCAAAGTGTTGACATTGGGTGTCCACACCGGTGGCACTCAGGCCGTAGACGGTGTCATTGGCCCTCCTTATCACCTCTTCCTCGCTCTTGAAGGGCATCACGCACACAAAGGGTCCAAATATTTCCTCCTCGAGACAGCGGGACTCGTCGGTCACGCCACTGACTATGGTGGGCCGAAAAAAGTAGCCATTGGCGTTGTGTGACGGCAGGTTCCTTTCAAATGTGCCGCCGCAGTGGATGGTGGCGCCCTCTGCTTTGGCGATGTTCACATAGCTGAACACCTTGTCCAGATGCTCCTTGCTAATTAGTGGGCCCATAAAGGTGTCGCTGTCCAAGGGGTCGCCCACCTTGAGTTTTCGTGCCTCGGAGACAAATCTCTCCAGGAATTCGTCATAGATGTCACTCTGGACATAGAGTCGGCTTGTGCACAGGCATATCTCACCTTGATTAAGGAAACACGAACGCAGTAATTGTGGGATGACGCAATTTAGGTCGACGTCGTTGAAAACAATTGCAGGGTTCTTCCCGCCGAGCTTTAATTGCAGGCAATTAGTGGTGCTGGTGGACAAACAATCAGGCACCTTACCTCGAGTGATAGTTTCTTGACATTCTTGGCTGCCCTTTCAGCAATCCCGGTCCCGGTCACAGTGCCCCCAGTGAAGGAGATGGCGTCGACGAGCTTGTGGTCAATCAGGGCCGGGCCAGTGTTGCGGCCACGACCGAAAACAATGTTGACCACGCCCGCCGGCAGGCCGGCTTCTTTGAAGATGTGACACAACTTGTAGGCCGTCATTGAGGTCATTTCACTGGGCTTGGCCACCACTGTGTTACCATAGGCCAAAGCTGGGGCAAGTTTGAAGGTAAGCACTACCAAGGGCAAGTTCCAGGGCGTGATGACCCCCACGACGCCGACAGGTTCGTGAATTGTGTAGTTGAGTAGGCCGTTTTCGTGAGTGGTCACGAAGGCCTTATCGTGTGACGACTGGACAGTTGTAGCAAAATGTCGGAAGTTGTATGCAGCTCGAGGTATTTCCGCTTGCTCGGCAAGTGACAAAGGTTTTCCTTGATCAATGGACTCGTACAGGGCCAACTCTTTTAAATTTGCCTCAATCAAGTCGGCCACTTTGAACAGTATCCGGCACCTGTCCGCCATCTTGGTGTTCGACCACTTGGAAAATGCGTTCTTGGCCGCGATCACGGCCAGCTCAATGTCCTCCGGCCCACTGTCAGGAACGACGGCACACGGTTCACCTGTGGCCGGATTTATGGAATGAAAGTGGTCAACGGTGTCACGGAATTCTCCATTGATGAAATTCTCGATTCTAAGCACATTGGGACTCATGCCTGAAGTTTGACTACTAGTCATCAACTGATTGTGTTTAAAAAACAAGTGACAAACTAATGCATCACAGTGTTGTGACAATCAGTTTCGCGTCTCAGGAGCGAGGTGTACCTGCTGGTACCCTCCTTATCCGATACGTAGTATATTATGACAATAAAGTTAAGTGTCTGTTTTTGATTTAGTTTAATTTCTAATTATCCATAGTCTTGAGAGATACTCAGTGACAGATCCGCCAACTGGTAGAGCCTTGAATTTGGCGCCAAAGCTCATTGTGAATCATCGCCATTGGCCACGCCTAGCCTGGGCCACGCCCCTTGGGTAGTAGTGTGACTGTTTCTCTCATATGTGCTCTTCTCCCTCTCTCTCTCTCTTTCTTGCTTGTTTCATTCAACAGTTACATGGTACACATTTAAAACTAATTGTTTACCAATCTTGTACTTTTGTCCAATTAGGCCTGTTAGCCTGAACAGTATTACAGGTTTAAGTGTGTTTCGACTGAACATTTGATCACAAATGGCAAGAGAATATGATTATCTTTTCAAGCTACTTATCATTGGCGACTCTGGTAAGTTTTCACTTTGTCACGCTTCCATTCTGTGGCTAATTGCTGTGAACAGTTTGAGTGTAGTGGTGCAATTTAATCTGCTTTCGTTCAGTCTGTCACTGTCTGAAGGATTGCTGAAGAACGCCATTTTAGATGGGAAAATATCAGTGTCAGTTTACTTCCTCAACTGATTTGTGGTTTGTTTTCCTTTTCTTGCAGGGGTCGGCAAGAGTAGTCTACTGTTAAGGTTTGCTGACAACATGTTCACTGGCAGTTATATAACTACGATTGGCGTAGATTTTAAGATAAGAACAATTGAAGTGGACGGCGAGAAGGTGAAGCTGCAAATTTGGGACACAGCTGGCCAAGAACGGTTCAGAACGATCACTTCGACGTGAGTGCAATTTAAGCTGGTTATTTATTTTCATGTGATAAAATTTTATATTTTGATCACAGATATTACCGAGGAACCCATGGAGTAATCGTTGTTTATGATGTTTCGAACGGGGAAACCTTTGCCAACGTAAAGAGATGGCTTCATGAAATTGACCAGAACTGTGACTTAGTCAACAGAATTTTAGGTACTTAGCAGCTTAAGCGTTTTCTTCACACTTGAACTTAATTTTGTTTTCGTTTCTCTAGTTGGTAATAAAAACGACGATCCAAATAGAAAAGTCGTCGTCACCGAAGATGCTCAGCGTTTTGCCGATCAAATGGGAATTCAACTTTTTGAAACTAGCGCCAAAGAAAACATAAACGTAGAAGAAATGTTCATGGCAGTCACCAAGATGGTGCTGAGATCAAAGAAAGACTTAAATCAACAGAAAACGGACGGCGGCATCACGTTAGGGCCGAAAGGGGATCGCAGTGGCAAAGGTAAAAAGAGCAAATGCTGCTGAAGGGCAACCCAAGCGAACAACACATAGGACAACCTTTTTTCTAGAAGTCTATACTGTCATGTAATTTAGTCTCATGTAAATTTTTAACCAATTGTGATTCGATCACCGTGCTGAAAGATGAAGATGGGACGTCATTAGTTTGCGGAAAACAGAGAAACAAGTCGCTTTACTAGCCAATTACCATTGTTACACATCTACAGCTGAAAATCAAGAGCGTTCGAGAGAAATTCAGTTCGAAAGCAGAGATGTTAGATTTGTTGAAGCGAAAAACAACTATGCCCAAATTGGAAAGTGACGACATCTCAAGTTCCAGCATATTCTTTTATTTCAAAATTCAGTAAGAGGGAGAGAGGAGGGAGAGATGAGATGTTTGCCAGCTGAGAATTATATATGATAAACGAAACATAATTGTATACTTGAAGAATAAAGAGTCAACTTTTATTACCAGCTCGCCGAGCAATAACTGTTGACCAGCGGCGAGCACTAAAGAAACGGTCCCTCAAGTTTCGGACAGCCCGAGAGCTGTAGCTGGAAAGTTTTCCCGCTCTGTCGGCGGAAACTACAGGAAACTTTCTGTCACTTCATCACCTACGCTTCCTGGTCAGCATTTAATTATTAAGTTTTCAAGATGACGGACGAAGGTGACCGATTTGATCACAGTTTCATTCTGGACAATTTGATCTTGTCCGGAGCCAAGACGACCACCAGCAGGCTGAAGCTAACGGAACTCAGAGTGACCCATATGCTGAGCGTGGACATTGGTCCCATTATTCCGCATCCGGTGGCCAACTATATGAACATTCAAGCCAATGACCACTCGGAGGAAGACCTTGTGTCCCACTTTCCTCTTGCCTGTAACTTTATTGGGCAAGCTCTGGATCAAGTTGGGAATGTCGTCTTCGTACACTGTAACCAGGGAAGGTCTCGCAGCGCTGCAGTGGTCATCGCTTACATCATGAGCTCCATGAAGATGACCAGTGACGAAGCTTTGCAGTATGTTCAACATAGACGACCGGAAGTGAACCCGAATGACGGTTTCCGAGAACAGTTGAATCTGTGGCAGTTTATGAACTACAAGTTGGACGTCACCAACACCAGGTACCGCCAAATTGTCTTGGTCAACCTGTGCTACAAATTTCGGCGAAGCACTATCATTCCTCTGGGTCGGAGTCCGGACATACCGAGAAAACTTGAGGGCAACGATGAAACTGAATTAAGGCATCGTCAAGACTACCTAGTGAAGTACTTCAGCAAGCTACGCGTCGGAGAACAGGAATTTATTGACAAATTCAAGCGCTTTGTCTGCAGCGAGTGCGGCACTGAACTGTTTAGACAAATTCACATTCTAATTGGCGTCACCGAAATCGGCAAGTTTGTTGACCAACTTGACAATTGCAAAGACCTGTACATCGAGCCTCAGGAGTGGATGATTCCCTTTATCGCCACTGAAATGAACCAAGGTCCCCTGTATTGTTACAAGTGTAAAATGCAATTAGGCGAATTCGACTGGAACGGGTTGCGCATCTACGGCTCGAGCTTGGCTGTCAATCAAAGCCACCGGTCGCACATCCCCGCCTTCAAAATACATGCAACCTGTATCAAGCCGTCATCAATGTCGGCGCAAAAGGAAACGGACAAAAAGATTGAAGCAATACTCAAATAATTTACTCAGTCAGTATGTATCCGAATCAAGTTCGCTTTTCGTTGCTTAAAACGTCATAATTGGCATTCGCAGTATTAATAGTTTGAATTAGTTCGACTATCTTGCTCTCCGCAACATTGTCCTTCTCAAGAAAGGTCCTCAAATTTGGACAACCTTCAGGTGGCTCAATAGCTTCCAAGTTGGCTATTCGGTCCAGCGCTTCCTCATGAGTGATGAACTTGATTATGCTAGTTTCCCTGGCCGGCAAGATGTTCACAAGAGCTTTGATTGGTGTCATCATAATTTTTGGTAGTCCAAAGATGTAAGCAGTATGAAAGAGACCAGGCAAGCAGTTTCCATATAAACTGGCCAGTTTTAGAGAATATCGAATGTCTATTTCCGAAAATTTCAGGCCTCTAATGTCAGCATAGATGTCACACGGTTGGCCGTAAAGGAATTTTCGGCATACATAGTAGAAGAAGTTGAGGTTGGCCATCAGTAAATCTGGTGCTGGACGATGGTGGCCGTGCATCATGTACGCAATTAGTCGACCGTTGACATCGTGGCCGATTCGAAACCGAGCGCCAAACAGTTCAGCTGGAAGATGCTTTGAGTCGATGTTGTATATTTCATATTTCTTGCGATAGATGAGCGATGAAACTATTTTGGACACAACTGCTTGGATGTCGACTTGTTTCTGTCTTGCGAAGAGATTGACATAAACGTCGTCATTCTTGACCATTTGCAGCTCACTTTGGTCAAAGTTGTACTTTGCAGATTCAAGGACAACCAGTTCACGAACTCTTTCAATTGTCACCTTATCCAACATGATTACTGACTATTTGAAGTATAACTCCGCTAGTTCATGACAGTAGGAGAGATAAGCCCTTTAATAAGTGATGAAACAAGTTGACTCGTGTTTGCCTAGGTGGCAAAGTTTGACTTTTTCATCCGCACACATAGAGAGGAGGCAATACATGGAGAACGGTGTGCTCCCTTCTCGCCTTAGGGATGACCGAAGGCTCGGCTCGGGCAGCTCATCGAACCGAGCTTCGATGCTTAACCGCGAGCTCCTGAGCCGAGCCTCACTCCCACAGCTGAGCTTCCGCGTCTTCAAGGTGGTTTCAGCTGAGCCGAGAGCTCGGGCCGGCTCGTGAAGCAAAAAACTGAGAGCCAGGAATTAGATCATCAGAGAGCCGCGTAACAGAGTTCAGGCTCGAGTCTTCCCCTTTTTGGCTCTATCGGTCTTGCTGTTAGAATTGAACTTGATCCACTTGTTTTAAACTGCTAAATGCTAAAATGCAATTAGGCGAATTCGACTGGAACGGGTTGCGCATCTACGGCTAGAGCTTGGCTGTCAATCAAAGCCACCGGTCGCACATTCCCGCCTTCAAAATACATGCAACCTGCATCAAGCCGTCATCAATGTCGGCGCAAAAGGAAACGGACAAAAAGTTTGAAGCAATACTCAAATAATTTACTGTCAGTAAATGTTCTAATCAAGTTCGCTTTTCTTTGCTCAGATTGTCGTAACTGGCATTCGCAGTATTAATAGTTTGAACCAGTTCGACTATTTTGCTCTCCGCGACATTGTCCTTCTCAAGAAAGGTCCTCAAATTTGGACAACCTTCAGGTGGCTCAATGGCTTCCAAGTTGGCTATTCGGTCCAGAGCTTCCTCCAGAGTGAGGAACTTGACCATCCTAGTTTCTCTTTCGGGCAAAATGTTCAGCAGGGCCTTGATTGGTAGCATAAAAATTCTCGGCAGTCCGAACATGTAGCAAGTGTGAAAGAGATTAGGGAAGCAGTTGCCATATAAACTGATTAGTTTAAGGGAATATCGAATGTCTATTTCCGATATTTTGACTCCCCGAAGGTCAGCATAGATGTCACATGGCTGGCCGTAGAAGAACTTTCGGCACACGTAGTAGAAGAAATTAAGGTTGGCCATTAGTAAATCCGGTGCTGCACGATGGTAGCCGTGCATCGTGTACGCAATTAGTCGTCCGTTGACGTCGTGGCCGATGCGAAATCTGGTGCCGAACAGTTCAGTTGGTATGTGCTTCGAGTCGATGTTGTATACTTCATATTTCTTGCGATAGATGAGCGATGAAACTATTTTGGACACAACTGCTTGGATGTCGACTTGTTTCTCTCTTGCGAAGAGATTGATGTAAACGTCATCATTCTTGACCATTTGCAGCTCACTTTGGTCAAAGTTATACTTTGCAGATTCAAGGACAACCAGTTCACGAACTCGTTCAATTGTCACCTTATCCAACATGATTACTGACTACTTGAAAAATATATATAACTCTACTAGCTCATGACAGTAGGAGAGATAAGCCCTTTAATGTGTGATGAAACAAGTTGACTCGTTTATGCTTAGGTGGCAAAGTTTGACTTTTTCATCCGCACGCATAGAGAGGAGGCAATATATGAAGGACATCCTTTGCCGAAATAATCGAGAGAACAAAGCAATGACCAAATGTGAACCAAGGTTACACTGAAAGAGAGAAAGACAGTAATGCATGTCATCATGATTTCATACAATAAATACAGGTAGACAAGTGTGCAGGCATGGAATAATAACAAGCAGTAATGCAGTGAAAAAGAAACTGAAAAAGTAAAAAAGTTTGTAGCGAGGTTGCCAGGATTCGAACCTGGAATCTTCTGCTCCGTAGGCAGACGCGTTATCCATTGCGCCACAACCCCTGGCTTGTCGGCGTGGCAAGAGCTCCGCTTCGGGCCCGCTTTTTTGGTTCTTATTCCGGCTTGTAATGGATGTTTTTTGATTATTTTTTTGACCATTTATTTATTATTATTTCTCGACGTGATACTGTGCTTGAAAAGGGTTGCTTGCAGGATTTTGACGTATTTTTGCAAATGTTAAACGTTTTGCTTGATGATTTGATTATCTTGGGGCTAATTATTCAGTCTTGTTATGAGAAAGTTTTTCGCGAAAATAGAACTTGCATAACCTGATTCCCGAGTAATGATCCCTCTCGCTCTCGCTCTCCCTCTCTGTTTATCTCTTTAATAGCTGCAAAATAAATAGAAAGTGAAAATGCCAGTCATGTCGTCATGCTGAGCAGACAAATTTCACACTACCTGAACTGGTTTAGTTTGATGCAAACACACTTAGCTGACTAATATGCAATACTTCTCGCGTAGACACCAAACTTTCGATGGGTCTTAACCTCAAAAGCAAACTGAATTTAACTTAATTTCGGGCCATTTTTAATTTACAAAATGGAAATTAATTTTTTTTCATAAAAAAAGGTTTTCTCACAACAAATAGAAGGAAACAATCGAAAAAACATGAGATAACAATTTAAGCTTGGGGCTCCTGGTAGTTGAAGATAAATCCGACGTAGCCGAGGAAGTATTTGCCAAGAGGATTTGCGGACAACTTGGTCTTGGGTTTGGCACCGAGAGGTGGCAGCACCTTCTTGCACAGCTCGCCCCTTGGGTTGAACATGGACTTGGGACAGATTAGGTTGAGTCCGTTGCCGAAGGCGTTCTCTACGAGACTGCTCATGGCGTCGACGGCCTTCTTGCTGCACTTCTCGACGATGAGCCTAATTAGAAAGGGTAATTAGTATCTGATTGCCTAATTAGCTGCCGAAACTTACTTCTTGGAGCAACCGTCGAATCGGTTGTAGCCACAGCAAGTGAGGTCAAGCACGGTGTCCGAAGTGGTCTGCTTGATGGCCTTGTCCACGTCAAAGATGTTGGGGTCATCCAGGGTGCTGTTCAACAGCTGGACACCCTTGTCAGTGGCGGCGAACAGGTCACTGACACACGAGTCGTGGTATGGCTTCGAGAGTAGGACATTCTCGTTGATGCATGGCGAGTGTTCCAGGAAAGCTGTGCAACAAGGGGGGAAACAAGATGGCCGCCATCAGCATAGATTCAAAGCAGTCAAGGCTACTGCGTAGCAGAAAGCCGTCATCGCTGATTGTATTGCGACTCAGGCGAACCGGATTAAGAAATACTCACTGGAACGAATGGCTCCCGGTTCACAGAATGACTTGGTGTTGCCGATGAACTGGTCAATGACAAAGTCCACCAGTTCCCGCTGAATGGGAGTACCACAGTTCTTGAGGTATGCCTTGATGCATTTCTGGGCACTGTCGACGGTGCTGCAAGTAAACAACAAAATGGCGACCGGTGAGCAAAACAAAATGCGGAAGAGACAATTTTTCACGGCGATTGAGGTCAACCGTCGGCCATCTTGGATTTGGGGCCACTTACTCGCAGAGCTCGACCACACCAGCTTCCGTGGCCAGGATGTTGGAAGCCTGGGGTCTCTTGCTGATGGCTTCGAGCAGCTCGACGCACTTGTCAATCTCTTTCAGATGGCAATTAGGACCTCGTCCCCGACCCCTGGGCCGGTTCCTGTTTCCGCCCTGCCGCCGTCGGCCGCCATTTTGGGCGTCCGCCGTCACTGCCAGGATGGCCAAGGTGACCAGAACTATGACACTCGTGGACAGTTTCATCTTTGCTGTTCGTGAGAAAAAAGGCTAACAATTAGAGAGGACAACGAGCAGAGAGCGACAAAGAGGAGAGAGAGGAGAGAGGAGAGGAAGAGAGACAAAAAGTGCTGTTTCCTTTCACTTTGGAGGAAGTGAGAAGGGAGACTGGGACAAGAAAGTGTGCTACTTGCACTACTCACTTAAAGGCAAGTAAAGTGAAAGTTGTCGAGACAACTACTGTAGAAGATTTTAAATAACGAGAGAGCGAGAGGGGAAGGGAGGGAGAGGGAGAGAGAGCTAAGTTTGAAGTGTACGCGTACTTACATTTTATATGTTATGGGAAAACAAGTTGATCGGGTACCTGTTCACAATGTGCTGCGAGAGGGACTTGTTTGACGAAGAAGGAGGAAAGTGAGCGCGTAATTCTTTTAAGAAGAAGTTCCTCTCCTCTCTCCCCTCTCTCTCTCCCCTTGCTCCTCGGCTATCGTTAAGGGAGATCCCTGGAAGGGGAAGCGACGTCGTGCATATCAATATGTGTACACTCTCTGATGTCCTTACTTGTGACGTTCGCCTTGATGACAATCGTCATGGCTGATGTTGACTAACTTCTTTGCATCTCTCTCCCTCTCCCTCTCTCCCTCTTGCTCTTCCCCTCCTCGGCTCATCCTTCTCCCTTTCCCCCTTTCTCCTTCCAATTGCTGTTGACACTGGCAATCAGTGACATTAACTTTTTTCAGTTCCTTACTCCAGCACATGTGTTAGTTTTCTGCGACTTGACTCTATAGAGATGGTCAACAGCCATTTGATTGCGCAAACCGGTTGACATTCATGAGGCAACGACTTTCCTGGCCTTTGCTAGAAATATTTAACCCATGGTCAAGGGTGCTTACAAGACAAAGGTCAGAGCCCGGTAGAGGGAGAGAAGGGGAAAAGAGGGAGAGAGAGAGTAAATGAATCAAGTTTCCGTTTTTATGGTCAATTATCATAATGAAAGTAGGCGTCATCATGTCAGCTGATCATGAGTACTGAACAGTTCGAAGGATATCAAGACTATTGTCTACCGCTGAATTTTTGTTGACCCTTGAGCTTGACCAAGGTTTCCGAGCTGAGCCAGGTAGAGGTGGAGAGAAGAGAGAAAAAGGAAAAGAGCTGGAAGAGGGAGAGAGGAGAGAGAGAGAGCGAGAATGCAATCTGAAGGGCAGTCTAAATTTTTCTCTCTTTCGTCGCTCTCGGTATGAACATTCGCGAAACAGCTGGATCCTGATCAACTTAGTAGTTGTCAATAATGTCTAACCAGGTAGTGCCGAATATTCGTGAGTTCTACTCTGGAAAAACTCTGTTCGTGACCGGCGCCACTGGTTTCGTGGGAAAGGTGAAGTTTATCTTCCTCTCAGTACATTCATGTTTGAGCACAACTTCCGCTTCCCTTTTAGGTTCTGGTTGAGAAGTTACTTTTCTCGTGTCCAGCCATTAAGAAGATCTATGTCCTAGTGAGAGAAAAGAAAGGTTCTAAGCCGGAAGCTCGAATAGACGAGCTCATCAATGGGCCCGCTTTTGCCAGTGGTCGCCTTTCGGCGGAAATGGTTCGCGAAAAGGTGATCGGACTCACTGGAAACCTGTCAGCGCCTGGCCTGGGGCTGTCCAAAGAAGACCGAAAGGTTCTGACCGAAGAAGCGGAAATAGTATTCCACGCAGCGGCCAGCATCCGGTTCGACGAGCCTTTGAAGAATGCCTTGAACACAAATCTGCAAGGGACCATTTCCGTAGTGCAATTGTGTCACGAAATGAAGCAACTGGTTTCGCTCGTGCACGTTTCAACTTGCTACTCAAATAGCCATTTGAACGTAGTTGAGGAACAGCTGTACCCAATGAAAATCAGCGGGAATGCCATGCTCGAAACGGCCAGTTCTATGGACAATGAAGACGAACTCGAGGCCATGGCCGTGTCCAAGTTCTACGAAGGAAGGCCGAACAGTTACACCTTCACCAAGGCCCTGGCTGAGGATTATGTCCATGGCAACAAGGGCCGACTTCCGGTTTCCATTGCCAGGCTGTCCATTGTGATCAGTGCAATCAGTGAACCGGAACCAGGGTTCTGTGACACGCCCAGTGCTGCCACCTTGGTGCTGTTCCTGGTAGGACTCGGTGGCCTGAGGACGTACCGCTGGAAACCGGAAATCAGGCCAAACTGCATTCATGCCGACGTTTGCATAAATTCCCTGATTGCCATTGGCTGGGAAACTGCCACCGAGCACAATAGTGCCAAAGTTTTCAATGTTGCCGCCAGTCCTGAGGAATGTTACCCGCAGCCATTTTACTTTGCCGGAAGCACTATTGTGACCAGACAGTTTCCCAGCACTACTGCCTTCCGGTATCCGGCGAGCATGTTGACACCGGATGGTACCCTGAGTTACCTGTATCACAAATACGTATCTGAGCTTCTTTTCTGCATCTTATATGACGCTCTGATGTGGATTTGCGGCAAGAAAAGGTGATAACTGAATTTAGCTAATTTGGTTCAATCGAATTCAGTTCACTAATCATTTGAAACCATTTTTCTCACGCAGTGACATCGCGTCGAAGATGAGGTTCTTGCACAAAACTCGAGAATCGTTAGAACCTTTCCATCACACTCAGTGGACATTCGTCAGAGACAACTGTGATAAACTTTTCGCCAAGTTAACCGATGACGAGCGCGCAATATTCAAAATGGAGGCCGGAGCCGTCGACTTTCCTAGGTTTTGCATGGACAGCTGGGCTTCGCTCAAAAAGTACAAACTGAAGGAAGACTTGACCAAAGTTGACCAAGCTAGAAGTAAAATGAGCCTGTGAGTGAACTTGATTTACTTAATTGCCATTAACTAATTTACATCCTCACAGTTTAAGATGGGTCGAGATTCTCTATCATGCATTTATTTGGTCCGCAGTTACATTCATTTCGTACAACATTGCTCATCTAATTTTCTAAAAAGCGAAGAACTTAATCTAGGACACATCTATTAAATTAGTTAATTGAAAATAAATTCCATGAATATGTGTAGGATCAGATCACGTTGGCAACCACCAGGTCTCGTCAGATCCCTGCAGTTAAGCGACGTCGAGCCCGGTCAGTACTTGGGAGGGTGACCACTTGGGAACACCGGGTGTTCTACACTTTTTACTTTTTTAATCGACTTCAGGGTTAATTCGGTGACAACTATTTCGAGTATAGGCATAGATACAGTGCAGAGTATCATGATGTACAAGTCATTGAGTGATGTACTAACAACTGGTCTCAACGTGATGAATGATTAGAACTAACAGTTCTACCAATTACATGTTCTTCAAGAGCTATATCCCCCTAATTCTGATTACTAAATGGGGACTTGAGAAAATGGCCGCTTTGAATAGCTGTTGATCTCAACATGTCATATTATTATGTTAGGTTCATCCTGACTAACTAATTCTAAGACTATATTACAAGTAGGCTGTCACTTGCGCGGTCACATTGTGTAATCACCGAACTCTCATCCACGCTTTCACACGTTTCATTCAAAATTGCACCAGAGGGATATTATAAGAAATGAAATTCGTTCGAGGGACTTTCCGAAAATTGCAAAAACTAAAACAGCTATAGCTCATTAGTTTTAAGATGTCGTTATTCGGCGATAGCTTATTTGAATTCTACTCGACGAGATCTTTCGATCGACTTATAGCCCGACCCTCAAATCAAAAAACGTTAGTTCTACTATAACTATAGTATAATATGATTTCTTGTTAAGCAAGTTGAATGAGAGAAGATGAACATAGCATCATAAGTTACATATTGTATCGAGAGATGGCGACACGTCGGCCAGAGATGCTCAAGCTTGAATGTCACGTGACTTAGATGCTTACAATCTATGCAAGCTCCCTACGAGATGAGTCATAATTGTGGTGTCAACATTTTCGTTGATTGAAAAGTTCGATCAATCATTAGTATGATCCATGTATTGTGCTAATTATGAGACTTCAGTGCTTTAACTAGATAATTTAAGATGTCGCTAATCTCTCAGTCTGACACATTCAGACAATCACTTGAATGCTGATTAGCATCAAACTGCAACCGCTAATTGCTGACTTTTTCACTAACTAAATTAACTAAAAACTGCTCAGCTGATTCACTTAAGATTCATAGGTTATAATACAGCCTTGAAATTGTTCCGAATAAATAACACGGAACATCTTTGACGTGAGTCACGAATGTATCCTGGAAAAGAATTAGCTGTCATCTCTATGATGTCTCAACAGGTGGAAAAGTTTACCTAATCACTGATGTCAGACAGCTCGTCATCGTCAGCCTTCAGGCCATCAGTGGCGGCCATGTCGGGCTCGACTTGCATGTAGATGGCGTCCTCTCGCAGATAGATGACATTGGAGTTGGGGAAGGGGTTGACCTTCCGGTTGGAGTAGCGCCTCTCGAACCACTTGACCAACCGGTCAAGCAAGGTAGCCAACATGACTGTCAAGCTGGTCCTGATCAGGGGCCAGTAGTGGGTCATGACATTTAAGACATGTATGTCGGGGAACCAGAAACTGGCGATGGACAGAATGCCGACCACCATTTGGCCGAAAGTCATCTTCTCCTCTTCGATGATGAAGATGGTGGGCTTGTTGGGGGCATAAAGCCGCACGCCACTGTTGTCGGCCCCAGTGGCCGCTACAACAGTGGGTTCAATCAGAATTTCAGAGCACTCACGAGGCTCGCATTGATGTCGACATCGGTGGTAAACCTTCTTCAACAAGTCGTTGGTCTCCTTCTTCTTGTAGTCGTCATTCAATGCAAGTTTCAAGTCCTGAGTAGAATGCAGATAAGTAGAGATCACTACGTTAAGGGTACCTTACATTGAACATTTCGTCATGCTGATACAGCCGGAAGTTGAGCGGGAGTGTCCCATTGAGCTCGCCGTCAAGAAACATCTTCTTCATGATGAAATGGTTGCAATCGTTCATGCACTTGCCACGGGATGAGTCCGGATAGTCTCTGGAATATCAAATTGATGTCTTAAACACTGGAGAACGTCAAGTAGTGACTCACCGGCAATCACTCTCCATGGGCCACTCCAACCGGGTTAGGTGTCGAAGCTTGTAGGTAATGGAGAACCTTCCATTAACTAGAACTTTGTCGGTTCGGCTCCATCTCAGCTCGGTCATTCCGTACGGTTCGGTCACTCCTTGGCCGAAGGAAGTGACGTAAGAGGGGAAGAGGTGGACAAACACTTTCACTGTAGATGTGTCTGTGGCAGCTTTCAAGAAGTCAGTGACTTTCCTTGAAAATTCAAATTCCCACAGATAAGGAGGAATTCCTCCGCTGTAGACATAGTGACCTTCGAAGGGAATGGTCAAGTTGTTCAGTTCGATCGAGTAGCCCAACAAGTCCTTGTCGAGAAACTTCTTGACCGTGAACTGTTCAGTCGGGAGACAGTTGGGGATCTCGCCGTAACCTTCTCGGTCATGAACGCCACACTTACCGAAGAAGTCTTCCGCCGAAGGTGTATTGTCGAAGATTTCAGCCACAGTCATTGGTTCCTCGTGGTCAAATAAGTCTTGAACAGGAAAACGCAGTTGCAAGATGGGCGACCAGATCTTGTGAAGGTCGATACTTGCGTCATACTTGGTCACCGACTCGTGGTAGTGGGTGTCGCCAGTGTCGTAAGATTGCGACAAGAAGCCAACGTAGATGAAGACACTGTAGAAAGTGATACGAACCGAAGTGAAGCTCGAGAAGTAGCCAATGAAGTAGAAGAGGACTCCCAAGACGAAGCCAGTCCACTTCCATAGGACTTTAAGGAAACAAATCAAAGTGTCGACGACTTTCATATTGACCTCTGAAGTATGAAATATAAAAAGTGATTGACTGGCACACTAGAGTGTGGAGAAACAACTGCGAACGCAAATGTTCTTTCTAGCACTGAACTTCATTCGGAGACCGAGCTGGCCGAAGCCGATTGGAAAACGGAGAGGAAAGGGGAGGAGGAAGTGAAATGTGAAGCCAGGCATGCGCTGTGTTGCTTACTGAGAGTCAAACGGCCCGTTTGTAGGGATGGGTAATCGAGTCGACTCGAGCTGCTGAGCCGACAGCTCGAGCCTTACGGCTCGGCTCGATGGCTCAAGCAAGTGGAATCGAGTCGGCTGAGTCACTCAACCAATAGAAACGGACAGCTCAGCAACTCTCCTTTACTATCCTCTTTCATAGAGTTAACATCACAAACGCTCCGAGCTGAGCCGAGCGAGCTTTTACCCATCCCTACAAACGGGACTCCACTTGACGCTAGGGATGGGTAAAAGCTTGCTCGGCTCAGCTCGAAGCACTTTGCGAGCCGAGCCCTCTGCCGAGACAGCGAGCTTCCGAGCTGAGCTCCCTCTGTTTCCTTGAGCGCCTGAGTCGACTTTTGAGGGCTCGAGCTTCAGCTCGACGGCTCAGCTCCAGCCGGCTCCATGTTAACTCTATGGGAGCAAATAGTAAACGGGAGCTGCTGAGCTGTCTGTTTCAATTGGTTGAGCGCCTGAGCCGACTCAATTTCACTTGTTTGAGCCATCGAGCCGAGCCGTAAGGCTCGAGCTGTCGGCTCAGCAGCTCGAGTCGACTCGATTACCCATCCCTACTTGACGCTGAGCAACGGCTTCTTTGGTACCTGACCCATCCGCACCTGAAAAATTTGGGCAGACCTACGGGAATCATTCATCAGCTGTTTCGCAGTGGGAAGGTACAAGACTACTGCCCGATCTGGCCCGCTTTATTATAGTTAAAACAGCTTGTTGACAACATCAAATGCGATTAGTGGCGCGTGAACACATGAAAGCTAAGCAGATTGATAACTACTCTATATGCTTCAGTTAGATTGTCAGCTTGACCTTCGATACATTCTAGTAGTAATTACTCTTTTTATAGGGCGGGCTATTGGGAATCAGATCCCAGCGGTCTTCCAAGTCAATGTCTTGGTCCATCTTGTTTTTCTTCACCATTGCGAGAAACGGCGTTCTGCTAAATTTCCTGTCCCCCTGGTAAGGGTTCGGCTTACCACAGATGCCCTGGTCTCTGGGCTTGCCGTTGAGACGACACACCAGCCCCAGGTACTCGGTGCAGCAAGGGTCGTACAGGCCGGTCAACTCGCGGTCGAAAGTTCGGCTCGGCTCCTTGATGGTATTGTTCTGGTCGTCCAGCTTGCACCTTTCCCGCCATGCACCGGTCCAGATGCCGTCCACCGTCTTGTCCAGCAAGTAGTACTCGCAGTCCTGGGTGCCCGGTGCGGGTTTCAGCTTCCTCTCACGCCTTTGCTCGCCATTCTAATCGACATTTACATAGTAGATACGTATCAGCTGAGTGATGGGCCATAATTAGTATGTCACTTACAGTTGCTTGCGCCAGAATTAGCATAAACAATGCCAAATAGAAACGGCCCGTCATTGCCATTAAGAAGTACTTACAAGGTTCTGAAATAAGAGTTGTTTCTTAAACTTACTACACCGGAAACGAGGGAAAGTGGTGACGCTATGGAAAGTTCAGTTTCCCGTTTCTATGCTTTCAGCTCATTTGCGTCTATGTTGTCCGGGAAACGAAGAGAGAAAACATGTGCAAGTTGTTCCCTGTTGTTTCGTGACAAGCACCGATTCAAACCCTTTCGGGCCGACTGGGAGCCGACTACTTCGGCCGACCCCACCGGATCAATAAATATGGGCCAGGTAGCTGAAAAAAGTTGACACTCGCCTTCACAGGACAAATGAAAAATTCGGAAAGGAAGTGAAACTGCACACAGTTAGCGACAAGGAACATGTAACTCGTAGTAACGGTTCCTAACTCAGAATTTACTTCCGGAACAAATTTAAGTGGCAAATACCAATTGTTGATGGATTACTTTGGCACCTTCTACACTGTATTTTTCAACTAGAGCCTTGAAATCATTACAGTCTCTAGAACCAAGTAAGCAAAAATGCTCTTTATCTCTATGGAAAATCGCATTGAGATTAACATGGGAAGTTTTGAACTTCAAAGTTCCAATTTTTCCAAATTTTCCATGTCAGTTATCTAATCTTCTGAATATAGGAATGAAACAAGTGACGTATCTAAATGACGGGTATAAAGCTGTGATTCTAGCTGCAAAAATATTTGGTGTGTGAGACTGAAGCATTAGATTTGATTCCATTAATTAGAAAAATTGAGCAAAAATAAGCGAAAAAACATTCCCGCGTCATTTTCAATATTTCTAAATTCCCTTATGCATGATCATCCTGATTTTTTCTCGACGTAATCTTAGATATTTGTGCAGTCTATGTATTGTATGCAGCTATAGGTGGAGCAATGCGGTGCATTATTATAAGGCTCTGAAATTGGCTACTTTGGAGCGTGATCAACCTGTAGTTATTCGCTATATTATCGACGACAATATGAACAATTTTCCTGTCATAATTCGGAGAAATAGCCTAGAAACTGTTTTAGTGACGTTTTATTGAACAAAATGATCAGTGTAAATCTGGTCCTATTAAGTTTAAGAACCTTTCAGTTTTAAGTGTTTGAACTTTTCCCTTTTCCCGCTCGGCGACTTGTTGGCATCAACTTTGTCGGCGTAAATAAGCTGCTCTGCGGACGCTTGTGCCGCCATCTCTTTTTTCATGTGCTGCCGAGCCCAGCTCATAGAGGGCGCTTCGAAGAGCAAGTACACGAAATACGAATAAATCCAAGAGAGAACGAGCGTGTAAGTGAACCTTGTGACCTGTGTTTTTGTAATTAGTTAATCACAATTCATCATCTATGCTTGTTTTACTCACTAAATTCCACACTCGTGTGTGCACATAGTCCTGGCTGTTTGGCATGTCAAACCAAACAAATGTGAAATGAGCAAGGAAAACAGAGAGCGACATGCGGCCGAACGGAATCCATAATCTGATCGTAAACAGCCATTGAAAGATTCCTAAAGTGATATCAGTCAGCAAAATGTCATCGTAACTGCAGTTCTCTCTGAAGATGGCGGCTCACCTCCCATGTCGAAGGCACTCAGGTAACCGACCCAAATGAACATTGAGGCGAAGATGGGCCTGTGTACACCAGCGAACACTACCTCGTGCCATCTTGTCGGCTCTGCGACCGATGTATACCAGTAGTGGGGTATGACTATCAAGGGCATGACTAGCGTGTACAGCACGTACCAAGAATATTTGGCGTATTTCTGTGGAAAAGCAAGATGTCAACTTCGGTGTCTGGACAAACTGGCCATACCTCTGGTATCTGTTTATCTTCCATGATGCAATAGCCGACTAAGAAGCCAATCATGTAAGCCGGAACATGGTGATAGGTGTGAAAGTATATCCATGGAGATATTTCATATTCTCGACTGAAAAGAAAGCTTAGCAACGAAAGTGATCGCAAGTAAACTCACGTATCAGATGCGTCAAAGTTTGGATATGGCGGCAAATCTTTCCACCAAACCGCAAAGCTGGACAAGGACATGCAGAAAAGGGAAATGCCAATCGCAGTATAGACACCCAATTTTGCTGAGTACTTGGCCATCACCGTAAGTACGATGAAACTGATGAGATAGCATTGCATGTCGGCGGAATTGGCCCAAGTATGGAAGAGACACTGAATAATCTGAGTCAAATTGAGTCGGCAGGCATAATTGAGCAACTTGCATGATAATCATGATGAAACCAGTTGTTGATGTATAACACACTGAGTATCCAGTGTTTGTTGCACCTCTCTATGGTCAACTGTTGACCTTCTCTGAACACTGGACCACTGCCAAGGCCTGCCACGGCGTACCCCAACAACAAGACACCCAGCAAGGTCGGCGTAGACCGGAACCACCGCTTGAAGGCCAGGTCCAAGTAGTTTACGTTTCCTTTTTTCTTCATGAAATGAGGATAGAGCATGCAAGCTGTCAAGCATCCGCTTATTGCGAATGGAATCTGAACAAAGAATCCAGTGCTGCGATAAAGTTGCTTGAGGAACCAGTAATGTTCATGGTTGTAGAATATGGCTGTTCAAGAGATGTCGTACATAAAAGTTGACTGAACATTCTTCATATATTCAACTCACGGTAGATAGTGGAGAACATTGGCTGTATGTCTATCATGTGGGCGGAGATGGCGACTAACTGATAGTAGAAGCGAGTCCCGTGAAAGAATGATAAACGCTTTGATAAGGGATCACTTGACTCGGCGTAAAGTTTCTCTGTGTTTTTGGTCACATTGAAGTAGTCGAGAAAAGAGCTTTCGTGCTCGAAGTAATTGGTGATGAGATTGGCCAGGCACACAAATCCAATATAAGCGGCGGATATGATTATAGCAAGTTTATGATGCGATTCCATTGGACGATCTTTGGTCTCGCAAAACGGACTAATGCTTGGCTGGATTTCGGTTCCATTGAGATCTGGTGAGAATAAACCAGATAAAAGATGAAGCAAATATTTCGGCCGACTTACTCTTGACTAGATATTGCTCAATTTCCGATTTATCGCATGAAGATGGGAAGCAAAGGCCGAAGCGAAAGGTTGTCGGCGAAAACATCATCATCTCCATGTGCTTGGCGTACACTTCATGCACTGTGTCTTGCAGTTGCGAGTTGTCAACATTGAAGATCAAGCGATGCTTGTAATCCTGTCGCACCAGTGACTTGTTGAACAAGGGGAAGTTGAGGTTGACCATGCAATACTGACCAGCCATCTGACTGCCTTCCACCTTTGTGTCGATGGACAAGCACTCGTCCATGTGACCGATGTCTGACACATAACCATAGGCCAAGCCGGACTTACCTTTACCTGTGGCATCGATGACTTAAATGGAAGACAGTGAGAGTCGATTTGGATGAACAAAGTGCTGAACACTTACACTTTGTGGCCCACAATTTGCGCTCGGTGAGTCCCGTTGACAACAGTCCTAGGCTGTTCTTACATGCACTTGTCACATTGTACGATGAGTCACTGATTATTTGGCTGATTGCATCCTGGAAGAATTGTTTCTGTGACCAAGCTATTTGGTCAAAGCTCTTGGAAGCGGTCTCCCAACGCTTCAGTATCTCTTCATTCTCTACTTTATGTCTGATTGGATAGTTCACTTTCTCAGTATCATTTTCGTATAGACCGAGAGTGAATATTGTTACAGCTGTCAAACACAGAGCGATCACTAGATTAGTCCACATCAGGGGGTCAAGGCTGGCCGGGAAATTCTTTTACACTCGAAGGAAACAATGTGCGATGAAAAGCACTTCACATGAAATACTCTATTTAATGCCACTGTTATGTCGGCCGTGAAAGGAATGATGACTTCAATGATGACCGTCGGTTAGGCCAAACAATTCACGTGACCTGGTCCATCGTAACAGTCAAATGATGTTAGAGGCAACTCTTTTTTGGCCGCCGGTCAGAAACTGGTTTAGTGACCCAGTAAACCAGTGTGCAGTTGAACCCACCGAGTGAGTGCCTTCCCGTATTTTTCGCTCTTTCTGGATTCGGTTGCATTACTTTGATTTTAGAAAATGAAGCCTATTCTTTTTCATTCGAAGCCTTTGGTCCTTAGCTACCCTGTTTCAAGTCGAAGCCCCGATCATGTCGCTCTTGACGGTATCCCCAGTAATCAGCTTTTGATTGTGATGGCGCTCTTTATCACCTTTGAGAATTTAGTTTCGAGGGCAATCTATCCTCTGCCGGAGTGGCAGCCATTTTAGATCCCTAGACCCTTCCATAGTTTGTCTAATCGATCTCTTACCATCTCCTTGTCTAGTCTAAGCTAATTGCACTTGGAAATCTACTGTCTGATCGAGTTACTCTTCAGTCATTAACCGGTCCGCTTGCAGCGCCACCTAATCTCGCTTAGAAATAAAAAGGATGAAAGATGGCACCACTTGCTCAGTGTTTGTTCAGCAACACAAATTTATGACTTGATTGCTCGTTAACTTCAACGTGATCACTTGATTGCGTCTAGACAAATTTGCCATGGGTTAGCGACGAACGACAGCTATGTTGCAGGTGCTAAAAAGGTGTGACGTCAGTTTAATTGCTAGGTCGCTACTTAGTATTCTTTCCAGATTAGTCTCAACTATGATTTATTGAGCTGGACTCTAAAAAAGAAAAGCGTTTGCGAAAGGAATCTTTAGGGCAAAAACATTCACGTAATCGTTCTACTCAGAAAATTGTGTAGATCTTTCTAGTTGCGGAATTATGTTTATCAAGATTTCCTGTTAATTAGTATGCTTGTGTGATTTTTTCCACGCCGACAGTTTTAACAAGACTTCTATAACAAACATATTTCTGCATTCCTTTTAGGCGCAATAAGAAAGCTGACGACAATCCGATCGGTGAAACAGTTTCATCGTTAAAAGCTGATTGCTTCACTGGAAGAGCTATAAATAGGGATTTCCTAGCATTCGAAGCAATTGCAAGAGTTGGCGAAAAACAAGAAAACCTGTCGGCCATGACGCTTGTGTCCTGTCTCTTGCCGCGACCCCCTCTAATGGCCACCTTCGAAAGGAAGAGAGGAACGACTGGCGGAATTTCTCGTCAACTTTCTCCTCCCGTGAACAAGTGACGATTCTCAATGACAATCGAACCAAAGAGTGAGAACAATCAAGGTGGCCAGCCTCCTCGAGCACCACGTGACCATTCTTGTTAATACGTTACCTCGAACGAGCAGGGTGTCACGTGAGTCTTCTATGATCTGCCCATGATAAGGATATTTAGTGAAGGAGAGAGGGGGAGAAGAAGGGAAAGAAATTAAGAAAGAGTGAGGGAGAAAGGGACGAGCGTAGAATATAATCCATTCATAGCTGGCTCCGTTAGCTGTATTCTTCTATACTAACTTGTCGAGACAAGTTTGCCTTTGATACCTGGTCAACTTTGAGTAAGCGTTTCAAGTGAAAACTTTTCATTAACTGTTCACTCTTTTTACCTCAAGTGAAAGCGCACTCATTGTCTCGCTTTCATCATATTTGTATTTGTGAAAGTGAAGCCTGATTACCATCAACCCTTGAAACACTTCTCCAAATTAAGGACTACGCAATCTCTACGCCATGGAGGGTGACCGGCCCGAAGTGGTGGTCAGCGGCATCTCGGGCCGCTTTCCGCAGTCGGACTCTATGGAGAATTCAAGAACAATCTGTTTTCCGGCGTTGACATGGTCACGGCCGACGACACGAGGTGGCCAATTGGTGAGTGATTGTTGCGTCATCGTGATTTAATTACTATCTTATCTTAAATAGGTTTCTTTAACTTACCTCCGCGAAACGGAAAAATTAAGTCAATCGAGAAATTCGATGCCGAATTCTTCGATATTCCCAAGGAGCATGCTAATCTAGTTGATCCTCAAGAAAGAATTCTTCTTGAGCTTACCTATGAAGCTCTGGTTGATGCAGGTACGTCTCAGAATGACAAAAACGATTGTGGCCCTGGTTCTAATCAAAACTCTCGAATGTCCTAGGAGTGGATCCAAACAGTCTAAAAGGTTCCAATACGGGAGTATATATGGGTCAGTGTTTCGTCGAGACGCATGAAGACTTCGACGATCCCAACAAGGCGCCGGAAATGATGAGACAAAGTGTGACGCGCATCTCTAATCACTTCGAATTCAAGGGTCCAGTTCTGCTAGTGGACACTGCCTGCGGTTCAAGCCTGTCAGCCTTCAACGAGGCATTCCTTGCCCTTCGCTTCGGCACCTGTGATCAGGCCATTGTATGCGGTTCCAATACACTGTTCAGACCTCGTGTGTCACTTCAGTTCAAGGACTTGAAAATGACTTCAAAGGACGGCGTGTGCAAGTGCCTGGACGAAGGAGCCAATGGGTATGTTCGTTCCGAGGCAGCCATTGTTGTCTACTTGCAGCGCGCCAAAGATTCGAAGAGGATCTATGCTAAAGTTTTAAACTCAAAGTCGAACTCAGATGGTTTCAAGGAGGAAGGGATCACCTTCCCCTCTAGGCGCTCTCAAGCCAAGTTGTGCCGTGAAACATATGAAGAAGCTGGTATTGATGTGAATGATATACATTACATCGAGGCCCATGTGACGGGCACTTCGGCCGGTGACCCTGTCGAAATGGGTGCCGTGTATGACGTCATTTGCTCCAAGAAGACTGACCCCTTGCTCATTGGCTGCCTCAAAGCCGCCATAGGTCACTCGGAAGGCGCATCGGGTCTCTGTGGACTTTCAAAAGCTATACTGGTTCTACAGAACCGATTGATTCCTCCGAATTTACACTACCAAAGCCCAAACCCTGCAATAGAAGGCTTAATGGAAATGAAAATGGTTCCTGTCATCAAGGCTACGCCACTACCAGGAGACTTGATTCCCGTTAACTGTTTCGGCTTCGGAGGTGCAAATACCCATGTCGTCCTTCAAGGACACTATGACGAGACGAAGACGAACAAGATCAGTGGGCCAGTGCCCCGGCTGGTGACAATGTGCGGCCGCACGTCCAAGTCGGTAAAGCACATTTGCAACAAGTTGCAATCTGAGCCCATGCACCTGACAAATGAATTCTTGTCCATATTGGGTGACTTTGCTGCAACCGCCAGCGACAAGATGCCTTATCGTGCTTACACAATAGTCAGCAGCCAAGGTGACAAGACAAGCTTTATGAAACATGAGCCCGCTTGCGCAACAAACCTTCCCGTCTATCTCGTGCTCCGGGTAGAAGAAAGTTCTGTCAATGATATGACAGCCTTACTGCGCCTCCCTCACATTGAGAAGACAGTTATGTCCTTGCAGAAACCACTTGACCAGTTTGGCATTCACCTTGGACGACTTTTGAGTGATCAAAACCAGTTGAGCCAACAGCAGCAAGCATCCACAATGGCAGCCACATACCTCAAGTGTGTTGCCATTCAGATTGCCTTCATTGACTTGCTGAGCCAGCTCTACCTGAAGCCAACTGGCATAGTTGCTTACTCTGTCGGCTCACTTGCTAAGGGCTATAGTGATGGTCAGCTCAACAAAGAGGAGGCCATCACTTGCGCCTACTATGCTGGCCAATATATAGGCGATGCCAAGAAAATGACGGAAGCTTTCAGAAAAGTTCTAGGCACCCAAAATGGCCGCACTCTTCAGATCGATAAACTGGTCCAGGCCATCTCTGAGCAAGCTCAAGGTCTCAATGGTACACCCAAAGGGTCGTTTGTGATTGAAGCCGGTCTTAATGGACTTCACGAGCGCGGGCAAGAGAAAGGACTGACAAGATGCCCATTATTTAACACAATTAAGACACTTGGTGATTTATATATGAACGGCAATATCTTGGCCATTGAGAAACTCTATCCTGCGGTTTCTTATCCACTTCCGTCTACTACTCCGTCACTTAGTTCGCTCATCAAATGGAACCATTCTGCGACTTGGTCATTGAAACCGTATCTCATTCAAAACACGGACACATTTCAGACAACCAAAAAATTGAAATTTCATTTTGACAAGCGAGTGATCGAAGATGTTTTCTTATATGATCATAAAATCGACGAGCGCCCCCTGTTTCCGGCCACTGGCTACCTGATGCTAGTATGGGCGGCCTTCTCTAAAATTGCCAACTTTACTGTGTTAGAAACACCAATAGAATTCCGAGATGTTGTCTATTGCCGTGCAACTGTAATGTCCACTTCCGGCGAAGAGACTTCATTCGAAGTGAATGTCAGTGAAACGAACGGCAATTTCGAGCTCAAAGAAGGCGATGCCGTCATTGTTAAAGGAAACATTCGAGTCGACCGCAGTCAGTATGTCGAATACGTTCCTGAACCTGTGGACGATTCTATGCTTGTCCTGCCGAGCCGAGACATCTACAAAGAGTTCAGAGTTCGAGGCTACGACTACGGACAGTACTTTCAGGGCATCTATGAAGCAAAGGCCAACGGCCGACACGGAAAAGTCACCTGGCGAGACATCATTTCCGACAGCACGAAGCAAGCTCTCAATCTGGAACTCGAAGCGGAAGTGGCCAACCTATGGCTGCGTAGCTGGGTTCCTTTCGTAGACGCCATGTTTCAGTTGGATATTCTCAAGGAAGAAAACGACTCGCGATCTCTTTTTGTGCCCACTCGTATAGAGTCCATCAAGTGCAATCCACTTCGCTTGCGCCAAAATATCGAACATTCGGCCAAATTTTTGGACCCACTGACCATGAGTCACAGTAGTTTGCTAGATGTGCACGGTCGCTTCGACAACATTATTTGGACCGATGGCCTGGTGGTCAAGGGCCTAAAGACCTCTTTGCTCAAGAGACGCCAGCAACAGCCCAGGCTTTTCCGGTACTCAATGATGCCCTATAACCACTACAATTCTCTGTCCATAGACGGCAGGAAGCGCGTTGACCTGTATCTTGATGCTTGTCAGAATGCTCTCAATGGCAACTTAGTAGAAAAGAGCGCCTTTGACCTCAACGACAACCGCCACTCGCTGCTCAGGTCAATCATGTTGGGCTCCACGGATGTGACCGACTTGTCGCAAGATTTGCTTGTCGGTGCAGTTGAAGACAACTGCAACTACAATCCAAATGCTCTCTACTCTTTCTTAGACATGGCGGTCACCAATATGGAGCTGGCTGTCGACAAAGTCAACTTTGACATGCTCGAAGTGACCAGTTCGAAACAGCTGATGCACGGCTCGTTCCGTTACTGTTTCCCGGACATTCTTGTCAAGGATTTGGTGCATTTCAACTACTCTTTGCTGCATCCAACTCCGGAGGAAGTGGACGCTGGTGACAAGGATGGCCTGAAGGAAATTGTACAGTGGAACGAAAGTGGGCTGCAAACTTTGCCGTCTCAGAATTTCATCATTTTTAAGTGTGACAAGATAGCGATGGCTACGGAAATGTTGCCTAAGCTGATGACCGCTCTGAAAGATGGCGGCTTCCTGTTGGTAGCCTATAAAGCCAAAATTGAGTCCGAAGCGGCAAGTGATATTCTGAGGACACTCAACTTGAAACTCGACTACATGGACTATGATGAGCTGAAAGCAGTTGGCGAACAACTAGGCTTGGTCTACTGTTGCGACAAGCGGCCCTATGAAACTGTACTTCCGGTTGGCTTCATGATGTTTCGTAGACGCAACACGAAGATTCTACTCGAGAAAACTAGAGTGGTCGAACTTGGTGTCCTAGATTACGCTAATTGGTTTGAAAAGCTCAGAGAAATGATGAAAGAACCAAATGAGGAAAATGACAAGCGAATTTGGTTAGTGTCCAAACTTGACGAGAACCTATCTTCAAGGCTAGTAACCGGGCTGGTTGGCTTCACCAAGTCCCTGAGACTGGAGGAAAATGGCTGTCAATTGCGTTGCTTAATTGACACATCGGTGGAGAAAGTTGATCTGTCTAATCCTAAATATCAAAGAATAATTGAGCAAGATCTACTTGTTAACATCTATGACGACAGAGTTGGTTGGGGAAACTTCATGGCCGAGGATGTTGAGAAGCAAGAGATTGCTTGCTTTCATAACAACAACTATGCCTATCTCAGGTCACTCAAACAAGGGGACATGTCATCATTGACTTGGGTGGAGAGCGATATTCCCAACAAGCTGAAGACGGCAACCGGCAGTGACAAGACGCTCATTGAAATCCACTACAGCGCACTCAACTTCCGGGACATTATGTTCGCTTCCGGTAAACTGGACTCGGAAGCAATTCCCGGTATCCATCCCAATGTGGCCCAAGATTCTATTCTTGGCCTCGAATACACTGGCATTGATGTGTCAAACAATAGGCGAATCATGGGCATCACTCCTTACAAAGGTCTGGCCACTGCCGTCCACGTGACCAAGGACGAAGAGGACTTTATCTGGCCCATTCCACAAGACTGGACCATGGAGGAAGCCGCCACAGTACCAGTCGTTTACGCCACTGCCCTTTATGCCCTCATTCTCAGAGGTAACTTGGTTGATGGCGAATCTGTGCTTATCCACTCTGGCTGCGGTGGCGTCGGTCTGGCGGCCATCAGCATTTGCATGGCAAAGGGATGCAACGTTTACACCACTGTCGGCTCTGATACAAAAAGAAAATACCTGGCCGAGAAATTCCCTCGCCTTGTTTCCCCGGTTAATAGGATCTTCAATTCGCGTGATGTGTCGTTCGAGTCAAACATTTTGAAGCTAACCGACGGCAAAGGTGTTGACGTCATCCTTAATTCCCTTGCTGAAGACAAGTTGCAAGCCAGTCTAAACTGTTTGGCGAACAACGGTCGCTTCCTAGAAATTGGCAAAGTGGATTTTATTCAAAACAATCCCCTGTTTGTGCACCAGCTGTCCGCCAATCAGTCCTTCCATGGTGTCCTACTGGACGCTCTATTCAAATATGGCGACCACACCTACTTGCCACCCAGGTTGCTGGCGGAAAAGAAGCAACTCAAGGCACTAGTCCTAAAAGGCATTGAGCAAGGTGTTGTTCGACCTTTGAACCGAACTGTCTTTGGCAAGGACAAGGTCGAAGAGGCTTTCCGGTACATGTCCACCGGCAAGCACATCGGAAAGGTGATTGTTCAAGTTCGTGATCTTCAAGATAGAAAAGATGCCAAAGCTGGCCTTGTTTCAAGGGCAATGAAGACTACCTATTGTTGTCCGAGCAAGTCGTACATTGTCCTCGGCGGAGCCGGCGGCTTTGGACTGGAAGTTGTCCAGTGGCTGGCCCATAAGGGAGCCAAGAAAGTAATTATCAGCAGTAGGCGTGGCTTGAGAGACCCCTACCAGTTCTACGCCGTCAATCGCCTACGCAACAAGGGCATCAAGGTGATAATCAGCAAGTGTGACATTACCACTATGGAGGGAGCTAAGCAGCTGCTATTAGAAGCTGAGAACGAAGCACCGGTTGGTGGAATTTTCAATGCTGCCGTCGTGTACAAGGACAGTCTCTTTGTTGACCAGTCGCTAGAGCAGTTTAAGGAAGTTTGTGGCCCAAAGGCGGACGCTACGCTTTTCCTTGACCAGCTGTCTCGACAATTGTGTCCCGAACTGGACTACTTTGTGGCCTTCTCGTCACTGTCCTGCGGCCGAGGTAATGCCGGTCAAAGTAATTACAATTACGCAAACTCGCTAATGGACAGCGTGTGTGTGGACCGAGTGGCCAACGGTTACCCCGGCCTGTCGCTGCAGTGGGGCGTCATTGGTGACGTGGGCATCGTGACAGAGACCTCTGCGTCCAATGACGTGGTCCTACTGGGCACCACGGCTCAGAGAATGTTTTCCTGCCTCGACACCATTGACAAGTGCCTGCAAGATGGCGCTCCTATTCATGTGAGCTTTGTGAATGCCCAAGAAAAGTCCGGTGACTCGTCGCTCGACAATGGCGACATCCTGAATGTGGTCACGCGTCTCTTGGGCCTAAAGGACATTTCTAACATTGACCCTTCGACCAACTTTGGTGCCCTTGGCCTTGATTCACTCATTGCCGTTGAAATTAAGCAGATCCTTGAGAAAGCAACAGGGAACCCGATGTCAGTCAAGGAGATCCGAGAGTTTACTATTGCCAACCTGATGCAACTATCCAAGAATCGTGTTTCAAGTGAAACTGACCAACCTTCGCACGACAAGACGAGTTGAGCGTGATTATAACTGTTTTACCAGTAATACTATTTCCACACCATACTTTTTTTATATTCCAGTTTAACTTAACTTAAAGGTTTTACAATTAGCAAGATTTGCTGGAATTGCCAAAAAGAGTGAAAGTCATCTTTTTATCGTTTTCTCTGTTAATCAAAATAATTGTAATGCAATCTTTTTTTCTTGTTCCTGGCTTTCTTCAGCTTTTTGTTGACATGAAAATAAATATAGAAATAAGTTGTCTTCAGAAAAGAAAGATGTTATCCTTAATGAACTAACATTGACCTCATTTTGACCTGCAGCTTGATCATTATCAAGTCTCCTCTCTCTCACCCTCTCGCTCTCCCTCCTCTCCCCTCACGCCTCCTGAATGACTTACGTTAACCGCAATTTAATTTCAAATCATTTTCTCGAGAAACAAAAAATTTCTGGGTACGATGTGTTTCAGTTTTGCGTCAATATGCAAATCAAGATGACTAACAAAGCATTCTCGGTCTTCCCAAGAAATATACAAGTTGGGCAATGTTGTCTAGAAATGATGAAAAATAGACAACTGTAATCCAATCTACGTCATCTAATTGAATCAAAGGATGATTGAATAGTTATAGCATTAGGCTTTGAGAAGTGCATTTCTAGGGACACAAAAAAATCCCTCGAGCATTGCGACATTTTTGGAATATATTAGTGGATCTCTACATAACAAGGATGTTATTTTATGGTGATCAAGTTTAAATTGTCGCTTATAGAGTGGAGTTCTTGCCTCTGTTAGCTTAATGACGTCACTGGTTGCTGACGTAGTTCACATGACACAATTAGGAAAGAGTTTGCCTTGTCCACGTCTAATTTGCTGGGAATGGCGTTTCTCTTTCTGTACCTGCAAGCCATTTAAGCCTCGTTAAAGAGTTTTTTGGAACAAAATCATTATTCAAATTGTCAGCGACCTTGACTACTTGATGCCCTTCATGCTCTGACAAGTGGTAGATAGTTCTAGTGTCATCGACAGTGGCGTCATTTACTTAAGCACTAATTGCATTGCAATTAACCACTTATTGTTAGGGTCGGAAGGTCTGCTCGAAGATGTTTTAAAGGTCAAAGATTAAAATTCGTAAGGATTTCCTTCGAATAATGATGATGCTTTGAATGGCGCTATCAATTCCAGTCAGTGTCGACTTCAAGCCTTCAGTCGCAAGCCTTCGAGTCTCACGGCACTGCGATGTGTATGAGTTTAGAACTCGTGATAGTTGAACGTGATTAATAATTAATTCGAGAAGTTGACATTGGACGCTCTTTTGAATATACAGTAAAAGGAGAACAAAATATCAGATAGAACAAAGCAACTCAACGAGCGCCATCTAGCGGTTAGAAGAAGTATGACTGAACTATTCACGGTATTGATTAATTTATTGCTTGAATTGTCAATTTTAAAGGGCTTTGATCGTAAATAGAATGAAACTCAACGGGTTTGTGCAACTTAATTAAAATAAAGATGATTACTTCAGGGTATAGGTAGATAAGTGATGGTCTTAGGAACCTCGTACTCCATTGGATTAGGATGATCAAGAGCGTACGAGACTCGCCATTTGATTAAGAATTCTGTCATGTATGAACTATATTTACTGGCTTTGTTTAACCAACGCTTGGCCTCGGTTTGATTCTTACGCTTCCTGTGAATCAGACCAATCTCATAACAGGTCTGAGGTATGACTTGCACTTCAGACTCGATGACACTCTCCAAGGAGAGAATCTCGTGGAACAGTTGCAGGGATTCTTCTTCGGCATCTCCTCTCAGTTTCAGCAAGAATGCCTTCAAGAACAACAGGTAGCCATATTTGTCCCAATAATCTGAATCATTCTTGGCCAGAGTGTCCAATTTGTCTTGAACCTTTTCCAGGAATGGGTTGATGTACTTGGGCTGGCCTTCAATACAGTAGATGAAGTTACCGACGTACAGGATTTCCAAGAAAGGTAAAGACCAGGCCTTGACATTGTTACAGAACTGAGCCGCTCGATGGGCCAACATTTGTTCATAGAAGACCTTCTTGAGGACGAAGAAACCTCGGCAATGTTTCACTTCACTGTAGCAAGAAAAAATGATTTAGTACATGATTGAAATTCCAATGACGAGCAAATCTCGTCAAGCTGTGAACTTACTGCAACTTCTCACTGATGACTTCCTCGAGTTCTGGTCTACCTTCTTCGTCCATGATGAGTCGAAGGGCGGCAGCGTGAATGTATACTACGAACGAGGGCAGGTAAGCTTTGACTTTGAGGGCATTTAGAGTTTCAATGCACTCGATGAGCTTGCGCCACTGGCCACTCAAGGTGTAGTTGAGCAAATTGAATACACTGATGACAACGGTTGTGTTTCCGAAATAAGCCAAGGAGTCCCTTGTGTGCAGCTCGTATTTGATTGACTCTTCGATGTTACCGAGAACAAGTTCACGGGCACCGAGGACAAAGTAGTTCAAACCACCATAAATGTCGAACTTTAGGAAGTTTTCCGCCAAATCGACTATGAGGTCCTTTCTAACTTCACCCACTCCGTAGACTGGCTCTAGGAGTCCGTAGTAGAGGAGAAGTGTCATGGCGGACGGAAGGTAGACAAGAGCGTCGCCACTGTCGGCAATTTCGTGCAACTCGCCCAGAGCTTTCTCCAGGTTTGACGGGAAGCCCACAAATTGCAAGAACTTGGCCAACTTGGTGGGCGCAAATGAGAAGACCAGGTTCGTTATGCCCAGACCAAGCTTGACACCGGTGGTGAACTGAACACGGCACACTTCATATTCCCACTTCTTTCGGTACTTGACAATGTTAAGTGCGTCAAAGTACAGTTTGTATGACTTGTTGAAGTGGACAGCTGCGCTTAAGAGACCCTTGTAGCTCTTGTCACTCAGGAGCGTCAGGCCACCGATACAGCCAACGGCGCCACAGTACATGACCTCGGACAGAATTTCTTCGTCAGTGAATGCATTATAGTCCGGCCGGAAGAGGACATTCTTCCACGATCGCTTCCGCTTTGTCTGGTAGGCCATTTCGGCGGCAATTCGAAAAGCTTCGATTCCTTGCTGGATCAGTTCCTGCGATAAAAAAGAGTCATGAGATACTTGTTATTTAACAGCATTGACCGTGAAAAGGATAAATGTGAAAGTCAAGCGACGCAATCAAGAAGGGGAGAGAGAGAAAAAGAAAAAAGGCCTCTGGCTATTGGGATCATGGTGGTGACCATTAACTGATCACGTCAAGGCGACATGAAACAAGTGACCATGGAAGTCATGTCAACACATATACACTTACCCTGTCTAGGGAGGAAACGGAAAGCAGGGCAATGATGCTGCCCTTTAGGAAGGGATAAAATGGCGACTTGAACATATTGAGATCACACTCAAGTAGACACTCGTCCAGCTTGTTGGTCATGGCCAACTTGAAGAGTCGGCGAGCTTCGTCGAAAAAGAAGTCCGGGTCGAAGAGATGGTTCTTTGGGTCCCAGTTGTTGTTGACCATTTGAATCTGTTCGTCCAGTTCCTAGTTCGAAAGAGAAAAGTTCTAAGTTAGTTGAGTTTTAGATTCAGGCTGAAACTACGATGCTTCGTCATATTGTAGAATAGTTCAAGAAGATGTCCAAGTTCGCGCCAGAAAAGAAAACTTACTTTCTTCTCCGTGTCTGACAGAATGTTTCGAATTTTTTCCGAAATGTCCGAACCGCCGGAAGAACGGCGCGAAGATTTCCGGCGGCCATAGATGAACTCGGAGGAAAGGCGCTTAATCAACTTTGAATTCATTGTTGATTAATCACAGGATGGACATATATGCAATCAAGGAAAGGGTGGTAAACTGCGACCTTGTCTCTCGGCTAGAACTGTTCGGACGGAGAGACGAGAGGAGAATGAAAGTGTCGCGAGTGGTCGAGAGGGAATGAGAAGAACATTCATCGGCTACTCATTCTTTAAACAATTATTTTGAAGGCTTCCAACCATTGCAACTGTTAGTTTGCGACGTCATCCGCTATAGGATGTCCGAGGCGAGCTCTGATTTGTTGAGACGATCCTCTCCCTCTCTATCTCTTCCCTCTCTTCCTTTCCGCTCCCTTGCAATGGAGACTGCGAAGCGAAGGCTAAGGTTCGTCAGAAAAAGGTTTCAGTGCAACCAGAGTCCTTCCAACGGGGCAGCTGCCGGTTAGCCTTGAGAGGCAGCTCTTCCCTTCTCCCTTTCATCTCTGCCTCTCTCCCTCTCTTTCTCTCTCGCTCCCTTTCACTCCATCTTGCATTTATTATCCTTGGCAATAACCCTTGCGATCAGAGCGGCTTTTGACGGTCACTAATCTCATCCGTCCCTTGCTGACCTTAGCTGGACATGATAATTCCACTTCCCTTCCGCAGCTCGTTTGATGCGCAATTAAGAGAAAAGATTCATCAGGCTAAAGTATTCGGAGGTCACGATTCTGAATCAGTAAGTGCAACGCAAGATACGCTAAAAGCAATATCATCTATCACGTACGATATGTTTCAAAAAGCGAATAGAAGAGTTGCAACAATCGGCAGTTGTTTCATATTTCACAATTTAGCAATTGTAGACAAAGGCGTCAACACATGTGGCAATCATTCCTAAGAACATTGCAAAACTTCGGGAATTTAGGTTTTTATACTTAGGCAAATTGAGAAGATACAGAGAAGAGAGCAAGAAAGAGGGGAGAGGGATGCGCGTCAAACTGCTTAGGTAAAGTCCCTTTCAAGGGGAGAGAGGGATATCAGGTAATTACAGTCCAGAAAAAGGGGTAAGTGGATGAAAGTTGTCCTCGGGCACAGAGTGTAGTTGAATGATCTTGACTCCGAGCATAATGAAAGTGGCAAAGGTGGCGTCAACATTGAGCAATCAGGGAATTGTGGCAATGGCCGACTCAAATTTAACAAAGAAAGACCGGAACAAGTGGAGGACAGAGTGCCAGTGTTCAGTGAAGTTGTCAATACCTTTGACCAAGTGACCATCACCAGTCTGATAGGCGAGCAATTACAAGAGACCCCAGAATGATAGAAAGATGAGTTTTAGATGAAAGAGAAAGTTGACCTATGCTTACATTTCCGTTGCCGTCTTGCTTGAGAATTTCCTGCAACTTCTCGTCAATCGAATCATTTGATGACACTGATTCGTTTGACCACCTCCGAGGTCCGAAATTGAACGAGTCCAGATTCAAGATGGAACCCCTTCTGGGCGCTTGACCAAGGACTTCGCTCGACTTCATGGCTACTTTAGCTAGACCGTCCATATCGCTTGATTACAAGAGTTACAAGTGGCGACTGAGTTCTAATAAAATGAGAAAGTCGAAGTTATTTGTTTCTCTTGATGTGTCACCTACACTTGACTAGTCTTGAATGAAACGAGAAACTTCCAATCAAAGGGCTTAATGGCTCACAGAGTTCGCGGGCAACTAGCCAAGTGACTTGCTCGTCACCCAGAGAGGTTAAGGACCTGCTAGGAACCAGTTTGAAATTTTACCAATGATAGTTTAACCAAAACTAGTATTTTATCATGCACACGTACGGATAGTCTTGATGGCTGCTTGATACGAAATGAACATAGATTCTTGACCGGGTTTTCGCGAAGCAATGTTCTCCGGTCGGCTTCAGCAAGGCTGCAAACAGTGGCGATATCTTGAACGTAAAAGAACTTGCAATGGAATGGCAACAGGTCGTTAAATTCTTCGTCACTCCGAAGGTCGGGCATCACCGTTAGTTTTAGGGAGGATATTCTCTAAACGCTCCCTCAAATTGGATAATCCTTGAAAATTTGACCTTGTCGAGTCAATGGCTTTCTCCAGTTCATGTTTCATTGGTTAGCGTTTCCTACACTTCTTCAAGGTAACTTGCTGTAATATTTCCGAGAAGCTGCAGTAGACACCAACTCGACCCCTGAACTCTGCGCTGATTGCGAGCAGTGACCTCATCTTTCTACGTAATTCCCTTTGCCTGGAGCTGAGTTCGATTTTAACATACGCACCTGGGCTGTCACCCAAAGATAAATCATCCTTGGATTTTCAACAAGATTCAAGATCACGTGTCTTCGGTGCAAAAACCTCTTGACTTCAGCTGTTGCATGTCTGGGCTTACAGCTTCCGGAAAACGACTTGCCTGCCGTCAATGGCTGTTAGAGGTCAACCACGATACTGCAGTTCATGACTTTTCGGTCAACAGCTAAGCATGAACCTCTGCCTTGGGCCATACGCCGAACGAATTTACCACTGTTTCCAATACTCGTTATACAGCACATCTTTCTAGAAGCCATCAATTTAATAGCTCAAGTCAGGTCTATTTTTCTGGCCCTGCAAGTTTGCTGACATTTCAACTTTCTTTTTTGATTTAACTGTGTACAAAAACTAGTTCGAACAAACTGTAACAATGGCGCCACATTCGCGAGGGACCGTTTGGTCATCTAGTTGCGAGCTGTCATTTTCTTGTTTTTTGTTTCGATTGTTCAGCTACATTGAATTAGCATCTTCGGCTATTATCGTTGCCATTAAGTACTTGCTGTACTAGCTTGGCAATTAAAAGTTTTATGGCCAAGTCAGTGCGTGACACACTGCTTTCAAGCCTTTATCACCAATGTGAACCATAAAGAAACGTGATTCCAGGCCCAGCGACTTGTTCAAGGTCACTTTGTGATAATTGCCGCAAGCAGTGATGAAGAATTTAAGCTCGTCTCGTATTTAAACAACATGGTTATCACTGCGAAAGTTCTAGTAGTCGACAAATGAGCAAGTGAGATGCTTACTGACTTAATGACAAGCTGAGGGCGAAGTAAAAGCAAATTGTCATATGAGTAGCCACACGTGGACATGTTATTTCTCAGGCACAAAAACGATCCATCATTACCTGTGCATGGCGAGACACCTAAAATTAGGATGAATTCAGCGTGATCAGAGACATCGATAATCATGAAGGCCCGAAAGAAACATGTCCAGTTGAGAACAAGAGTAGGTCAAACCTTGAAATATCTCTCTCTCTCTCTCTCTCTCTCGATGCAACGGGAGAAAGTGACTTTCCTTGTATCGTTAATCGAAGTCAAAGTTAGTGTGGCTTCCAATTGAAGGCATACAACAAGAGCCCAAAACAGGTTCTTTGCGCCGAGAAAAGGTGTAGCATCTCGCGAAGCCTGATTTGCAACTTCAACGGCGGAGCGTTACGTTAATTGTGTCAGCCAAAGCAGAGGAATAATGCGACACACTATAGGACTTTTAATTTTGTTTGTTTCCGTTTGTCATGGTGCCGTTTCCGGCGGTCAGCCAAGTGGCCGGGTTTCCCGGTTACCAGAGCCACAGCGAAAGCTGTTTCAATTTTTCACCGGTGGTGTAACTCAACTACTGTGGACCGACCTGAAGCCTATCGAGCAATCTGTTAATCCAGTTTGCAAGAAAAGTTTACAAGAGATAATCGATCACATAGACAAAGGAACAGATTGGGCATTTAGGCGTAAGTAGTCTTCTTCGATCTGGATTGCTCTAATCAAGTGACCCTTTTTGCCGTCAGTGGTTGATGCTTCAAGTAAATCACCGTCGGGAATACTCGGCGGAACTGTGACAAGCTTCGGTGATTACGACCAATGCCTGGAAATGGAATCGGAAGATGTAAAGCCTCGGTTCTTTGGAAAGTACTGCATGGTCAACTTCAAGACAGAGCGGGCTGCCCTCGGTTCACTCAACATCAGCCGCCACTTGCACAAGCAAGTGCCAGTATATGACTACTATAACCTCAACTTTGGTTTCTGCATACCATCCACATGTAGACCGATTGACCTGAAGAAGCTGCTGGACAGTCGTCTTCAAGGTCAGCTGGTGTCCGTCACCGGTGACATTTCATGTGACACAGGTGCCTCGGCCTACTTGCCCAACAAAGTGCTGAACTTGTCAGTGGCTCAAATGAATGCCATGTGAGTATGGTTAATCTGCTGAATTTAACTTATTCCGTGTTCACTTTGCCAGGCTGTTTGTGGCCATTGTGATTGGATTAGCGTGTATAGCTTCTAACTATGATTTAGCCAACTTCGCGGTGCGCATTGTGATGAACAAGAAAATTGAAGAGATGGTCCCACCTATCAGAGGACTGGTCGAGAATTTGTCCAGCTTTTCAGTTTACAAGAATGGCATTCAGCTTCTCACTGTTCCTCGAGGCCAAGAAAAACTGACGTACATTGACGTCATCAAGATCTTAATTGTCTTGCATAGCATTTTAGGACACTGTGTCTCGAGCTTCGATACTCCACTGTCACTCTACGTTATTTGTAAGTTGGTTTAATTCAAAAATTTGTCACTGATTGCTTTTCTTATTTAGTCCGTCTTCATGATGTCAAAGGATTCTTTGGTTCTCTGATAGCACAACCTTTCTTAAATGTGAACCTGATCAACTTTTTGTCGTTCATCGGGTAGGTTGCGATAAGCTGAATCGAAACAGTTCTAGAACAATTTTTAACTAACTGTATTAATCCTAGCGGAGCTGTCACTCTTCACACAACGTACGACCTGATTGACAATGACATGCTCAACTTCCGACATGCCGTGGTCAACAAGTGGCTCAAGTTCATGCCCAGCATCATGTCCCTAGTTGCCTTTGACTTGATCTGGCCCATTCTGGGCAATGGCCCGCTCTACACTCAAGCTGGGAGTTCCATTCTGGACAAGTGTTCGCGCAATTGGTGGAGAAACTTGCTGTTTATCAGCAACACTAGTCCAGCTCTCGACGCGGTAATTTTTCCGTCGTACATAAACAACCAACTAACTAGAAATTTTCTTTGACAGTGTGCCGCCCACACATATTACGCAAGTATCAACCTGCAGCTGTTCATTCTTGGACTGGGAGTCGTCTACCTGTTGACCAGAAGCCTAATTGCCGGAACACTGGCCACCGTGGCCATGATTGCAATTGGCAATCTCATGTCTTTCCACAGCGCAGCGACTCTGAACTCACCCGTTTTCTTTGACAAAAATGGCGGTGTTTCAGACTGGTCAGCGTACATAGATGCTGTCCAGTTTCCGTTGTATGGCCACATGTCTGACTATTTCATCGGTCTCTTCATGGCATATTTGATGAGAATGGGTTGTTTGAGCAACGCTGCCAAAACTGTAAGTATGTTTCCATCTGAATCCACAAATAATACTTACTTTCTGTTTCAGGGAAAATTCTTCTCTTTAGCATCTATTGCACTCATTTTGCACAATCTGGTTTTAGCAACAGGATATGTTAACGTCTACGGAGCTGTGTCGAAAGAATACTACACCCTGTACATCATGGCCATCAAGATGGCGCACACGGCCATGTTTGCTACCGTATTTCTGTGGCTAGGACCTCTAAGTCAAGAGTCAGTGTCCGGCACAGCTCAAGGTAATCGTTTAACTTAACTAGATTAAACTAACCATATTGCGAATTAGATGCCAAGTTGCTGGAAGGGGAAACGGACGACGGTCCATCGAGTCTACTTGTTCAAGACATGGTGTTCAGTTTTCCAAAGGTGTTTGCCAAGCTGAGTTACTCGATGTACTTGGTAAACCATTTCTACATGAGGTTCGATTTTTTCACCACCAGAATCCTCTACGTGATTGATTTCTACAATACGGTAAGTCACGCCAGTTTTAGAGTGCAATTAACCGTTCTCTTCTACAGATAAAAAGAAGCATATACGGCCTAGTGTATGTTCTCATGCTGTCGGTATCCTTTCACCTTTTCTTTGTATCTCCGTTTGAGAATGTTCGAAAAGCTTTGGACATCAGGACAGTTGTTGACATTTCGAAAAACAAATACGATTGAGTCGAGTGATTTATCCATGTTTTAGTCAATAAATTATATTGTGTGTTTGAGGGAATGATGAACCGGAAACACCAAGCATGCTGAATATTTTCCGCGACACCTGGGGGAGAAGAAATCCTTATCTTCATTGCATATAGGTTTGACTCTTCATCACAATGCTCGTAATGAGTAGACCAAGCTATTGAACTTTAGCTGTTTACCTGCTTGACTAAACACTCATCTCGGCTTCTAATTAGAGCCAAATGTCCACAGTGTTTGCAATCTGACGCCTAGATACACGTTTCAAGCGATCTAATTTATGATATTAATGGAAGTAAGTATGGTTAATATTCATTTCCAGAGAAAGGCGCGAAATTAAACGACGATCGTGTTGATGCCATAAAATATAAAGTCATCTTTGAACATTTGACACCGACTGCTCAAAATTCAGTGTGTTCTATAATGTGGAAATCTGATTTTCTTGTTCGATTTTTGCATAGAACGAGCATTAGTGCTGACGACAAACAAATCATTTGCAAAGTATTTTCAATTTTGCAGTGATTAATACGAACCCTAGATTCTAATGAAGCGAGTGTTGTGCAATAGTTAGCTCGTCACATCGCAAAGTGTTCCCATCTAAGAATACTGCGAGTACAGTTCAAGGTAAGCAACAGCAAAACATTACTCAACTACATGTCTGATTACATTCTAAACCGCTATTCAGTGAAAAATAAACATCTCTCTCCCTCTCTCTCTTTTCCTCTCTCTCTCCCTCTCTCGTTCGAGCAGTTAACCTATTTAAGCGAAAAGTGATTACAGTATCATTATCCTTTAAGCAAGTTTAGAATGGTCAAGTCTAGAAAGGAAAGTGTTGCTGACGGACGAATAATTTGATGAAGGGGGAGGAGAGAGAGGGGAAAGAGCGAAAGTGTTGCACGCAAACATGAAGAGGCGATAAAAAAAGTTCCAATCAAGCCCACCTTGACACCGTAAAAAAGAGACGTGTCCAGTCTTCTATCCAACGGGTTTTGTTCACTTTGACTACTTGAAATAACGTTTCCTTTTCTGTGCTCAGAAAAACTTGGTCCCCTTCATGGTCTCGCTCTTCCTTCGACTTGGCACACTCTGTCGAGGTGATTCAGTTCGTTAAGGACATCAAGTTGCGAAGGACTTTCTCCCGTTTCACGACATTTTGAAGAAGACACGCAGAGTTTTCCATAGTGACCAGATAATCTGAAGGTCGCTTCAGATCGAACACCATGGACATTGTGACTCGAAATGGCGAGGTGCGGCCATCGGTTCGCGACTACTTCAAGGGCAAGACTCTGTTCATGACCGGTGCCACTGGATTCGTTGGTCGGTTCCTAATCTACAAGTTGCTCAAGGACTGTGACATCAAGCGATTCTACATTCTTCTCAGAGAGAAGAAAGGCCAAACCATAGATGAACGCTACGAGACGTACGTCAACCTTGAACTGTTCAGTTTCCTTCCCGACCAGAGCGTTCTCAAGAAGGTGGTTCCTCTCAATGGAGACATCACTTTGCCCGGCTGTGGTCTTTCTTCCGAGGACTTGTCCACTATTGTCCACGAAGTGGACATTGTCTACCATTCTGCGGCCACCGTCAAGTTCAACGAGCCTTTGAAGTAAGTCACTTGCTGATTTGACAACCAGATCTAACTTGATTGTTCCGCTTCCCAGATCGGCAACTAAACTCCATGTTTACGGAACGGAAAACATCGTTCGACTAGTCAAGAAAATTGTGAACCTTGATGTATTCATGCACGTGTCTAGCATCGGTGCTTGGTGTACGGAGGACGTACTAGAGGAGCGCGTAATGACTTGTCCAATCAATCCGCGACAATTTGTCGAAAAGATGGAGAGCATGTCCGAGTCGGAAGCAATCGCGGCCACCAAGGACTATATAGGAAAGCCGCCAAAGTTCATGAACACATACTGCTTCACCAAAACTTTGGCCGAAGGTGTCGTCTTCAAGGAAAAAGATGGTCTGACCATTGGTCTGGTGCGGCCACCATTTTTGTACTCTTGTGCCCGAGAGCCAGAGATGGGCTGGTTCGATACACCACAGACCGGCGCAGGGCTCAGTGTGCTGTTCTCTTTGGGCTTGGCAAGGATTGCCAGCCTTAGGCTCGACGACCCCGTGGAGTGCATTCCGGTCGATTTGTGCGTCAATTCCATGATCAGCACGTGCTGGTATATGGCCACAGTGGCCCGAGAGAATGGCGAAAAGTTCAAGGTGTTCAACATGGGCATGTCCCAGGATGCCGCCTACACGGGCCGCAAATTGCAGTCCATGGGCATTGAGCTCGGTTACAGGTACCCGTCTACCAAGCAAATTCGGCCACCGATTGAACCGTACAACTTCGTCCCGAGTCAACCGTACATCAAGCTGAAGGCATTCTTCACTCACACACTCTTTTCCATCATGATTGACACCCTTCTCGTTCTAACCGGTCAGAAGCCAATGTGAGTTGATCCACTTCGTGATTAGACAATTAATGAACCACGTTGCTGACTGATCGATCTAATTACAGTCTCGTCAAATTAACGTCCAAAATCCTGGGAGCTGTTAGTCAAATTTTCGAAGTGATATGCAGTTACAAGGAAGAGCTGAAGATCGAAATGGGCAACATTGACTTACTGTATGGCAAACAGGGCGTTTTGGGTGATGAGGATAAGGAAATATTCCTGTATGACCTGAAGTCCATTGATTGGCCAGCAGTAGGTGTGGCTAATCACATGAGATTTAGAAGAACAATTCTAAAAGAACCCGATTCAAATTTGCCTTGGGCGAGGAAGCGTTTGAAGATGTAAGTTAACGACCGATTCCCTTGATTGCTGTTTTCTTATCGAATTGAACTTGAACTGTTCTTTGTTCTCTTTAGGTTGGAAGTTGGTTACAAAATCTTCAAGTTATGTTTTTACGCCGCAGTCCTGGCTTTCTTCTATGGTACTTATACACTTGTCGAATCTTCGATTATCCTATCTGCAATCTACTGGTTCATTACAATAACAATTAGCGCCATCATGTTGTACTGTTAGATGACTCACGAGCTCCTTGTATACGACAGTGACCTTTGAGACCAGTCTTCTATTTTTGTTATTCGGAACATTGTACAGAAACAATAAACATTGCCTTTCCAGTGAAATTTCCCTGAAATCTTCCGCTTTCAGGGTGAGCAATGACAGCGAACTGATATTTCAACCACACTAGTTTTGTTTCCCGATTTAGACAGATTAGATTGACTTCAAAATGGAAGAAGAGTTTATCGTCGAGGAAATAATCACGAAAAGGTATCAGAACGGAAAACTGGAATATTTTGTGAAATGGCTCAATTATGGGGACGAAGAGAACACGTGGGAGCCGAGAAAAAATCTGGCCGATGACGTCATCGAGAAATTCGACAAACTCCAGACGAGAGAACAAGAAGTCGCTTCTCAATCACCTGTTCGCTATTTCTTGCCGAAATTTGAGAAAATGAAGACTCGAAATTCTGGAACTGTTCGAAAGTCTAAAGGACGAAGTTCTACGGCTACTAGTTGTTCTAGTACTCGAACGCTGGAGGCTGAAAAGAGCGAGCCAAAGACTAGGACGGTGAAGATGACGGCAGATAAGAGAGCGGTCGTTCCTCGCCATGAGAAGAAGGCAACGGACGCCAATAGTCGTGCAAGAACAGTGAAGCCAAGTGATTTAGTTGATCCAACTGAATCATACGACGGTCGCATTCCTTCTGAAATCCTTGGCTGCTGTGAACATGAAGACGAAGTGTGGTATCTGGTTAATTGGGAAGGCCCAGAGCAGCAAATCAATCTGGTGCCCTGGCAATGGTTGTCTCAGAACTTTCCTTTGCTGGTAATCGTGTATTTGCAACAGCATTTAGTTTGGAAGTCTGTTGATGAAGCTTCGCCCTTGGCTCACAGTAATGCGGAATCAAGAAGACTCAAACATTCATCGCCCGAATTCGATGACTTCGTGTCTTTTGAATGAGATTAAGAGAGGGCTCCACTAACAGTGAAAACTAAAGTTGATTAAAATACCCAGCTAGGTGTCATCATGAAACTTTTCACTTGTTTTGGCGCGAAATTCGAAAACTATGCTTCACCCATCAGGTGGCGCTTGCGGAGTTGTTTACTGTTAGCACGCTGACACTTTTCTGTCTTTACATAATGCTGAACAGATTTTTGCCATCGAGTCTTCTACGGAATGTTTGTTCAAACTGTTACTCTAAAACTAGCAGGAAGTCAAGTAGCTGCTCTATCCATGGAGATCTTGTTTTGGTTGAAAAAATAGACAGAATAATGTACATTGCAATCAACCGACCAGAGGTCAGAAATTGTGTCAACATCGAAACTGGATTACAATTGGTTGAAGCGTTGAAACAACTTGACGCTGATCCGGATGTACATGTGGGGATATTGCATGGTTCTGGTGGAAATTTTTGCGCTGGTTTTGATTTGAAAGAATTGTCATCGTTTAAAGGCACTGAGGAAGCCAGAGCAGTCAAGAAAGCGCCAATGGGGCCGAGTCATATGTTGGTTGAGAAGCCGCTAATTGCCGCCATCGACGGCTATGCTGTTGCCGGAGGTTTAGAGTTGGCATTATTCTGTGACATGAGAGTGGTCGAGGAAACGGCATTCATGGGCGTTTACTGTCGCAGGTTTGGTGTTCCTTTGATCGACGGCGGCACAGTCAGATTGCCCGCCTTGATCGGTCTCTCTCGGGCAATGGACATGATACTGACCGGCAGAGGAGTCGGTGGTAAAGAAGCTCTGCAATTCGGTTTGGCCAACAAGTGTGTCTCTCACGGAACAGCTTTGGGAGCGGCCACATCTCTAGCCCAGTGCATAGCCAAATTTCCACAGGAATGTGTTAAGGCTGATAAGCGTTCGGCTTACTACAGCTCCTTCAGTGCGAAATCACTTCAGGATGCTCTAGACTACGAATACGTCAACGGGAAGCCAGTGATTGAATCAGAGGCAGTTGACGGCGCCGGTCGTTTTGTGCAAGAGAAAATTGGAAGACACGGGAAATTCAATCTAGACACATTTGAAAAGATGATGAATGCTGCAGAGCCAACAAATATACCATGATTAAATCAGTGATCAAGCCTAGAAGTTTCGTCATCAAATTATAATGCAGTGATAAAGTACTCAAGATATGAAGAATCAAGGAATCTGATTGTTTGCGCTTGAAAGTCCTTCTCTCGCTGAATACTTAACACCTCTTTTAAAAGCTAGAATTAGAAGCTAACTCCCTCATCTTGAAATTCTAATACTTGCTTCGCGATAAGTCCAGAAATGTCGAAGTTCGAAGACAAAGTCGTGATTGTCACTGGCTCAAGTTCTGGTATTGGTGCTGGCATTGTACTAGCTTACGCCAAACTCGGTGCTCGAGTCGTGGTACATGGTCGAAATGCCCTGAGGGTCGACGAAGTGGCCGACAAATGTAATGGCGCCTAGTCCAAATGGGCAACAGGTCAGTACGATTTCTTATAATCAAGCTCTAACTGCAAATGTCAGGCACTAGCAGTGGTATCGGATGTATCTAAATTGGAAGGCTGCAAAGCGATTGTCCGAAGAACTATCGAGCAGTTCGGCAAGATTGACATTCTAGTCAACAATGCTGGCAGTTTCCCTGTGGCCTTAATCACAGACGCCAATTACCTCGAGACTGTCGAGCTGACAACTGAGATACTTCTGAAGAGCGTCATGCGAATGACCCATCTGTGCGCCAATTACCTAATTGCCACCAAAGGCTGCATTGTCAACATATCGAGCGACGGCTCTGGACTATCTGACCCAAGTGTCAGTGCATACTGTACCTGCAAAGCCGCCGTGGACAAGTTCACCAAATGTTCAGCTGTCGAACTGTCACCGCATGGAGTGCGAGTCAATTCGGTTCTGTACGTATCGGAAATTACTTCGCTCTTCGTCTCTTTGAATTGTTGCACTTTTCAGGCCATCTCTCATTGATACACCGATTCTAGATGGATTTACTGCCGGAGCTCTGGAAAAGCTGAAAGAGCACTGCAATCAGTCGTACCCGTTGCGAAGATATGGCCAAGTTGAGGACATTGTGGGCCCAGTTGTCTTCTTGTCTTCACCGGATGCCGCATTCATCACTGGCTCCAACTTGCCAGTGGACGGTGGCTCCCTGTGCGTCACTTCGGGAAGCGAATGGTTATGATTTAGCTGCAGTCAGGGACTTCCAGAACTTTCGCTTTACTGTTGGAGTTAAACTAAAGATGTCAGTCGAGAGTACAGTCACGGTCACAATTATTCGCACAGATAAAGGGGGAAGCTTGGGGAAAATCTGAACTGTTCAAGGCTCTCCAGTCTAGTCACCTGTGAAAAACCCGCCCGTTTCGCCCTCTACTCCACACACACGAAGGTAATCCATATCGATAGGCTGTTTACATATCTGAATCATAATAATATAAGTAGTCGTGCCCTCGGAGTGAGATGCAATGCCTCTAGTGACCAACATATTAACTCCCTTCCGTAGCCACAGCTGGGGCTTAACTTCAAGCGTCACTAAGCTTCCTTCATGTACCCGGTAATAATATTGCTTAGGCTTAGTAATAGGCGTAGTAATTACTGTTCATACGCCATGCATATTAATTATTCGAATAAAACTCAACTGAGCTGAAGCACAGAAACGAGAAGGCCATTTCTGAAAAGCGTCACAACTTAATTTCGTTTCCGGTGCAGTTTTTTCTGAGATATTACACAATTTCCAAGACCGTTTGTCCAGCTTGATGGAGAGCCGTATCTATTTGGCGTTCTTGGTCCTCATTGTGATGCAAGCTATTGTAAGTGAAATAACGGTTGTAAAGCGTTACTTAATGACTGTAGACTCCAGGGTGTCGACAAAGCCGGTGGCAAGAAGCTCAAGCCGGAAGTGGGAAGAGAAGACTGTGAGTGGTACATGCTGGGAGAGGATGTCAACTATGCTTATGAAGGCGCCTGGCAACGGGAATGTGTCCTGGACGACAAGGGCAAGACCCGGAAGGACGGGAGCAAAACTCTAAGCACACGGGTACCCGGTAAGTACGACCCGTGCTGTACCGAGTACATTGGCCTGGTTTGTCACAAGGTCGAGGATGACCGGTATATCAAAGGTCTCTGTGGCAAGCCCAAGCCTTATCATAACGATAAAAAGGTTAATCAAACTAAGTTTCTCAAATTGATGAAGAAGAAGAAGATGGATGAAGGTTTCCAGCTGGACGACCGTTGGGCCGCCGTTTAGCCCACCGGTCACAAGGAGCAGTTATCGGTAGTTGATCTTTATAGCAAGAGCTCCTTCTACAGTAGCTGTGAAAGCTTATACCTTACTGCCAATTAAAGCTAGTCTATGTACGAATTAATGAGCAGGTATCACAGAATAGGTGGCATGAATATCGCTGCAATTTTCGACAATACTCCGTCGGCCGAAAATTTTTACCGGTGAGCGTGGTGTCCATGGCGGTGAACGAAGTTACCAATGCCAGGGTCGTGAGTGTGCTAAGACACTTATCAAGCCCACGGTGGTGGTGGCCACTGGGCCGACTACAGTCAGGACTTAAAGCAAAGACTTTGAGCTGATATTCTTTTCAATTCAATTTTCTACTATCGTAGACTTCACATTGGCGAGTTCTCAAGTCCTAGCGCATGAGAGGAAAAACTTAATCTTTTGCCCTTTAGTACACCTAAGCGTAGGCAGAGGGCGCACCTGAGCAGATATATTCTCATGCTAGTGATCGTAGCTGCCGCTGGGAAAAAGCACTTTGGCACACAAGGCTTTAGGCGCCAGTAACTTTAGGAGTCGATGAGCTACACCTTGGCATCTCTGAAGTTGTTCGCGCCTTAACGGTTCGAAGAGCTACTCAGGTCGTGTGTAATCGGAAGCCACACAACTGAACTAGGTCTGTGTTAGATGTTTATATGAATCAAACCTACTTGGTCCGGTTCTAGAATCGGAACTTCAATCAGTTCACGTATGGGCTATATTCGCGAGAAATCTTTTGAATACTTGACGCACATCTGTGCATAAAAAGATATAGGTTCTCTGAAGTTGTCATTTTTCGACCTGAGTGTGCCTGACTCAGCCGAGCCCACAGTCCACTGAAAGCTGGTCGTTTTGGTATTTTTGAGACGACCCCTGATGGCCCCAGCCAACGTAATTGGTTCTAATCATGGCCAATAGCAGCCCGTTACCACATCCAGTTTGAAAGTGGTTCTAGATCATGTGAACCGTTGGGTCACTTTGTGTTTAGGACATTGCTCTACTGGACCATGCAGCTCGTTGGAACCTCGTTCCATCTCTCCTCCTCCCTCTCTCTCTCTCTCTCTCAAAGCTATTGTGGGAAGCAGAGATTCAGTTCCTTTTCAAGTTTCCCGCCCATATTTATGGTTCCGGTGCGGTTAGACAGGCTGACCAGCTGCTTGTGAACCGCTAGAAAGGGTTGCCTGTCCTCACGTTTCCGGGACAACAAAATACGCAATTGAGCTAAAGAGTAGAAACGAGAAAGCAAACTTTGCGAAGCGTCACAACTTTCCTGTCATTTCCGGTGTAGCCAACTTTCTGAGTTGTAATTCGAACTTTGAAAGGCCGTGTTTTCAGCTCGATGGAGAGCCGTATCTATTTGCATTCTTGGTACTTATTCTGACGCAAAGTATCGTAAGTGAAGTAAGTTGTCTTGCATTGCTTAACGACTACACTCTAGGCTACCGAGAACATTGGTGGCAGGAAGCTGAAGCCGGAAGTGGGAAGAGAAGACTGCGAGTGGTACGTGCTTGGTGATGTTGTCAGTAATGTATGGGCTGGTGCATGGCAACGAGACTGCCTACTGGACAACCAGAACAAGACCATCAAGACCAAGAGCAAAACCCAGAGCGACCTGGTACCCGGTCTGTACGACCCGTGCTGTACCGAGTACATTGGCCTCATTTGTCGTCGTTATACGGAGGGACAAAATGGCGAAGGTTACTGTGGCAAACCCTTTCCTTATCACGGGAATAGGAAGGTTACCCGGGCCGCGTTTCTCAAATTGATGAAGAAGAAGAAGATGGACGAAGGTTACGACTTGGACGAACGTTGGGACAACGTCAAGAATAGTCCGCCTTATACTTCAAGATATCAGTAGAAGTAATGAGTATCAATACTGTTGTTAATTCTCATAGAGTATTTTTGGTTCAGAGAAAATGTGTGGCTCAATTTGATCACATGACTAGATTGTTCACGTGACCTGACTCTCTCTCTCTCTCTCTCTTCACGAAGAGCATGATTATATTGAAGCTGGCGCTAATTGTTTTGTTCGCCACCCAAAACACTTTGCTCCGACTGTGAACTCATCTCTCGAAATTGATTACTCCTTACTCGTTGTCTTTCAGTTTTGAGTGAGAGCGAATACGCCCATATTTCTTTCTTTTATTGTATTGAGTCTGTTAAGAGAGCGCGAAATGAATGACCAGTAGAAAAATGACTACTATCGATAAACATAGAGGAATGATAGAAGGATTCATAGGACCAGTTATCAAGCTTTCCCATTCATAAGTTAAATTGCGGATATTGTTGTTGGAAAGAGCGTTTTCGTTCCTTGTAAAGTAGAACAAATACTGCCGGGCTGACCTGTGATTAGAATTGTCAGATAAAATACACCGTAACAATAGAAACTTTGAAAACTCACCCCTAGTGTGCCTTGCTGTTTCATCATGGCCGCCTTGCGCATGAACCAGACAATGTCCCTCATGACCCAGGCTTGCATTTGCAACATGGCGACTAGGCAGAAAAATTCCGACTCCAAGAGAATACTGTCCTCTGAGTCGGCGCCATCTTGGTCCCACTGATCAAACTTAGCTGACTTGTTGCATTCCTCGATATAGGCGCGAATGAATTGGCGTCTTTGCTGTTCATCAGGGTAAATCCGGTTCTCCGCAGTCAGATCTTGTCCCCCAAGGTCAAGGTATCTCATTGCAAAGTAGTTGCCAATGTCGAAGCCTCGATAATTGTAGCCACTGTACTCGAAGTCAACCAGAACCAGCTGATTGTCCATTGGAAGTGAATCAGCGCCATCTCTGAGCAAGATATTGCTACGATTCAGATCATTGTGAGCAAAGACAATTCTAGTCTTGATTTGCGGCAGAATCATTTGCAACCATCCGATTTCCGCCATGAAATCGAATGTCATGAGTTGCATCATTTCGAGCCCTTCAGCTTCCGTTTCCGGTGGTGGCATGGGTGGCAAGTGGTCCTTGATTTCCAGAAACTTGGCCATGCAGTCACCAATGCTGGTGAGAAAGTTGATTGGTTCTTTGTCCACTGGAACGTCCAGAGAATGATACCGGGCCACAATGCGAGCAATGGCCTCGACGGCTTTCTCGTCGGTCTGAAATTCGTCAAGCGTCATGCTCTTGGACGGAATGAACTGTTCCACTCGACCACCTTCGAAGACACCATAGACTTCCGGTCCAAGACCCATTTTGTGGGCAACATAGGCGACCAGAACTTCGCTGGCTTCCGTCAAAGTTCGAAGAGGTGGATTGCTGGGCAGTACATTGCCGCCGTAAAGACGAACTAGGACCTTTCGAGCGCTGTCCTTGTTGTCACCACAAAGATAGAGACGGTTCGAGAATCCTTTGCTGTAGACATCATTCATCAGTTTCTTGCTCAATCGAACCTATACTCACCTCAAGGTTTCCGCTCTAAAGGTGTCCGCATTAGAACCTAACCATGTTTTACCCAAAAAGCGTTCACATAGCTTGCGAAGTTGAACATTGTCCACGGAATCTGAGTCGCTCATTGCTCTTAAATTAGTAAATTACTAGATCTTTGCAATCACACTTAAGGGACGACGCATATGTTTCCTCAACTAATTCTATTTCTAGTAAGACTGGTTTTATAATCTAACAAATAAATCTGCGGTTCTATTCGTGCTTGATTTAATGCAAACTCAAGTTCAGCTTTGAGAAAACTTGATCACCTTCATGCATGAGACGATCACTGAATTGTGATACTTGTCGTATCATGTGACGATACGTTTACTCGTCTTAAGGATTGACTCTTAATACACGACACCATACAATGCTTTGCATAAAGGTTTGCAGTTTTGGTTCAACTTTTGCACTGAGTTGAACCAAAATCATAGGATAAACTTGCACACCTTTATGCAAAGCATTGTATTGTATTAAGTGTTCAATGAAAAAAGACCAGGCAGTGGGCCAGTGGGCTAACATTACACTGCAGGCTTTCGTCCACTTCCGCTCATGGCATGAAATATTTGTTTCTGTAAGAGAGAGGGGATTGGCTCACATTTTTGGCCAGGTGGGAGTAATGAAGGTTAAAACGGTCAGCTTGAATGGCTAATCTCCCTTCCGGCCATTTTAGAAGGACCTTACTAGTCGCTTGTGTATTTATTCTCGTAACGTAACAATACTACACCAACAACCGTTCTCGTTCTTTCTTAAACTTTTGCTCAGAGTCCATCAGACTTGATCGAATATATCAAATACATCGTATATAAATACTTGTCAGATCATGTGAGGATATTTGTCCAAGAATATCTTTTTCTGTGCATAATATATGTACAAAAACATTGCAGGGCCAGTCTGGAAAGACTTCGAGAAGTTTCGATTAATGTTTGTACTTGAACAGTCTGTCGAAACTTACCCCCATGTCAACTTTGGGTTCGAGTTTAGCATAAAACATGGCGTCTCTCAGCATCCAAGCTTGGTACAACAATGTAAAGGCACAAGAGTACAGCTCACATTCCATCATTATGTGGTCCTCCGAGTCGACGCCATCTTGTTTCCAGTCTTTCTGGAATATGGGAATCTTCTTGCATTCATCGACATAACTCCGCACAAACTGACGCCTCTGGGTTTCATTCGCAACCATTTGTCTGTCTGGGTCACGGAAGTTGTCGTGGCCATAGTCCATGAACCTTGACGTTAAATGGTGGCCTATGTCGGTGCCTCGGTGATTGTAGACACTAGACTCATAGTCGATGAACAGAATTTGCTGATCTAGTGGCAGTGAACTATCAGCCTCCGCTTTAAGGAGAACGTTTCTCCGGTTTACGTCATGGTGACAGAGCACGACACGACTGTGTACCTTTGGCATGGTTCGCACCAACCATTCGAGTTCTGCATCGTAATCGAAAGCTTCAGTCACACTCAATTCCTTTGCTTCCGCCTCAGTAGCAGGTGAGGGCATCGGCGGAAGCTCTTTCTGGATAGCTCTAAACTTGGCCAAACATTCTTTAACTAATTTCACGATATTTAATGGTCTCTTGGTGACCACGAAGTCAGTAGCGTGGTAACGGGCCAAGTTTCGGGCCAAAGCATCATTGACCTTTTCATCGAATCGGAATTCATCGCGACTGAAGTACCTAGACTAAGAAGGGAAAATGACAACTGAATCAAAACTGATAATCATTCCACCTACCTCTATGAACTGTTCGATGCGACCCCCTTCGAAAACACCCAGCAACTGCGGAGCTAATCCTATTCGGTGCAACCTGTCAAACAGTAGAACTTCGGCCGCTTCTGACATGAACTTGAGTAAAGGATCCGGCGCGGCTAAACTTCCACCATAAAATCGGATCAGTACTTTCGCCGAACCGACCTCTGGACACCCTTTAGTAGAACAAACGTACAATCTATTCGTCATGCCATCGCTAAAACACAACATCTAGTTAAAAATCGCGTCTTGATTGAAAAATGGTACTCACGTTACAAATTTAGCATCAAAGTTAGCTTCGTCCACTTCACCCCATTCATTTCCCAAGTGGTTCTTGCAGATTTCCAGCAATTTAGACAAGTTGATTCCTTTCAGCGAATGTCCCATTTCTTTCTTTCGAGAAAAGAAGAAGTGAAGAACATAATTTAAAGTGATCATATATATACACACATCTTATAGATACGCATCTTTTCATTACACGTTCAATGAAAAGGTATTATGAAACTAATTCAAAGTTCAAGCCGTACCTTCCATTGAGTCCAATTCTGATTTCAAGCACCAACTGTTCGACAGTGGCAACAGTTATCAGATCGACGGATGTAGACAACGCAGCGCATCTGATTTGTAAACTTGTCTTAATTGCGTCTACGATGGGGCACAAACGACGAAACACTTAGCTAAGATGTAGCATCAGTTTGCTAGCGCTGAGACAACTGGCAACACTGTTGTCACGGGCTCGCTCAGCTGCTCCACAGGAAAGTAGCCCACTTGTCTGGCGAGTCCTATGGAACCGAATTTCCGAATCCTCGAGTCTAGACTTTTCTCTCTGGAGATTACCTGGAGATCCGGTTTTACGAATGACGTCATACTGTGCCTTATCTAATCGAATGAGAAACTGCGGCCAGCACATGCACACTCTGGAAAGTCCTTGATATACCTCGCTGAGACGGACAAGGGTTTCTAGTAATGATGATTCGCAACTTTGACCAGTTTCCAGTTACGAATATCCGAAACTCGCAACTTCAGAATTTAGGCCAGAAAGGTCTGTGAAACAGCTGTTAGTTTCAGGGACCATTAAAAATTAGCAAAAAAAGCAAATGTGAAAGACGCTTCTTCTCGTGACCTTGAACAAGCATAGATCATGTGACAATTTGCGACTTTTGCATGACACTGATAAACTATTTGCTGCTAGTCATATAAACAACATGTAGATCCCGAAATGCAACCTTAATTGGCAGTGTCGACACTTGTCATTCCTCAGTGTGCCATACTTTCATGCGAAACTAGTGTGTGTCACAAAGTGACCTTGATCTTGAATGTTTTCAGGATGGAATCTGAAGAACTAATCTTTATTATGAGCAGGCAATAAACCAACTATGGCATGGTTAAGGACGTCAAGGACACCTGTTCTATTCAATTCATCTGTGGATACTTAGCTAGAAAAGCTTTTTTCTGTGCTTTGTAAATGTGGACAAACAAAGCGGGTCCAGCCTGAAACGAAGAATAAAGAAAGAATTTTGAGTACTCATCAAAAACATCAACTTTCCACTCACGTTCAACTTGGCTCTATCAATCTTGTCTCTCAGTTGAGCATAAAAGAGACTATCTTTCAAAATCCCGGCTTGAAACAACATAGAAATGGTACAAGCATACAGTTCGCATTCCATCATGATATGCTCCTCCGAGTCGACGCCATCTTCTTGCCAGTCTTCCTGGAACTTGGGAATCTTCTTGCATTCGTCGATGTAGTTGCGCACAAAATGGCGTCTCTGGTCCTCGTTGGCGAAACACTGTCTGTCTGGATCAGTTACGTCGTCGTGACCAAGGTCAAGAAACCTCATTGCGAAATGGTGGCCAATGTCAGCGCCTCGGTTATTGTAGCCACTGAACTCGTAGTCAATGAACAGAATTTGTTGATCCAGTGGCAATGATGTATCGACGTCCTTTCGCAAGAGAACATTCTTGAGGTTGACATCATGGTGACAAAAAACTACACGACTTTGGACTTGTGGTAAAGTTCGAGCCAACCACCCCATCTCTGCCGCTAAGTCAAACGTCTTGACCGCTTCTATTTCCTTTGCTTCCTTCTCGGTGGCCGGAGGGGGCTGTGGAGGAAGCATGCTCGCAACAGCCATAAATTTGGCCAAGCATTCTTGAACCTTTCGAATAGTATCAAATGGTCGCTTGGACACCTCGAAGTCGGTCGCGTGATACCGAGCTAAGTATCGTGCCAAAGCTTCGTTCACCTTGTCATCAAGTCGAAACTCGTCATGCGTAAAATTACGAGACTGAAGACATATAATAGTCATTTTAGGTCACTTCAAATCTTGAACATTCTACCTACTTCTATGAACTGTTCAATTCGACCTCCATCGAAGACACCCAGTAACTGTGGAGCAAGTCCTACGCGGTTCAATCGGTCGAATAGTAGAACTTCGGCCGCTTCGGACATTGTTCTGACCACGATGTCCGGTGCGGCAAAGTTTCCACCATAGAAACGTACGAGCACCTTTGCCGGACTGACCACTGGACCGCCATCTTTAATGGTGCAAAGAAAGAGTCGGCTGGAAAATCCAGCGCTAAAGTAGAAACGGTTCACTGGTTAGTCTGGAAAGTACAACTGTACTCACGTTAGAACTGTGATGTCGAAGTTAGTTTCGTTCACTTCGTCCCACTGGTCTCCGAAGTGACTCTTGCAAATGTCCAGTAACTTGGACGGCTCGATATCCTTCGTCAAGTGGTTGAGCTCCATTTTCTTTTCAGTGTAAACAGGTTTCTTGTCTTAAGGCGTATGTTATGACTGGCAGTATACAGCTTTATACACTGTAAATGGTAATCAGTCAGTGACGCAGAGCTCGTGTTATAACAATTAATCGAGGGATTGCACTTTGATATTTGATTGGTCACGCATTTCCTAAAAATGGCGTCTCTTTGTTTAGCTGAAAACGCTGTCTGGCAAAAGTGTTGTTTTTCAACACATGTCTATTGTGTTAATTAATCGCAATGAGTGAGTGAGGTATACCAATGCTGAGAATTTAGCCGGGGTATCTCTGATAGCTTCGACGCCAAGTAAATTGTTCAAGTATTTAAACAAATACAGATTCCTGTCGTGTTTACCAAACACACAGTGCAAAGACAATGGATTGTTCAAAGTAGATTAAGTTAATCAGCTTGACAATTTAACTCTAGTTTCAAACTTGTGGTGTGGAAATTACTCAACAATGGCGGCACAGCTTTTCTGGACACGTGAAAGTTTGGGCGAGTAGTTTACAATCATCTTGAAATAGCTTAGTGAAGTAGCATTACTACTTTCTCAATCAGATGTAGAGAGAAAGAATCCACTTGCATCCGTCTAACTACAAATTCCAAAGTTGCATAACAAATAATAGCGTCTGTTATCTGACTTCATCATGACATCATGTACAAAATTGTTGTGTTTATTGGTAAAAAATGTTACTGAGAATAAACTTAGTTTTCAGTGGAGCGCCATCTAGTGGTCGTTAATTACAAGCACAGCATTATGACAAATGATGTAGGTTCAGTTCCCATCAGCTGACAAGTATGATTGAAAGAAGATTAAGTGCAACGAAAATGAATGTTAAAGAGGATGTAATCCCTGCTGAAGGACTTTGAGTGGATGTTCGCTCGTACGCGACTGATGAAAGCTCTGTGGACCTCACGATGGGCACGGCAGTGGTGGGCATGGACTGTCTCGGGGTTTCTGTTGGCTTGGCCGTTGATGGCTTCGTTTGTCTCGCAGTGGGCGATATGGGCTGAACTATGCGCTTTTCACAAATGAAAGTAGCTTCCATGGAACAATATGCGTTACACTGAATGATGTCACTGGATTCAATCTCGTAAATGGAACAAATGGGTTCAGTTTCCGTTCCATAATAGTTGCAGAAAATGGTATGATGAGCATTCCTCAGAACGTAGCCATCTTTCTTTATGGTTGACCAAGTCAATTTATGTTCAAATAGGTTTCCCATCTTGATGATGAAATCTTCCTCTTCAGGTGAATCAATGGAAAACAAAGTGGAATTTGATTGTTTACAGTGATCAACGGCATCATCACGGCTCAGCTGATAGGAGAAAAAGCGATAACACTTGACTCCATTGAAGACTGTCCAACCGTCGGGACACGAACAGTTGGCGGAAACGGCAAACAACAGCAAGATGGCCACCGGTGGCTTAATCATGGCTGATCACGAGAAGGAGTCGGTGTGGCAATTGCAAGACATTTAGCGCCGAATTGAACTTCACGAATGCATTTAATTGCCTTACAAGTAAATTTGAAGGTCAAACAGTTTGTAACTAAATTCCTACGCGTTTCTTCCTCTCTTTTTCAAGTGAGTTACTCTCTCCCTCAGTATAAGGCCAACGAGTCGCTCTTTCTCCCTCTCTCCCTCTCGTCCCCTATTTTGCTCATCTTTTAATAAGACAGCAGCGATTAATCTTGGTGATAAAATTCAGCAAAACCTGTATCTATGCGGGAAACTTCTCATGATGGCGGTAAGTTTGGTATGACTTGGTCGTTTATTTTGAAATTCAAGTCAAACTGCGTCATTAGCTGATGACATTAATGTGACAGTCCAACTGTGCTGATTGATTTACGAGATTTCAGACTCCCACCTTTCTTCGAGACACGACAGATGGCGCTTATTCGCAATTTGGCTATTTACTAGCAACTTCACTTACAAAGATCTCTCTATACTGAGATTACATATAGATTCATTACATTAAGCTTTGTGCTTACAAGATTTGGGAGAGACTGATTAGATGCGAATCACAGTATCATTTTGCCAGTCAACGGAGCCTACTCGGCGTGTAGAATATAAATTATCTTTGTTTGCATTGATTCAGTCATCGTTGTCAGCCATCAAGGCAAAGATGTCTGGGCACCGCGCCCAGTCTTGCTTTTCCTTGCATGTCCAGTATTCATCAGTGAAAGCAAACATGGCTTCTCCAGTGACAGGATCCAGATCCCGCCGGAACCAAGCTGGTCTGTGGAGATCAACTGAGCTAGTTTCTTCATTAGTACTATCACTGTCAACCAGAGTTCGCTTCCGTCTCCGGTTTCTTTGGTTTTCTTCCAGAACATTCTTCAATCTATTTGCGTCATCCCAATTTCCCATTTCCATTTGTCTTTGGTCCGGTCTCAAGCGACTGTCCGTCGGAGCGACCCCGTCTTCCGGTTCGTTGAGTTGAACGGAAAACTCCGTCAAATTATACATTTGCTCGAACTCAGGACTGTAAAGAAAAGGACGAAATGAAAGTCAGGGACAATAGTCTAAACCGTCTCTACTCACGCTGCAACGACGCGCTTCCATAGAAGTTTAGGCGTAGCCGTCTCAAGTACAGGCTTGCCTTTAGAACTAGAACTCTTGATCACTTTGGAAGCTTCGATTTTGTTGTCCCAGGCACCATTCAAAACCCATTTCGCCACTCCTTCCTTATCGACGACTACACCGGTAACCTTGAAGGAACTTACAGTCAGAAACAATTGATGGCAACAAACAACACACCTTTCTAGGAGATTCTCTCGAAAAGTAAGAATACGGAATGAAGCTCAGCTGACACTTGTCACCCGTACTATGATTGGTGATGGTCATTTCACCGCAATTGTCAATCCATAACTTTCCAACTACAATATTGTGAACTGTGGTGGTCACTTTGCGCCATGTATAGTGGTTTCCTGTCTCAGCGAAATCGAGGTGAGATATGTCAATGGGCGTGACCTGAAGACAAACAAAAAACGCAAAAGAACATGTCAGTCACGGAATGACGAGCATTTCGGACTTACCTGAAGGTACTTTCCACGGAATTTGCTCGAGATGGCAAATTCGCTCCAGCTTTTCCAGCCTCGGCCTTCGACATGCATAGCCAACATTGGCGGATGATGGCTGACCTATAAAGAAGATCGATAAATATTTGATGTAACTATTGACGTCATTTCCGGTTTCTGTACCTGTTCAGATATGCTTCGCCAACCCCTGTCCTCCGTTCTGTCGCATTCATACGTCTCGCCAAGCAAAGGGTTGAACGGCTTTCCCGTTCTATCGCTAGTCGTTGCATAATGAGATACACAGAATGCCGCGACGTACGCTAACTGCTCATAACTGTCTGAAATTTTGGCTGCCTTGTGTAACAACTCAGCATATTCAAAGTCTTCGGTGACGCGTTGCAACATAGATAAGGGTTCGTTGAAGTTTACCGGCATGGGGATCTTGGTTAATTCTTTGCCTATTGCATTCTTCATGACTGACCACAAATTGATGCTATGACCTGGTCTACTTGCAATTCGTGATCTTCGAGTTCTTAATAACTTCGAGTTACCTCCTTTATTTTCTACCGCTGACGGCTCGCTCTCTGGGGGTTCGTCAGGGGCACGCTTAGATGATACCATTACTTTGACAGCATCCTGGTCATTGTTTTCTGGTTCCTTTATGGTCGACGGATTAGCCAGCCTTCGGTGGGAAGCCATGATACCAATGTCCATGGCAGCTGAATCTCCGGCACAGAAGCCACTGGTTTCGCTGCCGGAAGAACTGAGGTCGTCTCTGTCTTCCGAGCGTGACCCAGAGTCACCCTGAGCACGGCTAAGCAGAATTGGCGGCTTCGAAACGATTCGTTGAGCTTTCCCCGGAAAGGAAACATAAAATTCGGTGTTCAGCTCTTCGGCATCGTAGAATTCTTCGTCATCAGTGTTAGGCGAAGTTGACTTAGGTGAACTCATTGCATTGGCTTGTTTTAAGGCTCGGGCTTCCAGATTCGAATGTTGCTTGGCTAACTGTTCCACCATTTCCTCTAACCGGAGTCTAGATTCATGTTCATTTTCCAGCACTTTTTGCCATTTTCTTCCGTGGGACTGCGAAATATTTAGATATTCACTACATGAATTAATCATGGCATTCGATGTAATTCGAAACAGAGTGGCCCGCTCATTGATAGACTTGCTCTTAGTCGCAGCTTCACCTGCAGTGTCAATTTGTTCTAATTCCGTTAGAGATCTCTGAAGGGCTGCACCGTGTTTCACAATTAGATCATGGCAAGTCCTTAAGTCTTCTAGTTTAGTAACTAAACTTTTGAACATCGACTGCAGCTCTTGCTGATCAGAGTTGATGTCTTGACTCGCAAACTGCTCATCGTCCGAGTCACCGGGTCTCACCGCTTTTGATTTTGCCAATTCGAGAGCCGTGACCCATTTCTGTCTGTCGATTGTTAGTGAGTCAATTTGTCAGCAATTAGGACATGGAATTGAGACTGGTTCTTACCTTTCTATTTCACTGGATGCTCTCAAGTGAAAAGTTTGAGTTCCACCATTAGACACCACAAAACTGCAACTATCTTCGGTATGAATCACAGCACTGACTACACTTATTGTTCCCCTGCAGGTGTGTTGCATTTCCATGTGATTTCTATTTTGAGAACAATAGAGAACAATCAGATAAGAAACAACGATCTCTCATGAAATGACTCAGGTCAGAACTGGATTTACAAACCGACGCCCAACTTGAGTTACAGAAAAATCAATCCACTCTACCTGTAATATGATAACAGTCCGTTCGAAAGAACAAACCATCTTTTCTGATAGCCTTTGAGATAGTTAGTCCACTTGTGAAGCCATCCCTTCATTTCAGGTTCTCTGTCATGAAACCTGGCGTCGGCCATGTCACCACACTTTTTGATATCTTGCAAGCTGCTTCTTCCACAATGAAAAAGAACAATTTAATTCAGTTGTGAAACGTCGATGATGCAGGCTCGGCTTGAAACTTTGGAGAAAATGTTACGTATACGGCTTCCCCTCCTGGAACATGATCCATCCCCTTGCAGTCAAACGGAGCAAGAACCCGAAGCCAATCCGACGCAAGATTAGTCACTTAATCCACTCAGGTAGCAGGTGTCAAATGGCAAACAATCAGCAAAATGGAAAGCGACAAATGGAGTGGATTTAGGTCTGGAGACTTGCGTGGCCGGAATTACATGAGACAAAACTCATCAGTCGTCGAACATCTGGTTTCACTTTCGCCTCTCTTGTCCGCCGAGTGGCGCTGCCTGTCTATGGGAATTTCAGCGTAGTGGTATTTTCATTTTTTTCTCGTTTCAGTTATTTCACGGAATTTTTATGCTTTTTCATCGACGATGGCATTTAACTTCTATTTTTGTTGTTCCCTTCAGGCATCACTGATTTAAGATAGATCTGTAGCTTAGTGTAACACTGTGTTTATATGTTGACCTGACAAGTGTGCACGGGCGTTGCTTGTTTGTGAAAATATGTGTTCGGTGTTTATAGATAAACTTATTGCTGACAAATGATATATTTATGTTGTGTAATACCTGTTTTGCAAGTTGTGATTGTGGGAAAGTTTTTTCGAAGAGGTCAGAAATAGGGAATAGGATAGTCTTTGTTCACCAGCTCCTCTTGTTGGAAGGAGAGAAAGTAAACAGGAAGAGCGAGAAGAGGTAAGGAGAGGGAGGAGAGAGAGGAGAGAGCTAGACACGTCAAGTCGAAGAAGTACACTTGAAGCCGACTCATGGTCTATAAATAGAACAGTTCAAAGTTTTAAGTTTGTTCGCCATTGGTAGACGCCTTCTCTTGTTTGCTTAGACGTGAAACCTGGATTTTCGCTATGGATCTGGTTTGAAGTACAGAGAGACTGAGAGAACAAGTTCAAGACTGAATGATGAATCTATACAATGGACAAATTGTTGGATCGGGACGTGTTGGTTCTTTGGAGTATTTGGACAAAGTTCGCCTCGAAAGGGAACGTGAAGAGGAAGTGAAGCGAATAGAAGAAGAAAGACTGCGAGAGATAATAAGCTTTTGTGAAAAGTACAATGAAATGTGCCGAGTTGATGGCGAAAAGAAGCAACAGGTCAGTTGTTCCGAGGATGAAGAAAGGAATGGTATTCAGTTAACTATGGCTGATGATGAGTTTAGACGTGCTTATAATGAGTCAACAAATCACTCGCCAAGTCATAATGGAGAGTTATCTGTGAAAACGAAAGCCTCGTCGCCGGCTATTAGTGATACAACAACCAGTGGTACAATTGATGACGAGAGCTCGTCATCGACCTTGGTGAATCATGATACTGGTAGCTCGGAAACACTGAACGCCCTCAATGTAGAGAAAGCTCTGCTCCAGAACGAGTTTGATGAAATTAACAGGCAAACAATGAGTGAAACGGAAGATGAAGAGCTCAAAGAATTTCAGAAAATCGAGAAGGAAATCAGGCTTTCTGAGATAAGCCATTCGCTCGAGAAGGTTTACAATCAGATCGAAGAACGAAGGTCACGAGCCGAGAAAGCTGTTGTCACAAAACCCCCAATGGTGCCCAGAGGGTCACAAATTCGAGCCCCGTTGGCAAGCGCCGAGACGAGTGACGACAGTGACGGTGAAAGTGTTGACGAAGAGCTGATGCGGGAATACAAATGTGACTTCACACTGCCGATGGGCTCCACAAGGAAGAAGTCCTCATCATTGCCACCCAACGAGGTTCACAGCGTTAAAATTCGAAAGGCCACTCTACTGCAGCAGCAGCGGTCAATGACCCTGTACGTGCCCACCAAAGACGGCCCGCGAGGCCAGGGCTTAGTGGCCCACCTGGGTTCCCTTAATCACGATTTACCGCTCTATTCCAACTACTTGCAGGTGACCTGTTGCACCTGCTCGGGTTACCTCTGGAAATTGTGCTCCAAGTCAAGCAACAAGTGGAAGAAGCGCTTCTTCCATTTTGACCGACACTACAAGGTCTTCTTCTACTACAAGACTCTAAGTCAATTCAAGAAAGTCAAAAAACCAAATGGCGGCGTCTACTTCGACGAGATTCGTGACGTTTACATCGACCGAGCAAGGACGAAACATATCCGCGAGAAGAGCACCTCGAGTTTCTCTGGTTTGACAACCGGAAACCGCAACCAGCACCGCTGTGTCTTTGTCGTCGAAACCGCCGGACGTCAGTTTGTTCTGTCCACCTTTATCTGGGAAGTGATGCGTATCTGGATTGACGTCATCTTCACTGCCGCCGAACCGTACAATTGTTCTGAATGGTCCTAGAATCCTATATATCATTATGCAAGTCAGCGCCACATATTTTTATGTATTTCTGCATAATTCGGTGATTTCGAAGCAACAAAAGAATGCAGTTTCTAGTTATGTCACACATAACCCGTGTAGAAGAGAAAAGATTTTATATCGTATTTAACTTATGAAATATTTAACCAACAATAGAGGAACAGTTTTGAATAATAGCAAAAAATCGTCTTCGAAATAGGGAAACTTTTTACACATGAGATAAATTTTTTCTCGCAAATGAAAATGTACGCCTTATATATTTTGATGAAAAAGAAACTTCAACCAACTACACAAGCTGTCAACGGTAACTTAAACTCATTTATCTCACAATTTAAAACATCACGGACCACCCAAGGGCTTATCCAGTGATTCGGACGCCTTTGCCTTCGTCTCCAGCATTTCAGACTTAACACTTTCCGTGGACGCACAGGACAATGCCACGCCACCAGGGGGCAGAAAGTCCCCGTCGCTCAAGAGTACATTGTCCGGGTTCACGTGGCTGATTATGCTGAACACAAACTGTGCACAGCCAATGCGAATGTGACTTCCGTGATTGAGTAAAGCTGGTCCTTCCCAGCCACCGCTTCGGTCACTGATGACCATGGAGGCACTGGTCTGACATTTGCAAGGCTTGAAGTCACTGTGGACACTGGCACACATCACTTGCTCGGTGACTGGAGGCAACACTGTCACTTGTTTGGTTTCTGTCGGCTTTGCTGGCGCCTTCAGCACTTTGGTTCTAGATTCAAGCGAACTCTTGATTGCTGCCCCTGTTAGAGACGAAATGACAGGCTTCTTTTTCACGCTTTTCTTCCCTATCTTTGATGACTTATACTTCCTCTTTCTTTTGATTGTGGTCATTCCTTGGCCTTTTCGAGGTGAGTGAACTGTAACTTGAGTGTCACTGGCAGCAAAATCAGCACAGTAGAGGACGCCATTCACGTAAGTTCCGTGGACGCTGTAGTTGATCAATTCATAACGATCGCAATCCTGTATAGTACAAAAAGTATATTGAACTGAATGATTGATAAGAAGTCACGTCATTACCTCGTCAAAATATATCGCAGCGTGTCTCGGCGATGAAAAATTACAATGACCACAGCTGGACAAACCCACGTCACTGTCTGAACTTGTTCCGATAGTTAGTGTTCTGTAGGTCATAGAAAACGGTTCTTGAATAGGTCTATAGAATGCCTCTGAGTTGACATAGACAGGACACAAAGATGCTCTGGCTTTGATTTTCGAGATGCCCAAAGTTCTTATTGTCATTGAGTTACACGTCGCATAATCATTCTCTTGTTTTCGCGTCGTGACGACGGTTTCAGAGTTTCGAGTTAAGTGCTTCAGCTGTTGCAAAGCCAATGTTCGGATGAGTTTTTCGTCTAAGCTATTGAGCAATGTGGAATCTAACGATACATGTGATGATTTGAGATCTTTGACAAGTGACTCGGTTCGTTCGGAATCACTCAGAGTTAGTTCCGGCTCTATCTTCGCCGATAAGCATTTTTCGTCCTTTACTTCGACTTTCCTGACAGATTTCCAAGCGTAAGCTTCACTATCCATCCAATTACTGACTGAAGAATTAATGCCAATCGGAACTTCCTGTTTGACACTAGGCTCTGAGACCATGTATTCAGCGATATTACTTTGCAAGCTAACTAGCCCCGTTAACCAATGTTTTTGCTCTTCAAACGTCGGTGGAGTTAAGCCTGCTTTGATGAGACGCTGCCTTTCAAATTCTTGTTGCACTTCAGAGTCAGCAGCGACAACATCGCAGTATTGCTCAGAAAGTAAATGCTGTGGATTTCTATACAAAAACTTGATTGATTCTGGAATCCGAGTTTTGGATCGGATAGAATCCTCATCGTCGCCATTTGAGGTAGTCTTCACTTTCTGCAAGAACTGTATCTTGACGCCGTTCTGATCCAGGCGACGACCACACTGATCCCACAATTTGATCCTTTCAGACAACCTCGCCGTTGTCAACAGCTTTTCGTCGATAATATGCTCTGCATGATTGGGACACATCCACCGATGAGTAGGCAAAGCAGTGAGCGGTGGATCCAAGCAATCCGCGTGATACAGGAGAGAACAAAAATCACACTGTACTAAAGCAGCCTTCCGACAACTTTGATTGCAAACGAAGCAAAGCTTGAGAGGATGTTGAACCAGTCCATTATCTAGTTCATGAGGTAATTTTCTCTTCGAGGTTGAAGGCTTCTTACTGGTTCCAGGAATCGGAGTGTTCGACGTGAGTTCATTAGGAAGCTGAAACTGCCTTGGGTTGCTCATACTGGCTGCTTTTATCAGTAATTCGAATGGACTTGAGATGTCTTGAGCGTCTAGTACAGAATTCATGCTCACTTCGTCACAACCTTCTACAAGAGCATCTTGAGATAACGGTAAAACAGGATCTTCGACGTTAGTCATAACCTCGCCATGTGCAGAGGTGACACCCTTTTCTATCTCATCGAAAGCGCGGCAACGTTTGCAGAAATATTCTCCTTCAGGGATCTCGTCTTCTTCCAACGGTGGTTCGCTGCAAGCACACCACATTTAGAGGTGTTACAAGTGTATTAGATAAACTTACTTGCACTGTAGATGAAAAGCTGCCGGGCATCGGTCACAGCAAAGAACATCGCCACCTTCATGGCAAAAATCACAGAATTCATGGTTGGACCACGGTCCAATGTCGCCATTAGCAGCTAGTTGACTGTTACATTTCTGCGAATTGACTGAAATATTCGAAGCACCATTTTCCCCTGATTTCTTGACTCTTTTTCGCCCATTACACTTGGCCGATGGTTTGTCTGTTGCCGGCGGAGCAATCAACGCTTGAATTCTCTGTAACGAAATCAATATAACATTGATTACTTAATCGTTTTTTGCCAGGTAACGAAGAACGCAGGCTTGCTGAAATTTCGCCTTCTACTTACAGGCATTAGGCCATTCCTGTCAAATTCACACCTAGCACTAGCCATTGTGTCGGATCCGGTTAATGATAAATTGTTAAAATAAAAGCCTCGATCACTTCATAAAAAAAGAAACAAATCAGCAAACATATCCTGCAGCATTCAATTGCTTTTGTAAATTGGCAGAATCTCTCGTACACAAATGACTCGAGCGCCATCGAGCGGCTTCTTGCTCAACTACGAAATCTAGCAATTTGACCTCGAAAGGATTCTGGTCCACATTACAATATTTATTCCGGCAATTCAACAATTAAATTTTAAAAACTTTTGAAATCTGGGATGCGCAATAAAATCGTGTGAAGCTCTGATAAAAGGGTTGCTTAAAGCTGAAAATACTGACTGCAAAAGAATCTACAACCCTTGTTCGCCGTCACCACTAAGTCTGATGCAATCATTGGCTTCCGTGGCCGACAAGTTGTCCTCTTCGTCTTCTTCGTCAATCAGTTCGGCATTTGCATTCTGATCTTCAGGCAATAGTGAGTCCGGTAGATTAACTGCCACGGCAGCAACAGTGGGATGAGCATGTGGTGGATTAGAGATTGCAGCTGCCGACTCAACTGGCTCTGACTCAGCAGCGTTCACATCAATGGCCGTTTGGTCAGCCTCTGCTAAATCATCATCAGTGGAAGATGATGTATCGTCTTCAGGCTCATCTCTGCCATTGGCTCCAGTGGTGGGTGGTCGCTTTAGAAGCATGTGCGAAGAAGCCTGCCCATTCTGAGCAGCCCCTGATGGCATGGCCAGAGCGGCCCGATTTTCACTTGAGCGCCCTTCAGCTGCCATCAAGGGTCGGACGCTCTCGCTCGCCGGCAAAGGCTCATCCTTAACTGTGTGCTTTGCTTCAGTCTCTTGATTGCGAGGCTTTTTCCTGATGGCACCTGTGCTCGGTGATATGTGCAGCGGCGCCCCATTTCGAACCAAAGAATGAAACTGGTCGGCTAGGTCACTAGCGGTCACGGCCTCACCACCAACGGCACCCTCCACTTCTAGGCTCGGCAAACAGTTATTGGGCTTACTCTTCAACTTTGTGTCGTCACTGACAAATTTCTCAAGCACAGAGTACAGAGTGGACAAGTCGATGCTCTTCACTTCGTCCGTAGTAGGAGCATTTTGAATCTTCTCGCTCTCAGAATTTCTCTGACTGGCGTTAGCTGCTTTCTTTGGTCGCCGGTGCATGCAATTGGCATTCGCTTGGCCGCTACCATTGTTAAGTAGACTTGCAGGAAAAGCGGTGTGATTGGTGAACGGATTGTCCAGCGGACGGCCATTGCTAGTTCCATTCATTGTGCTCAGCTGATTTTGCCTTGAATTACTCTTGAAGTTGTCCCAGTAGTTATTGGCACGCACACCGGGAGCAACTTGATTGTTAAGGGCAGTGGCTGATTCGGTTAACGACCGCTCCTCCCTGTTTTGGCTTCTTGTGTGAGACAGTGGAGTTGAAGTGTCCTGAGAAGGAAATGACTGCTGTGGCTGATAGATGTTCGCATTGTCAGGTTGCTCGTGATTTTGATTCTGAAGGCTGCTGTTTAAACGCGACTGAATCAGTAGATTTTGCTGCTGAATCCAGTACATGAGCATCTGTTGCTGTTGCATTATCTGGTGATTTTGCATCATCATCAGATAGAACATTTGATTGTTCGCCATTGCAGACTGTGGGTTCAGTTGATTCTCAAAGACAGATGTCATCGAGTCCATGTTGTTTTGCATCGTCTTGATGAACTGATCCCCAAAAGCAAATGCCGGCGGCAGAGACACGGAAGAGTAGCCGCCATCTTGACTGGGTGGCCCGGTGAACCCGTTAACCGGAAATGCGGGCACCATGTTCAGGTGGTCAGAGGAGACTGACGAAGGGGTTCTAGTGTGTCCGTTCGAAGCAAACCCCGATCTGTCAGTGTAGGACTGAAGTGGTTCAGCTCTGCGCTTTGCATCAGTGGTCAAACCTTGTCTCAGCAAAGGAGGATGAAGCGAAGGAACAGTGGCAGCCAAGTCTTCGTTTGACATTTTTCGGTTACTGCGACCTAGAGTTGAGGGACCGTCCGCTGTGCTCACGCTTTCATGCTGTTCGATAAGCTGCATAAGGCTTTCCAGTTGCTTCAGCCTTGTTTCTGTTACTTCCAGTTCTCTGTACTTGCCAGCCACTAAATCACTGCGAGTCTGAGGTAAGGGACGAACTTCATCTTCCTCACTGCCGTCCGCCTCGTAGCGATACTGGGTTCGATTAGAGTTCTGTGACACTCGTGTCACTCTTGGCCGAGTCTCGTTGCCATGTGACTGCATTTCGTTCAATATGTCATTCCTTTGCTTCGTCTTTTGCAGTTCTTTCAATTTCATTTCCAGTGAACGGCGCTTCTGTAGTTCAACTTGAGCGTAAACATTTCCAATCTGGGCCTGAACATCTAACGTCGGGTCGTCTTCTTCGTCACCAGCTTCGGAAAGCTCGTTCTGAGCAGTGTTGTCAGTGCGAACGGCGTCATCGAACTTTTCTTTGAGCAAACGTAAACGACTTGTCATCTCTGCCAATGGATCAGGCCTGGAAATGCTCTGTTGAATACCCAGAGCTACGGCTACGTTCTCCGTTGAGCTCTGTTCACGCCTCGAATCGTCAAGTTGTCTAGATTCGGTTTCTAGGGTTCTCTTCATTCTCGACATCTCAGATAGCTTTGATTCGGCACGCTTTTGCAGTGACAGTAGACGATTTTGTTCTAATTGCAACGACGACAGCTTGTCTTCGGATTCTTTCAGTTTCAACAACAAATTTTTCAAATTTTCAGGAGACTGGTCAGCAAGTATGTCATCCTCGTCGATGAAATTAATGGCTGCTTGCTCTCGCGGGCTACCCTCAGAACCATCACCATTGGTTTGACTGATGGACGAAATAGAAGACTGCTCTCTCGGCGAACTACCACGAGCTGTATTTGATGTGTGTTCATTGATCATGTCATTGAGCAATCTCAGGGTATCCTGCTCTTCCGCATTAAGCTCACGAATCATGCTGGTTAACATGGTCACTTGTCCATGCAATTCTCCCTTCTTTTCAAAGTTCTTCAACAGGGACTTTGCCTGATTCCTCGAGTCGTTAAGCACAGTTAATCGTTCCATTAAACTCTGAACGGTGACATTACCATTGTTCTCCCTTTTTCTGGTTCCAAAGGCAACATGGTTGGCATTCCCACTAGTTGGAGTCCTGACATTCAAAGGATCGCCGTTAGCCATTAAAGGAACTTGATGACCATTGAGTTCCAAAGGAGGAAATGTGTTGAAATTGAACACTTGTTTACTTCGATTGGTTGGTGTCTTATTGGAAGACGTTGACAAAGGATAACCATAATTGTGATTGTTGTTATTATTATTTCCACCGCCGGTAGCCATGTTTAAAGTCAACTATCACAATATAATTCAATCAGAAGATTACTTTGTCAAATCAAAATGGCGTCAGCTGGTTAGAAACTAGAAAGAGACATTGCGGTAATCAACTGATTTTGGCAGTCCATAGAAAACGTGACTCGGCCTCTCGTCTACTGCCTCTCTATTGCTCTCTCTCTCTCTCCCTCTCTCTCACCGTATTCCTCTCTCTCTCCCTCTCTCTCTCGCTCGGATTGCAACTTCGCTGCAGCGCAGACTCGATATTGTGGCGCGAGGTTACTCGGGGATTCGAAATGACCTCCGGAATAATCAGAGCTGTAGTCGACATATTGTTCGTTTCATTTATTTCATGATACAGGCATACATTCCTTTATTCACTATTCTCAAGTTCGATCAACAACCGGATCAACAAATCCGTTATTTTGATCTCGCTAATATCTTCGAAGTTGAAAAGCAAATTACAATTTCGTGAACAATCAAGCTCTCTGATTCTATGTTTCAAATTACGCTTTTCAAGTCATGTCATTTCTTGGAGACTTCCCTCATTCTGTTCAGCGCACTTCCGGCTCGGAACCAATGCAACTGATCTTCGTTGAAAGTGTGGTTCAACTCAATCCTCTCAGACTTGCCATTTGTGTGCTTCAGCTCACAAGTGACCGACTGCAATAGAAGATGGCTACCTAATTAAGTACAACACAGAACAACTTCACCATACCTTTCCAGGAGCCAAGTTGTTGAGTCCCAAGACACTGACACGGTCAGATGGCTGGACCTTGTCATAGTCGGCCGGGTCGGCGAAAGTCAAAGGAAGCATACCTTGCTTCTTCAGGTTCGTCTCGTGAATGCGAGCGAAGCTCTTCACAATGATGGCTCGACCATTCAAGTGTCGTGGCTCGAGAGCTGCATGCTCCCTGCTGCTGCCTTCACCGTAATTATCACCGCCAACAGCGACCCATTTGATGCCCTTTGCCTTGTAAGCTCTGGCAACTTCCGGCACAGTTCCATATTCTCCGGTGAACTGATCCTTCAGCTTGTTCGCTTCACCATTTTCGTCGTTGATTGCTCTGAATACAATTGATTAGACAGCATGAACATGATGATCAAGCCATTCTCACGCAATTAACAGATTGTTGGATATATTGTCCAAGTGACCACGATATTTCAACCACGGGCCAGCTGCGCTGATGTGATCTGTGGTACACTTTCCCTGGACTTTGATGAGAATAGGAACGTCGACAAGATCTTGACCATCCCATTTGTCAAAGGGGGAAAGAAGCTGAAGTCGATTGCTCTTAGGGTCGACGTCAACCTTGACCAGTGAACCATCGGCCGGCGGAGCTTGAAAGGTGTCCTGGCCCGGATCGAAGCCACGGGCTGGTAGTTCGTCTCCGGTTGGTGGGGTCAACTTGAATGTTTTGCCATCACTTCCGGTCAGCTCGTCAGTGAGTGGATTAAAGTCAAGGCGACCAGCGATAGACAATGCCGTTGTGATTTCGGGCGACGCTACGAAGGCATGCGTTTCCGGATTTGCGTCGTTACGTGCAGTAAAGTTCCGATTGTATGATGAGACGATAGTATTCCTGTCACCCTTCTTGATGTCCCTTCGATCCCATTGGCCAATGCAAGGCCCACAAGCGTTGGCAAGGACAACACCACCAAACTCTCGCAAGACTTGAGATTGACCATCACGCTCAATGGTGGCACGGATTTGCTCCGAGCCAGGGGTGACAGTGAAAATCGATTTTGACCTCAAACCATGTTTCATGGCTTGTTTCGCAATACTGGCCGAACGGCTCATGTCCTCGTAGCTACTGTTAGTGCAACTGCCAATGAGACCAACCTTGACCTCGAGCGGATAGTTGTTCTTTCTGGCATTTTCAGCCAGCTTAGAGATGGGATGGGCGAGGTCTGGAGTGAACGGACCATTCACGTGAGGTTCGAGTTCGGACAAGTTAATTTCAATGACCTGGTCGTACGAAGCATCCGGATCAGCACTCAGCAAATTGGTGTTCTTATCAGCTTCCGACGCAATGGCCTGACGCTGAGTAGCAATCAGGTAATCGCGCATGCGCTTGTTGTAAGGGAAAAGCGACGAAGTGGCCCCGATTTCCGCCCCCATGTTACAAATGGTACCCATGCCGGTGCACGAGATGGAGCTGACACCTGGCCCAAAGTACTCGACAATGGCGCCCGTGCCACCCTTGACGGTCAGGATGTCGGCCACCTTCAAGATGATGTCTTTAGGAGCAGTCCAGCCACTGAGGCATCCGGTGAGATGGACACCAATCACCTTGGGGCACTTGAGTTCCCATGGGATGCCAGCCATTACGTCGACAACGTCCGCACCACCGACACCGATGCAAAGGCTTCCAAGCCCACCACCGTTGGGCATATGAGAGTCGGTGCCGATCATCACCAAGCCAGGAAATGCATAATTTTCTAGAATAATCTATCGAGATATCATGTATGAATATGTTAGAGTGGAAAACTTGACCCAGGTGTACTTTAGAATGGCTTGAAACATACCTGATGAATGATTCCACTTCCGGGTTTCCAGAAACCAACACCATACTTAGCACCGGCAGTGCTGAGGAAGTTGTACACCTCTTTATTGATCTCGTTAGCTCTGGCCAAATCTTGGTCACCACCGAGTTGGGCTTCGATTAAGTGGTCACCATGAATGGTGCTGGGAACGGCCACCCGAGCAACACCGCTGGACATGAACTGAAGCATGGCCATCTGGGCGGTGGCGTCGTGCATGGCAACGCGATCCGGTCGCAATTTAAGGTAACTTGTTCCCGGAACCATGTCTGCATTTTTCGGGTCATCGAGATGAGAATACAGAACCTTCTCGGACAACGTGAGCGGACGGTTCAGGCGGTCACGAACCACTCTCAAAGAGGACTGAAGCCTCTCGTACGGCAATGGCTCCCTGTCAATGCGACTCATGCGCACCTAATCCAGTTGTCAATAATACATGTTCTTCCATTGTTTCGATATACCTGAGCAGAACATACTGGAGCAGTATGTATTAGTCGTAGTTGTCCTTGAGCGCTTCTCGAGAGCAAAGACTAGCAGAAAGAACACAATTAGAATGAGCAAAAACGGGTAAATCGAAAGCGGTGATTAGCACAGCAATTTAGAGTCCTGCTTTATTCCTCTTGATTACGGCGTCCCACACCGTTGGCACAATTTAACCTACCTTTGCGAAATATACTGCATTAGTTTGAGCCATGTTCAATACCGAATTACTGAATCACAGACTGGATAACTGTAGACCATGAGTTCGAGGGACAGCTAAACAGTATCACACAGCCAAAGACTCCTGTTCTGGTCGGCTATTGTGATTTAGCCGATTTAGTTCTAGCAGTCATTGCGTCACTTTCTCTTTTTATATGTGTCAGCCAACCACATTGAGTAGCTTTTATCAAAGAGCGAGATGAGACATCCCACATACCCTTGATAGTCTCAAGTTCATTCTTTCATCGCAGATTGCGATTTGCAACGCAGTAAAAAAATAGAGATAAAATAGAAAATACTGAATTCATGTTGTGTAAATTCTGTCGAAGAAATCAGCTTTTTCAAATGTACAGTTTAATGAGATGCTCATTAGTGAAAGAAGTTTGACACATTGGACAAACTGATTGAATTTCATTCTGAAGCAGCATGCACGGCGAGCAAAGCACGTGACCACAGGTAGTCAAGGCCATTAAATGTATTTCCTTCGCGTCGAGTTCGGCGTGCGGTACTAAACACACCGGACAGAATTTCTCTCTTGTGCTGGAATTTCTTTGCGTGACTATGTCATCAATGACTGACTGCGACTTGTCCATCTCCACGAGCAAGTTATCACGATCAGCCAATGTTTCAATCAGCTGACTCCGAGCAGTGTTTACGTTCTTTCGCAATCGGAATATGGTCTTTCTGGCCTCAGTTAGATCTTCCTGAGCTTTGACCAGTTCGGCCTGAATCTTGATTACCTTGTCACTTTGATCAGCGAGGATACACTTGTATCTATCCTCAGCTTGCGCCAATTTCAGCTTCAACTTGTTGACTCTCATGCTTCTCTGCAATCGCGTAATCCGCTCTTCGTACTTTCTGGCCTTATCAGACATCACTGGACACAGAAATGAAGCACGAGCAATACTTTCAAATCAATAGCGAAAATTCTAATTTGGAAGGTGAATGAAAGAGTGAACTCGGCATGAACCAGAACTGAGTTTAGCAAAAAAAACAAACAACGCGCTACGATCAGCTGACTATCGAATCCAAACTCTGCTAGATGGCGCTTCCGTCAGGTTGAGTTGATTCTGAATGCTTACTCAGAGTCGCGGTTTGATTGGCTGGACATAATGAATTGATGGCTATTTCTCTCACGGCGCATGTTTGCAAAAGTAGTCAAGACCAATGGCTGAATGGCTTTCGACTACAGTTCGAAGTGCGAAATGAGACACACCGTTTCTTGTCGCTCGTGACCCCTCAGCTGGACTGATGACACTCGAGATTTTTGACTAAGTCGCTAATCGTCAAGGTGAATTTATTTCCAACTAAACTAGTACATGAATAAATACAGCATTTGCAGAACACGGGTTCTTTAGAACATGAAAAGCACTCATCTTGAGATTTGTCGGACATTTCTTTACGTTTATAATGTGCAAGTGGCTTCAATGACCTTCAGTCTCGTGGACTAAGATATGATAATAGATTGTCTCTCGATTAACTCAATGGGGAACTGAAGTTCCATATTCGACTGTAGAACTACTACAGGAGAAATACCGCTAGGTCGGTATATTCCAGTGGGAGACCGATTGTGTTCACATATTAAATGGTCTCTACATTTAAAAGGCTAGGAACTATACTGTCGATGTCGACAAGAAGCTCGCAAACACTTGTGTACAACCGGAAGTTCAATAGGCAGCCCATCTGTGGACATCTCTGTGGCAATGTGACTTAGAATATCTATTAGTGGTGAACTATGTATAAATGGATAGATTAGGTGCTTTCTTTCAAATGTTCTCGTCGTAGATAAAGAAGCGAAAGATCTGCATCAACAGTTTCATCTAGATGTTAAAAGTGATTAATTAAGACTGGACGAGTCTCCTTATGTGCTGATGATTAGACTGATTTTAAATCCAGTGATTAGTGACTGATCATCCGAGCAGTCTCAGTGAAAATTCGTTCTGGGATAGAATCAGTGGCTAGAGATGATCTCAACTGCATTGTACATCAACGTGACTATATCTACCTTATAATTAACTTTTTTACGTGAGAAAAAATAAGCACAGGGCCATAGACTGGCCATGGCATCGAAAGACAGCGACACCTCACGGGGCGCTTGCGTGAGTGTCACGTGCCTTCCAACAGCTGCAGTGTGATCAGCCTATTTACGATTCTGTCATAATTGTAGTAATCAACTTATTGTTGATTACATAGTGCGGTCAGTTATTTAAGAGTAAGGTTTGCTTACTGTGATCATGTTTCAAGTTCGTTGAATAGATAATTAAGTTGTGCCGCTAATGTCTCAGCTTCAAACAACAAGTAAATCAGTTAAGTACTGACTTGACGCCACTTACAGCCACTAATTGCTAACTAGCTCTCATCTACAACTAAAAATTGCTCGGTGGAACTTATGAAATGGTATTTACGAAACAACCACAGAAAGTGTTTCAAGAAATTTAAACGGAGCTTTTGACGTGTCCTAAAAAAGAAGAAGCTGTTATCTCTATGATGTCTCGACAGGTGGAATAGTTTACCTAATCACTAATGTCAGAGAGCTCGTCATCGTCAGCCTTCAGGCCACTAGTGGCGGCCATGTTGGGCTCGACTTGCATGTAGATGGCGTCCTCTCGCAGATAGATGACATTGGAGTTGGGGAAGGGGTTGACCTTCCGGTTGGAGTAGCGCCTCTCGAACCACTTGACCAATCGGTCGAACAGAGCGGCCAGCATGACGGTCAAGCTGGTCTAATCAAGGGCCAGTAGTGGGCCACCACGTCGAAGACATGCTGATCCGGATACCAGAAACTGGCGATGGAGAGAATGCCGACCACCATTTGGCCGAAAGTCATCTTCTCCTCTTGGTCGAAGAAGATGGTGGGCTTGTTGGGCGCATACAGCCGTACGCCACTGTGTTTGGCCCCAGTGGCTGCCGCAACAGTGGGCTCGATGAGTGTCTCAGCGCACTCACGACGCTGGCATTGATGTCGACACTCATCGTAAACCTTCTTCAAGATGACATTGGTCTCCTTCTTCTTGTAGTCCTTGTTCAGAGCAAGTTTCATGTCCTGAGTGTAAGAGAGCTTAGTTGAAGCAATGTCGTAAATCATGACTTACCTCAAACATTGTAACATTTTCGTAGAGCCGGAAGTTGAGCGGGAGTGTCTCATTGAGCTCGCCGTCAAGCCACATCTTCTTCATGGCGAGATGGTTGCAATCGTTCATGCACTTGCCACGCGATGAGCCCGGATAGTCTCTATAATATTCGATTGCGTGAGCGTTAATTAATGATCGAATTAGTGACTCACCGGCAATCGCTGTCCATGGGCCACTCCAAGCGGGTCAGGTGACGCAATCGGTAGGTGACCGAGAACTTGCCATTGACTAGAACTTTGTTGTTCTCGTCCCACCTTAGCTCGGTCATGCCATAGGGCTCAGTCACGCCTTGGCCGAAGGAAGTGTCGTAAGAGGGAAAGAGATGGACATACACCTTCACAGTACTTGCATCAGTGGCCTCTTCCAAGAATTCAGTAACTTTGGGACCGAAGTGAAACTGCCACAGATACGGAGGAATGCCTCCGTTGTAGACGTAGTGACCTTCGAACGGAATGGTCAAGTTGTTCAACTCGATCGAGTAGCCGAGCAGGTCTTTCTCAAGAAACTTCCTGACCATGAACTGCTCAGTGGCGACACAGCTGGGAATCTCGCCATAACCTCCTTCTCGGTCATGGACACCACACTCACCAATGAAATCTTCAGCCGGCGGAGTCCTGTCGAAAATTTCGGCCACAGTCATCGTCTCTGCTTCGCCTTCGAACAAGTCTTGAACAGGAAAACGCAGTTGCAAGATGGGCGACCAGATCTTGTGAAGGTCGATACTTGCGTCATACTTGGTCACCGATTCGTGGTAGTGGGTGTCAGCGGTGTCGTACGATTGCGACAAAAAACCAATGTAGAGAAAGACACTGTAGACAGTGACACGGACTCCAGCGTAGCTCCAAATGTAGCCAACGAAGTAGAACAGGACTCCCAGAACTATTCCGGTCCACTTCCACAATACTTTAAGGAAACAAATCAAAGTGTCGACGACTTTCATTTTGACCTCTGTATAGGGTAAAGTATGGATAGTGAAGTTATTGACTGGCACAGAGAAGTACAGAGATGTGACTGTGTACACTCAGTGTTCTTTGCTGTGGTTTGAGCTTCTACCGGAGATGGCCGAAGGGGATTGGTGGAATCAGAGAGAATGTACTCGGGCATGCGCTGTGAATCCAACCAACGCCACAGGTGTTGTGGTTACGAAAGTGATCACGGCACTCATTTATGTCGCATGACTAAGTTACATCTGAGCTGAGAGAGAGAGAGAAGCTCGTTCCTAAAGTTATACATTCCGTGTGACTAAGTACTACTTATTACTCGAGCTACAGCATGAACCAAAAATACTCTATAAGAATTAACAGTATTAATACTCATTACTTCTACTGGTAAATGCTCTTAGTGTACGGTGGACTATTCTTGACGTTGTCCCAACGTTCGTCCAAGTCGTATCCTTCGTCCATCTTCTTCTTCTTCATCAATCTGAGAAACGCGGTCCGGCCAACCTTCCTATTCCCGTGATAAGGCCTTGGCTTGCCACAGACACCTTCGCCATTTTGTCCAGCGTTATAACGATGACAAACGAGTCCAATATACTCGGTACAGCACGGATCGTACAGACCGGGTACCAAGTCGCTCTGGGTTTTGCTCTTGGTCTTGATGGTCTTGTTCTGGTTGTCCAGTAGGCAGTCTCGTTGCCATGCACCACCCCATACATTACTGACAACATCGCCAAGCACGTACCACTCGCAGTCTTCTCTTCCCACTTCCGGCTTGAGCTTTTTTCTACCAATGTTGTCGGTATTCTAGAGTGTAGTCGTTAAGCAATGCAATACAGCTTACTTCACTTACGATACTTTGCGCCAGAATAAGTACCAAGAATGCTAAATAGATACGGCTCTCCATCGAGCTCAAAACACGGCCTTTCAAAGTTCGAATTATACCTCAGAAAGTTGGCTACACCGGAAATGACAGGAAAGTTGTGACGCTTTGCAAAGTTTGCTTTCTCGTTTCAAAGCTTTAGCTCTCTTACGTATTTTGTTGCCCCGGAAACGCGAGGAGAGAATATGAGCGAGTTGCTCCCCCTTGTTTCGTGACAAGCGCCACTTGGCAACCCTTCCTAGCGGTTCACAAGCAGCTGGTAAGCCTTTTCTAACCGCACCGGAACCATAAATATGGGCGGGAAACTAGAAAGTTAACTGAATCTCTGCTTCCCACAAGAGCTCTGAGAGGAAGAGGGAGGAGGAGAGATGGAATGAGGTTCCAACGAGCTGCATGGTCCAGTAGAGCAATGTCCAAAACACAAAGTGACCCAACGGTTCACACGACCTAGAACTACTTTTAAACTGAAGGTGCAAACGGGCTGCTGTTGGCCATGATTAGAACCAATTACACTGGCTGTGTCCATTAGGGGTCCGTCAGGGGTCGTCTTAAAAATACCGAAACGATAGCTTCAGCTCAGTCTGTCGGCTCGGCTGAGTCAGGTACGCTCAGCTCGAAAAACGACAGCTTCAGCTCACGCAGAGACGAACCTATATCTGTAGGTTCTTGTTCGCAAGCGCGAAATTCGAGCATCAAAGAAAGTTGTCAGGGTGCGCAGTAGATACTTTTTATACACCGATTTGCGCACTGTCAAAAAATCAAAGGTTGGCCAGCGAATATAGCCCAGATGTGAATTCATTGAGGTTCCGATTCTAAAACAGACCAAGTAGGGTTGATTCATATAAACAGCTGTTTCATCAAGATTCATCCAACACAGACCTAGTCCAACTGTGTGGCTTCCGATTATACTCGATCCGAGTAGCACTTTGAGCCGTTAAGGCGCCAACAACTTCAGAGATGCCAAGGTTTCGCTCATCGACTCCTAAAGTTACTGGCGCCTAAAGCCTTGTGTGCCAAAAGGCTTTTGCCCAGCGGCAGCTACGATCACTAGCATGAGAATATATCTGCCCAGGTGCGCCCTCTGCCTACGTTTAGGTGTACTCAAGGGGGAAAGATTAAGTTGCATATCAAGGACTACCTGCTACTGCCTCCACCGTGACTGTCACCGCCGACAGCGACCCATTTGACACACCGCACGCCACTATGGTCGGCCCAGTGGCCACCACCACCGTGGGCTTGATAAGTGTCTCCGCGCACTCACGAGCCTGGCATTGGTAACCTGGTTCACAGTCATGGACACCGAGCTCACCGGTAAAAAGTCGAAAATTGCAGCGCTATTCATGCCACCTAACCTAACCTAACCTGCTCGTTAATTCGTACATTGACCAGCTTTAATTGGCAGTAAGGTACAAGCTTCCACAGCTACTGTAGGAGCTCTTTCGAAGCCTATAAAGATTAACTACTGATAACTGCTCCTTGTGACCGGCGGGCTAAATGGCGGCCCAACGGTCGTCCAGCTGGAAACCTTCATCCATCTTTTTCTTCTTCATCAATTTGAGAAACTGAGTCTGGTTAACCTTTTTATCGTTATGATAAGGCTTGGGCTTGCCACAGCTACCTTTCATATACATACTGTACCTGTCAGTCTCGACAGGATGACAAACCAGGCCAATGTACTCGGTACAGCACGGGTCGTACTGACCGGGTACCCGTGTGCTTCCGGTTTTGCACCCGGCCTTCCGGGTCTTGCCGTTGTCGTCCAGCTCGCATTCCCGTTGCCAGGTGCCTTCCCACGCATAGTTGACATCCTCTCCGAGCATGTACCACTCGCAGTCTTCTCTTCCCACTTCCGGCTTGAGCTTTTTGCCGCTGCATTTGTCGACGCCCTGGAGTTTACAGTCATTAAGTAATACTTCACAACCGCTATTTCACTTACAATAGCTTGCATCACGACGATGACCATGAATGCCAAATAGATACGGCTCTCCATCAAGCTGGACAGCGGTCCCGAAAATTGTGTAATCTCTCAGAAACGAACTTCACCGGAAATGAAGTTAAGTTGTGTAAAAATGGCTTTCTTGTTACTGTGCTTCAGCTCAGTTGAGTTGGAGCTGGAATGATTAAAATGCATGACGGATGAACAGTAATTACTACGTCTATTACTAAGCCTAAGCAATATTATTACCGCGTATGTTACGCTTGAAGTTACGCCCCAGCTGTGCTACGGAAGGGAGTTAATATATTCGTCACTAGAGGCATTGCATCTCACTCCGAGGGCAAGACTACTTACATGTACGTATATTATTATTATTCAGATATGTCAACAGCCTATCGATATAGATAACTTTCGTTTATGTGCAGTCTTCCCCTGAAAGCGATGCAGCTCACCTAGTGGAGAAAATATGAACCCGCTTACTGTAACCGCAGCTGGATCTCAGACGCTTATTACTAGTGACTGCTCATCAGAGCTGTGCCATCTCACGGGACTCTTGCGTGAGTGTCACGTGATTTCCGACAGGTGCAGTATGGTCCACCTTCCTACGAGTCAGCCCAGCTCAGCTCGGGAGGTGAACCTATATCTCTAGGTTCCTGTTGGCAATTTGAGCGTCCAAGATGGTGCAGCCAGAGTGCGCAGCAGGATGTTTTACACAGTCATGCGCACATGCGACCAAAAATGGGCGGAGACATAGCACAGACATAGTTACACTTATTAATATTCGGATTCTAGAACCGGATCCAGTAGGGTTAATTCATATAGACAGCTGATTAATTCTGCGAACCTAGACCTAGCTGTGCTCGATTACCGGACCAGGTAGAGCTTTGAACCGTCCAGATGCGACCAACTTAAGCGACGCGAAGGTGTATGAAAGGGCGAACCTTAGCGCTATCTTAGTGGGCGCATAATCACCCACTTGGCTGTGAACACCAGCATGAGACTATCTGGCATCGAGGCATCAGTAGAACTGGCCGATGTGAAGTAGTACCTTATTATATTCGACAATGTTCGAAGACCCTAATGCGAGTCATTTCGAACGGGGTTGTGCTTGACCGGATCTCAACTCAAAGTCTTTGATTTAAGTCACTGGCTCATTTGGCGCTAGATGGTATTTTACTTAATATTTCTCTTGCAGCTAATACATCGACACCATTGACTGACATGATTTCATACATTTCGTAGTTGCACAATCTTCATGAGAACCAAGGTGTCTCAAACTATAATTTAAATAACGCGCTCATCGAGCAACATTTTCTCAGATGCTGAACAAAACATCTCATTTCTTGGCGACTTCCTTCATCCTGTTCAACGCACTTCCGGCCCGGAACCAATGAAGTTGGTCTTCATTGAAAGTGTGGTTCAACTGAATTCGTTCGGTCTTGCCGTCCGCGTGCTTCAACTCACAGGTGACAGGCTAGAATGAAAATCAATAAGTTACAATTCAGATCGATAACAAGCAAACTTTACCTTTCCAGGAGCCAGATTCTTGAGTCCCAAGATACTGACACGGTCAGTTGGCTGGACCTTGTCGTAATCGGCAGGGTCGGCGAAAGTCAAAGGAAGCATACCTTGCTTCTTCAGGTTTGTCTCGTGAATGCGAGCGAAGCTCTTCACAATGATGGCTCGACCATTCAAGTGTCGTGGCTCGAGAGCAGCATGCTCCCTGCTGCTGCCTTCACCGTAATTATCACCACCAACAGCGACCCATTTGATGCCTTTGGCCTTGTAGGCTCTGGCAACTTCAGGTACAGTTCCATATTCTCCGGTGAACTGATTCTTCAGCTTGTTCGCTTCACCATTTTCGTCGTTGATTGCTCTATAAGATATAAGCGTCAGAAAAATAAGTGCCACCACTGAACTATTCCTACCCAATCAACATATTGTTCGCGATATTGTCCAAGTGACCACGATATTTCAACCATGGGCCAGCTGCGCTGATGTGATCTGTGGTACACTTTCCTCTGACCTTGATAAGAACGGGAACGTCTACAAGATCCTTTCCGTCCCATTTGTCGAAGGGTGAGAGAAGCTGAAGTCGGTTGCTCTTGGGGTCCACGTCAACCTGGACATTCGAACCATCGGCAGGCGGTGCTTGAAGGTGTCCTGGCCAGGGTCAAAACCACGGGAAGGGAGTTCGTCACCAGTTGGTGGGGTCAATTTGAACTTTTTGCCGTCAGCTCCGGTAAGCTCGTCGGTGAGTGGGTTGAAATCTAGACGACCAGCGAGAGACAGTGCAGTGGTAATTTCAGGCGATGCTACGAAAGCATGCGTTTGGGGATTGGCATCATTACGGCCGGTAAAGTTTCTGTTGTATGAGGAAACAATGGTGTTCTTGTCTCCCTTCTTGATATCTTTGCGATCCCACTGACCAATACAAGGACCACAAGCGTTAGCAAGAACAACGCCGCCGAATTCTCGCAGAGCTTCAGCCTGGCCGTCACGTTCAATGGTTGCACGAATTTGTTCTGAGCCAGGTGTAACAGTGAAAATTGCTTTCGACTTCAGACCATGCTTCATGGCTTGTTTGACGATACTGACGGAACGGTTCATATCTTCGTAGCTGCTGTTTGTGCAACTGCCAATGAGACCCACTTTGACTTCAAGTGGATAGTTGTTCTTTTTGGCGTTTTCACCCAACTTCGAGATCGGGTGAGCAAGATCCGGAGTGAAAGGACCATTAACATGGGGCTCTAGTTCGGACAGGTTGATTTCGATGATCTCATCGTACGAAGCATCTGGGTCGGCACTGAGAAGATTGGCATTCTTATCAGCTGCAGCGGCGATATCTTGACGCTGAGTGGCAACCAGGTAATCACGCATACGCTTATTGTAAGGGAAGACCGAAGTAGTAGCTCCGATTTCAGCCCCCATGTTACAGATGGTACCCATGCCAGTACATGAGATGGAGTTTACACCTGGCCCAAAGTACTCAACAATGGCTCCGGTACCACCCTTGACAGTCAAGATATCTGCCACTTTCAAGATCACATCCTTCGACGAAGTCCAGCCACTAAGAGATCCAGTAAGATGGACGCCGATAACCTTGGGACACTTCAGTTCCCAAGGAAGACTAGCCATCACGTCGACGGCGTCCGCACCACCGACACCGATGCAAAGGCCACCAAGCCCACCACCGTTAACAGTGTGAGAATCCGTACCAATCATCAACAAGCCAGGGAAGGCATAATTTTCCAGAATGATCTAAAAAAGATGCGATGTTAGCAAAATTATACGCAAGTACTCCGTTCTCGCAGTGCACTTGCACCTGATACTGCTCGAGTGTGTCTTGATCTATGTTGATGAGTTCGTGAATTGAAATGAGTTTCAAGCTCAAGAGAACTAATCAACAAAAACTCAACAAACAACGACGTACCTGATGAATGATTCCACTTCCCGGTTTCCAGAATCCAACACCATACTTAGCACCGCCAGTGCTAAGAAAGTTGTACACCTCCTTGTTAATATCCTTGGCTCTTGCCAGATCTTTATCACCGCCAAGCTGTGCTTCAATCAAGTGATCACAGTGAATGGTGCTGGGAACAGCAACCTTAGGAAGACCGCTAGAGATAAACTGCAGCATGGCCATTTGCGCAGTGGCGTCTTGCATGGCAACACGATCGGGTCGCAGTTTGAGATAGCTCGTGCCACGAACGATATCGGCATTCTTAGGATCATCGAGATGAGAGTACAGAACTTTTTCGGACAAGGTGAGCGGACGATTTAGACGATCACGGACAACCTTCAGCGATGACTGAAGCGTCTCATACGGCAAAGGTTCCTTGTCAAGGCGACTCATAGGTACCTAAATCCATTAATTAGCAAGTTAGGTTCCCCAAATGTTCCAAAATACCTGAGCAGCGCATACTGGAGCAGTATGAATTAGCCTCAGTTGTCCTTGAGCACTTCTAGACAGCAAACCCTAAAATATAAACACAATTAGAACGAGTACTCTGGAGTGCCCTTGAAAAGGACAGCGGTTAGAAAACAATCTAGAGCATTCTCAGGTCGGGCGTCGAATGTCAACACAGCCCAGATACACTCTACAAGCAAGGTAATCACTTCGATTGTGCATTAAAATTTACCTTTGCAAAGCAAACGGCATTAGTTTGGGCCATGATTAAAACCGGATAACTCGAACACAGACAATTTTTAAGGTTACAAGAGACTCTGAACGTTATGCGAGAGAAAACAGACAGACACACGCATTCGCTGAAGGTTTTTCTTACTCGACTCAGCGACATCTGTTGTCGAACTAGAGCATACGCATGCGCAGTGCGTTTATGTCAGCGGACAATCTTGATCTACTTAATCGAGTTCTAATGGTTGTTTTTTGCTTACGACACTTTCGTGTCATGAGACTTGTCATCAAACCTGATTAACCGTTATCTAAGAAGCAGAGGTTTCACATTCCTTATAGCCTTGACAATTTCAAGTTCACGTTTATTACACAAATAGTATATAATATATGATAATAGAATTTAGATTACCTCATCAGAGAGCTGCTGAAATTAATTGCTGTCACTGAATCGCTAAATTGAAATGCAATCTCTTTGTAAGCCATAGTTGAGTGCAACAACAACTGCACCCATTAACAAATGTTATGAACGTGTCAGGTAATCGATTATAAACTTCGAGAAGCTTCGGGAATTCACGGGAGTCACGGGAATTTCGGAAAATTTGCTTCCCGTTGTCCCGAATCGGGACTCCCGATGCAAAAAAATCTTTCACCAACTTTCGTCTCACTCAAGCATGTTCAGCCGAGTTAAGTGACGAAGATCTAAATATGCAAGTGCGAAAGCCAATCCAGAAAAAACGCATGAGTTCTGATGCGTTGTCATGGAGACCGTGGCTGGAAAAGTTTCTCTGGTAATCTGACGCAACTTCCACAGAAAAGCTACCCTCAGTATATATTGGCCTGAGTTAAAGTTCAGCTCCACAGTACTGAATTTGCTATCGAGTCATGTGACAAGAAAGTTTTGAAAATATATCGAAGTGAAGTCAGTTATTAAGTCGAAATCTGATTCAACAAGATGGCGCCGCGAATGAAGAAGTCCATTCGGAATTACGACGAAAAGCTGCTCGCTAAGCGAATGAGAGACAAGGGAATACCTTTGGAGCAAATCATGGTGGACCTCAATGTCGAGAACATGCAAGCGGTAACCAAAGCCATAGCCGAAGTTGAACATTCTGAGAATGTTTACGGTAAGTTCGGAAGAGCATCGAACTTGCATTCGGTCCTAACTGCTCCTTGCAGCCATCTTTCATTCGGAACAGCGCACAGAACAGGGAAACGAGCCCACTGATGATCCGCTCTTGGAAGAAATTTTGGATCTCAACCGAGTCTTGATGGACAGACCTCCGAAACGAGGACATCCAGGTAATCGGACATACTTATCACGTGATTATGATTACGACATTTTAGTAGATGATGGCGAGCACCATGAGCCGAGAAAAGTGTTGATTGCTGGCCACCTCATGCTTGCTGAACATGTTCCACAATTAAACAATCTCGCTGGAGCCCAGGTTAGTGTTTGATTTAGTTTATACTATCGATATTACCAAATGTCCATTCCAGAGCACTGGGGTCGCTGGGACACCATCACCGATTGAAAGGGACAAAGTTCGAGCTGCAGCTGAGGCTCGGCTCAAGGCATCTACTTGCCAGAGACAGTCGAGGAGGACATTGCCCTCGGCTGAAGTTCCGATCCACAATGGCCGACTTCGCTGGATCGTTGGCTAATCGTACCCTTGTGGTCCGATCGGTGTTGACCTCGATTGGTCGGAAGCTGTCTCATATTTGGTGTGTTCGAACTTCGAATAAATTAATCTCATTTTCTCGTAGCTTTCAACCTGGTTTGAATCAGTGGAGATCAGTTTATCTAACCGGATATACCGCAACCTGAACCAATTTAACAATCAGACATTTTGAGCCAATGTCCGATCTCAAGATGCAGGTTCATGCTTCATATGACCATTTCTGAAGCATGATTAGCTTCTTGTCTAACAAATAGCTCTTCACAGGCAACACCAGCTATATTCTACCTCAACCTTAACTTATTCCTCTCGTTTATACGACAATTACGTCATATTTATGACACAATCTGCACTAACAAGTGCTCTGACAATTGAAACAAAGAGCAAGATGTCAAGGTGATGAAACACCTGCCGCACTCTGCCAGCATGCAGTAGAATTTCTCATTATTTGAAATTAATATGAAAACCAAATAAAGCACCATTTATATCAATCATCATATTTTTGTGACCTGTGGCGGCGAAAAATAACCTCGCATGGAAACATCAACAAGAAAAGTTGAACCAATAAAATGGAAAGTTTCCCGAGCGGCAGCCAATGGGAAGCAAGTAAACAAGAGGACCGGAGGGAGGAGAAGCCATTTTGCGCATGCGTCGCTTTCAAAGAAAAACAAGTCAGCCTTTTTCTGCAGTTGTTGTTGCTGAAGGAAGCAGTCATTAGCAGTATTGTCGCCGTTTTGCTCACATTGCTATCAAGTTGATTTCAATTCGAAAGAGTTTTGCTGATTCAGTTTAGTTGAAGTTGAGTCCAGAAAGAGTTTTCAATGTCGTCATTCGAAGAAACTCCAGAACTTAAAGCTGGTCATGCTCCAGCAGGTCAGTATTTCATAAGAAATGGCCCTTTCTGTCTTGTCTTGCCCAGAGACGCTAACCTTGAAACGCTTCTAGCCTTTATGTATGCAAATCTCGCCTTTGTCTCTAACTAATAACCGAACTATTCTCTACACGTTGCAGTTAAAGTTGGCGGAATGCGTGTGACGACGCAGAACCGTACTCGCAAGGACAGTAACGAACCAAAGCCCGTAGAACCCGTCGAGGTCACTGAAGAAGAAGAGGACACCACTGTAGCAGAGAAGACGAAGGAGCCATCTTTGGTCGTCTCTGGCGCCGTAGCTGACCAGAGTCGTGACTTTCCGCCCGCAGCCATCAAGGCTTTCCATGACAAGGGCTTCACACCCAACAAGGCTTACGGTCTCAGGGACAACGCTGGCACTGTCACTCAAATGAGACAAGTTCACCAGCCACGAAAGAACTGTTGAACAGCGGTTCAGTTAACTTACATTCTAAAGCGCCCTTGTCGCGGCCATGTTTGTTGTTGCTAAATGTTAGTAAACATGTTACGCAAACAACTACTAAATACGGGAAAATAAGGAAAAAGAAGACAACAGGAGCTAGATTACTTTGTAATAAGCAATCACAGAGTTAGAATTGTATGGTTTTTATCGACTATGTTTGTATGTGTTCATAAAGTAAAGCATGATAAAGCTAGCCTTTAATGGCTGACAACGATTGTTCCTCTTCGTCTTCCTCTGGAATGATTTCGTTAGACGGCGTGACGAAGTTCTTCACACTGGGACCGCTGCTAGTGGCTTCCTTTGAACTATTAGAACTGTTCTTGACGCTCAGAATTTCTCCCGAATATGTTTTGTCTATCAACTTAATCAAAAGCTGTTTGAGTCTTTCGGAATCTTTCGGTATTTCAAGAGTAATCTTGTTCTGTTGAGCAACATCCTTCATATCTTTCATGTGATTAGTTAGCAAATTTGAAAGTGCTAATTCAGTCCTTTCCTGCCAACCCTGCAAATTTAGTCTCATTAGCAACATTTGAGCTAGCGTGCTCAATCTTTACCTCGTCATGGTTGGAACAATTAGTTAATGTTGCCCGCAAGATGCTAATCTGATCCACTTTAAGGTTGGCGCCAATGGTGAGTATTTTGAGGATTAAATCAGTTGCGCAGTTGAGAATGCTTGTCTTTCTCGACAATTCGTCGGATTTTGCAATCAAGTCTTCGGTCAACCGAGCAATCTGTTCACAAGAGCATGTAATTAGTGCTGACTAATGAGAAACGGAAGCTAATTAATAACCTGAGAATAAATTTTGTCCAGGAGCAAGTCCAAGTCATTAAGAGGTGTTGGATTACGATCCTTTAATTTGACCAAGAATCGCTTCTCGATGGTTCTATATTCAGTGGCCAATTTAGCTAATTTGTCTTGTTTTCCAATCAGCTGTTTCCTAATTGCCAAGTGATCATCAATTAGTTGCAAATAAGCCTCCGTCGGCAAGGCGTCCTTATTCAGTATTGCTGAATCGAATTTAACGCCTCTTGACTGAAGTCTATTGATTAGTTCACATGACATAAAAGACAAACCGGAAAAGGAATCACTGCGTAGTCTATATTTCTGTTTCGGTGGTTTTGCTGTCATCGCAATGGAAACGGAAGCAGTCTCCTTATCGTAAAAGTTTATCCCTATGCAACTTCCGGTTTCGCCGCTCAGTGGCCTGTCACTTGATTCAATCAAATCAACGAACAAATCTTTCAAGTCAATCGAAGCATGACAAACAACGTCCAGAGATATGCTATGTTCGGTCTCGCGAGGTGGCGAAGAATTTAAGGCAATCAAGACCATCGGCAACTGGATTTCCTTTTGAAACAGTCCTCGGAATTCCGGTCTTGTTGGTAAAGGCGACAACTAGGTTCATCTTCAAATTTGCCGGTAGATGGGGTTCTCTGAGGTTAATTTTAACTTGAAACTGCTTTGGCTCATCGCTGGCCACCGACGAGAACACGTGGACATTTTTAGAGGTGACCAATGGCCAAGGGACTTGAAGCATGGCTCGAACATTGGTCAAGTTTGCTGTCGCCACTAATCTGATGTCATAGTTGACCACCGGATGCACAATGTCAGCGCTTCTTCCGTGATCTGTTTCGGAATCGTCCACAAATTGACTAACTATGATATCAAGTTCTTGTTGCACTCGAGCATTCTTAGAACCTAGCATGGCCACCAAGCCACTGGAGTCAGTGTTGAAAGCGTTGATGATATGCTTCAGTTCCTGGAGTTCCGCTTCCGCTTCGGCATAATTGGTGATGGCATTCTCCGAATTGTTGACATGAATCAAGTGAAGTTCAGGGACCGTGCCCAAATAATTGCAAGACAAGTGGCCAGAGTCAGAAAGGAACACGAGACACCCCTGGACGGCGGCCACGGTGTCCCTGTGAACGGCCACGGGCACAAAGGGCAACTGGGCTGCCCACTTGAGGGATTCACTATTGTAGACCAGAATGCTGTTGAACTCACTGCAAACGGCCACCATTAGGCATTCGCTGTTCAAATATGGCGTCATGCAAGTGGGCGTGTAGTCGAGTTTCTTTGAGAACAAATTTGATCCCGACTCCTTGAATACAGTTAAACTACGTTCTCCCAAGACAACGATGCAATTCGATTTCTTGTCCACCTGGATGACCTGCATGTCCAGGACAGCTTCATTCAGAATGATGGACCAATCTGAGGTAACTCGTCTTCCTTTTCCGGTGGTGGCGTCATCTCGATTTTCGCCATCTTTGGAAATTGCTAAAACTTGATAGCGATAGCTCTCGAGTGACCAGCATCCGGTTGACACCACGAACGAATCGGTGGCCGGAATGTACACAATGGGTCCCGGGATGAGGAAGTTGGGCAGGAAACGACTGAAGGCAAAGCTTTCCTGCTCATAGAACGAAAGAGAGCCATCTATCGACTGAACACACAGGAATTCGCGGCCCTTGACCTGTCCGAAGGGACCACTGACCATGTTGTAAGCACTTCGTTGTAAATTGTGTTCGTAGATGAGCAGTATGTTGTAACTTGAACCATGTTCAGAGTAGCCCGAGGTGCCTGAGACTGAATACACTGACAGTTTACGAGGGTGTAGTATTGCTAGATTCAGATTGTCGGAAGCTGACAAGTATTGACCAGTGGTTAGTTGCAGTATTGGATACTTTAATTCGGTTTCCAGTAGCAAGTCGTTGGCTTGGTAACCTGACTCTGAACTGTTCACGGAGAAAATTCTCAGTAGACCGGAAAGACTTCCGATTATGATTTTTTCTGTAAAATCAAATTATGTCATAATCAGATTTAAGATTCACTAGATTAACTCACTCCGGTCATCTGGGGAATTGTCAACATTGGCGATGACCATTGCTTGATCACTGAAACCTTCTTCATCATTCAAATGCGTTGACCACAGTTCACGTGTGTTAAAGAGACTCATGGTTAACTGCAATCACTCATTCACTTAATCTGTTGACATCAATCCGTAACCAAATCTCAGGTCCGGAAGTTCATGAAGCTGTTCAAAGGTTCTGTTTTCAGTCTCACCTCGTCGTCATGACAACGACTTTCTGCGGTTGCCACTCAATTAATTCGGAGTCATAAACAGAGAACAAACAGCTCATTTACATGCTAACGAGTATTTTTCGAGCACAGAGATCGAGAAAACTAATCTCGACAGATGAATCATCACTGATTGTGTCAAATTATGCGCGAAACGCTCAACAGATGGCGCCAAAATAACTTCGAACTTTTGAACCTTTATTTCCAAATAAGCCATGACGCTAACGACGTTTTGTTTGGCTTTCTTTTGCTTGATCACCTTAAATTCAGTTGATTGTCATCAATGTGACTGTGACAGAGACGGATTGCCTGACCTTGATGCCCCCAAATCGGAAGAGGTGTTAATGCTCGGCGTCATTGGCGGCTTATTCGTTGCAGGCATATTTCTTTCAATATACAACTACGCTAACTACACTTTGTTCAATTCAAGTGAAGCAAAGTCGAAGACATTTCAATCAGCCATCAAGAGCGATGTGGATCAAGATAAGCCGTACATTCCAACAGCGGAACAAGTGCCCGATTTTCCGTCCATGTCCCTGAAGCAAGTCAAGTTGACCAACATGAAAGATCCCGGTGTCCCACCGCCAGGCTTGGGGTCATCCCCGACAAGGCTGGGTGTGCAAAGGAGACGGTCCCTTGATGGTCAGATCATGTCGGAAACCAAATTACGACTATTCAACTCGAAGACGCCATCGGAGACGCCAAAGTTGACGCCATCACCGCCGAAGCCATCACTGCCTCCGAGTCTCTCATTGCCGTCAAAGGCCACAAAAATATCGGCCCACAGAGGCAAGCCCAGTCTACCGCCGAGCCCACCTAAGGTGCCACCGAGACAATCTCCCAACCGGAAAGACAAGGGCAAGCCAGGATCGCCAACTAAACCGGAAGTGAAGAACGTTTCTCCTTCAAAAGCGACCAAAATTGGGCAACAAGAGAAACCAAAGCCCAGATTGCCGCTAATTAGACAACTTAATAAGCGAGGACCATCCACTGAGGGCTCATTGCCGTCCATTAATCCGTTCAGCAACAAGTATGATTCCGAAGGCGATGAGCGCTTCTAATCATACACATAGAGCTAATTAGGAAACATTATCCAACATGCTCAAGCCAGAAATATACTGCGGCTAACCAATCAAACACTCGGGATTGTTTTAATAGATTGTGATGCGTTTTTCCTGTCATTTAAACTTGATTCGTTTAAAGAGCCTCGATATACATTCTTTGACCGATATGATATTAACAGAGAGGCCATGAATGCCATTAAGAGAACCAGACCCATGATCATGAAGACAGTTAGTACTGTTTGACCGCCTTCAGTTTCTCCGGCAGCTCTCATAATAGTAGAAATTGTCTCAGTAGTTGATGAGTTGGCCACCAGGGAAGCCATTTATAAGTACAGGTACGTGAGGTACACCTGGAAGAAGAAAACTTCCTAGTTAGTCGAGTGGGATCTATAAACATTCGTGGAGCAGCTCGCGCTCAAACTATGAACTTACTAGATCTACAAAATAGTAATACAAACCAAATATGGTGATACATCAAAGCTGAGATAAGATACGCTTAATTTCTAGATCTAGCCAACGCCTTGATTATATGGTAGAGCGGTTTGTGAGTGTAGAAGTACACATGTAATTAAGCCACAGCTATAACTAGTAAACCTTCTCATCTCTCCAGCGGTAATTTGCTCAACTTTTAAACCATCGTCAAGTTACGTAATTGCGTAAGAGCCTAACAGCTGATTCAAACTTGGCGCTCGCATTTGTAGCTCGGCGACGCCCACAAACAAAGTCACATGTTTTTGAGAGGCGAACGACTTATTTTTCGTCATCATGTACACCGGTAAACTCAATTTAGGTTTAATCAAAGATGAAGCTCGCCGCGATTTAGTTCATTGTCTCAAGCAGTTTGACGGAAGTAAGGTGAGGATAATGTGAGTTGATTAGCACTTGTCTAATCATGCTTCTTGACAGGTCATTATTTGGGACAAGGTGTTAATGAGCTCCTTTGGCTTAATTGCTGATTTTCCATTCTTGAAACAATATGATGTGACCCGAGTAATCAAGCTGGAGTCAGGTCGATTGCCAGGCATTCAACGTCAAGCATGTGATATACTTTGTTCGGGCCGAACTGTCACTGATGACCATCATTGCTGATAACATTTTCAACGCTGAGGCTGACCGCAAGAGCAAAGCAATCAAGAACTTCCAATTTCACATCGTATTCATGCCTCGGGCAAGTCTTGTTTGTGAGAAGAAGCTGGTTGATCTTGGTGTCCGTGGAAGCATCGCAACCATCTCAGAATACCAAGTTGAACTGTTCCTGATGGAGAACGATGTCCTCTCGATGGAAATGGCCTCGTGCTTCCGGCGAGTTTATGTTGACAATGACATGACCAGTCTCTTCCATGTGGCGACGGCCATCTTGAAGTTACAGACCTTATACGGCATCATTCCAAACATTCACGGCCAAGGAAAGGCTGCCAAACATGTCGCCGATCTAATTATTCGGTTGCAAAGCGAACTTGGCAACAAAGGTCCAAATGTTGCCCCAATGTTCGACTCGATCATTCTGCTGGACCGAAGTGTCGACTTAATTACGCCTTTGGTTACGCAGTTGACTTACGAAGGCTTGATTGACGAGATTTACGGCATCAACAACAATCACGTGAAGCTGCCCTCAGAGAAGTTTACCAAGATGGCCAATGAAGAGAAGAGTGGTGAACAGGCATCTGAATTCAAGCAGTTCGTACTCACTTCGAACGATGAACTGTTCGGAATGCTGAGGGACAAGAACTTCAATGCAGTTGGTCCTGTTATTAAATCAACTGTTCAGAACCTGAAAGCTCTGGAAGCCGAGAAAGACAGAGCGAAAACTGTCCAAGAACTGAAGCAGTTTGTGGACAAGATTCCATTGTTTCAAGCGCAGAGAAAAACGGTCTCTCAGCACACTGTGATAGCTGAATTAGTTAAAGTGGTCTCTGATGAGCAACGGTTCCGGCAAACAATCGAAGTGGAACAAGAGTTCTTGAACTGTATCAACACTGACAAAATTTGCCCTTTCATCGAAGACTGCATCGGTCGTTCCGAAGATATCGGCAAAGTTCTGAGACTAATTTGTCTGCAGTCACTGACCAACAGCGGACTCAAGCCCAAGGTTCTAGAGTTCTATAAACGAGAAATTCTCCAAACTTACGGCTTCGAACACATTCTAACTCTACAGAACCTAGAAAAGTCAGGCCTCTTGAAAGTCGCCACTCTGTCAGCTTCCTATCTGTCCATTGGTGTCGTCGTAGGCAAAGCAAACTACAACACAATTAGGAAAGCGCTAAAATTAAATGCCCAAGAAGTCAACGAGCAAAGTCCAACGGACATCAACTATGTTCACAGTGGCTACGCGCCTGCCAGTGCTCGGTTAATTCAGTTCCAGATTAGACCCGGTTGGCGAGCAATCAGTGATCTACTTCGCAACCTACCGGAACCAACAGTGGAGGAAGTGCAATCAGTTCCCGCTGGTTTGAGAAGACGACGAAATTCTGGCTCTTCTTCAAACTCGTACAAGGACGAGCGTCGAACGGTTCTAGTTTTCTTTATCGGTGGCTGTACATTTGCAGAAATTTCAGCTCTCCGGTTCTTATCTCGCCACGAAGAACGTAAGTTACGACATACTTGTTTTGCGCAAGTAGTGTGTTATTTAAGCTTTCTGAATCATTAATTTTTTGTCTTATAGTAAATGTGGACTTTGTCGTAGCAACAACTAAACTGATCAATGGTACATCTTTCCTGGACTCATTAAGCGAAAAAATTGAGGTCAAAGACCTCCGGCAATAAAAGTAGATCATTTGTTATTTACAGTTTGTTTCGATTTGTTTTTGTTTGTTTTTCAATCTTCAATACTTTCGAAGCAATCAGACATCCATTTCGACGCTATTCTCGTCGAATTCTTCTGCCATGTTCTGACTTTCGCTATCAGTCTGGTCTGATGAAGGGCTATCCACTGCGTAAGGTTCGTTGAACGGACTTACAGAAACAATGCCCGCCAACGGCGAAGGTGTCCAGGGAACAACTGCCATTGTCTGTTTGGCCTGTTCAATCTGAAGCAGTTTATTCATGGGGTCAGCCAGTTCGGTGCCGAGAGCTTGTTTCAATTCATTCGATACTTTGAAATTGATCTTCGCCTTCGTTGGTTCACACTCTTCCTCAACCTCTTCGAATTCAACGTCGGCGGCAATGTTCAAGAATTGCAAGCGAGCAGCAACTTTCTCCTCGGTAGGAGTGATCTTCGAAGGTGGTTGTAGTTCTTGGTCGTCAGAGTCGTCTTCACTGGAGCTATTTTTGCGCTTTAAGCGAGATTTCGAAGGGCCTTTAGTGGGCGACGACAGCTTGTGAAACAGTTCCCACTGTGTGGCTGTCTGAGACGTGCAAGGGTCACAAGGTGATACCAACACTGGAGTCGGACATATTGAGCCTGTCGGCAATTGCATTGGCGAAGTAATTTGAATTGCATTCTGACCAGTGAAGCGCATCAGTGGCGAATTCAAGGGAGAAGCCCAGGGCATAGTCTGCGGAATGTTCTCTGTCCATTGGTGCCCATTTTGATTCAGTTGCCTGACACCATTTGGCTGATTGTTGACATCGTACGGTGACGCAAGGTAGTGTGCAGCATTACTGAAACCAAATAAACAGAATTATAAAACCAGCCTTCGGCACCATTTTGGATTCATGCAACGTAAAAAACTGTGTCACAAACACGTACCTGGTTGCACTTGTGGTAAAATCTGTGTGCTGAGCTGGCGTATAAAACATCTCCTTACTTGGACCTTGATCACTCATTCAAAGAGCAACTCAACTTTTTGATTCAGAACATAATTCCCTTCATCTGAATGATGAACAAGAGCGAAGAGAAGCAAGTCAATAAGTAGACCAGAATTTTCGGCTTTCATATGGAAAACAACTTCAGGGACCGTTTGTAAAGTTTGCTCTGGAATCTCGAAAATTCTGGATTTTTCGAGTTCTTTCCAGTTCAGTTTTCGGAGGCTTTTCAGTTTTTCGCAAATATTTGAACGACACTGGTTGCGAGAATTTGGTTAACTAAAAGACAAATCAAGGCCAAGGGGTCACATAGCTAACCTGAAACAGTACCCTCTAGATTTGTTCTCCTTTACGAACGTTCAGAATCAAAGACAAAAAGTAAAGTAAAAAATTGTAAACTTCTTCTACCTTTTTATTACAATTATCTGACAACCGCTTTAGTGATCTTTAAAGAGCGTAAGAGAGGGTGTTAATGAGAGAGAGAGAGGACCGAGGAAACGCGACGATAATAGCAATTCTTCTTTTCAAAACGTGGCTTGTTTTCGGATCTTGGTTTTTCATCTTCAGAACGACAAAGTAAAGAACCGCGGAGCGATACTGACATTAGTTCAGGTCACGGTCCTCTAAGTACCGGTACTCAAAGGTGAAGTGTTCTTTCTTCCGTTGGCCCCACTTCTCGAAATCGAAGTAAATATACGTCCCCTACGAAACAAAATCGAGATTCGAGATCAGTATTAGTGGTTTGTCTACTATCTCAGATGAATCAAGAATATATACCTGTTCGTACTCGTCCGTGATTGTCTTCGGCTCTTCGTGACGTTGAAACCACATCATGTACTTGGTGTGAAACCTCCAGGACTGCTTCTTAAGCGCCTTTGCTGCCAAATATTGTGCTTTCGTGCCCTGCAGTGAAAGTAAGTGGAAGGAGAAGAGTGATTAAAACCAGAACTTGAATATCTGGAGAGCGTAAAGAGCGTAAACTCACTTCCATGAAGTAAAAAATGAAAAACAATGACTCAGTCGAAAGTCTATGATAGAATTCCACTGAATCACTGTGGGGCAGCGGCTGTTGCGGGTAATGGCTAGGCGTCGGTGTAACATTCGGCGGCAGGTGCAGTCTAAAAAGAGACGAACGGCAAACAACGGGTTACTGATACTGTTCAAAACAACCTCAGGACTGACCTCAGTCTTTGGGAATCAATGGGATGTATCGTGTGTCTCGATGCGGTTTCAAGTAGCCGAAGCTGATAGCTGCACGGTGCAGGCAACGAATAGGGGCCAAGAGGGGCTACTCCTAGCAGTGGCGGTATGTGGGCTTCGGCAGTAAATGAAATGCCACTCGTGATGCCCAGTCCAGATTCGCTGTTGGGTCTTGAGACGAGAGCAACTGCACTAATTCCACTGCCAGCACTGGGAGTCGATGGTTTTCCGGTAGAATTCATAAAACTCACGGCACTTCCCGTTGTCGAGTTGTTGTTTGCAGCATTCGTGACATTACTCGAATGTACAGATACTTGATTGTTTGTTCCATTCATTGCTAAATTGACATCATACGGACTTGTCTGGTTTCGTTCATTGTGTACAGTTTCATTCATATGAGCATTCTTTTCCAAAACATTTCTGGCCATGTGTTTCAAGGAGGACATGGACGATGATGTGTCGATCAAATTGTGCCCTTGCGTCTGTTGTTGAATCTGCTTTACACTTGGAGACATCATTGTCGGACCATTGGACATCGGCTGCGGTTGAACATTCGATTGTTGTTGTTGTTGCAGTTGGGAGCGCGCGTTCACAATACTGTTCCATGGCTGACTGGCCGATAATGACGTGATCGTTGTCGTGGGCTGAGAAGAAACTGTCACGGCGACGCTGCTACTGTACGACAATGTCTGCAGAGGTGGAACTACACTGACAGCTGATGCTAGTGATCTTGGTCCATCTAAAGACAGTGCATTCATGGGGTGTTGTGTTTGCTGCTGCTGTTGTTGTTGCTGCTTTAACTGTTGTTGGCTGATGTGGTTATGCAAACTGTTATCAAATTTCAAATGCGTTGAACTGTCGGAAACACTTGAAGTTGACGTTCTTGAAGGCGGTGTAGTTAAGCTTCTTTCGAAAGTATCTCCATCGGCCAGCAGGTCACTCTTGACCGGTGCACTTCCGTTGTTGGGTAATCGGGCCGCTTCGGCATAATTGCCACTGCTTGTGTGGTGATTACTAAGCGAATCGAGTTGGTTGGTGTGATTCGAGTTGTTGTTTAACGCCACTGCCGACACTGATGTTATATTATTACCCGAGACGCTGCTTCTTCTTTCCAGCAAAGAATCTGTCGTCACCAAACTATGAGTTACTGGTTTGTTGTTGTTATTTGTCGAATTCACTAAACTTGTACTGCTATTCAAAGGTATTGGTTTCACTATTGTACTTGTCGTACTTGTTGCGTTCGCTCCTGATGAAGATGAGGTCAAGTTGTTGTTTACAAAGGAATTTGTGTCCAGTGTATGCGTTGCTGTTGTTAACGATCCCAAATTGGAATGGTAATCTCTATTATGGTTCAATCCTGGACTAGGAGCTGGAGAATCATTCAGAGAGATGGGTGAGCTTGAACCACCGACGGAAGTGTTACCAGTATCATTGTCCTCAGTAATTTGATTACCCAGCCTCCTTGCAATGTACTCATCGAACGTTTCCATGCCATCAATGTCCGCATACGCTTCTTCGTTCCCATAGAAGTCAGGTTCTTGTGATGAATTAATGTAATACTCGACATCATCCTTAATATTCTTGATCTCATCTACATTGACTGTCTCGTTGTCTAACATTCGCAGTAAGAGTTCAAGTTGGGTAATATGGTACCGGTGCTTGTCCAGTCGTTCCTTTAAATCATCAATCTTCTCTTGCAGTGACTTATCACTCTTCTTTTTCTTCATTAAAAGCAAGGTAGCTTCAACTTCACTTTCGTACTTGTCTACTTCACAATTAAGTTTATCTAAACAATCCTGTAACCATGCTATCGTTTCATCTCGTTCTCTCTGTGCTGGATCTTGCTTTTGCGCTGCACCAAGACCTTCTTTAGAGTAAGCTTTCGTTTTCGTCTCTCGTTCTAACACTTTAAACCTTTCCATTTGGGTCTCAATGAGTTTTCTGTCCTCTGTTAACGTTCTCTTGTCTTTAATCTCACTCGATGCAAGCCACGTTTTAATTTGGTCACGAAGTCTCTGTGCACATCAACAAGACAGCAGTGATTAGTCTCTACAAAGTCAAAGAGACAAAGATGCACACTTACCTGAAGCTTTTTGATCTCTTTCTTGAGATCAGCTTCATATTTTTCTTTCTGATTAGAATTTGGAGCATTGTGAGCTTTTTGCCAAATTTCTTCAAAGGTTTCCACTCCTTCGGCCACCTTTTTGTGGGTCTTCTCTATTTCTCCTACAATTAAGAAAAGAAAGCAGCGTTGAAAACACAGATGTCAAAAATGTAAACTGCAAAATACGAAAGTGATAGGCTGAGAAAGAACCGACATCTAAATTAAGAGTCGGCTTCGAAGCAAAAACATGACATGTACAGTCTTACCTTTGTACATTACGGAAAAAAGAGAAAGCAAAGAATTAAGGAATAGCAAGTTGAAAGTAAGGAGAGGGAGAGAGGGAGAAAAACAATGAACGTGAGGTGCACACAAAGAGAGACGAAACAAAACTGATTTTCAACTTCTTAATTCTTCATCAATTCCATTTACCTTGCAATTTGCGACGATCGGCCATTACTACAAGATGTAAAGAGAAGCGTTCCTTAACATAGTCTACAACAAAGAGAAGAATGCAATATTCAGTACAGAGGCACAAAATTTGGAAATTGTAATTCAAAATAAAGGAGAGAGAGACGCTTTTCTCACAGGCTTTCAAAGGGAATCTCTCATAGAGTTTTGAGCTTGCAAGTGACACAACGCTCACGGCGCTAGTCGCTGGTCAATAGGCTTCCGGTTGTCTTCACGTATTTTACACCAAATATAAAGTGACTTTGTACAAGGGATATTTCTACACGGCTTAGATGGCAACAAGTCACATCAAGTGTTCATCTAGTTTGCGAATGCAATCAACTTTGTTTTTTATATTATTTACTTGCAAATTCAGTGTATAAACTATATAGGAAAATGCAGAACCCAAAGCAAGATGGTTGCTTTTGCAGCTTTGCCTATTCTTCAACTTTGAGGGGCCTTGTACGAAGTTACACCAGATTTTGCTTTCACTTGTTTACTGCTCTTGAACTGTTCTGGCCTTTGATTGTGCTGTGGACCAGGACAGAGATGACTGTCAATCGTTTCGAACATACCAATTATGCCACATAATTTGTATATCAGAGACGCAATCTGATCTATTGCCAGTAGATTGATCAAGTACGTCCCCTGTTTGTGTGTGCGGCTCTGAGCGCCACCTCTTGACTAGAGTTGACACTGTCGGCTCAGCTGTTCGGTTGCGGTTGCCTAGCAAAGCAGCGTTTTTCGATTATTACCTGATCATTGCGCTAATTATTGGTGTTATGACTTTTATGCGTGATTTATTCTGCTTCTGATAACAATTTAATTCTGTTGTTCTAATTTCTGTCTCGCTCCGACACCACTGCATTATGGAGGAGTCGCTTGCGTAGCTGCATCATACTTTACGACGCGTTCAATCGCAAATCAGTTGGTTTCCGCAATGTCTCTCGTCTTTAAGTTTCTGAATTGGAAGTTGCGTAACCAATGAATAGAATACTCCACTTAATTGTGAATCAGCAATCGTAGTCAGTTGTCAGGCGAATTTTTACTTTCAAGTGAATTAACCCGCTGGATGATTGAATAACAAGTGAAAAAGATGTCGTTGTTCTACTCGATTGGTGGAAACGTAAATTAGGAACATTCAAATATAAACATGTCAACCACGACAAGTTAATTGCAGTTGATGATGCTTAATTATCTTGTCTTGTTTCATACTAATTAGCACCATGTTTGGCTGGAGGAGGACCGCTGCCCAAGGGCTAGTTTGCTTTCCGTAACCGGTATCATCAGTGAATTCAGTGCATCACGATTCTGACTTGACTTAACCAGCTTCTTGTTTTTAGAACTGATCATGCTGATGGAAAGTGTGACTTTCTGTAATCAACTTGTAAACGATCTAAATCATGGTCTCGAAATATACACAAATCGCAATTGGCAGATTGGCTAACAGCTCTTTCTTCTAATATAGTTGAGCCTAAATGGGCAATTTATGTTTTGTGATTTGATTGATTGCATTTTGCTACTGCCGTGACCAATACCCTTAATGTGCATTCTCAATCATCGTTCGACGCCAACTGATCATGGTTAAACTAACTATAACTTTCTCTCCAGACAACTTGATCAACAAAATGCATATATGGCATAAACAAATTTCTATAAATACAGCGAATTTGTGGTTTACGTTTTCCTTCACATTTGCCGCACTCTTTGAACAGTTCAAGGCCACCGATTGTTGCTACAATCGTGATCGGTTTTTGATTTGATTCGATCCATTGCGAGGGAAGAAAGGGGGAGAAGCGTGAATGTAATCAGCTCAATGACCGACTCAAAGCGAAGCCTTTTATGTCAACCTATGCAGAATTTGTACAGATTCAACCAGTTGTGGCCGAGAGGGAGAGGGAGAGAGCGAAGGAGACAATATTTCGAGAACGGCTAGAACACTGCGCAGAACCCACTGCTCTCCCTCTTTCCCTCTCGCTCTCTTCCCTCTCTGTGAATTCGGAGTCGGCGTAAATGTCACAATAGCTCTTTGGGTTTGGCTCTGTCAGCCGCTCTCCCTCTCTCCCTCTCGCTCTCTTCAGCACTGCCTTCTCTCGCCCAGTTTGTATCTACACCTCGTCGAACCCAGTTTTTGCTCTCTCTCTCCCTCT